>BSWB01000004.1:74692916-75903333 GCA_033239125.1 Fagopyrum homotropicum
TCACCAGAATAATCAATAGAGAAATGCCTAAAAATTATGGGAAGCAGATTTCCATATGGCAGATGACTAGTACTTGGAGAGTTTATGATATTTACCATATGAGGTAGTATGATTTCTGGCAGATTCACTTTAAGCCCATTCACCACATGATAGACTAAAGCCAGTAATGTGTTGGTTACCACATCCTTGTTAGCAAACCTTGGTACTACACATCTGTCTAAAATAGCATAACTAATTCTGGCTTCGAGGGTTAAGCAAGTGATAGTGGGTTGTGGTAAAGCATTGTGAAGAAGAAATTGTTCTCTAGCGAATCGGATAGTTCTAGCAGGGTTAGAATAATCCGATACGTCATATCGAGGAAAACCAAAAATATCAACAATAATCTTAGTGGTAATAGTGATTTTCTTACCTTTTATAACTGAGTCCAAAATCCATTCTCCTCCTTCTCTTCTTGCAGTTAAGTGTGTGTAGAACAGTCTAGTCAATCGTGGGTAAGAAGCTTCACTTGGGTTGAGTATAATCCAGATAGAAATTGCCTCAAGCACTTCGTGCCCTGGTAAAGAGAAGCAGGTAAAAAGTTCACTGTGGATAGGCTCACACATGCATTCATATCGGTCGTCGTACTCTGTCAACCATTTCTTGGCGGCCGTTGGACTTTCAAACCAGTTTGACGGAAGCTTTGTTTTGGCAAAGATCTGTGAGTCGCTTAGATAATTTGAAGAACTTGAGCTTGAATCAGATCCTGAGCTCGAATCTGGGTTAGAGTCGGATGAAATCTGAACTACTCTTTGTCTTTTGGAGACAGATGATGTTGCCTCATCCACTGAAGATCTCTTAGATGCCATAAGAAATTTTTTAGAAGAAGACGAAGATGGTTTGAAAAACGAAAGAGTAAAGCATTGTTCTTTCAAAGGGAAAAGGAAGCGGAAGAAATAAAGAGGGAAGAGAAGAGGTTTTTAAGAGAATAAGTCATATCAACGTAAGATCAATAAGATATTTAAGATCTTGGGAAAATCCTTGATGATTAAAATTCTTTCCATAAATTTTGGTAACCACTTTTCAAAATTCTTTGAATCTGATAACAAAATCTTTTGACAACCCTTTTAAAGAATAAAAATTAGATAATTGCATATCTAAAGGATATGAATTTCTAATTGATCCGTTTTATTAATATACCCTTTGAAATATGTTTTAAGGCCCTTGAATTTCATTTCAAGGCCCTTGAAAACATCAATTGGAGTGCCAACTAATTAGGGATGACCCTAAGAATTGGCAACATCCAGAAGTACTTTTTCTGTCGATCTTATACCCTGCAAAGTCTGCATCTGAATAGCCAACAAGATGAAACGAGCTTTGACGTGGGTACCATAACCCTAGATCCTTAGTGCCATTTAGATACCGAAATATTCTTTTCACAGCTATCAAGTGTGACTCTTTAGGATCAACTTGAAATCTTGCACACATGCACACGCTAAACATAATGTCAGGACGACTAGTAGTTAGATACAACAGTGAACCAATCATACCTCGATACTTAGATGTGCTGACAAATCAACTACTTGCGCATCTGTATCATGTGCTGAATGGGATAGAATTAATCTTCCAGAAATTATCCTGTCTCATATTGTTCATATTATAAATTATCCTAGTGATTGCCACTTACCATATGGAAACTTGCGCCCAAAAATCTTTCAACACTTTTTGATTGATTATTGTGATGAGGAGAAACATTTTGTGTGTGGAAAACTGGATTACGAATTCTTTGACAGTATGGGGATTAAGAGAACTTCCACTAGTGAATGGGTTGTAAAGGAGCAACCAGCATGGAATTATACCACTGTACAACGTCTAGAAGATGTAGAAAGAGGATTGGACTCTTTGAGAAGTGATCTTGTTTTCTTCCGATTAATAGTGACTGACCGTCTGGACGAAACACAAGATCTACTGGGTATTTTAAATTAGAAAATTAATCAGATGTTTCATGTTAACGCTCTTTCTCTTACAGCCGCCAACAACATGAAGCCCTTAACATAAGAAGATGGGCAAGCTACCACGAAGGATGTTGAACAGGTCATGACACAATGCCATAAGATCATCAAGGATCGTCCTATTTGGCAACCATCGTCTGAGGATCCAGACATTTTGCATGTCGAAGAATTTGGTGTTGTCAACAAATATGACAAGAATTCTTATCAAAGGCGAACCAACATTTCCCACAAAGAACATGACCTTATGAACGCTCAACATCGTTGGAGGAAGATGTGCATGAAGGAGCATTAAGGGAAAGGGAGCTCTGACACGGTGTATCAAGAATGAAGTTCTCAGGATGACCATGACTGTCAAGGCCCTTGATTCTGATATCAAAGGCTTGTTTTTGAAAAACTTGACTTATTTTTGTGGTTTTGTGAAAGTACTTTTCTGGGTTGTAATGCTTTAATACTTCCTTGCTTTGACTATTTTTCTCCCTTGTTGAAAGACAAAAGGGGGAGAAACAAATGTGGTCCGACATTTTCGATATTCTGCATTCTGCATTTTAAACTAGTTTGATATTTATATATGCATCGCTAACTTTACAATGCATGTACGGAATATTTGTGTTGTCTTCCATCAAGGGGGAGATTGAAACTCCCCCTTGATTATATAATTGTACAAGTGATGATGATGATGATGGAAGACTTAAAGACAAATGAAGTAGTTTATTACACTAACAATTTATTGATTATATATCGAGTTGCTTGGTTTGGTTTGGTGGTTTGTATTGAATAAGTGTAGGTTTTGAAAGATACTTCAAAGGACCTTGGAAAACCTTGAAACCGGAAGCATGGAAAGACATGGAGTTTAGAGTGATTAAGAGACGGAGGCCTTGAAATTCATTTCACATCCTTGTGCTATCAGCCTCGCTGCTCATACGGCACTGATGATAGAGCCCGTCTTCCCAAGCTCCCAACCTCAGAAGACCTCTATCTGACCCACCTCGGTAGAGACTGTCACAATCCTCCTACCTACATCAAATACCACACAGTATCTACGCATCCAATCCATGCCTAAGATGACTTCCTCATGCATCAATGACATGACAAAGAAGTCCACAAGCAACACACGAGTCCCTAAACGAAGGGGACAACTGCGTATCTCACGGGTACCTTTGACCCTACTACCATCGGGTAACCCTATAGTAAAGGGTATCCCCTCTATAGTAGCTAAACCCAGACGCTCCACACATAGATCAGAAATAAAGGAAGGCGTAGCACCCGTATAAAATAAAACTCTAATAAGTAAACCATAAAGTAGAATGGTACCTGTAGCAGCCGGTGCGGGTGGCTCCTTTGCACTCCTCAACTCAAAGACTCTACCTTGAGCTCCTCTAGTGTCACTCGTACTCCCACCACGACCTCTACCTCTACTCGGCCCGGGAGCAGATCCCTTAGTAGAAGGACGATCAGGGACTCTCTTTTGTCGTTGTGTTTGCTGCTGAGGTGTCCTCTGACCACCTCTCGTCACACTGGCAGGAGAAGAACCCTGCTGTGATGCAACTCGACCCCGCCTACAGAAGGCAGCTCTATGACCTGGTCTACCACAGGTGTAGCAACTCACTAGTGGTTTGGTACACTCTGGTCATAAATGTCCAAGATCACCACAATTGAAGCAACTCACTAGTGGCCTATAGAAGGCAGCTCTATGACCTTCTCTATAATCAATGCAGATGAGGGGTAACCTTGACGTCTCTGGCTCCGCCCAGAACCAAAAGCTCCTCCAACACCACTAGTATGCCTAATATGCTGCCTCTTCTCAAACCGTCCCGTCTGAGAAGTCCTCCTTTGACTGGCTCTCTCGCGCTCATAAGTAGAGGCATTGTCCTGTAATCTGTCAAGGAGTCACAAGGGAATCCCGCCATATAAGAGCGTGTAATCTCCCTCAATCGACGGGAGAACAAGTACACATGCTTGTCCTCAAAAGGTGCAGCTGGACCTAGATATGCCAACTCACACTGGAAACGGCTGATGGCATTTGCAATCGGCACATCCTCAAAGCCTGCCTCCACGAAATCCTACAGCCTCTCCCTCCTTGTTCGCTCAAAAGGGTGTGCGTCAAAGTCTTAAATTTATATCTAGAACTCAAAAGCAAAGCGAACCCGCAGTGTACGGATCAGCTGTAGAAAGGTAAGAATTCCAGAGTCGAACTCAGGGATTTGGTGAGAATAATTCCGATTTCGATTATCTAGCGAAAGTATAAAAGCTTTTCTGATATTATAAATAGAGAAATGATTCCAAGGATTCAAGTATCCGATTTAGGCTTTCGATTCAAGAGACTTCTATAGGTATAGGACAGAATTTATATTGCCAAGATTAAATGTTCAAAGGTAGGATTCGTACGATGAAGTTCCGAAACCTATATGACTAATCTATAGGTTCTCTCTATAAGGGTTGTTGAGGCTGCAATATAGAAAGATCTAAAGACAAGAATTATGTTCAAACTAACTATCTAAAACTCCAGGATATGACTCTCCAAAGTAAGAATAGAAAGCACATTTAATTTCTTAATAAAGGATGTTGAATCTCTTTATTACCCAAATCTTGCGATCTTAATCTATTAAATGTAGAAACAGGTTTGAAGTGCCTTCATACATTCAATTAGAGGGTAGAAAGGTTAATCAAGATTGGGATTAAGGCAAGGATTAGTTTTGATTAAAGATTAGTTCGATTAAAGTTCGTCAGAGGAATAAATCGTGCTGTTCATAAGAAAAATCGGCCGATTTTCCCCAAGAACAGTCCGATTTTCCTGTTTGTCGCAAAACTAAAATCTAAATTCTCAAGGTCCTAATGTTTGAATGAGTTCACTCTATCATCATCTAAGCCTTAATCATCAACTATTCTCCCCAGAATCACAAGGTTTTTAGCCAACCATTTTCAAAATCGAATCAAATTAATTATTGAAAAAGATATCGCAAAGAAACCAAATCTTGGACGAAAAAATCAATAACTTCCAAATCTGTAAACGAATGTCAAATCCGATCAATGTATCTCTCAAACAATTCAATTTCATGTTCACAAACCACAAATAATGCAATGGATAAAGAAATCTCACAATCAAAGATCCAGAATAGCTCTCCGGCAAAAACTCTTTAGTCTCTCTCCAAGAATCGTTGATTTCTCCAAAACATGTAAAGATTTTCCAGTCCGGCCTCCCCGTATTCGTTCCTAGGGTTCTCCTCTATACTTTCTTGCAGATGGGCCGTTTGGCAAAACTCTCCTCTAGCCCAAAATAATTGGGCTTTGTGTCGTCTATCCATTTGGCCGAATCGTGAAGAAAATCGACCCAGTCGATTTAGGTGCAAAACCGTTCGATTTCAAGGTATGAAAATCGTCCGATTTATATATATATATTGGCACGATTTTCTTCAACAGAAAGTCCTCTTCCTTTGGTTCGTCTTCTATGCTTCTCCTTTGCAATTCCTTAGCTCTTTGTGATCCTTCTAAGACTCATTTAGCTTCCTTAACATCCTTAGATGCTTCTTGCTCCATTCTTGCTTCTAATTCCGCTCCATTTACCTATAATTCATCAAAATCTCGTGTAGACCTCTATTTCCGACAATTGATTGAATAGAACATAAAAAGCATACAAAATCTCTCTAAAGGCAAGGTAAACTGAGACAATCTTCTATAATATGCATGAATATGATGGTACATAATTCATGTCATCAAAATACCCCATACTTGTCTCTTGCTTGTCCCTAAGCAAGACTCAAATTTAGAATATAAGATGTCATGGATTATGTGTGTATGAAAACTCAAAAACTTTTCTTTTGGTAGTGCTTCTTCTTATTGGATCACCCTCAAAGTGATATTTCAAGGCACAAAAGGGCAAAGAATGTATCAATGATGACTATAAGATGAACAAATTCCCTTTTCTTCCTTGAAAGCATAAATAAAGAACATGATAAAGGTGTAGAGGCAATCAAAGTCAAACAAATCTAAGCCATTAAGTCTTAAACACATACATAAAAGTCTCAAGGTCTTCTAATCAAAGGAAAGGTTCAAGAAGCGTATTAAGGGAAGGAGTTCTTTTTGGCAATTGTGGTGCTAATCCGGGAAAGAGGAACACATAACACCTTCAAGAATTTTCTTCACCGCACATGCTTCGCATGTAGAAACTTTGCTTTCTTTATACTTTACTTTTTGAGAGTATGGACAGCGGTGCACAAAAACCGAAGCCTAGGAGATCGGCGTTTCTCAATTTCGAGATGCCTCAAACCCTTGATGCACATACCATATCCCGTTAGGACTTGTCGTTCAATCGGACTTTGGCAAGACACAAACACCCGGCTATGTGAATGGTGCCGAGTTACTCATCCTCATGTTCAACGTCCCCAAACTTATGAAATTTTGCACTTTTTCAATACATTTTTCTTGGCCCTCCCACATCAAACATGCCTTTTTCAATCACCTATCCTAATTCCCGGATGGTAAAAGGAGGGTTACATATTTCATTGAGGAGCTAGCATGATCAAGATATGAGAAAAGAAAATAAGTGAATTGCCTTAGTCATCCTTAAATGATGTAAAAGAACTTGCAATATAGCTTCGACTATTATTTCAATCTCTTATCAAAACAACTAAATCATATAACTTATTCATGCATTCAAGTAACAAAAGCAAATTCATTCATGCTATAATCAAAATCTCAACACAACTAAGCATCTTTTTGCCTATCCATATACACAATTCTCATCATAGAGGTCATTTCCATATAAGAAGCACTTAAAAATTTTTGAAAATTCATAGGTTTTGAAAAAGATCATGCAAATGCAAGTGTCATAATAGAAAGCTAGTAGTGCAAGAGTTATTACAAGCCAAATTGTCAAGAGTAGTGGAAAGTACATAAAGTGCTAAAGTGAAACATAAGGTATTGTAAGTACCCCCACCCCATACTTGACATCCACATTGTCCCCAATGTGAAAATCAAGCATAGAAAGGAGAAAAATACTTACAATGTAAAAGAAGTGGAAGCTCATCAATCCTCTGTCGGCGGTGGAGGTGGTGGATAGGGATACATCGGTGCGCTAGGATCGTAGAAGTGGCCGAACTGGTGGTAGTATATGTCTCTCATCTGGCCATCATAGGATGAATGCCTAGCGTCTGTCTCCTCCCTATAGTTCCTGAACTGAGTGTTCAGGGTGTCATAATCGGTGTGGAGGGCACGGTAGTCGGTGTTGAGGCTCTGGAAGCTAGTGACTAGCTCCCTGAAGTGGCGTGGAGCTCGGCGTCCTCGTCTAGGTCCTGGAGCATGTGCATAAGAATGTCGAGGTGGCTGTATGTCATCCTCCGTCTCCTCATCCGGCCTACTAGTCCTGCTCGGTCCTGCTCCATGAGTGTCAGTGTCCATGGCATCCGTAGCATGCCCGCTATGAGTATCACTCTCAAACTCGAGCATGGTCTCTTGTCCTCCATCCTCATCCTCCTCGTCTGAATCACCTGCATCATCATCATAATAAGTAGGAGGTGAGAACTCCTCAAGCATCGCTTCAAAGGTTTCCTTCCAGTTCCTCTTGTTCCGAATGGTGTATTCGGATTTCCATATGATCTCGGATGGCTTCTTCTTCGGATCCCTGTGCCATGGCATCGGCACATGAAGAGTTCCTCTCCCTCGAGGAATCAAGACCTGTCGAACCACCAACCTTTGTGAGCCTAAAGGAAGGGCACTCTCAGCTAGAGTGCATCCCGAGAAGTCATAACCTAGAGTCTTAGCCACATGAGTGACAAGACCTCCTGCACAAATGTCGCCCTTAGCTTTGTTGGCTATCTTTCCTAGATAGTCAGCAAGCATGGTGGCGATGTCGGGAATGGTGGTAGATGTCATGCAGTAGAGAATGAAGAGCTCATCAGCCTTGAGCTTCTGTGGAGTCTCTGTCCGGGCAAATAAACTCTCGCTAAGTATCCTATGCACTACCTTAAAGGAAAGGTTGTACATACTTGTCTCCTTGGAGTTTCCGGGTCTCCACTTATCCCCTCCGTACTCACCTACGGAAATAGCCTCCCAAAAATCACTAGCACTGAGACCTCTAGCAAATGTGCCTGCATCTGAATAAGAGAAACCAAACAAGTCGCCAAAAGTGTCAATGGACATAGTGTGGTCTTGGCTCATGAGGCGGAAAGTGACCATCCTTTCCCTAGGGTCGTGCTCAAACGTGCTAAGGAATTCTAGGGTGATCTCTCTATAGGCATCCTCCCTAATCGTAGCAAACTGTCTCAACCCAGCTCTGTCTAGCATCATATCAACATCCTCTCGAACATACAACGAATCTAAGTCATCAAGCACTATGTAGCGAGGAGGGGTGAATGGGTGATCTACAATGCGTTCATAGTGTTTCTTGTGCTTGGATAGGGGAGGGGGAAGCTTAGGGATGTTGGTAGGTGGTGGTGGAGGTGGGGCAGGGGCTTTGGAAGAAGATCCCTTCTTCTTCCCCGTGTTTCTAGTTATCCTCTTTACAAGATCCATTCTAAGTCCTAAAAATCGACCTGTTCTTCACAAAAATCGGCCGATTTATCTGGGTTGGGTCGATTTTTGTCTCGATTTCAATGATTCTCACAATTCTGTAAAGTTCTGTTCAAAGTATCACCACACACAATTCTCTACAATGATTTCTAAGCAAATTCCTCTATCAATTCTAACAAACAAACACTTCCTAAGCAAACTTCAATTTCGAATGAGAAACTTAGGTTTTGGAAAGAAAAACCTGAATTCCTTATGGAGGAGTCGATTGTTGTGCATGCTGTTGTTAGATCCTTGTTCCTTGTTGAAAATGCTTCAGTTTGGAGCCAAGAATCACTCGAAATGGTTAAGGAATGAAGATTGTAGGGTGTGGCGATTTTTCGGCTTTCTTGAGAGAGGGAAATCGAGAATTGGGGGTTTTGGAATTAAGAAGATCGAGAGTAATGTCCTTATATAGGGTCGATGATTTCTGAAGAAAATCGGCCGATTTATCTGGTCGATTTATTTGTCGGGGCGATTTATGTTTCTGTCGAAAAAAATCGGCCGATTTATTTTGGCAGGTCGATCTCCAGGTCGATTTATGTTTCTGTTGAAAAAAATCGACTTGCTCTGTTACTGAATCGGACGATTTCCTTATGGTAACTCGATTTCCTTCCTTGTTTTTCTTGAATCTCGAAGATATAACTCATTTGTGCTCCATTCTCCATGAATCTCTCACATTTGAACCTAATTTCCTGCGATTAATGACACGACAAACCAAGAGTGCATCGAGGAACAGAAAAAAAACGAAAAACGAAGAAACAAAGCAATTAATCTATTCTAACTAAGTGAGGGAAAGAAGGGAAACTATACTATCATGGGTTGCCTCCCAAGAAGCGCTTTATTTATCGTCTTTAGCTGGACGGTGTATGATGTTGTGTTCAATGGAGGAGGATAGGAGCTATCTCCTCGACTGGAGCTTCCGGTGTGTATTTCTTCAACCGTTGGCCATTAACCTTAAAACTTCCGCTTTGTTCACCCCATACTTCAACTGCACCATGGGGGAAAATTCTTTTAATTACAAAAGGTCCTGTCCAACGGGATTTGAGCTTACCTGAAAATAGACGCAGCCTTGAGTTGAATAGGAGGACTTGGTCTCCCTCCTTCAAGTCTTTTGGAATGATGTGCTTATCATGCCAGCGCTTTGTCCGTTCCTTATAAATCCTTGCGTTCTCATACGCATTTAGCCGGATCTTATCCAGCTCATTGATGTCTAAGAGCCGCTTCTCTCCGGCTTCTTTCATGTCGAAGTTGAGCCACTTGATAGCCCAATAAGCCTTATGCTCTAACTCTACAGGAAGATGACATGATTTACCATAAACAAGATTATAGGGAGTCGTACCTATTGGTGTCTTGAAGGCTGTCCTGTATGCTCATAGTGCATCGTCAAGCTTCATTGACCAATCTTTCCTCGTTTTAGAGACGGTTTTCTCTAAAATCCCTTTAATCTCTCTATTGGATATCTCGACTTGTCCGCTGGTTTGCGGATGGTAAGGTGTAGCTATCTTATGGGTCACCCCATACTTAGCCAATAGAGTCTCAAATCGACGGGCCGTGAAGTGCGTTCCTCCGTCACTAATGATGGTTCGGGGAGTTCCGAACCTTGGGAAGATCGTTTTGTTGAGGAACTTCACTACTACCATTGCATCATTAGTAGGAGAAGCGATTGCCTCCACCCATCTTGAGACATAGTCTACGGCAAGAAGTATATATTGGTTGCCGCAAGAAGATGGGAAATGTCCCATAAAATCGATGCCCCATACATCAAAGATCTCTACTTCTTGTATGTTGTTGAGAGGCATCTCATTCCTCCTGGATATATTACCTGTCCTTTGACAAGCATCACAAGAAACAACAAACTTTTGCACATCTTTGAAAAGTGTAGGCCAATAAAAGCCGGAGCGAAGTACCTTAGCACAAGTCTTGTGGGAACTAGCATGTCCGCCACATGGTAGAGAATGGCAATGTCGGATGACACTATCTATCTCATCTTCGGGAATACATCTCCTGTAGATGCCATCTGGACCTCTTTTGAATAGAAGAGGTTTGTTCCAATAGAATTGCCGGACGTCTCTAAAGAACTTCTTCTTTTGAGCATATGAAAGTCCGGGTGGAATCTCCTGACAAACAAGGTAATTTACAATGTCAGCAAACCATGGATCATTACCTTGTGATATGTGTTGAAGACACTCTTCAATCTCGTTCAGCTGCTCGTCAGGGAAGGAATCGTCTATCGGAAGTTCATCCGACTCGCCGGTGAGTTGCGGAAGACGACTAAGGTGATCGGCGACGGAGTTCTCCAATCCTTTCTTATCACGGATCTCTAGATCGAACTCTTGCAAGAGTAAGATCCATCTTAGAAGCCTTGGCTTCGCATCCTTCTTCGTGAATAAGTATCGAATTGCAGAATGGTCCGTGTAGACTATCACCTTCGCACCTATAAGATAGGAACGAAATTTCTCAAAAGCGTATACTACGGCTAAAAGTTCCTTTTCCGTAGTTGCATAATTGTATTGAGCCTCATCCAGCGTTTTGCTAGCGTAGTAGATGGCATGAGTGCGACCATCTTTCTTCTGTCCAAGAACGGCTCCTATAGCGACGTCGCTTGCGTCGCACATGATCTCGAAAGGAAGAGTCCAATCGGGTGGTTGAATGATTGGTGCCGAAATCAAAGCTTCTTTGATCCTGCAAAAAGCATCTAAGCAATCTTTCGAGAATTCGAAAGTCGCATCTTTCATCAAAAGATTAGTCAAAGGTTTTGAAATCTTAGAAAAATCCTTTATGAATCTCCTATAGAAGCCCGCATGTCCTAAGAAGCTTCTAATTCCTTTTACTGATGAAGGGGGGGGTAGCTTCTCAATGGTTTCTATCTTTGATCGATCTACCTCTATTCCCCTTTGTGACACTAGGTGACCTAACACAATTCCTTCGGTGACCATGAAATGACACTTTTCCCAGTTTAAGACTAAGTTAGTGTCCTCACATCTCTTAAGAACTAGTGAAAGGTTATAGAGACAGTTATCAAAGGAAGAACCATATACCGAAAAGTCGTCCATGAAGACTTCCATGATATTCTCTACATATTCGGAGAAGATTGCCATCATACACCTTTGGAAGGTGGATGGAGCGTTGCATAAGCCGAATGGCATTCTTCTATAAGCGAACGTACCCCATGGGCACGTAAAGGTTGTCTTCTCTTGATCATCCGGATGAATTGGAATCTGAAAGAAACCGCTATATCCATCTAAATAACAAAAGTAGGCATGTTGGGCTAACCTTTCCAACATTTGATCGATGAAAGGAAGGGGAAAGTTGTCCTTCCTAGTGGCCAGGTTCAGTTTGCGGTAGTCGATGCACATTCGCCACCCTGTAACTGTCCGTGTAGGGATGAGTTCGTTGTTCTTGTTGGCAACAACGGTAATGCCTCCTTTCTTTGGTACTACTTGTACCGGACTCACCCATTTGCTATCAGAAATAGGGAAGATGATACCTGCATCAAGTAGCTTAAGGATTTCTTTCTTCACGACCTCTTTCATTGCCGGGTTTAACCGTCTTTGAGGTTGGCGTGAAGGTTTGTAATCCTCTTCCATTAATATTTTGTGCATACATAAAGAAGGCTTTATTCCTACTAAATCATCAATGGTGTAACCTAGTGCTCTCCTATGTTGCTTCAATACATGCATGAGTTTCTCTAATTCATCATCATTCAAATTTGCATTGACTATAACCGGGTATGTGGAATTAGTGCCAAGGAATGCGTACCTTAAATGCGTGGGAAGTTGTTTCAATTCTAATGATGGAGGTACCTTGGTTGGTGATGAATCGTGGCCTTCGGGTGTTGTGGAAGAGGTCTCTAGAGGTGGGGGTACTTCATCATTAGATTCGGAAGCGGCTGCGGTGAAGTTTGGAGAATCCAGAGAATTACTCATTGAATCGACCTCCCCTGTAATAAATCGGTCGATCTGCTGTACGATTTTTTTTTCTGTCGGAAAAAATCGGGTTATCTCTTCATGAATCGGACGATTTAATGTTGTCAGGTCGATTTTTGTTTCTGTCGAGAAAAATCGGATTGCATCTTCAGAAATCGGACGATTTATTTCTGGCAGGTCGATTTTCTTCACAGTTTCCGGAGTCCACTCAAGTTCTTCAATTTTTGCTCCTAGTTCTTCCTCTACATCATTTAATGCTTTCACATCCTCATTGCAGTCATGTTCCACCCCTTCCTCCATGATGCTCATGCTAAGAACCTTTTGAAGAGGGTCTTTCATCAAGATCGAACTTACTACCTCTCTAGACTCTTCTTCATCAACAATTTCAAAAACGTCATCTTTCAAGGCTGGCTCCTTGATTAAGGAAGATAGTATGAATTCTATCTTTTCTTCACCAATATGAAAGGATAGCTGGCCGTTCTTGCAATCTACCATGCATCCAGATGTGGCAAGGAATGGTCTCCCAAGAATGATGGGAACCGGGTAATCTGCAGGTATGTCAAGAACGACAAAATCTATAGGGATGTAAAACTTACCTAGCTTTACCAGAATGTCTTCTAATATTCCCACCGGTTTAGTGGTAGAACGATCAGCCATATAGAGTGTGATCTTCACCGGTCTAGGCTCTCCTAGACCAACTGCCTTGCATAGAGCGAGAGGTATGATACTCACACTTGCTCCAAGGTCACAAAGAGCATCATAGGTAGCTTCTCCCAAAGTGATGGGTATGCAAAAGGATCCTGGATCACGGAGTTTGGGTGGCATATTCTCCGTCATAGTCTTGATGAGTTCGGATGACTCCATACTCATCTTGACCTCTCCTATGTCTTCCAACTTCCTCTTGTTAGAGAGGATCTCCTTGAGGAATTTCCCGTAAGCTGGCACACCTAAAATCGCATCCATAAAAGGTATGTTAATATGGAGCTTACTCATAAGTTCAACAAACTTACCGAAATGTTTATCTAGGCGTGCACGCGCTCTAGATTGAGGAAAAGGTAGAGGTGGTTTGTAAGCGGGAGGAGGAACATAGACTTCTTCCTTCTCTTTCGCCTCTCCTTCTTTTGTGGTGGTATCAACTACTTTGGGTTGAGGATCGGTAGTTGTCTTACCGCTCCTAGTAGTTATTGCCATAACCCTTCCCTTTGGGTTATCTTCTGTCTTTCCGGGAAGCTTCCCTTGATCTCTTGGAACTTCTCCGGCCTTTTTGAATACTTGGTTTTCTAAAGCTTTGTGAGCTTTGTCAACCGAAGTTATGTAACACTCCAATCCTTGTAGCTTGCCTAGGATCGTTTCTAGCATGGGATCGGGTTTGCTTGATCCGCTTGATTGTCCCTGGCTTGTTGAAGGAGTAGAAGAAGATGGAGGTGTTAGAGCCTTTTCAGCATAAGAGTAAGGATTACCTGGACTTTGCTGATTTGACCTCCAATTGTTGTTATTTGAGTTCCTATTGTTGTTGTTATTCCAATTGGAGTTTCGGTTGTTATTGTTGTTGTTGCTCCAATTGGAATTCCGGTTATCATTCCTTTGATTGTTGTCCCGCCCCATGTAGTTGGCTTCTTGCTCCTTAGTCTTTTGAAGACTCGTTTTGAGCACTTCCCTCAATTCTTTGATGTCATCCTTGAGGGAGAATATTTGTGTTTGAGCCGCTTGATTCAACTTGGCTCCCGTGTCGCCTTGATTCCGGCTATTTGATTCCACCTTCCGGTGGAAATATTTCTCAATCACTTGGGCTTGCTTCTCAATGAAGTCCCAAGCATCATCCTCTCTCATATCCATGAATGTGCCACAAGAGAGAGATTGGAGGTTGAATTGTGTCTCCACATCCAACCCTTTGTAGTAGATCTCCAATAATTCCAGCTTGGAAATGCCATGGTGTGGGCAATCCAACAAGAGATCTTGAAACCTTTCCCAAGATTGAAACAAGCTTTCATTAGGTTTCATAGAAAAAGCATTTATTTTACCTCTCAATTCCGCCGCTTTGGATGGCGGAAAGAACTTGGTGAGGAATTCCGAAGACAATTCCTCCCATGTAGCTAACTTCGCAGCTGGAAGTGTTTGGTACCAAGCTAGAGCCTTGTCCTTCAAAGAAAAGAAGAATGGTTTGATCTTGTAGTTGCTTGTAGTAGCCTTCTTTGGCCTCATAGTCTCCATGAGAATCTCAAAATTCTGCAAGTGTTGATGCGGAGATTCAGTACTTGCTCCGCCATATTGACTTTGGCGAACCATGGTGATGACTTGTGGTGAGAAGCTAAACTCTTGGATGTCTTCAGCTCCGAAATCCACACCTAGACGGCGTGGTTGCTGAATTGGATCCATCCGTTGCCCCAAAGTTCGGGGTCTATCTTCGTTATTAACAGCTCTAACGTTCCTAGTTGTAATGCGAGGGACGACCTTTGGTGTTGGGGTGTTTCGGGTAGGACGAAGTGATGGATCAATCTCCTCAAGTTCCGGCATGTCCGGATCAATCTCTTCATCATCGGATGAGTCATTTCGAATGGATTTAGTTGGTGTCTTGACTTTCTTCTTCTTCTTGGAGTCGTTCAACTCCAACTTCATGTCCAACATCATAGCTCTTAGTTCATCAATCTGAAATTGATGACTTATTTCAGCTTCTTTTCGAGCTTTCTCACTCAACTGGAGTTGGCGTTGAGCTTCGTTCAGTTCAGCCTTGTAGTTTCTCTCATCGTTTTCAGCCATTTTCTTGTCCTTCAACTTTCTCCTCAAAGTTCTTTCTAATTCGGGATCGAAAGGAATTAGATCTTTAGTGGATCTAGTCTTTCGCATATACCTAAAGAATCTGCAAAGATCACTCAAGTAGACAAATCAAATCACAAGAGCAAGAGCTCTCAAGCTAGACAACCGAAAACCGGATTTGATCTAGACCAAATCCCCGGCAACGGCGCCAAAAACTTGTTCGCTCAAAAGGGTGTGCGTCAAAGTCTTAAATTTATATCTAGAACTTAAAAGCAAAGCGAACCCGCAGTGTACGGATCAACTGTAGAAAGGTAAGAATTCCAGAGTCGAACTCAGGGATTTGGTGAGAATAATTCCGATTTCGATTATCTAGCGAAAGTATAAAAGCTTTTGTGATATTATAAAGAGAGAAATGATTCCAAGGATTCAAGTATCCGATTTAGGCTTTCGATTCAAGAGACTTCTATAGGTATAGGACAGAATTTATATTGCCAAGATTAAATGTTCAAAGGTAGGATTCGTACGATGAAGTTCCGAAACCTATATGACTAATCTATAGGTTCTCTCTATAAGGGTTGTTGAGGCTGCAATATAGAAAGATCTAAAGACAAGAATTATGTTCAAACTAACTATCTAAAACTCCAGGATATGACTCTCCAAAGTAAGAATAGAAAGCACATTTAATTTCTTATAAAGGATGTTGAATCTCTTTATTACCCAAATCTTGCGATCTTAATCTATTAAATGTAGAAACAGGTTTGAAGTGCCTTCATACATTCAATTAGAGGGTAGAAAGGTTAATCAAGATTGGGATTAAGGCAAGGATTAGTTTTGATTAAATATTAGTTCGATTAAAGTTCGTAAGAGGAATAAATCGTGCTGTTCATAAGAAAAATCGGCCGATTTTCCCCAAGAACAGTCCGATTTTCCTGTTTGTCGCAAAACTAAAATCTAAATTCTCAGGGTCCTAATGTTTGAATGAGTTCACTCTATCATCATCTAAGCCTTAATCATCAACTATTCTCCCCAGAATCACAAGTTTTTTAGCCAACCATTTTCAAAATCGAATCAAATTAATTATTGAAAAAGATATTGCAAAGAAACCAAATCTTGGACGAAAAAATCAATAACTTCCAAATCTGTAAACGAATGTCAAATCCGATCAATGTATCTCTCAAACAATTCAATTTCGTGTTCACAAACCACAAATAATGCAATGGATAAAGAAATCTCACAATCAAAGATCCAGAATAGCTCTCCGGAAAAAACTCTTTAGTCTCTCTCCAAGAATCGTTGATTTCTCCAAAACGTGTAAAGATTTTCCAGTCCGGTCTCCCCGTATTCGTTCCTAGGGTTCTCCTCTATACTTTCTTGCAGATGGGCCGTTTGGCAAAACTCTCCTCTAGCCCAAAATAATTGGGCTTTGTGTCGTCTATCCATTTGGCCGAATCGTGAAGAAAATCGACCCTGTCGATTTAGGTGCAAAACCGTTCGATTTCAGGGTATGAAAATCGTCCGATTTATATATATATTGGCACGATTTTCTTCAACCGAAAGTCCTCTTCCTTTGGTTCGTCTTCTATGCTTCTCCTTTGCAATTCCTTAGCTCTTTGTGATCCTTCTAAGACTCCTTTAGCTTCCTTAACATCCTTAGATGCTTCTTGCTCCATTCTTGCTTCTAATTCCGCTCCATTTACCTATAATTCATCAAAATCTCGTGTAGACCTCTATTTCCGACAATTGATTGAATAGAACATAAAAAGCATACAAAATCTCTCTAAAGGCAAGGTAAACTGAGACAATCTCCTATAATATGCATGAATATGATGGTACATAATTCATGTCATCACTCCTCAATGAGGCAGGGTAGAACTGCTCTCTAATCATACTCCTCATCTGATCGTAGCTAGTGGCTCGGGTTCGTACGGTTGTCCACCACTGATGAGGAAGGTCACGGAATCGAGTCTGGACTAAATCTGTGCGTCTGTCCTCTGGGCATTTGATAGACTCAAAAGCTGACTCCACATGCCCAATCCAAACCTCCATCTCAAACCCCATCTTCCCAGAAAAATGTTGTACTCCCAGCTGATGGAATGCCTTCAACCAGGTATCTAGTCGAGGCCCTCTATACTCCTCTGGAGCACTAACAGTCTCAGCAACACGTGCCAACATAGGTGGCACCTGAGTGGCTCCTTGGGAAATCTCAAAAGATCCCTCATGCAATGGTAGATCTAGGGCCCGTCTACACACTCTAGCCGCCTCCTCTACACATCGAATGTAATCACGAAACTCTGACCCCCTCATGGAGACACGATCCAATTCATCTGACTAGACTCGGTGTTACTGTTGTTTCCTAGATCCACCACTCCTCGTCTATGGGACAACACTCTCAACAATCTTCTCATGAACCCCCTCCACCACTGGTTGATCAGCAACGGGAACTGGCCCTTGTCATATCACGCCCGGAGGAAGAGGTTGTCTACCTCTACCCGGCCTACAGAAGAACCAGCACTAGTCAAAGCCATCTGGGAGGTATGCACACCTAAAATATAAGGCTCTATATAGGCCATATGTATATATATATATAACACATACACATAGTCCACAATACGTATATATACATATCTACACTACAGAGATCCATGGCAGAGGTGACGACTTCTCGTACATTCTATCTCAAAACAACAACTTTTAAAACCAAAAACCTTTTGAAAACGTCAGACCCCTTTTATGTTCTATTTATTTTATCCATCTGACCTCATTGCAGGTCGCAAGTTACATTGTTGTCAACCTAAGGCTCTGATACCAACTCTATAACACCCCAAATCCGCAGGACTCGGGATGCCACATTGTGCTAGCATCTCACATTGGATCCTGATCCTAGCCTGACAATAAGTTCAGTGAACTTTACAACATGGCACTAATAGATATAAAACAAATACATAAAACAGTATAAAGTGTACAACCAAAAGATATATAAGATCATAGCCGAGTATCAAACATCATCCTCACACATGAGGTATACAAAACATCATCCTCACGCAGGAGGGAAACATAAACATCCCAAAACCATAACCACCTAATGTACGAGAGCCCTCGGCCTGTCACCCTGCTAGATCACTCAACAACTTTCCTATCTTGCAAGGCATATACCACATGGTATGAAACCATTAGCTAACCACGTATATAAGGTAATGCATAAGTACAAGCACTAGTCATGAAAATAAACACATAATCATGCTATCACACATTTAATATAATAGTCATTCACTCAAATTGTATATTTATATATAGATGAAACTATGTGACACGAGGACCGTATCATCCTCGTCTTTGGGCCTGGCGTCCATTTGGAAGTATTGTCGTTCACACAACCCGTGTACCCTATGGGAGTGGATTGCGCCCTTCTTGTATACCAGATGGCATGAGCACAGAGAACCTCCCAACTCCTTACAGGATGAAAGCGAAAGGTTATCATTGCCACATACTAGTGTTATCAATAAAACATAGGTCGGTAATAATCGACATCACCTGATATCATATCAAGCATACAACACACACACCACTCATACAAACACCCAATATAAGGATGGTAGATAAGTAATCCCTATGGACTTACCTCAACCTCGTACAATGACAACCACGATCAACCTCCAATCTTGAGAGGGCCACAGCCTAATAACAAGGCATAGAGACATCTCCTATCAATCAAAGCGGTCACACCTAGACCCAAGGGATCTATAGGAACATCCTCAACCTAAGTCTCACAACTTACTAATCCTCAAAGCCGTACAAGGCATAACATGATCATAACATCATTATCACACTCTCATCTACACCTAGCATGGTACTACACAACCATACTAGGAAGGAAGGGACAATGCCATCCTTAGGCAAGCCTAGAAGCAAGACACACCTACAAACCAGGAGCAAAGCAAAGCTGGAGTGCAGAGAGGCGCAGGGGCGGTAGCGCCACACGCAGGGGCGGCTGGACACCAGGCGCAAGGGCGACCCTGAGGTGGCGCAGGGGTGCTGGACAGCAAAATGTCCGTCCTTGACTTCTCATTGATCCTTCACTTTCCTTTCTTCACTTCTTCAATGTCCAACAACCAAGCACATACATATACATACATATACACATCAAACTAAGCCTAAGAAGGTTTCCACAAGATCCAATCTTGTGGAATCCTAAGCTAAAGGAGGAAAGAAGAAAGAAAGAAGAAAGAAGGAAGGAAAGAAAGAACAAAGGAAGCTTACAACAGTTGAAACCTAACAGAGGAAGAGATCCACACCAACCCAAGCTCAGCTGACTCTCAAAGCACAACAGCAACAACATCCAAAGCCACAACTCTCATCAAAACTCTAACAAAATTAAGGAAACAAGATGAAGATTCAAAGGAGAAGAAGGGAAGAAGAAGAACGTGAGGGAGAAGATATGAAGATGTAGAGAGATGAAACCCTCCACAAGAAGCAAGGAAGAAGCTTATATACGAAGCCATCCAAAAGCACAAGTCAAGGTCAACAAAACCGGCTGCAGCACACCAGAAACCGCATGGGCGGGTAATGGTGGCCGCAGGAGCGGATCATGTGGCCGCAGGGGCGGTTCAGACATAGCCTTTGCACTAACAACTCCTCAAGACTAAGGCTCTTAGAGTGCTTGTTGAGGCGTGCTCTAGCACGAGATAGTGGGAATGGAAGTTGTGGTTTGTATGCTGGAGGAGGTACATAAACTAGTTCATTTTCCTTCTCCTTCTCACTTGGATTCGGATCTTCCTCAACCATAACTTGCTTCCATTTGTCAATGTTCTTGGGCAATGACTCATTTGTTTTCAATCCGCTTCTAGTGGTAATAGCCATAACTTGCTCCTTGAGATTATTTTTAGTTCTTCCCGGAAGCTTTCCTAGATCTCTAGGAACTTCTCCGGCTTTGTTGAACACCTTATTTTCCAAGGCCTTTTAAGCCTTGGAAATAGAAGTATTGTAGTTCTTCATATCGTTCATCTTCCGATCATTTTCTCCATGATTATCTCCATCCGATCCTTTGGAGGTTGATTAAAACCCGGTGGAGGCTCGTGAGTCTTTGGTGGTGGAGCTCAACTAGAGGAAGTTGGAGGGTTCAAAGCACCATCCAAATTTGAATAGAAAATCCGAGATGATTATGGATATCCCTATAGTTATTTCCTCCATTGTAGTTCCTGTTGTTGTAATTGTTCCGGGGTCCTTGATAATTTCCTCTACCCGTATAGTTCATGTCTTGCTCTTTAGGTGGCAAATTTGCTTGTGCCGGCGCTTGTGCTTGAGATCTTATTTTCTCCTTCAATGCTTTAATCTCAATGTTAAGAATATCTAATCGAGCATTCATAGTGGTAGTGGTACTTACCTCATGAACTCTGGGTCTCCGGAGTCTCTCGTCAACCTTCCTATGGTAGTACTTCTCAATCATCAAATATTGTTTCTCAACAAACTCCCATGCATCTTCTACGTGATTCTCCATGAAAGTCCCATATAGGATCTCACAATGGATCCTGACCCTACCCTAACAACAAGTTCATTGGATCTTCCAACAAGGCACATATAGAGTAAAACAAAAACATAAAACTATATAAGATATACATCCAAAAGGATTATAACATCACAACCGAGTACAAAAACGGCAAACCATAACATCTAGGTACAAAACATCCCATATCCCACGATCAACCTAGTGTACAGAAGCCCTCGGCTGATCACCCATCTGCCTCACTCTGCAGTCTTCCTAACTTGCTGATCATCTACAACACGGTATACACCTTTAGCTACAGAAATGAATAAGAATAAAGTAATAGCACATACACACACCAACACATCACCATATGCAATGCCACACACACATCCGTTTATTATCTTTACTTAAGTTATTCCATTACTAATTCAACTTATTTTGTGATACGAGGAGCCTAAAGAACCCCATCTCTTCCCCCTTTAACTCAGGTTTTGCATGGGATCTACCTCACCCTGAGCTACTGGCTTCCGAGCACCTCCTTCAACTCTCGAGGAGCGTCGACAGGTGGTCACGACCCGTTATAATACACTTAGGTAATTTAAGGTAATAAAGTTGTCAAACCTAGTCCAGTTTAGGTTGTAAATGCAACAAGCATATGCACACACACAACAATTACAACCACTCAAATTCACAACTGCATGCTAAGTAAGTTCCATGGACTAACCTGAAACACTGGTAAACCTATACCACATCATAGTTTCCCCTAGGGGAAATAATCAACGCCTGTATAAGCAAGGCACACACAATCAAACGCTAAAAAAGGTTAGGAGATGTATCTCCTACACCTCATAACCACAATCAACCTACAACACGCCTCTAAACCTCAACAACACATCATGCCTCACAAATGCCTAAGGCATTACCTCATATGTACACATGTGCCTAAGACACATACTCATCATACAACGCATCAAGCTCATCCTAACCATACTATCCTAGCTACATCTAAAGTCAAGGCCAAAGGAAAGGAAGGAAGGAAACATACCAACTTGGTATGCCCTAGACGCACCTGGGGAAACAAGAGGTGCCAAACACTACAACAGTGAGGCGCATGGGCGGCTCACACTCATGCGTAGGGGCAGTCCAGATCAGGCGCATGGGCGGCTGGTGTGTAGAGGGTTGGTGATAACATGTATTATTGTCTATATTTTGGGATTGGTTTGGACGTTTTATCTTCATAAATCTGCACGTATGGATGTATATTCTTTAATTTTATTGTTGTTTTGTCTACCTTTTCGGGAATCGAGGTTTGCACCTAGTTTCGTTGTAATTGTAGGAAAAATGGCACGTTTTGGACCAAAATGGAGCTAAGGAAGCTAAGGAGTCATTGGAGCTACATTCTGGAGCATTGAGGAGTCATAAGAGAGACTCGAGAAGCATGAAAATGATTTAGAAGATTGATTTTGGACCAGATTAGAGAGATTCATTCTCAACTGAGACTAACCTCCCAGTACCACCTCGACCGAGGTGATCTTCAGGATCGTCTGGACCGAGCCGAAGTGATGACTGGACATAAGATCTTTTATTTTGGCTGAGATCTTCTATTTTTGGAAAGTGAATATCACATATTTTTGGATGGATTTTTGGAAGGAAGAATATCTTTTGGCTGATATATTTTGGAAGCAAGGAAGATTGTAAGATATTTTAAGGAAGGAATTTCTCTTTTTAAGATTTTTTTTTTTTGGAAGATAATTCTCCTATATATATGGGCTGATTTTCTAGAATTCAGCTATCTCGGAAATTCTGGATCAGAGGAGCATAGTTCTCTAGAGTTAAAGGAAGTTTGGAAGGAAGTTTTGAAGGTTGAAGATCAAGAAAGGAAGGAATCTAGTTTTGAAGTTTTCTTTGAAGGAAGTTTGTAAGATTTTCTTAGTTGGTTTGGTTTGTTGTCTTTTCTGATTTGTGATTGAGGAACGCTGATTGTTTGTTTGTTTGATTCAGTTATTGAGACCTTTGTGTTAAGGTTTTCTTGTTTGAATATTGATTCCTTTCTTATATATTTGATCATTGTTATCATGATGATTGGTGGCTAAGTTCTTTATGCGATTCTAGGGTGATTTGCTGAAAGTTGTGGGAAAGACAATTAAAGAATGAGCCTTTATCCCAGTGGACCTTGAAAGCTCGAGCCTTTACCTTAACCGACGAACACCTCGGTCAGTTGAGGAACATCTCGACCGAGATGGTACATAAACTGAGCGAGGCGAGCCCTTTCCTGATCCTTATCTGAGTTGAGGTTTCAGTTTGCCAAATCCTATCCTTGTTATACCTTTCCTGGTTCAACGCAAGCCTAGGATGAGACTTACCCGGTGAATCCTATGCTTGTATACTGATAGGTGATGGAATCACTATCATTTAGGTTAGTTTTAGAGTCTTTTCATTGTATTAGAGTCAGTTTGTGCTGCTAACTTTTTAATCCAGAAGAAGAAGTCAAAAAGAAGCAAAATGAGAAGTTAGAAGCAGTTGGGAGTTGAAGAGCATTCACGAAGACAAGCTTCTGGTGCCACACCGCCCCTGCGGGTGACACTATACTCCGGAACGCAGCCTGCACCTTCACCAGCGCCCGGAAAAAAGTTTGTCACCGCCCCTGTGCTACCCCTTGACACCCCTGGGGTGACTCACCTTGAAGAAGCAAAGCCGGCACTCTTGCGCCTCTGCCTGCGGACCAACCTGCGGAGCTGCGAAGCCGAAGAGCCAGTGTCACCACCCCTATGGTGACATTGGGCCGCCCCTGCGGCTCGACATCAGAAGCGACTAAAAGATGAAGCCTCAAACGTTTGAAGAGCATTAAAGATCCACCCATGCGGAATTGCCAGACCGCCCCTATGGGCATGAAGAACACCAAGCGTTTTGGCCTAAACCGTCCCTGCGGTTTTGCGTCAAAGACTTTACTCCGGCTGTTTGCACCACCTTAATGGCATTAAAGGTGGCTATTTAGGCCGGCCATTTACTCCCATTTAGTGCTAATTCTAGTATAAATAGGTCCATGGCTAATTGCTAGAATCATCCACAATTTTCCCATTATTCTCTCTATTTTCCTTACTTCCTTTGTGTAATGTGTTTCTAATCTCCTTGATGGGTTGTTTTGAAACTACATTAGTGCTTTGGTTGTAAGTCTTTGTTAATATAAGTATTATTCAGTCATATGTTTTATATTCCTTGCGCTTTAACTATCAATTGCATGTTTCATACCACTTAGCTTGATCACCTTAGTGTCTAATTGCATGCAAAGAACTAGGATTATTTGATTCCGGGTTCGGGTCCTTAATCTAGTAGAAAATCTTTAGGTAAATGTTGGTTGTGATTACTTAAAGGAAAATGAATATAAATATAAAGAAAAGTCTAACGGTTTTATTCTTCTCTTTATATCTCTTTGTCTTTGTTTGAAAGCTAAGTTGTGACTTATTCTTGTAGGTTTACGGAACATTAACTTGTTATGTTGTGTTGATGCCGGTTGGCTCAACACATATATATGATCAAGACGAGAACATTGCTGAAATACTTATAAAAAGAACCAACAAAAGTAGCATTGCATGCTAAGAGTCAACCTAGTGTAGTCCTTTTCTCATTAATTTATTCACACCTTTACTTGTTTCTTATGCTTTTGTCTTGCTACATTCCAATCTAAACCCCCCCCTCTATTTG
The DNA here is from genome assembly GCA_033239125.1 of Fagopyrum homotropicum. NCBI lineage: Eukaryota > Viridiplantae > Streptophyta > Magnoliopsida > Caryophyllales > Polygonaceae > Fagopyrum > Fagopyrum homotropicum. The sequence continues at coordinate 74,717,312 of BSWB01000004.1, forward strand.
GTTACAATCTCAATAATCGAATCTTATCGAAACATCAACTTAACTCTCTTGGGTTCGACCCTTACTTACGCTATACATAAACTTGTTAGTGTATGTTAGGACTTCAACTTTGACCTAAGCTAAAAGACAACGACCTACGATTTTAGCGCTCGTAAAATTTGGCGCCGTTGCCGGGGAGTTTAGTTGTGTTTTTATTTTCTTTTGATTATTGGTTTGGGCCATTTTTGTTGTTCAAACCCGTGCTACTAACTCCAGATTTGTTCCTTTTGATCCAGAAATTGAGAGAACGCACATCCGGCAACGTAGACAACAACGATTTCATGAAGAGATGACCTACCGAACCCTTCGCCAACTCACGCAGCCGGACTTGACTCAACAACCTCTTGCGGTTACTATACCGGCAATAGGGGAAGGTGTCAACTTCGAGCTCAAGCCGGGGCTGATCCACTTGCTCCTATCATTCCATGGGTTAAGTGGTGAAGACCCCATCAAGCATCTAAGGAAATTTCATATTGTGTGTATGAGAATGAAGCCAGCCAACATTACCGAAGAGCAAATCAAGATAAGGGCATTTGGTTTCACACTCAAGGATGGGGCGGGTGATTGGTACTACCATCTACCGTCCGGTAGCATCGACACATGGGAAAACCTCCATAAGGCATTTTTGGAGAAGTATTTTCCAGCTAAGAAGGCCAATAGCTTGAAGAAAGCTATAAGCAACATAGAGCAAGAGGCGGACAAAACTCTTTATGAGTATTTCGAGCGTTTTGCAAGATTCCGATCCAGTTGTCCTTTCCATGGGTATTCTACCCAAGACCTAGTCTTGTACTTGTACTTGTACTTGTACAATGGCTTGCTTGACAATGAGAGGAGGATCGTCGATGCTGCTTGTGGAGGTAATATTCTAAACACCACCCCTGACCTTGCTTTAGAGAAAATGCAGGAACTAGCTGAAGGAACTCGGAATTTCGGAAGAACCTATTCCAAAAGAGGAGCTCATGCCATCAATCCTGGGCGAAATGAGATCTCAACTGAAATTGCTGAATTAAAGGAGATGGTGAAAAGGTTGACTTTGACGGGAACTCCACAACAACTCAAGGCATGTGGAGTTTGCCTTCCTAGACGGTGGTCAACCCCAAAGAGAATGTTAGTGCCCTAACATTGAGGAGTGGGAAGCAAATACAACAGAAGTCAGCAACAAAAGTGAAGAACAAATCCTCTGACGAGTCTGCCGCCCCTACAGCCGCACCTATGGCTGCAACTGCACCAGCTTCTGAGCAGACGCCGCCCTTGAGGCTGGATGTCGCCGCCCCTGAGCCGCCCCTGCGCCTGCAAACTTCCACCCCTGCGGAAAAGACAACAGAGGGTTCTGTTGAGAAATATTCTTACATTCGTCGTGATTTTCCCCCTCTATATGCTGAGAAACCACCGGCTCCCTTCCCTAAAGCACTGAAGGGCCGAAGGGTGATTGAGGACAAGGATCTCTTTGAGACCTTTTCCAAATGCGAGGTAAACATCCCTCTCCTTAAACTTGTAAAGAGTATTCCTAAGAATGCTCGGTTCTTGAAGAAACTCTACACCATCAAGAGGAACCAGAAGCTGAAGGGCAAGCAAAAGGTGCAAGTGAGCAAGCATGTGTCCGCCGTCTTCCAACGCCGAATGCCCAAGAAGTGTAGCGATCCGGGCATGGTAAGCATTCCTTGTGTTATAGAGGAAACCCGTTTTGATAAAGCTATGCTTGATCTTGGTGCTTCTATTAATGTGCTTCCCTATTCCATCTATAAATGACTTGGCCTTGGGCCGCTAATTGAAACTCGGATCGTGGTAGAACTTCCTGATAGATCAAATGTTTACCCGAAAAGGATTATTGAAGATGTGTTAGTAATGGTAGATAATCTGATTTTTCCTGCTGATTTCTTTGTGATGGATATGGAAAATGACTCACATGATGCACCAATATTGTTGGGAAGACCGTTTCGAAAGACCACTAGGACTAAGATTGACTATGTTAGTGGCAAATTAACCATGGAATTTGATTGGGAGGTAATTGAATTTGACATTTATGATGCAATGAAATATCCTATTGATGATCATTCCGTATGTGTCATTGATATTATTGAACCTTTTGTGCAAGATATTTTTTTATATTTCTGACATGGATGAGTTGAAAAACATAATTGAGCATGACATTGACATTCACACTTCAGAATATGCCTTAACATCTAGCATGAAGGAGGTCCTAGCCCAATTGGATGGGCACAAGAGGCTACCAATCTCCACTTTGGCCATTGGGCCCACCTTACTAACCCCAAGCGAGAAGCTTGTTTCATCTATAGTGCAGGCACCGGAGATAGAGTTGAAAGACCTTCTCCCTCACCTCAAGTATGCTTTTCTAGGAGAAAACAATACCTTACCGGTGATCATCTCTAGCAAGTTGTCCACCAGTCAAGAGGAAACATTGGTGAAAGTTTTGAAAGAGCACAAGACGGCTCTTTGGTGGACTATTGCGGACATCAAGGGGATAAGTGCATCCACTTGTATGCATAGAATCCTCCTTGAGGAAGAGGTGTAACCATCTAGGCAACCCCAACGAAGGTTGAATCCGCCAATGATGGAAGTGGTCAAGAAGGAGGTATTGAAGCTCCTCCAAACGGACATGATTTTCCCCATCTCGGATAGTAAGTGGGTTAGTCCAACCCAAGTGGTTCCAAAGAAAGGGGGTATCACCATGGTGGAGAATCAATATGGAGAGATGGTCCCAAGCAAGACACAAACCGGTTGGAGAGTTTGCATTAACTATCGCAAACTTAACACGGTAACTCGTAAAGACCACTTTTCTTTACCTTTTATTGATCAAATGTTGGAACGTCTTGCAGGTCATCCCTATTATTGCTTTTTGGACGGATATTCGGGCTATTTCCAAATAGCCATTGCTCCGGAGGACCAGGAAAAAAACACTTTCACATGTCCATTTGGCACTTTTGCGTACCGCAGAATGCCATTTGGACTTTGCAATGCTCCCGACACCTTCCAACGGTGCATGATAAGTATTTTTTCTGAATACATAGAGAACTTTATTGAAGTTTTTATGGATGATTTCACCGTCCATGGAAATAGTTTGGATGCATGCCTAGGACATTTAAAACTTGTTCTTGAAAAATGTGTAGAAACTAATTTAGTTCTTAATTCGGAAAAATGTCATTTCATGGTTGAACAAGGAATAGTGCTAGGACATGTGATATCCTCCAAAGGGATAGAAGTAGATAAGGCAAAAGTTGATATTATTCAAAGTTTACCTTACCCTACTAGCGTGCATTAAATCCGCTCTTTCCTAGGTCATGCAGGTTTTTATTGGCGGTTCATCAAGGACTTTTCAAAGATCTCAGCGCCATTGTGTGAGTTACTAAAGAAGGATGCCACTTTCATAGTGGATGAAGATTGCAAGAAAGCTTTGGACACTTTGAAAGCATGCCTCACTAGTGCACCGATCATCCGGTCTCCAGATTGGGAGATGCCATTTGAGATTATGTGTGACACCAGCGATTATGCTTTAGGAGTTGTCCTAGGACAGAAGGATGGAAGAGCATCACACGTCATCCATTATGCCTGAATGACGCTTAATGGAGTTCAAAGAAACTACTCCACCACCAAGAAGGAGATGTTGGCGGTGGTGTTTGCACTAGAGAAGTTCAGACAATACCTCCTTGGAGTAAAGGTAATCATATTCACTGACCATGCAACTCTTAGGTATCTCATGGCGAAGAAGGAAGCAAAACCAAGGTTGATTCGGTGGGTGCTCCTTGTAACCGAGTTTAACTTGGAGATACGAGACAAGAAGGGCGCTGAGAACCTTGTGGCCGATTATTTGAGTAGAGTGGTAAAGGAGGAAGAAGATCCAGCCAAAGGAAGAGCCATAGTTGTAAGCTTTCCCGACGACACCTTCTACACAACCCTCTGTTGTGTAACCGCCCCTGTGCATAAAGAGACCCGCCCCTGCGGCTCGATCTAGGCGCCCTTGCAGATTACTCGACAGAGGTTCTGTTTAAACTTCAATCATTTAAGTCTTGGTTTGCTTACGTTGTAAACTTCATTGTTAGGGGTGAGTACTCTCCAGACTTCACCAAGGCACAGCAAGAGAAGGTGAAGGCCGAAGCAAGACACTACGTTTGGGACGATCCATACCTTTGGAAGCATTGTAGTGATAAGGTAATACGCCGTTGCATCCCGGACAATGAGGTAATGAGGTACAATCTGTCCTTACGTTTTGTGATTCTAAAGCATGTGGGGGACATTTTGGGGCCAACAAAACTGCTAGGAAAGTTTTAGATGCGGGATTCTTTTGTCCACACATCTTTAGAGACACTTTTGCGTTTTGAAAGGTAAGTGATAGGTGCCAAAGAGTAGGTAACATCTCTAGGAGAAATGAAATGCCTCAATCTTCTCTTATATTTTGCGAACTTTTCCTACTTCTTTTAGGCACACTTATATATTACTTGCGGTGGACTATGTTTCCAAGTGGACGGAAGGAAAGGCCACAAAAACTGATGATTCTAAAGTGGTTGTAGCATTTCTTAAGGACAATCTTTTTACAAGGTTTGGAATCCCGAAGGCTTTGATAAGTGACAGGGGCACCCATTTTTGCAACAAGACAATCACCGCTCTGGTTAAGAAGTACCACGTTTACCAACGAGTGTCAACAACCTACCATCCACAAACAAATGGTCAATCGGAGGTGTCCAACCGGAAAATCGATTATTCTTGAAAAAGACGGTTTTTCCCGGAAGGAAGGATTGGAGTTTAAGGCTAAATGACGCTCTATGGGCTTACCAGATAACATACCTCCTATAGGGATGTCTCCATTCCGTCTTGTGATCGGAAAAGATTACCATCTTCCGGTAGAGCTTGAACACAAGGCATAGTGGGCGGTGAAAAAGTGCAACATGAATGTAGAGGAGGTAGGAGAGTTCCGAAAGCTCCAATTGCAAGAGCTGGAGGGAGTTAAGGATCGATGCGTATGACCATGCCACTACATACAATGAAAAGACAAAAGTGTGGCATGACCGGAACATTCTCCGGAAAGACTTCAAATCGGGTAAGAAAGTTCTCCTTTTTCAATCTCGTTTGAAGCTTTTTGCAAGCAAGCTATGCTCAAGGTGGACAGGTCCGTACGTCATAGATGAAGTCTATCCACATGGCGTTGTGGATATTTATGATCCACAAACGCACAAGATATTCAAGGTCAACGGACAAAGGCTCAAGCCCTACCTTGAAGGAGTGAAGAATGACCCCGTAGATGAAATGGTGTTGGAGGAGGCCCAAGGAGAGAAGTAGGATCCTTACATCGAGCCAACGACGTAAAACAGGGAGGCAACCCGAGAGAATAAGAAGAGGAGCATCGGTCAAGAAAACCACCCCTGCGGCCCACTGTTACCGTATTTGAGGTGACAACCTTGCCTAGTGCCGCATCCGGCGCTAGGTCTGCATATGCTCTATCTCTGTCACCGCACCCGCGGTGACATCCCCACGCCCCTGCGGCGGCCACTCTTGACATGCAGCCCCAGTGCCGCCCCCCGGCGTTGGGTATGCATCTCCCTCTTCCCTGTCACCGCCCCCGCGGTGACAAGCCCCCGCCCCTGCGGATTTACCTAGAAAAGAAAAAAAAAAGAATTTCCAAAAGACCCTACACCTACCCCACCAACCCCTCTCTCCATCCTCACCTACCACTCATCTCTCCCAATCTCTCACTCTCACAAACACATGCCCCTGCGCCCCCAACCAACTCTCCACAACCACCTCTGCAACGCCCCTATGCCACAACTCCGACGCCCTCACCAAGCCCTCTGACGCCCCTGCGCTGCCATCCTCACTCTCTAAACCACCACTACTCTCAATCTCTCTAACCTAATCCTAAGACACTCCCCACCACCAACACTCACCTTCCACCACTCTTCACCAGCACCGGCGACACTCTCCACCAGCCAGAAGTAATCGGAAAGCACACCAACTCCACCACCAACAAAGCTGTCACAAAATCGCCTCTGTGTCTTCTCCCGCCCTTGCGCCTGCAACGATCCGCACGTGCGCATCACCGCCCCTGCGGATCTCACAATTGCCCCTGCGGAAAAAGCAACAGAGGGTCGTTTTCTTTCTTTGTTTTTGAGAATTCTAATTCCGTTGCTTAAATTCCTTGCAAGAATGGAATCCCAGAGGAAGTACAAGATGTCCGACGTTGAGAAGACTCGTTACGGGATTGTGCAAGATCGGGTTGTGTATGCAACTCGGTTTTTGCACATTCCAGCATTGGAGAAGTTGGGCATGTTGGAGAGCATGCAATCTTTCCTCACCAACACTGGGCTCGGGGAGTTTCTGAAGAAGAGTGCTCCCACATACTCCGAGCTCAGCAGATAGTTCATTGCCACGTTCACCCACTAGTACAAATACCCCCCCTAGACCCCGGTTATTTTGTACATGGGAACCCGGTTATGGAAGCGTGGTTAACGGGAGCGAGGTCCGACGGTTCGCACCCCGGTAAATGTCACCGTTTTAAAAATTTTCGGACCCCGGTTTTTTTTATAGCGGGGTAAAAACTCGGACCCCGGTTATTTTAAAATAACCAGGGTAAAAACTCGGACCCCGGTTATTTTAAAATAACCGGGGTAAAAACTCGGACCCCGGTTATTTTAAAATAACCGGTGTAAAAACTCGGACCCCGGTTATTTTAAAATAACCGGGGTAAAAAGTCGGACCACGGTTTTTTGTAAAATAACCGGGGTCCAACTTTTACCCCGGTTATTTTAAAATAACCGGGGTAAAAGTCTGTAAAATTGGTAATTTGCGGACCTCGGTTTTAGTATAATAACCGGGTTATTTTTACCAGTTTTAAAATTTTTATTCCCCGGTTTCTTCTTAAAACCGTGGTAATTTTTTAACCGTAATTTATTATATTTAATATGAGAACTAGCTAATTTGGCACCTGCTTAACCGAAAAATAATTAATTAGTAAATATATAATATTAAGCTAAAATACATAAGCAAACTTATCATTTAATTAATATTTCAATGATATAATCCGAAAGTAACATCAAAAAACAAACCAAGTTTCTACCGTTCTTCGTTATGATAGTATATTATATATGTTTAACAAAAGATTACAAACACTTTTTACCGAGATGGTCTTTACATGGAAAACTAAGCTAGGCAAGTCGGTCAATGTCGATGCATTCTTGAATGAGAGGTTCCACAAACTCGAGCCACTCCTTGTGCAGTTCATGAAGATGATCTTTGTCATACGTCTTCGGTGAGCTTTTAAAATACTAAACAATTAAACAATAAACAACAAAAGTAAGCAACAACATATATCAACAATTTTACATATCAATATTTTAATATGTAGTAAGTACACATGCATACCATTTGCGGAATATCATGCACATCGTTTTCAATAATTTCCCTCATGTAACGACATATGTAGTAACCACTTTTGTCATCTGTTGGTAGTTTAGGGGCCTAAAATATTAAAGAAGATTTATAGCTCAATATACAAATATGTTAATTACAAACTCATTTGAACAAGACAAAATCAATTAAGATCTAACCTTGATGATCTTCCAACGCAATACTCGCTTTCTTATCTTGGGATTAGTAGGAGGCATCCTTGTTTCATTAAATTGTTCCATAGAACTACAATGAAATACAATGTAACATATCCATCAATATCTATCAATCCATGAAATCAACAAAAACTTGAAAGTATAGCATTTTGTGTTATATAACTTACAGTTTAGCCACGATTCGAAAATCACTTCTAACTTCTTCATGCATTGGATCCAACCAATAAACAACACATTCTAAGGGACAATCACCGCCAACATCCAATGAAGACTACGAATAAAGAATTCACTCAAATTGGTTACTAGTTGGACAATCCAAAATTTAATATATATATATATATATATATATATATATATATATATATATATATATATATATATATAATGTAATATAGTAACATTTTACTTACCCTCCAAAATAGGGGGCAAACCATAAACGTCTTGTCATATCAGAATTCCGTAGAGAATTAACCATATATTCAACTCTCTCATCAACACGTCTTTCGGTACCCACCGGCCAAGCCAAGTTTGTTGGGGAAAGAAAGGCAAATTTTCTTGGATTATAATTTTCAAACAAGCACCTATCATGCATAATCAAATGAGATTAACTTCCCAAAAATTTTCTAATAAAAATGTAATGGACATGTATTAAATACATACTTGATATATATCTCGATATGCCTCGTCTCTAATTCTCGTTCATCTAGCCATATTTTCATCTCCCTCTTTCCAAAGTGCAACAAGTACTCTTGATGAAAAATTGAAGTTGGCATATTGACCACGACATCCACATCATCAACCGAATTAATCATTGACAAGCATCTCGTCACCACACTGTCACTCTTTCCTTGGGGTGTACGATCTATGTAATCCTCATCGATGTGGATATGAACATCTTTTGTGGTTTTAGATGCTTTTGAACTCTCACGAACATCCTATATAAGAATTCATAAGGATACTCACATATACATATTGACAAAACATTAACAATATCTAATAAAAAATTTATAAATGTTAGCATTATACCGATACAAAAGTGACCATGCACTTTGGCCATGCAATGTAACCTCCGATTGCATCTTTGACAACGACAACCTCATCCGTCTGTTTTGGCAATTCTGTAAACTCATTATCAACCTCAACTATCTCAACTACAACCTTGCAAGTTTCTGCATCCAACGGCTTGCCATGAAGCATTGTAACTTCTCCGTCTTTTGGAATATAAACTTGCCCTGTAGCTACCATAGATGTTGGAGTGGGCCAATAAAGCTCACATTTTTGCCACACTCCCTAACCAATTAATATATATACATATATATATATATCAATGATGACACTTAATCAATATAATATAAATGATGAACTTTATGCTAGATAATTACCTGATTGTCCGTAGCAGGTGAATCATTAATTGAGCAGCTATTGTTTATGCTATGGTTAATATTCTCTCCTCCTTGATACTTCCCCTTCAATTCCAAGATTTCTTTTTTCAATGTCATAACTTCTGACTCCAATTCGTTTACTTTAGAGCTTAGTTTTACAACTTGTTCAGATGGACGAGCACATCTGCGCTTGTTTTTACCAAACACTTGTTTAGAACCAACTCCAAGACCTACACCCTTCACTCGACCGGGGTGATCATCACCTAGTGCCATAGATAGTATATCATTACTCCCCGAGGTTGTTACGAGTCCATCCGCAACTTGTTTAGTAAGCGAATCCTTGAAATCACATATATTTTACATTAATAATTCATCTACTTTAGGATGAAAATCTTCTAAAACAATAAATGTATTTATACGACAAATTGTTTTTATACTTACAATTTTTGAAGCCACGGGTCTACAAGCGACATCAACTTCACCACTCATTGTTTGCCTAGCTTGTACCCATAATTCAGATCGGTCTATTGTAGAAGTGGTATAATTTTCCCCACGTTGTTCGAGTTGTACAAACAATTTGAGTAATGAAACCGTCAGTCAACCACAATGCATAGACTATAAATTTGAAGAATAATGTAGATGCATTACCAGTTTTTTCTCCAATCGTGCATACCCTTTTCTTGATCCCCTATATGGATACTTATTCTTCTTTGCATTTTCACTATTTATTGCACTTGTCTCCTGCATTCAACAATTTCTAAGAAAACATAATCCAGCAAAACATAAATAAAATCCAACAATACCTGAAAATCTTTAGTGCATCTTTGTCGTCTAAACTCATCCCAATCAGTCTGCTCGATGTAATTATATTTAGCAGGAGGTTCCAATTTACCATCTTTGACTAGTTTAGTGAGTGTTTTCCTGAAGCCCCTAAACTTGTCACCAACATCCATAAGGATCATGTTTTTATGTGCATCACTAGGAATCTCAAAAGCTTCCTGCAATTTTTATGAAAGGCCACAAGAAAATAACATTACCTTAAATAAAAAGCACCCTAAATAAAAAGCACCATATACATGTAATAACATATTTGCAAAAACCACAAAATGATAATTACCTTTATAGAGTCCAATATAGAGGTCTTAATCTCAGTTGGAACTTTTCTCCAATCACGATAAACAATTGGTATCCGTGTGCGTGCTAGATAACCAACATAGCTTGCCAATAGTTCAGATTTATCACAAACTGCTTTTGCATATAAGTTCCAATCCAAGACTATCTTTTCAGTGAAATTCTTAGAACTCTTTCTAATCCTATTTGTAAGAGCAGCACCCCTAGCATGTGTGTGAGTAGCACCGTCGTCACTCGCTTCAGAATCACCACCATCACCTCTTGGGTGCACTGTCTGCGTTGTGCAAATAATCTCATCATTTCTTGAAGAGGGACTTGCCATTTACCTGGACTTGTGATAACATATATAATTTATATGATTAGTTAATTAGAAATAACGCAAAAGAAGCATTCCAAAATAAACAGTGCATAAATAGAAATAAACAGTTCAAAAAAAATAAAAAAATCAGCAACAATATATTCCAAAAAAAAAAACAGCAACAGTGCATAAATAGCAACACAACACTTCAAGAATCCAAAAACCTTATCCGTTTGTTTTAACAGTTCATAGAAATTTAGAAAAATCAGCAACTGTTTATAGAAATTTAGAAAAATCAGAAAACAGAAAATAGTTCATAAACATAAGTAGAATCCAAAAACCATAATCAACTTAACCATTGTCAACTACAACCTTATCCGTTTGTTTTAACAACTTCAAGAATAAGAATACAACACAGTACTTCAAGAATAAGAATTCAGCAAAAGGTCTACAATCACTTTCTCTTTCTTTTAGAAACCTTTTTTGAACTATTAATCTCTAAACCTTCTCCATGGTCTGACCGTAGGTATGGCCGATCATCTTCTTTAACAATTGTCGCATTCACCGGCATGATGACTGAACAATTTGCCACTAAGTCTTCTGTGTCAGTATTATTCTCCACATATCTATCCTTTGTTGCTCGCACAATGACCCACTTGGAATCAGATGGGTCAGGGACAAAGAACACTTGAATTGCTTGTGAAGCTAAGATAAAAGGATCATCCTTATGGCCAACCTTACTCAAATCAACAAGAATGAAGCCTAAGTCATCCGTTTTTACACCCTTTTCGACATCAGCCCATGTACAGAGAAAAATCGGCACCTTAAACTCAATGTAATTGAGTTCCCATATGTTTGCAATAACTCCATAATATGACAATGGTTTATAGACAGACATATGTAAAGTCTCAGATACTAGTGTTACACCGCTGTTCTGCACCGCACTTTTAGCATCATGAGATTTTGTGGAAAGTGTATCCATTTATTGCATATGCAGAGAATGACGTTACGTCGGGAAGAGGGCCTTTAGACAACCATCTCAAATTGTTGGACACTGACTCGGGTGATATTTGTTGTTGATCAAGTATTCTCTTTCTGAATCATTCAACAAAAGAGCGATTATGTTCTTTCATGATCCACTTCTCACTTTTAGAAGTAAGATTTTGGCTTCTCAAATAATCCATGTGCTCTTCGATAAAAGGACTAACTTCGTCACTGTTTCGGAGAACATACAGATGAGCTTGACGTAGCAACTCTGACGTTACTCTTTCCGTTCTTTCACCAACTAAACCGTTTCCTTCTGTCGGATCTATCGTGGATGTCTTAGGAAGTCCTATGGCATCAACACCTGATAAGTAGTTGCTACAAAACTCAACCGCTTCTTCGACAATATATCTTTCAACCATGCAACCTTCAGGTCGATATCTGTTCTTCACATAATCTTTCAATACTTTCATATATCGCTCAAATGGATACATCCACCTCAAGTATACTGGTCCACAATATCTTACTTCTCTAACAAGATGAACCATCAAATGCACCATTACATCAAAAAATGATGGAGGAAAAATCATTTCAAGTTCGCACAATATAAGCTCAATCTCCTTTTGCAAACTTGTTAACTCTTTCACATCAATGACCTTGCTGCAAAGTATCTTAAAGAAGAAACAAAGACGTGTGACAATATCTCGAACATGTTTTGGTAGAATTCCACGTATGGCTATCGGCAAAAATTCCTCCATTATAACATGACAATCATGGGATTTAAGTCCTTGCACCTTCACTTGATTCATATTTACGAGACTTTTGATGTTGGATGAAAATCCAGAAGGTACCTTTACCTCAAGAAAGAATTTACAGAATGCAGATTTTTCAGCTTTAGAAAGGGTGTAGCAAGCCGGCGGTAGGTACGTTTTTCCTCCTCTTATCTCATGTTTCAACTCTGGTCTAATTCTCATATTTTCCATGTCTTTTCTTGAATTGATGCCATCTTTAGTCTTTCCAGGCACATTCAACAATGTACCTATTAGACTATCACATACATTCTTCTCAATGTGCATTACGTCGAGACAATGTCTCACGTACAAGTGCTCCCAATAAGGAAGGGTGAAAAATATTGACTTCTTTTTCCAACCTTGCTTCGGTAGAGGTTGTGCACGCTTTTTGCCAAAGACCACATTCAAATCTTTAACTTTATCATAGATTTGAGAGCCCGTCAAAGGTCGAGGAGGTCTATTATTTTCTATACGGCCGTTGAAAACTTTCATGAGCTTGCGGTAATGATGGTTTGTCTCCAACCAACTTCGATGTCTAAGATACACGGTCTTTCTACCAAAGTCTAGCCAACAATAACAAGTACCTTCCTCACAAATTGGACATGCCGTATATCCCTTAGTAGTATAACCAGAGATATTCCCATATGCTGGAAAGTCATTTATAGTGCAAAACAACATCGAGCGCAAGCAAAAGGTTTCTTTACCATAAGCATCGTAGACATCCACATCACGATCCCACATAAGGTTCAAATCATCCACGAAAGGTGCCAAGAAAACATCCATATCATTTCCAGGTTGTCTTGGACCAGAAATTAACAATGTCAACATCATATACTTTCTTTTCATGCACAACTCCGGTGGAAGATTATAAATCACAATCACAACAGGCCATGTACTATGACTAGTTGATTGATTCCCAAATGGGTTAACTCCATCAGTTGATAAAGCAAGACGTAAGTTTCTAGAGTCCCTTCCGAACTCGGGATATCGGTTATTGATACTTAACCATTGTTCGGAATCCGCTGGATGTCTCAACTTTCCATCACAAATCTTCTCCTCAGCATGCCATCTTAGTTTCTTTGCATCCTCAACGTTGGAAAATAGACGTGTCAATCGTGGAATTATTGGAAAATACCACATCACCTTCGCCGGGACACGATCTCTCTTATATCTAGGCTCACCACAAATAGGATTTGGGCATTTATCTAGGGAGGCATATTCTTTTCTGTACAGAATACAATCATTACGGCAAACATCAATTTTCTCGTAATCCATTCTAAAGGAGCGTAGCACTTTTTTGGCCCGATATGTGCAATCAGGAAGCACGGAATCTTCAGGAAGCATTTCCTTCAAAAGCTTTAGTAAGGCTGTAAAACTCTTATCACTCCATCCATAGGCGGCTTTCAGATTATACAACCTCAAAACACCAGACAATTTTGTGAACTTAGTACACGATGGATATAGAGGTTCTCTAGCATCACACAAGAAATTGTTAAAAATATTAGGATGATCATTGAAATTTTCCTCGGCAGCTTGTGTCATTTCCTCAAAATGATCAGTACCATAATTCTCCTCTTGGAGAGGTGCATCGGTGCTATCAGATGGTTGTTCTTTCTCTCCGTGCCATATCCAACAAGTATACAATTGGTCAATTCCATGGATAATTAAATGATCCTTCAAACTCCTAGCATCAGACCGTCTACAATTGAAGCATTTTGTACAAGGGCATGGAAGCATGTCAGGGTTCTTAGCATTTTCTACAGCAGGCCTTATGAATTCCTTAACCCCATCTTGGTACTCAACTGTCAAACGACTCGCAGACATCCACTTTCGATCCATTTTAAAGAACTTTTATTTAAAGTCAACAAAACCTAAGAGAAATCAAGAATTTGTATAAATAATATTGATATGGAAAGAAAACAAGAATCTGGTTCCTCTTCCAGATAAACGAAACAAAACGAACGTAACCTCAGGTCCTCCCTGAGTAGAAACGAGATGAAACAAAAGGAAAACAAGAATCCTGGTTCCTCTTCCAGGTAGACGAATAAAAAATAACGTAACCTCAGGTCCTCCCTGAGTAGAAACGAGATGGAATAAGAGACTTACTTGTTAAAAATACAAGGCTTTAGAGAAACCCTATATGATGCATGAATCCAAATGAATCAGCAACAAGCAGAAGCTTCAATTCAAATAAATCAGCAACTCCAAATGAACCAGCAATAAACAACGGCCCTAGTTGAATAAAAAAATCCAATAAATCAACAATTCCGGCCAATTTAATCAGCAATAAACAACCAATGAACTAATGAACTAATGAAAAGAGTTTAATAAAAAAATTGCATATGGTAACGGAGTTTGAGATAAAAATAATTATTTTTCCTTTAATTTATTTTTCAAGTTTGCACTTTATTTTAAGTGTTAGTTGAATATTAGCTTTAAAAAACAAGTTGTACCCGTACACCCGATTAGTACTGGTGACAAAGACTACAGATGAGTGAGAGATCAAATTAATATTTTTAGAGACGAACCAAAACATGAAATGTAAAATTACATTTTTGCTTATAATATATTTTTAACAAAAAATTCATAATTTAATTTTAAATAAATTTCACACAAAGCATGCGTATTAAACTAGCGATCAAATGTTAAATCAACTACTACTGATTTTAATCATGAAGCTTCAAAGAAAGAGAAAGAAGGTCAAAAAGGTTTGTAGAGAAAGAAGGTCAAATGTTAAATCAACTACTACTGATTTTAACATATATTTAATGATACTATGTTTTATAATATACCTTTGATGAATTTCAAGGTTAGATATATAATATGTTAATAAACATTAATTATGAATACCATAATTTATATTTGATAATAAATAATTTAGTTTCAAAACAATATTATAAAATATGATATTTAACATTAAATTATGTAAAAACAATTAAAAGGTGTTGCCTTTTATACCTGTCACAATTGGTGGAGAATATATTCCACTATTTCAAAGCCTACCTTATACCATTAACATTTGTCTTCCCTTTTTCCTATACTACTCTCCATTATTTTCATTTCAAAATTAAAATAACATCTTACTATACTTGCCTATGAATATCTACCAGACTACCACGTTGGACGCAACATAACTTACTTTCCATATACATATTTGATTATGTTCATGGTTCCCATATCAAATATTATAATAATAATAAAAGATTTTTATTAATTTATGGACAATTTTGGTAAATAGACTTTTTTGAAAAACTATATTAAGTTTATGCACTTGTCTATTGCTCTACAAACCTTCTTTCTCACTCATGATTAAAATCAACTACTACTGATTTATGATAATATGACTCTACAAACCTGAACTGCAGTTGATGTTCGCCAATCATGATTCTGTTTATGCACTTGTCTATTGCTCTATTAACTTTTCAAAGCTCCCTATCACGTTTTCTTCTAAAGAAAGAAGGTCAAAATACCTCTGATTTTCAAAGCTCTCTATTAACTTTTCAAAGCTCCATAACTTTTCAAAGAAAGAAGGTCAAAATACCTCTGATTTTAATCATGAAGCTTCAAAGAAAGAGAAAGAAGGTATTCATGAGCTTAGAATGCTACTACTTATTACGTAAAATGAAAGGGACAGAGATTTTTTATGTACAATGACAACAATGAAACAAATATAATGTTTATTATTGACTTGAAAAACTCTATATTCTAAATAAGAGTAGTTTTATGTACAATGACTTAAATCTAGATCAATTAGTCGACAATGCTGTACTTACAAGAGTTTATGAATCAATTGGAAACAAAATTTGAAACGTTAAGCTTTATTTGGAGTATCTGGTTCTTAAGGAATCAAATTTTGTTTAACCATCAACAAGGGATGAACAATATTAATGAATTCATTCAGGTTATGTGGGATCAAATTTCCTTACTAATTTCTTTCCTTTAACTAGATACGCCTTCTGAAAGTCGTTGAGGTTGATCTCAGGCTACGATGATAGTGTTTCCTTTGCTGCTCCCCCAGCAAAAGATCAAGTTACAGTTTATAGCCAGTTAGTGTATGAGTTATAAAGCATTTCAACAAAAACTAGTACCTTTTCTGACACCGAGGGTTTGAGCTTGCCTAGTACTTCATCGAAATGCTTTGTTTGAATGCCAAAAGGTGCATCACAACAGTCGCCACTTTTTGATATTTGCTCTCTAACCGCAACCCTCGCAGCTTCGTTCACCTGGAATACAAAAAAATAAATCATAGGCTTGTTAGAAGACGCGCAGCAAAAACAATCTAGTATATTTAGTAAAATACAAACAAACCAGTGAATAGACCTTGCAATTTCAAGCATGTCCACACTTGAATATAAGGGTGTCGGGGTTACTGCCACGAGCCCATTCAAACAAGAATCAACTTTTTTTTTACTAATACACAATATAAGAGCCCATTCAAACAACACTTATGCTAAAATGCATTATAGGATATAAAACTTGCTTTATAAATTTAAGTTATGTACTGTTTATTGTAAAAATGCAGCATCACATTATATAACTTATGTATGAGACCATTATAATAACACTTATATAGGCCCTACATTTTGTATTATGCATCCAAACACGAGGACTAAAAGCATGAACTTCCTTCTTTGACTTTATTTACTAACAGTTTATCAGTTATACATGAAATACATGAAATATATGAATACATGCACCATTTTACTGTAAAATTCAATGTCTCAAAATCCAAAATGAAAACAGCAAAACATAGCAATATGACTTTAATTTACATGTGATCTTCATAGTCTTAATCCATTTTTCTTTCTCCTTCACCCTATTCTCTCTCCCAGACCCTTTGGTCTCGCTTCC
This sequence comes from Fagopyrum homotropicum, assembly GCA_033239125.1. Lineage (NCBI taxonomy): Eukaryota > Viridiplantae > Streptophyta > Magnoliopsida > Caryophyllales > Polygonaceae > Fagopyrum > Fagopyrum homotropicum. The sequence continues at coordinate 74,734,359 of BSWB01000004.1, forward strand.
TTCTTGGAAGTTTCTGCTGCCCAGGCCGCCCATCTACCCTGGATGGCCAACGGACTGCTGCCTACCTCCCTACCTACACCACTGTAGCTCCTGCCCAACCTGCTGAGCCTTCTCTACCCTCCTCAACCTCGCCTCCCCCCTGTTTCCCTTCTCCATCACACCATTGATCTCCTTCTCCCTGTCCATCACCACCGCTCCCTTCTGCGAGCCTGCGGCTCCCTGATAGCCACCCGCAACCCTTTGATTCCCCTCTATGTGACCTTCGAGCTCCATCTCTCTTCCCCTCCTCTTGCAATCTCACCGGAAGCCTCCCATATGCAACAAACTCCCCATCTCGTCCCCAATGAAACCAGCTTATACTATTTTCTGAGATATCTCTTTGAAATTCAATGTCTCACATAAGTCATAATAATTCCGTTAGAAGTTTTACAATAGGCTCTCTTCTGATGGTATGATCATTACATTGTTTTAAAAAGTTCAGTTGCAAATTTTACAATCAAATACTATGAAGATCACAAGTAAAGTGATGGAGTTTGATCTCTTTGGAATTACAGTTTGTGTGCAGCCAATGATTAGGCTTACAAGGCTGTTGGTTGCATTCCAATGGGTAAATCAACTAACAGAATATGCTTTTATGTTCTTTTATCATTGGATGCATTATGACATGAGGTATTAAGGCATGTGATTTGTCAATAAATGCAAAACAACCCTCTTAATCTATTGAATAAGCAAAATATAAAATACCTTCTTTGAAGACAAGGCCGGTGAGAGCAGCAAAGCTAGAGCCAACAAACGAAACAGCAACAGCAACAACTTCCACTTATGCTAAAATGCATTATAGGACATAAAACATGAATCAACAAACGAAACAGCAACAACAAAGCTAGGGCCAACAAACGAAACAGCAACAGAAGGGCATGGATGTTAAACGAAACAACAACAGATTATATAACTTATGAATACATGCTCCATTTTACTGTAAAATATATGAATACATGCTCCATTTTACTGTAAAATTCAATGTCTCAAAATCCACAATGAAACCAGCAAAACATAGCAATATGACTTTAATTTACTTGTGATCTTCATAGTCTTAATCCATTTTTCTTTCTCCTTCACCCTATTCTCTCTCCCAGACCCTTTGGTCTCGCTTCCTTCTTGGAAGTTTCTGCTGCCCAGGCCGCCCATCTACCCTGGATGGCCAACGGACTGCTGCCTACCTCCCTACCTACACCACTGTAGCTCCTGCCCAACCTGCTGAGCCTTCTCTACCCTCCTCAACCTCGCCTCCCCCCTGTTTCCCTTCTCCATCACACCATTTCTTGCTATGTTTTGCTGGTTTGTTAAGTTAATTGAAATAGATGAATGTTTACATTGTACTAAGTTTTTATTAAGGAAAGTAAGATCAACTATAGCAAATAATTTTAGTTTGTGGCTAATTTTAGTTTGAAGCTGAAACAGCTTCACTAAGAGACTACATCGAACTGAGGAAGAAGAATGGATTAAGATTAGGGCAAGTCATACTATACCTTGAAGAATGAAGGCGAAATGAATCAAGGAAAAGAAGGAAGAAGTCGATTGGAAGTGCAACTGCTGAAGTGAACAAGGTAATCTCACGAAGTGAATAAGGTAAAAGGGCTTCTTTTCTCAAATCCTTCAAGCCTGTAAATATTCGCAAGTACAGATTCATAATCCTACTCAGAGTGACAATTATTAACATAGAAGGGAAATCTCACGAATAACTCATACCTTACGTGTTCAGTGTGATTCAATTCGCTGCAGGTCGTTGCTAGTCATGGAGAATCGGGGTCGAGGTGCAGTCGCCGGATGGTTGAACTCGAAGGAGGGCGTGCGTACGGGATCGATAGGTTAGGGAAGCAGATCGATAGGCCAGGTCGTCGTAGTTCTTTTAGTATTTCAAAACGTCGTCGTCTAGTTTGTAGTTTGTAACACGGTTATTTAAACCGGGGTCCGGTTTGTTATTTAACACGGTTAATATATTAACCGGGCTCCGGGTTCGCTATTCTAACACGGTTAATTAATAACCGGGGTCCGAGACTTTATTAACCCGGTTAAATGTAATAACCGGGGTATAAATTTATTTTTAAAAAAATAAAAAAACAATTGACCTCGGTTATACATATAACCGTGGTCCGAAATAACCTTTTATCACGGTTCTTTCAAACCGCTCCAACATAAGCGAGGTCTAGGGGGGTTATTTGTACTAGTGACCATGGAGAAGGAGGATCATTTGTGTGTTGGGCTTTCCTTCAAGTTCAACAAGAAGAAGTACACACTTGACTACCTCTAGCTGCAGGAGGCCTTTGGGGTGACTCTCAATCCCTCTGACAAGTGATGGGAACCCATTCCGACACCGGACCAGTGCGAGTTCTGGCAAGCTGCCACCGGATCCGAGTTTCATGCCGGGGGTGAGTATAGCAACAAAGTCAGTCACCCTTGCTTGAGGCTCCTGCCCAAGATCATCATGTGTGTCTTCTGTGGACACAAGAAGGAGAAAAAGTGATAGGTGATCAAAAGAAGAAGAAGATCAAAAGAAGACACAAAATGATGATCTTTTGGACCAAGGAGTTAGTGTCGGTTTATGCTACTAACTCCTTGGTCCAGAAGACGAAGATCAAAAGAAGCTAAAGAAGGAGTTATAGGCACTTAGGAGTGAAGATCGATCACGAAGCAAAGCTTCTGTTGCCTCACCGCCCCTGCGGGTCCTTGTAGCCGCCCCTACGGATGACGTTTCCACTGGAGCGCTCCCTGCGCCATCACCAGCACCAACCATGAAGAGTGTCACCGCCCTTGCGCCACTTCTTGGCGCCCCTGCGGTGACCTGCCCTGAAGAAATGAAGACCAACTCCTCTGCGTCTCCCACTGCGCCCCTGCCTGTACCTCAACTTGGGAGCTGGAAGGCGAAGAGGCTGTGTCACCGCACCTGCGTTGACATTGGGACGCCCCGGCGGCTTGGCATCAAAAACGTCAGGAAGGCGAAAGGTCAGACGTTGAAGTGCATTAAAGATCCGCCCCAGCGAAATTGTGTAGCCGCCCCAGCGGCTCTGAAGAAGATCAACCGATTCTGCCTAAACCGCCCCTGCGGTTCCTGAAGGCCGCCCCCTACGGTTTAACGCCAAAAGCTTTACTCTGGCTGTTTACACCACCTTTATGGCATTTAAGGTGGCTGTTTTGGGCCGGCCATTTACTCCTATTTAGTGTCTTTTGTAGTATAAATAGTCCATGGTTGATTGCTAGAATCATCGATCTTATCATCTTGTTAATAATCAAATTATCCACCTAGATTGTCTTGCTCCCTTGTAATGAGTTGCTAACTCCCTTGCTACATTGGGTTGGTTTGAAGCTGCATTGTTACCTTGGTTGTAAGTTTTTTTTAATCTAAGTTTTCATTCAGTAATACTTTGTGTTTCCTTGATCTCCATTGTCTAATTGCATGTTTACTATTACTTAAGATTGATCACCTTAGATTCTAAAGTGCATGCAAACGACTAGGATTAATAGGTTCCCGGTTCGGGTCTTTAATCTAGTAGCAACTTTAAGTAATAACGGGTTGTGATTACTTAAAGAAAAGGAACACAAATATAAAGATAAGTTTAACGGTTTTAATCTTCTCTTTATATCCCTTAGTCTTTGTTTGAAAGCTAACCTATTATTTGTTCTTGTAGGTTTATGGAACTTTAAACTATTAAGTTGTGTTAATGCCGGTTGGCTCAACACATATATACGATCGAGACGGGAGATTACTTGAAAACTTGTAAAAGGAACTTACCAAAGTAGCAATTGCATGCTTAGAATCAACCTAGTGTAGATTCATCCATTATTGTCTTACTTGTCGCATTAATCGTTTTCATAAGTTTTTGTGCATCAATTCAACCAAACCCCTCCCCCTATGTCACTTGCCATTATAATCGATAGTTGCTTCTAAAACACCTAAATCTCTTGGTTCGACCCTTACTTAATCACTATACTTGTTCTTAGGGCTAAGTCGGGATTTACTTTTGATTGGGTATAGACGACCATAGAAATACCTTCGGTCAAGTTTTGGCGCTATTGCCGGGGAGTTTTAGTGTTTTATTGTTATTATTGATTATTGGTTTGAACCATTTTTATGGTTCAAACTCGTGCTACTAATTCCGGCTTTGCTTCATTTGATCCAGAAATTGAGAGGACGCACATCCGGCAACGAAGACAACAACAACTTCAACAAGAGATGGCTGACCGTACTCTTCATCAACTTATGCAGCCCACCTTGGCTCAAAACCCTCTTGCGGTCGCTATACCGGCACTAGGGGAAGGAGTCAACTTTGAGCTCAAGCCGGGCCTCATCCACTTGCTCCCATCCTTCCATGGGCTAAGTGGTGAAGATCCCATCAAGCACCTTGGGAAGTTCCATACCATGTGTATGAGCATGAAGCCGGCCAACATTACCGAAGAACAAATCAAGATGAGGGCATTCGGCTTCACACTCAAAGATTCCGTGGATGATTGGTATTACCACTTTCCATCCGGGAGTATTGACACTTGGAAGAACCTTCACAAAGCGTTCTTGGAGAAATACTTTCCAGCTAAGAAGGCCAATAGCTTGAAGAAAGTTATAAGCAACATCGAGCAAGAGGCAACCGAAACTCTCTACGAGTAATTCGAAATGTTTGCACGCCTCCGATCCAGCTGTCCTTTTCACGGATATTCAACTCAAGATTTAGTCTTGTACTTGTACAATGGCTTGCTAGACAATGAAAGGAGGATCGTCGGTGCGGCTTGCGGAGGTAATATTCTTAACTCTACTCCTGACCTTGCTTTGGAATAGATACAGGAACTAGTGGAAGGAACTCGGAACTTTGGAAGAACCCCGGCTAAGAAAGGAGTTCATGCTGTGAGTTCCGGGAAGAGTGAGATTTCTACCGTGCTCATGGAATTGAAGGAAATGGTGAAGAGGCTAACACTTATGGGGACACCGCAACAGCTCAAAGCCTGTGGAGTTTGTGCAGACCTGTATCATCCAACGGACATGTGTCCACAAGTTCAAGATAATGATGCTGAAGTAAACGCAATGGGTTATGGATAACCACAACAGCAAAGACCTAAGAACGATACCTATGCACAAAACATCATGCCAAATTGGCGTGACCAACAAAATTTTTGTTGGAGGGATCAACAAAACCAACAACAGCAGCCCCACCAAGGTAAGTATCACTCAACTGAAGATATGTTGCAAGTTTTGACTAAACACATTGCTACTCATGTCCAAACAACAGAATCTAGCATCAAGAACATTGAGAAACCAGTTGGTCAAATGGAGGAAGCCATAACAAGAATTGAAACTAGGGTCTCCGGTGGATTACCTTCTCAAACAGTTATAAACCCAAAGGCGATGTTGGAAGAGGCTCAATCATAGAGGAAGAATCCCTACGTCGAGCCAACGACGTAAAACAAAGGCGCTGCTCGGGAGGCAACCCGACGAAATAAAAAGAGGAGTTTTCTGTCAATTAAACCGCCCCTGCGGCTCTATGTCCCGCCCCTGCGGTGACACCATTGGCCAGCTCCGCCCCCGGCGCTGGGCCTGCGTCTGCTCACGTAGGCCACCGCCCCCGCAGTGTGTCTCCCATACGCCCCTGCGGAGGCCATCCTTGACAGGCATCCTCAGCTCCGCCCCCGGCGTTGAGGCTGCGTACCCCCTCTTTCTTGTCACCGCCCCCGCGGAGACAAACACTGCCCCTGTGGTTCAGTTAAGGAAAAAAAATATACACTTCCCAAAAATAAACTACATCTACCGTCCTCTCCACTCATCCTCCATTCATTCATCGAAACCTAGCCGCCTCACCTCCCACGCCCTTGCGCCCTCCGGAAACTCTCGCCACCACCTCGTCGCACCCCTGCGCCACCTCCGGCAACCTAGTGTCGCCACCCCCTTTCCAACACGAACCATCTACACCACACACAACCCTTTTATTCTCCTCCACTGTCCCACCTCCGACGACGTCTGCGACAGCTAGGATGACGTCGGGAAAGCCCCAACGCCACCACCTACGTCGAACGTCCAAATCGCCTTCTGCTCTTTGCCCGCCTCTGCACCTGCAAACTCCCGCCCTTGCGTCAAGCAGCTCCTGCGCCTGTTGCAGCCGCCCTTGCGTAAATCACGACAGTAGGTTCGTCTCTTGATCCAATTTCTGAACTTTCTAACTCCTTTGCTTGATTCAATGCACGAAATGAAGAACTAGAAGAAATATAAGTTATCAAAGGGAGAGAAGGATCGTTATAGGATTGCTCAAAGCCTGGAAGTGTATGAAACCCGATTTCTGGACGTTCCTACCTTGGAACAATTGGGTTTGTTGGAAAGCATGCAGGAGCTTCTCAACAACGCCAGGCTAGGGGATTTTTTGACAACAACCGCTCCAACATACCCCGAGCTCAGCCGCCAGTTTATTGCCACCTTCAAAATGGAAACGGTGGACCATGGGTATGTTGGACTCACATTCAAGTTCAATAGAAAGAAGTACACATTAGACTACACCCAGTTGCAGCAGGCATTAGGGGTGACCATAGCCGCTTCTAACGACTAGTGGGAACCTATTCCGACACCTGATTTGATGGAGTTCTGGCAGGCCGCCACCAGGTCTGAATTTCATGCAGAGGGTTAGTACTCCAATAAATTCACTCACCCCTGTTTGAGGCTCATCTCAAAAGTATTCATGAGTGTCTTCCGTGGACACAAGGAGGAGAACAAGGTTGCTCTTAAGGACCTTCCGCTGCTATACGCCTGCCTCTCCACCAACGACTGGGTACCGGATTGGCCATACCTCTTCCTTACCGCGTTGAAGCGGATTAGGAAGAATGAGCCACGTGATATCGTGGGAGGAAGGATCATCTCTTTGTTGGCTGCAGAGGTGATGGATCTCGCCTCTTTAGAGGACGGATTAGAAGCCCCACTTTACACGGAGGATATGTTGAGGAGATGCAGGCTCCTCAGGAGAGATGGGGAGCATCGGTTTTGGCTCTCTTTAGCAGAGGAGAGTCATATCACATACCTCCCTTGAAGACTTCCATTAGGAGACGAGCTCTCTAATCTATATGTACCGGCTGAACCAGTCCCTCCAAGACGACCTCAGGATGATATTTTTTGGAGGTACGCAACCGGCTCTAGCACGGAACACACCACTGATGAGGAGATGCCGACGACAGGACACGACAGTCAGACCATGGAGAGTCTGCAGGCTCAGATGGCAGCTGTGACTACACAGCACCAGGCATGGCACACCGAGTACTAGTGGTCCATGCTTGAGCAGCAACAAGTGTGGGAGTCCAGCTTTGCCTCCTCCATGACCACTCACTTTGACCGCCGTCAGGATTCTTGGCAGGCGGCTCATCAGCATCAGTTGGAGACTCAGCAGCTGGCTTGGCAAGCTAGCGATGAGACTTCATTTAGAGAGAGGATGGAGGCTTAGGAGGGCCGTATCGACACCCTTCACCGCCGGCAGGAGTACTTCTTCTGCCACTTCCCTTACCCACCGGAGGAGGGTCCAGGTGGTCCATCCGGACCACCCCAGTGAGGGGTACATTTCTTTCCCTTCTCCCACATTTATCTTTGACTCATTTCCACTTTGAGGACAAAGTGTACTTCAAGTATGGGGGAGGGATATATCATTTCTTGTACAGTTCATTAAGTTGTTTTGGCATTTGTTTTTGCTTTGTTGAATTCAGTTTCATTCAAAAAAGAAAAAGAAAAAGCGAAAGAAGTGAAAAAAGGCATGGAAATCCTTGGATAAACCGAAAACCCGAAAGGGCGGTTTAGGTACAAAGAAGGTAGTCCGACCAACCTTAGGTTGGTGCAACATTGGACTTGAGGGATGTGAGTTTAACTGAGAAAAGAAGAAGAGTGGCAAGGTAAAAACCCGAAAGGGCGCCTTGATAAAATGAGCGACACCGAGTGTAGGTTTCCCTTCCGGCATTTTGGCGATGTAAGAAAGGGAGTCATAAGGAGGTTGTCCGGGTAGGCCACTCTTGGAGCGATAAGGATGGTAGTGATTCTTTTTCTCACATTACCTCTCTTTTCTTTCTTGGCTTTTCTCTTGTTTTTCATTTTCTTTCTACTTACTCATGCTTCCTGAGGCCTTTGAGTATAGTTGATGTCATTTGTTTTTACTAGGGACGAGTAAAAGGTCTAAGTATGGGGGAGTTTGATAGGTGATGGAATCATTATCAATTAGGGTAGTTTTTAGAGTCTTTCTAGTGCATTAGTGTCGGTTTATGCTACTAACTCCTTGGTCCAGAAGAAGAAGATCAAAAGAAGCTAAAGAAGGAGTTATAAGCACTTAGGAGTGAAGATCGATCACGAAGCAAAGCTTATGTTGCCTCACCGCCCCTGCGGGTCCTTGCAGCCGCCCCTGCGGATGATGTTTCCACTGGAGCGCTCCTTGCACCTTCACCAGCGCCAACCATGAAGAGTGTCACCGCCCCTACGCCACTTCTTGGCGCCCCCTACGGTGACCTGCCCTGAAGAAATGAAGACTAGCTCCCCTGCGTCTCCCACTACGCCCCTGCCTGCGCCTCAACCTGGGAGCTGGAAGGCGAAGAGGCTGTGTCACTGCCCCTGCATTGACATAGGGATGCCCCGGTGGCTTGGCATCAGAAACGCCAGAAAGGCGAAAGGTCACACGTTGAAGTGCATCAAAGATCCGCCCTAGCGGAATTGTGTAGCCGCTCCAGCGGTTCTGAGGAAGATCAACCAATTTTGCCTAAACCGCCCCTGCGGTTCTTGAAGGCCGCCCCTGCGGTTTAACGCCAGAAGCTTTACTCCGGCTGTTTACACCCACTTTATGGCATTTAAGGTGGCTGTTTTGGGCCGGCCATTTACTCCTATTTAGTGTCTTTTGTAGTATAAATAGTCCTCGGTTGATTGCTAGAATCATCCATCTTATCATCTTGTTAATCATCAAATTATCCACTTAGATTGTCTTGCTCCCTTGTAATGAGTTGCTAACTCCCTTGCTACATTGGGTTGGTTGAAGCTGCATTGTTACCTTGGTTGTAAGTTCTTTTCAATCTAAGTTTTCATTCAGTAATACTTTGTGTTTCCTTGATCTCCATTGTCTAATTGCATGTTTACTATTGCTTGAGATTGATCACCTTAGGTTCTAAAGTGCAAGCAAACAACTAGGATTAATAGGTTCCGGGTTCGGGTCTTTAATCTAGTAGCAACTTTTAGTAATAACGGGATGTGATTACTTAAAGAAAAGGAACACAAATATAAAGATAAGTTTAACGGTTTTAATCTTCTCTTTATATCCCTTAGTCTTTGTTTGAAAGCTAACCTGTTATTTGTTCTTGTAGGTTTATGGAACTTTAATATATTAAGCTGTGTTGATGCCGGTTGGCTCAACACATATATACGATCGAGACGGAAGATTACTTGAAAACTTGTAAAAAGGAACTCACCAAAGTAGCAATTGCATGCTTAGAATCAACCTAGTGTAAATTCATCCATTATTATCTTACTTGTCGCATTAATCGTTTTCATAAGTTTTTGTGCATCAATTCAACCAAACCCCCTCCTTGTGTCACTTGCCATTATAATCGATAATTGCTTCTAAAACACCTTAACTCTCTTGGGTTCGACCCTTACTTAATCACTATACTTGTTCTTAGTGCTATGTCGGGATTTACTTTTGATTGGGTATAGACGACCATAGAAATACCTTTGGTCTACAAGGTCACTCTTAAAGACCTTCCATTGTTGTACGCCTGGCTCCCGACGAGTGAGGCAGTGCCGGATTGGCCGTAACTCTTCCTTACCGCTTTGAAGCGGATTGTGAAGAAAGACCCAAGAGATATTGTTGGCGGTGGGGTGATCTCCTTAATCTCCGAGCAGGTGATGGACCTTTCTGACCTTGAGGATCGGATGGCGATCCCATTCTACATGGAAGGGTTACTCCGGAGGTGCAAGCTCCTCAAGCGGGATAGGGAGAATCTCTTTTGGCTTTCTTTTGCAGATGGCAGCCACATCACCTACCTTCCACGGCCCTTACCTTTTGGAGATGAGCTCTCCGAGCTCTACATCCCGGTTGAAGAAACCACGGACTATTCTTGGTGAAATATCGGCCGAGATTCTTAAGAACAAACCAAGATTTTGCTATACAAAGGGAAAAAAAACTCTCAGGGTCCAATCTAAACTTAAAGGCTCATTCTATCATCAACTAAATAACAACCATCAACCAATCACCCTAGAATCGCAAGAGTTTTTGCCTACAATACACATATTCAAATCAAGATAGAAATATGAAATCAAGAAACCAAAATAACCAATAGGAAAAAAAGAGGAGTAAGAAAAACTTAGCAAAACGTCTTCCATAATCAAAATTTGTATGAAAATAATAACAAAGATCCAGTCATGTGTTCCAAAGCAAAGAAATCTAAAAACTAACTATTCTCTACAAAAATCTCACAATCTCTCTCAATCTCCAATGTTGTTGTGTTACAATTTGTCAAATCGTGTCAAATCTATGTCAATTCGTCGTAGTCGTGGTGTTGTGTTTCGTCCTTTTTCATTTTTTGCAGCCATGATATCTTATAAAGAAGTTAGGGTTTGAAGTTTGCGTTTTGGGCCGTTTTCACCAAACCACGGGTGAGCCCGTTTCTAATCTCGGCCGAGATTTCTCCTAATGAACCGAGATTTGTACTCTACAGCGTGTTATCTCTTAGCTCTTCCTTCTATCTTCTTTTATGATATCTTATCCTTCCTTTTGTGCTCAAAAGAGCTTCCCATGTGGTCCACCTTGATGTCTTGTCCATGAATGTTCCATTATGCTCCAAAGTGTGCCAATTTACCTAAAATTGCAATAAAACTTTGTGTAGATTTCTATTAAAACAATATAGGTAAATATATGCTTAAATGTCATGGATATATGTCTATTCATGTAAAATAAATGGAAAAACTACCTATATGCATGTCTATACTAAGGTCATATATCATGTCATCAACAACTCCTTTAAGAAATGAGCATACATAGGCGTACTTTTCACGAGTTTAAGGAGAGGAATGTTTACCTCGTGTTTCGAGAAAGTTTCAAATAGTTCCTTGTCCTCGATTACTCTTCTTTCTTTGAGTGTCTCAGGGAAGGGGACATGTGCTTTTTCTCAAATAGTTCCTTGTCCTCGATTACTCTTCTTTCTTTGAGTGTCTCAGGGAAGGGGACATGTGCTTTTTCTGAATAGAGATGTGGAAAGTTCCTTGTCCTCGATTACTCTTCTTTCTTTGTTATTGTTATTGTTGTTGTCCATACCCCATAGCATTTACCTCATAGTAGGATCATCTTGAACTTGAGGGCATAGGTCCATTGGCTGAAACGGATCCGCACATACTCCACATGCTTTCAATTGTTGCGGAGTTCCTACTAGTGTTATCCCCTTCACCATTTCCTTTAATTCAACAATCTCCCTTGATATCTCTGTTGGTTGGGATTTTTGGCATGTACTCCTCTTTTGGTAGAAGTTCTACCAAAATTTCTTGTACCTTCCGCCATTTCCAGAATTTTTTCCACAGCAATTTCAGGAGTGGAATTTAAAATATTACCTCCACAAGCGGCGTCTACATTTCTTTGTTCGTTGTCTAGGTGTCCTTTGTACAAGTACCACACAAGGTCTTTTGTGGAATATCCGTGGAAGGGACAACTTGACTTTAGCTTAGCAAACCTTTCAAAGTACACATTGAGAGTTTTGTCGTCTTCTTGCTTTATTTTGATTGTGGCCTTCTTCAAGCTATTGGCCTTTTTCGCCTTAAAATACTTCTCCAAGAAGGTCTTGTGGAGGTTCACCCAAGAATCGATGCTTCCGGATAGGAGGTGGTAATACCAATAATCCGTCAAATCCTTGAGAGTGAAACTAAAGGCTTTCATCTTTATTTGCTCTTCGGTCATGTTTACCAGCTTCATGCTCATGCAAATGGTGTAGAACATTCAAAAGTGATTGTTGGGGTCTTCTCCACTTAAACTATAGAATGATGGTAACAAGTGGATCATGCCCGGGATGAGCTCAAAATTGACACCTTCCCCAATTGCCGGTACGGTTACCATAAGAGGGTGTTGAGTCAAATCCGGGTGGGTGAGTTGTCGGAGTGTTCGGTTCACCATTGCTTCTTCTTTGTTCTGACGGTTTCTCCTTTGTCGATTGTATGTTCTATTGATTTCTGGATCAAAAGGAGCAAAATTTGTACTTATAGCACGGGTATGAACCATGAAAATGGTCTAAAACAATAATTGACAATAAAAAGACAAACAACTTTGAAAACTCTAACTCCCCAGCAATGGCGCTAAATTTAACAATGATAAATTGCAATGTTTGTTTATTTATCTTATCAAAGTGAATTCTAAACTTAAACTAACACAAGTATAGTGATTAAGTAAGGGTCGAACCAAGAGAATCAGAGTATGATTAAACTGCAAATGAGATTGAATTATCAATTATAAGTAACAGGGGGGGTCGAGTTGTTAACGTGACAACACAAAAGCATATAAAATAAGCAAAGATGGTGATAATATTATGAGAAAAGCACTAACACAAGTATGTTGAAGCCCTAAAGGTCGAGCCTCTACAACTTATGTGCAAGTTGAGTAGTCTACTCCTAAAGTCCAAGAAATGTTGGTCACTAAACCTCCAACAAAAATATTGCCCCTAGACTTGTTAGCTATCTTCCCTAAGTTGTCAGCCAACAATGTGGCAGTATCCGGTGTATGACCAGTAATCATGAAATACAACATAAAAAGCTCATTCGCCTTCATCTCTTGTGGAGTCTCAATCCTAACAAACATGGTTTCGCTCATGATCTTATGAGCTAACTTAAAAACTAGGTTGTATATGTTCTTCTCTTTATAGTCACTTACAACCCATCTATCAACAACCCACTCAACCAAAGAAATGCTTTCCCAAAAATCCCGAGCGTGAACGTTCCTAGGGAACGTCCCAATGCTAGCCTTTGGAAAGCCAAAGAAGTTTCAAAACATATACACACGCATTTCATAGTTCTTATTCATCAACCTAAATTTTGCCTTTCTAGTGCTAGGATCATGCTTGAAAGAACCTAAAAATTCTAATGTAATCTCCTCATAAGCATGATCTCGGATTCCCACAAACACAACAAGTCCAACACGTTCAATCATCCAATCTAAATCCTTTCTAATTTTCACACATTACAGTTCTTCAATTACCAAATAAAAGGAGCAACTATAGTGCAATGTTGAATACATTCATACCTCATTTTGTGCTTTTCTTGGATGACTGGAAGTCTAGGAGGTGGTGGAGGTGGTCGATCTTGCTGAGAACAGGAGGATTCCATCCTAAGAACAATTTTCCTTGAAGATTTTCGAACGAAATCCATTCCAATAGAAATATTGGGCTCTTCTTTGTGAAATCTCGGCCGAGATTTTTTCCAAAACCCGAGATTTTGACTATTGTGGTCGAAGTTGGCAAATCTCTAAAGATTTTTCCAAATTGTTGCCTCCACTAGCTTTCCTTGCTTCTTTCTACCCTGATTAGCACTGCTCATTGAACCAAACGAGCTTAAATCGATCGATTTGAAGGGGGCGAAAAACTTAGAGTTTTGGATGAAAGAATCAAAATCTAGATCGATTGGTTAGTTTGTGGTGTTGTTTGAGCAAGAAATCTTGTATATGATGGAGAGAGCTTGAGAATAGGAGGAAGAACGAACGAAATCGCTTAAGAAATGAGGAATTGAGGATTTCGGGTGAAGTTCGGCCGTGGAATCGGGTTTGGGGAGGGTTTTGAGAGGTTGAAATTGAAGTTCCATCTTAAATACCCCTCCCCAAATTTGAAAAAACTTGGCCGAGATTTGTGGTTACCGATATATTTGTCTGCCCGAGATTTCCCGACGATCATGCCTTCTCAACGAATCTCGGACGAGATTTTCGACGGCCCGATATTTGAGTCGAAGTTTCTCTTGACCTTGAAAATGTCGACTCAATTAATTCTTTTAAAGAAAATCTCAGCCGAGATTTTATGTCATTGACCGATATTTTTGGCATCGTTCAACATCCTTTTTCAATCAAAATCTCGATCTCTTAGCAATCTCGACTTGATTCATGATTCATTTTCATCAGAAAAGCCTAGATTTTTGTAATAGATAGGATTTCCAAATTCTAATTAATGTTGATTAACTTAATCATTGACAGTAATTGACATATAACTCGCGAAGATTGCGCAAGTGATGAGTATGAGTCCCACCGTTATATTCGTGGCGTAATTTTGGACATATGGAGATATTTTTTACTTTTTCCCCCGAGTAATTATTTTTACTCTCCTCTGTTATTTGGACCATTTGGGAGCTACAATTAATAAAAATGCAGTTGAGATAAATGATCAGAACATTGGATATGTCCTAGATATGAAATAACATGGAGAGGCAAAACGGTCAAAAGAGTCGTTATTTCGTTTCTTAACGGCTAAGAAAGACTGCTTAGTAATACACGTTTTCTGAGGAAGTTGTGGAATAATTATCCCTACAATATTCCATATTTATTATTCCAATCACGAGAAGTTTGGAGTAGGGGGTTTGACCCGCCTTTGGATCGGTTAAAAGATAATTATCGACTTCGCTAAAGAATAATTATCGTTTTCACTATAAATAGCGGAAAATCCTTTATTAATTCATTTCCTTTCACGTTTCCTCGTAAAAGCTCTAATTTCTCTCAACCTTCAAACTCAAATCTATTCCATTTCTAATCCGATTTCAATTCTGTTTGAGTTTCTAGATTACTCTCTTCATTCTCTTCATATCAGTATTGAGTTTCTCCATTTCCGAGTATATAGAGATCTAGTCGAGCATATATATCACGAGGAAGGTTTCGTCGCTTAGATTCCGGTGAATTTGATGTTGTCCGTGCATAGCCTGCATCGTTGTCATCCCGAATCTTCTTTCAGATCGTCAACCGGGTTGGTAACGAATAAGTTATGAATTAATTCGTTTTTCGTACTGCGATTTGGCCTAAATTGACTTCAGGCTTGTCAAAATGGATATAAATTGCATTATGGGCGTTATATTATTATGGTGATTATGGGTTAGCTTGTTTGATGAAATCTGTTGACAGGTGGGTTTAGAAATTGCATGGGAGCAAAACGTGATTTTGGCGAAATTTAATTAATTAATTAAAGTTTAATTAAATAAATTAGCATTAGAATTGAGAATGAGGAATGTTGATTACATACTACCTTGACATTTGAGGAATTGTGAGTTATGTTGAGATATTGAGGTTTAGTTGGTTGTGAAGCTTATAGATTTATTGTGATCCTTATGGATCCCTTGGGTCTAGGTGTGACCTTTTTGATTGATAGGAATATTGATATCTCTTTATGCCTTGTTATTAAGCAGTGTCCCTCTCAAGATTAGAGGTTGATCGTGGTTAATGTTGTACGAGTTTGAGGTAAGTCTGTAGGACTTACTTAACTATCATCCTTATATTGGGTGTTTGCATGAGTGGTTTGTGCGTTATATGCTTGATATGATAGCATGCGATGTTGATGATTACCGACCTATGTTTTATCGATAGCCCCATTGTGTGGCAGTGATAACCCTTCCCTTCATATTGTACCGACCTATGGGGCGTTCTTTGTGCTCATGCCATCTGGTATACAAGAAGGGCACAATCTACTCTCATAGGGTACATGGGTTGTGTGACCGACACTACTTCCAGATGGACGTCAGGCCCAGAGGCGGGGATGTATCGGTCCTCGTGTCACATAGTTTTATCCTTCTATATATATACGATTTGAGTGAATGACTATTATATAAAGATGATAAAATGGGTTAATGTGTGATAGCATGATTATGTGTTTACGTTCCATGACGTGCGTTTGTGCTTATGCATTACCTTATATACGTATGGTTAGCTAATGGTTTCATATCATGTTGTCGATGTCTTGCAAGATAGGTGAGCTGCTGAGTGATGTGGCAGGGTGACAGGCCCAAGACTCTCGCACATTAGGTGGTTATGGTTTGGGGATGTTTGTATACCTCCTGTGTGAGGATGATGTTTTATACTCGGCTATGATCTTGTATACCTTTTGATTGTACAGTTTTATACAGTTTCATGTATTTGTTTTATATCTATTAGTGTCATGTTGTAAGGTTCAATGAACTTGTTGTCAGGCTGGTCATGTTCCACTGCAAGATCCTAGCCAATGTGGCATCCCGAGTCCCGCTGATTTGGGGTGTTACAAAGTTGGTATCAGAGCCTTAGGTTGACAACAATGTACTTGCTACCTGCAATGACGTCGGATGGATAAAATAAACAGAACCCGAAAGGGGTCTGACGTTTTCAAAAGATTTTGGTTTTAAAGTTGTTGTTTTGGGATAGAATGTACGAAAAGTCGTCACCTCTATTTTGGATCTCAGTAGTATAGATATGTATATATATGTATTATGGATTATGTGTATGTGTTATATATATACATATGGCATATATAAAGCCTTATAACCTTAGGTATGTATAACCTACAAATGGCTCAGACTAGAGTGACATTTGTAGTGGGACGAGGTAGGGGTACACCCCCTCTCCCTTCTTTAGTAATAGGTCAGGGACAAGTTTCCACCGTCGATGTGTCTACAACAGAGATTGGACCAGTGGAGACATACTATGTCAGGATTAGTAGATTCGAGTTTTGAAAATATATGCGCCTACGGGAGTAAGCTGCAAGAGTAGGTAGACCTACCCTGAGTTTACCAACATCATTTGGACCTACTGAAGCTTCCGGATCAAAGAAGAAATAACGGACCACACTAGTGAGTGATGAAGCAGATCCTTCAGATGTTAGAAAGATTTTGGTACATGGTTGTTTGAGTGATCCCCTTTCCACACACGCTCATGGAGGGAAGAGATCTTGTTTTAAATATGGGATTCCTGGACACATACGACCGGAATGTAAGAGATCTTTTAGTGACGTACTTTACCTGTTGTAAGTTAGGACATCGAGCAATTTTCTGTCGACAAAATAAGATGCCACATCAGCAAGTTTCTTCCCATGCTAAGGTTACTAAAGACGAACGAAGAAGATCGAGTTAACCTTCAGCCACACAGGTTGCGAAGATGGGACGACCGTGTTTAAAATGTGGTGATCTAGGCCATTTGGCTCCCTTTTGTCAGCAAGGCAATGTTCCTTCCCAACAAGGCTCTCCTATTTCCGGTGCAGAAGGAATAGAGGCAGAGACTATGACCTCAATGATACCTGAGGAGCATAGGCCCGAGTTTTGAGTGATGATATGCAGTGGAGCTTCTGGCGTTAGCTGTCATAGGTACCATTTTTGTTAGCGGTTTACCTAGTGGAATTCTGTTTGATATGGGTGTTAATAGATTGAGCTTAGATACAATAGAGAGTAGACCTTCTTTGATGGGGTTACCTAATGATAGTAGGGTCAGAAGTACCCATGAGATACGTGATTGTCCCATTTGTTTAGGGACTTGTGGGTTGCTCGTAGACTCCTTTGTCATGCCATTGGCGCATGAGGAAGTCATTTTTGGTATGGATTGGATGCGTAGTTATCGTGCGGTATTATATGTAGGTAGGAGGAATGTGACAGTCTCAATCGTGATGGGTCAGATAGAGGTCTTCTGAGGTAGGGACCTTGGGAAGAGAGCTTTTGTCATCAGTGTTGTACGGGCAGCGAGGTTGATAGCCCAGGGATGCGACGCCTTCTGGTCTTATTCCATGAAGGATGGAGAGAGTCCAACCTTGAAGGATATTCCAGTGGCTTGTGAGTTTACAGACGTGTTTGCTGAGCCGTCTAGCTTGCCGCCTCAGAGGAGTGTGGACTTCTGAATCGATTTAGAGCCAGGTACGAGACCGATCTCGAAGGCCCATATCGCATGGCGCCTATCGAGATGTTGGAGCTAAAAAAGCAACTCAAGGAGTTGGATGCGAAGGGCTTCATCCGCCCTATTGTATCCCCATGGGGAGCACCTGTCCTCTTCGTGTGGTAGAAGGACGGATCGTTGAGATTATGCATTGACTACAGTGAGCTGAACAAGGTGAACATCAAGAACAAGTATCCATTGCCTCGTATTGATAATCTGCTTGATCAGCTTCAGGGAGCGACAGTGTTCTCCCGGATCGACTTACGTTCAGGATATCACTAGTTGAGGGTGAGGGAGCAGGATGTGCACAGGACGACATTTCGGACCCGTTATGGACATTACGAGTTTGTAGTGATGCCATTTGGGCTTAAAAATGCTCCAACGGTCTTCATGGAGTTGATGAACAACATTTTCATTGACTTCCTTGATCAGTTTGTGGTGGTCTTTATCGATGACATCCTTGTGTACTATCGTAGCAGAGAGGAGAATGCTGGTCATCTGAGGACAGTTTTACAAATTATGTGGGATAGAGAGTTGTATGCTAATCTCTCTAAGTGTGAGTTCTGGATGTCAAAAGTAGGTTTCCTAGGTCATATTGTCTCCGCCGATGGGATCATGGTTGATCCGGCGAAGATCGAGTATGTTGCATCTTGGCCTAGCCGACTATTACGGACGCTTTGTGGGGGGATTTTCTGTGATTGCCCAACCACTTATGAGCCTACTGAGGAAGACTACCAGATTTGTGTGGTCTAAGCAGTGTGCCTAGAGTTTTGAGGAGTTGAAGAGGCATTTGACTTCTGCTCCTATCTTGGCACAACTAGAGGGTTTTGAGGATTTTGTGGTATACAATGATGCATCCAAGCTAAGCTTGGATGTTTATTGATGCAGAGGGGTAGAGTGATTGTTAATGCGTCTAGACAGTTGAAGACGTATGAGGAGAACTACCCGACTCACGATCTGGAGTTGGCAGCGGTAGTTCATGCTTTAAAGATTTGGAGACATTACCTGTATGGTGCCACATGTCAGATCTTCACAGACCATAAGAGTCTAAAGTACATTTTTACGCAGCGGGAGTTGAATAACCGCCAACATCGATGGCTCAAGTTGATCAAGGACTTTGACCTTGATATTTTGTATCATCCAAGGAAGACGAATGTTGTCGCCGACACCTTGAGTAGGAAGACACATCGAGAGAAGGTGATGGCGAGACTGAGAGTTCAGCCTCAGTTTCAGAGCGATCTACCTTGGCTAGAGTTGGGCATTCAGTTTCCTGATGAGGATGCCCAGTTGTACGCCTTAGAGGTTCTACCTGGTTTGTTGGATGAGATCCAACAAAAGCAGGGGACTTGCCCGACCCTGATGAGGATTAGAGAGAGGATGTCTCGTGGTGAGGCACCACAGTTCTCCATTAGATAAAATTGAGTAATGAGACACCATGACAACATCTGTGTACCTACTGATGTAGAGCTGATACATAAGATCTTAGAAAAGGCTCACTATACACCTTACTCAGTACATCCAGGTACGAGTATATTGTACCATGTTGTGAGACGATCATATTTGTAGGGAGGGTTGAAGCCCGATGTAGCCATATTTGTGGCACATTGTGCGACCTGTCAACAGGTCAAGATGGAGCATTGTAGACCTGGAGGTGAGCTTCATCCACTGCTAGTGCTGCAGTGGAAATGGGAGGATATCTCCATGGACTTTGTGACCGGATTGAGGCCTAGTATAAGTTTTGATGCTATTTGGGTTGTTGTTCATAGACTGACGAAGATGGCACGTTTCATCTCTATCAGAGAGACGTGGATAGTGAGCAAATTAGATGAGGAGTTCACTAGGCAAATAATGAGACTTCCTGGTGTACCGAGGACGATCGTCTCTGTTCGAGATGGACAATTTAACTCGAGGTTTTGGAAGTAGATTCGGACTGCTTTGGGGACGATTCTAAATATTACGACTGTGTTTCACCCCCAGACAAATGGTCAGTTAGAGAGGACCATCCAAGCCCTTGAGGATATGCTGCGAGCTTGTGTGTTGGATTGGGGACAAGGATGGTCAGATTACCTATCATTGGTTGAGTTCTCATACAACAACAACTGGCATGCATCTATTGGGATGACCCCATATGAGGCATTGTATGGACGTAGATTTCGTACACCCTTATGTTGGGATGATCCTAGCAGTATTAGTGGTATAGCGGCAGCAAATTTAGGATGATGTGGCTTGAGTTGCGCTGATCAGAGAGAGGATGCTGCACTGCACAGAGTCGCCATAAGTCATATGCAGCCAAGAGACGTCAACCTCTAGAGTTCAGAGTGGGAGCTAATGTCTGGCTGAGAGTATCACCGATGCAAGGCGTTAGACGTTTTGGCATAAAAGGGAAGCTGAGTCTCCGATATGTCGGTCCTTTTGAGATACTTGGCAGAGTTGGGAGGGCAACCTACAGATTAGCATTTCCTCTGAGGTTAGAGGGTATTCATCTTGTGTTTCATGTGTCTCAGCTGAGGGAGTACATACTAGATCCGAGATATATCGTCAATTATGATGATTTGGTGGTTGAGCCGGACTACACCTTTTGTGAGCATCCGATTGCAGTCCTAGAGCGAGGTATGAGACGCCTGTGTTCGAAGGACATTCCTATGTGGAGGATACAGTGGTCGAGATGAGGACTTGAGGAGGCTACATGGGAGACTGAAGATAGTATCCAGAGGAACTATCCAGAGTTTTATGTTGAAATAGATGCACGTGTAGGATCACCGAGTAGATCTTAGTGCTATCTTGGTGAGTGTTATGATTATGTGATTATGTGCTTATGTGTTTTGAAGTGTTTATTTTCGTGCTAGTTATGATGTGATATATGGTGTTCTTAGATCTTGATGTGCTAGCGCGATTTACGACTATAGCTGAAGATGTTTCTTTCCTCCATCTTATTTGAGTGTGATTAGGATTTAACTAGAGATGGTTATTTCCTCCACGCTATTTGATGGACATAGTTTCGCTGGAGATGTTTTTCCTCCATGCCTTGGGTTATGAGTATGATATGGTTAGAGATGTGTTTCCTCTATGTCTTGTGATATGATTATGGCAAGAGATGTGTTTCCTCTATGCCTTGTGATGAGATTATAGGTTGGCTACATATGGTTTTTCTCTATGCCTTTGGATAGCGTTATGATCTTGTTCCTAAAGTTGGTGATTCCTCCATGCTTTGTTTTGAGGTTATAGAGTGTTATAGGTTGATACCTTTGAACGGAGATGTGATACCTCCGATAGAGATAATGTTTATACCTCGGCGTATGGGTCCGAGAGGATTTGGGAATTATTCAAGTTTCGGGATAAAACTTTTTTATAAGGGGTGTGTGATGTAATAGCTAGGATTTCCGAATTCTAATTAATATTGATTAACTTAATCATTTATAGTAATTAACATTTAACTCGCTATTTCAATTCTGTTTGAGTTTCCGGATTGCTCTCTTCATTCTCTTCATATCGGTACCGAGTTTCTGCATTTCTGAGTATATAGAGATTTGGTCGAGCATATATGTCACCAGGACGGTTCCGTCGCTCAGATTCCGTTGAATTTGATGTTGTCCATGCATAGTCTGCATCACTGTGATTCTGAATCTTCTTTTAGATCGTCAGTCGGGTTAGTAATGAATAAGTTATGAAATTATTCGTTTTTCGTCTTGAGATTTGACCTAAATTGACTTTAGGCTTGTCAACATGGATAATTATAAATTCCATTATGATCGTTATATTATTCTAGTGATTATGGATTGTTTGTTTGATGAAGTTTGATGACAGGTGGGTTTAGAAATTACATGCGGGTAAAACGTTATTGTGGTTAATTAACTAATTAAAGGTTAATAAATTTAATTAGGATAAGAATTGAGATTGAGGAATGTTGATTAGATACTACCTTAAGATTTGAAGAATTGTGAGTTATGTTGAGATATTGATGTTTAGTTGGTTGTGAGGCTTATAGATTGATTATGATCCTTATGGATCCCTTTGGTCTAGGTGTGACCTTTTTAACTGATAGGGGTATTGATATCTCTTTATGCCTTGTTATTAGGCAGTGTCCCTCATAGGATTGAAGGTTGATCGTGGTTGAGGTTGTACGAGGTTGAGGTAAGTCTGTTGGACTTGCTTAGCTACCATCCTTATATTGAGTGTTTGCATGAGTGGTGTGTGTGTTATATGCTTGATATGATAGCATGCGATGTCGATGATTACCGACCTATGTTTTATTGATAGCCTCATTGTGTGGCAGTGATAACGCTTCCCTTCATCATGTAAGGAGGTGCGGTTCTCTGTGCTCATGCCATCTAGTATACATGAAGAGCGTAATCCACTCCCATAGGGTACACGGGTTGTGTGACCGACACTACTTCCAGATGGACTTCAGGTCTAGAGGCCGGGATGTATCGGTCCTCGTGTCACATAGTTTCATCTATCTATATATATACTATTTGACTGAATGACTATTATATAAAGATGATAAAATGGGTAAATGTGTGATATGATAATTCTGTGTTTACCTTCCATGACGTGTGTTTATGCTTATGCATTACCTTATATACGTATGGTTAGCTAATGGTTTCATACCATGTTGTAGATGTCTTGTAGGATAGGCGAGCTGCTGAGTGATCTGGTTGGGTGATAGGCCGAAGACTCTCATACATTAGGTGGTTATGGTTTGGGGATGTTTGTATACCTCCTCTGTGAGGATGATGTTTTATACTCGGCTATGATCTTGTATACATTTTGATTGTACAGTTTTATACAGTTTCATATATTTGTTTTATACTTGTCAATGCCATGTTGTAAGGTCCAGTGAACTTGTTGTCAGGCTAGGGTCAAGATCCAGTATGAGATCCTAGCCAATGTGGCATCCTGAGTCCCCCGGATTTGGGGTGTTACTATTTTGCCATCCAAAGACACAAAAAAACCAAAAACATACTAAAGAAAAGAAAATCTAAACTTTTTAGCTAAAGACTAGAATTACCTTGGGTTGCCTCCCAAGTCGCGCTTGGTTTAAGGTCCCTAGCCGGACCTATGTTCTTGATAATTACTCAAGATGGAGGGGAGCAATGCCCTCAACCTGAACTTCCGGCATGTACTTCTTCAACCTATGTCCATTTACTTTGAAGGTTCCGCAATGTTCACTGCATACTTCAACTACACCATGGGGAAAAACATGTTTCACAATATAAGGTCATGTCCATCTAGATTTAAGCTTACATGGAAAAAGGAAAAGTCTAGAGGTGAAGAGAAGGACAAACTTCCCACAAACAAGATTGTAAGGTGTAGTTACTATGGGAGTCTTGAAAGTTGTTCTGTAGGCCCAAAGTGCGTCATCCAACTTCAATGACCAATCCTTCCTTGCTCTAAAGGCAATTTTATTCTAGAATTTCCTTGATCTCTCTATTCGATATCTCCACTTGACCACTTGTTTGAAGATGGTATGGTGTGGCTACCATGTGAGTTACCCCATACTTGGATAGAGGTGCTTAAAACTTTCGTGCGGTAAAGTGTGGACCATCACTAATGATGACTCGTCGTGTCGGGAAAACTGTTCTATTAAATAATTTCACTACCACCTTGGAGTCATTAGTAGGAGAAGCAATAGCTTACACCCATTTAGAAACTTAATCTAATGCCAACAATATGTATAGGTTCCCACAAGAAGATGGGAATGGTCCTATGAAATCCACTCCCACACATCAAAGATTTCCACTTCTTTGATGTTGTTTAGAGGCATCACATTCCTCCTTGATATATTTCCTATTCTTTAACAAGCACCGCAAGAAGCAACAAAGTTCTGCACATATTTAAATATCGTAGGCCAAAAGAAACCGGATTGAAGTACCATAGCACATGTCTTGTGGGAACTAGCATGTCCACCACAAGGCAATTAAAGACAATGTCTAATGACGCTTTCCACTTCGTTTTCCAAGATGTATCTTCGGAACATCCCATCCGGACCTCTCTTGAAGAGAAGAGGCTCATTCCAATAGTAGTATCGCACGTCGTTGAAGAACTTTTTCTATTGCGCATAAGACAATCTTGGATGTATATGATGATATACCAAACAATTAACAATATCTATAAACATGGTTCATTACCTTTTGAGATTTGAAGAAGGCAATCCTCAATTTTCATGAAGTTGCTCATCCAGAAAGGAATCATCGATCGGTATGTCATCCTTCTCAATAGCAATTGGAGGCAACCAACTAAGATGATCCGCCACCGAGTTCTAAGATCCTTTCTTATCCCGGATCTCTAAGTCGAACTCTTGTAGAAGGAGGATCCATCTAATGAGACGTGGTTTTGCATCCTTTTTGGTGAGCAAATACCGGATTTTTGCGTGGTCGGTGTAGACAATAGCCTTCGCTCCCACAAGGTAGGAACTGATAGCATGAATTATAGTCTATATTTTAGGGTTTGTTTGGACGTTTTATCTTTCATAATCTGCATGTTTATATGTATATTATGTGATTATATTACCATTTCATCTACCTTTGCGAGAATCGAGGTCTACACCTAGTTTTGTTGTAATCGTAGGTAAAATGACACGTTTTGCATCAAAAAGGAGCTATGAAGTCATTGGAGCTACATTGAGGAACATAAGGAACCATCCAAGAAACATAGCCATGGATTAAAGATTCACTTTGGACCAGTTTTGAGAGATTTCACATTCAGTTGTGACTCACCTCGGTTGATCAGAGATTCATCTCGACCGAGGTGATCCAGAGAAGCCGACTCGACCGAGGCGAATACCTAGGACGCGGCGAGAATATTTTATTCTTGGCTGAGATCTTTTATATTTGGAAAGTGATCTTATATTTTTGGGTTTGGCTCCTGGAAGGAAGAAGATATTATAGATCTTATATTTTACCTATTTTTATGGGAAGAGATCTTTCTAAGATATATTATCTTTGGAGGGTTATTTTCCTATAAAAAGGGTTGGATTTCTACAAATCTAACATCATGCTATACAACCGATCAGGGTTTATACACCGCAGTAGCCATACTCCAATTGGGAGATTAGAAGAACCTTTTTGAAGGTTGAAGGAAGATTGAAGATCATAGCTTTTATAGCTTTTTGAAGGGTTTTTGTAAGATTATCTTTGATTCCCTTCCTTGTTGTCTTGTCTTGTTGGATTGCTATCCAAGGAACGCTTTTGTTGTGATATTTGATTCAGTTATTGAAGTCTTTTTATTAAATTCTTCTTGTTCAAATATTCACCTTCTTCCCATATATTTGATTAATACTTTCATGATGATGAGTGGCTAATTTCCTTGTGTGATTCTAGGGTGATTGGCTGAAGGTTGTGGGAAAAACAATGATAGAATAATCTTAGATTCCAGTAGGACCCTGAAAGTTCGAGTCTTTAACCTTAACCCTAAGCATCTCGCTCAGTCGATGAACATCTCGGCCGGGGTGGAATTCGGTTGACCGAGGTGACTTATCCGATCCTAAACTGAGAGTTAAGTGTTAGAGTTTGCCAAATCCTATTCTTATTACACCTTTCCTGGTTCAAAGCAAGCTTAGGATGAGACTTACCCGGTAATTCCTTAGTTTGTGTACCTAAGATCATAAGTGTAGGTAAAAAAGGTTTAACCTTTATTGGGGTTTGAGTGTGCTTCCAGCCCATCTTTGTGAGTTAGCCTGATACTTACCCGGTAAAGGTTGATTCTATTCCCTTAGATGGTGTGTTAGTTTGAGGATAT
Source organism: Fagopyrum homotropicum (assembly GCA_033239125.1). Taxonomy (NCBI): domain Eukaryota; kingdom Viridiplantae; phylum Streptophyta; class Magnoliopsida; order Caryophyllales; family Polygonaceae; genus Fagopyrum; species Fagopyrum homotropicum. Next base: position 74,759,969 of record BSWB01000004.1, read on the forward strand.
AGTTCTTTATCTTGATTCCTTAAGACTTACCCGGTAATAGGAGTTACGGTTTGGGATTAGTGAGTAGTGAGACTTACCCGGTGATCTATTCCACTTTAGTAACACCTTCCCTATGCAAAAATCTCAGCTTTGTCCACTTGTCTTTAGATCTTGAGTTGGAACCACAACTAGATGCTTTAATCCCTAGAATTGCATGTTTGCTTTATTGACTTCTTATTCATCTTTGATTGTTTTAATTGCTCTTGTGGTTAGTAATTACGAGGCTTACCGTTATCGGACTTTGTTTCACTGAGTCCCTGTGATCGACCCCTGGAATTCCTTGCTTTTACTACGATTGACCCGTACACTGCGGGTTCGCATCCTGGTTTTAAGCTTACGTCTAGGGTTATAAATTTAAAGCTTGCACACACCGTTTGGAGCGAACAAGTTTTTGGCGCCATTGCCGGGGACTTGGTCTAGACCGAGCCGGTACGGTTTGCTCTTGGGGCACTTACCCCCGTGTCTACTAACCACTCTACTTGAGTGACTTTTGCAGGTTCTTTCTTAGGTATATGCGAAGAACCCGCACTGGGAAGGAAATCGTTCCTTACGATCCCGAACCAGAAAAGACATACAAGCGACGCTTAAGAGAAGCAAAGATGGCCCAACAAGACAACCGCGATCTTGAGGCCGAGTTGAAAGAGGCGTTAGAGCTGCTACGCCTCAACAGGGAAGAGCTAAGGCGAGAGAAGGAAGAAACTCGCACCAGGACTGAAGCAATCGAAGCAGATATGACAGCCATACGAGACCAGATTCTACTTCGACCGAGGGAAGATCCACAAGTCGATCCTCGACCGATGCAGGTCCTAGTTGCTGACCCTCGACCGAGGCAGGTTCCAGTACCTGACGCCCCGGCCGTTGTACTTCCACTTCGGAGGCCAGTCCGAGATGTTCTTCTTGCAGGAATCCCACACACCCTAGGTCAAAGGATGGACCCTAATCAACAACTGAGGCGTCCAGGAGTTAACCTAGGAGATCCAGCGGACCACGACTACGAACTTCGACCGCAAGTTCTATCCATGATTCGCCAATGCCAATTCGGAGGGACGGAGAAGGAATCACCACATCAACATCTTCAAAACTATAAGATCTTGATGGAAATCTTGAGACCTCCGAGAATAGAAAACAACAACTACAAGCTAAGACCTTTTTACTTTTCTTTAAAAGATAGAGCTCTTACTTGGTATCAATCTCTTCCTCCAGGAAAAATCAGCACATGGGAGGAGATGACTACGGAATTCTTGACGAAATTCTTTCCCCCCTCAAAAACTGCTGAAATGAGAGGAAAGATCAACGCTTTCATTATGAAGGACAAGGAGAGTTTGTCCAAGTCATGGGAGCGGTTCAAGGACATTCTTTTGGATTGCCCATATCGTGAGATTCCAAAGCTAGAGTTATTGGAGATATACTTCAAGGGACTGGACGGAAGCACCCAGTTCAATCTCCAACTACTCTCCGCCGGTACCTTCATGGACATGGCGATTGACGAGGCTTGGGACTTCATCGAGAAGCAAGCCTTGCATATGGAGAAGTACACCCACCAAGGAGCTGAAGGTGGAGTTAAAAGAGTTAACTTCCAAGAAACTCAGCCCAACAACAATCAACTCACATCTTTGAAGAAAGACGTGAAGCAATTGAAGGAACTCTTGGTTGCTCAAACCAAGAAGGAAGAGCAAGGGCAAAGGAACAACAACAACGGGTACCGTAACAACAACAACGGTCCCCGTAACAACAATTACAACAACAACAACAATAGAGGATCCAATAGCAATAATTGGAGGGCGAACAACCAAAATAACGGTAACAACCATTCAAACTCCAACTCTAATGATTCCTCTAACCCTTACCTCTCTCCCCCTTCTTCTTCTTCTTCTTCTTCTTCTACTCCATTGAAAATCCAAGGGCAAGGATCAAGTTCGCCTCAGCCGGAAAAGAAAGACGCAGTTCTGGAGGCTATCTTGATCAAGCTCAACGCTATGGAGACTTCTATGACTTCATTTTCGAAGGCCCAAAAGGCCTTTGAACAACAACTTGCAAGTAGGGCGAATGAAGCGCCAAGAGATCCAGGGAAGCTTTCAGCAAGGAAGGAGAGCAACCCTAAGGGCCACATCATGGCCATAACTACGAGGAGTGGACTGAAGACAGCAGATCCAGTGCCTCGGTCGGTGCCAGTACCGACAAAGACCACCTCGGTCCAGATACAGTCGAAGAACATTTCGACCGAGATGCCAACCGAGGTGGAGCCACAGAAAGCGGAGGGAAAAACTAAAGTTTATGTTCCACCTCCTGCATACAAACCACCACTTCCATTCCCCCAGTCAAGGGCCAGAGCACATCTAGACAAACACTTTGGTAAGTTCCTTGACTTGATGAATAAACTACATATTAACATTCCTTTCCTTCATGCTATTCTAGGAATGCCCGACTATGGGAAGTTCTTGAAGGAGATCCTATCAAGGAAAAGGAAACTAGAAGACTTTGGTGAAGTTAGGATGACATCTAAATCCTCGGAGCTTATTCAAATCACGAAGGAGAAGATGCCACCTAAATTAAGAGATCCCGGCTCATTTTGCATTCCCATTCAAGTTGGGGATGTCACTTGTGAAGCCCTTTGTGATCTAGGAGCCAACGTGAGCATCATTCCGCTGGAGCTATGTGTGAAGATCGGACTTGGAGAGCCCAAGCCGGTCAAGATTCGACTTTATATGGCGGATCGCTCCATCACCCATCCCGTGGGCATCTTGGAAGACGTTCCGGTCAAGTTAGGTAACTTCTATCTACCTATAGATTTTGTTGTACTTGACATTCCGGCAGATTATCCTGTTCCTATCATTCTCGGGAGGCCATTTCTAGCAACTTCGGGTTGCAACGTGGATTGCAAGAACGCCAAGTTGAAATTCAACGTTGGTGGCGATGAAGTGGAGTTCGCATTGCTTGCAGCCATGAAAGGGGAGCAGCTAACTGATGATATCTTCAACATCTACGATGAAGAAGAATCAAGAGAATTGGTGAGCTCTATCCTTATTAACGATCCACTCGAAAGAGTTATTAGCTTCAGTTTAATGGAGGAATGTATAGATGCTTCTTGTGATGCAGATATACGGATCTTAAAGGCACTGGAAGAGGATCCAGGAGCTAAAACTGAGAAGCTAATCCAGGAGACGAAGATCTCCAGTTTCGGTTCTAGTTGCAGTACCTCGACCGAGGCACTTTCTGGACTGAGCGAGGCGACCGAAGAACATCTCGGTCAACGCCTCTGCGCCTCGACCGAGGTCGATGGCGAGATGATGTCAACTGAGACTACTAAGAATAATAAACTTTCTACTCCCTTCTCTGACATTCATCCTTAGTTGGTGGAACATTCAATCCACCAACTTTCTGATAAAAACGGACCTTGGTATGTTGATATTGTGAATTATCTTGTTTGCGAGGAAACACCGCCCGGATTGACGTACTCTCAAAAAAAGAGATTCTTCAAGGAAGTACGACATTATTACTGGGACGAGCCGCTGCTATTCAAGCGCGGGCCGGATGGGATGCTTCGAAGATGCATTCCGGAAGATGAAGTTAATAGCGTTATACGGCATTGCCATTCACTTCCTTGTGGAGGACATGCTAGCACCAATAAAACATGCGCTAAGGTATTACGTTCCGGTTTCTTTTGGCCTACATTATTTAAGGATGTACAAGCTTTTATTGTCTCTTGTGATGCATGCCAAAGAACAGGAAATTTATCAAGAATGAACGAGATGCCACTTAACAACATCCAAGAAGTGGAAATCTTTGATGTGTGGGTGATTGACTTCATGGGACCTTTCCCATCCTCCGGAGGAAACCTCTATATTCTTCTTGCAGTTGATTACGTCTCTAGATGGGTTGAAGCCATTGCTTCTCCCACTAATGACGCCAATGTGGTTGTGAAGTTCTTAAACAGGACTATCTTTCCACGATTTGGAACTCCACGCATCATCATTAGCGATGGAGTGACGCATTTCATCAACCGGAAGTTCAAGGCACTTCTATCGAAGTATGGGGTAACCCACAAGGTATCAACCGCTTATCATCCTCAAACTAGTGAACAGGTCGAGATCTCGAATAGAGAAATCAAAGCAATTTTGGAGAAGACCGTTTCTAGAACGGGAAGGATTGGTCCATGAAATTGGACGATGCTCTTTGGGCGTACAGGACCGCATTTAAGACTCCCATAGGTACCACCCCTTATAATTTGGTACATGGGAAGTCTTGCCATTAACCCATTGAATTGGAACACAAAGCGTATTGGGCGATCAAATGGTTGAACTTCAACATCAAGGAGGCCGGCGATAAGAGACTATTAGAACTCAACAAGCTGGAAGAGCTGCGTTTGAACGCTTATGAGAATGCCAAAATCTATAAAGAAAGGACGAAGAGATGGCATGACAAGCGTATCATCCCAAAGAAGCTTAATGAAGGAGACCTAGTTCTACTCTTCAACTCCCGCCTCCGCCTTTTTCCAGGTAAGTTAATCTAGATGGACCGGACCTTATGTTGTGAAACATGTTTTTCCTCATGGTGCAGTTGAGATATGGGGCGAAACTAGCGGAAGCTTCAAGGTCAATGGTCATAGGCTTAAGAAGTACCAACCGGAAACTCCGGTTGAGGAGGTTGCACCAATATACCTCGTTTGAGATGCATCATGGTCCAGCTAGCGACCTTAAACCAAGCGCTTCTTGGGAGGCAACTCAAGGTATTGCTTTCTTTTCCCGTTTTCTAGTCTAGCTTAGATAGTTTTTGCTTTTGCTTTGCTTTGTTTTGTTTTTGGCGTTCTAGACAGATAACAAGAGACATCTAAGGAAGGAGCATAACTGGAAGTACAGAAGTTCGAGAATTTGAGAAGACGAAGTTTGACTGAGGCATTTCGGTTCCTATCAGAGCACCTCGACCGAGATGATTCTTGAGCAACCGAGGCGACTAGGTTTTCTGAAGAACCACCTCGGTCCATACCACCTCGGTCCAGTCGAGACCATCTCGACCGAGGTGACAGCAGATTCCAGAAAGGGTATAAAAGGGGGATTAATTTTCTCTCTCTTCACTTTCAACCCTCCTCGACCGCGGTGACAGATTCACCTCGCCCCCTTCGTTTCTTGCTCGTTTTCGACGATTTCTGTCTCCAAACTACGATTGAAGGATAGAGGATCGCGTTGCAAGTACAGATCTGCAGAAAATTGAACCAATTCGGACGAAACGAGGTAAAACAAACCGAAACCCTAACTTCTCCGTTTCGCTTCGATTTGGGCTTTGGTTGCCCCTGCATTTGTTGAGGAAAAGCTTAAGTACCGCATAGGAAGCAGTTGTAGTGATTTTTGGGGGAAAAGAACTGAATTTCCAGAAGAAATTAGATCCAGTTTTTCGCCTCGGTCTAGTCGAGCTGTGCCTCGGCCGAGGGGATTCTTGAGCATTGTCAGTCGACCGAGGTGATCTGACAATATCTGAGTTGAAAATGACTTCTGAGCGACGCCTCGCCCTTAGGGATAGATCCTCACCTTCCCCTTCTTCCTCTTCTTCCAGACCTTACCGCCCGGTGATCCATGAGCGACACCGGGTGGATTATGACCGTATTTCTAGCCGTCCAGTGATTGCACCACGTTTCCTGGACGTGTTTGCTTTTGATTGCCTCCAGGTTGACGGAGACCTTAGGAGGATGATTTCTACAGTTGGGCTGGATCAGTTTACTGAGATCCGAGCCCCAGCCTACTTGGAGCCAACCCTAGAGTTCGTTAGCTCCTTCACCTACCTTCCCACAGAGCAGTCTGTGAAGTACCGGTTGATGAACCGGAACTTCTTAGTGCCGCTCGAGTATTGGAGAGATATTTTTGGCTTTCCGAAGCCCACCGCCATTGACTTCCCTTCCCGATCTGTAGCTAGGGAGTTTTGGGGGCAGATTGCCCATGTTGTTGAGCATGCAGATAGATGGCGCCCTGGAGATTCCAGGGAGAAGGTCATCTTCCACCTAGCCTTTAGGTTAGCCCACCGGATATTCAGCGAGACACTTCTGGCGCGTACTGAGACGCCCCAGAAGATCCGACAGGGCGAGCTTTTCAGTTTGTACTGCATGGTTACTGGGGGTTTCCCGGACTTTGGCTTGATGTTGGCAGAGGATCTGCACAAGATCAAGGCCAAGGCGAAGGGAGACATCTGCTACGGAGGGCTTGTCACCCATATAGCTAGCTATCAGGACATGGACCTCAGTGCTTGTACGATGGTGGCGGCTGCCAAGCCGCTTGGATTACAAGAGATGATCACTCGGCGGATTCTCGTTCCCCGAGGTCTGACTACTCCATATGTGGCTATGCCGTGGGAGCTGACTGCGCCACAGGGGATCAGATGGTCTGCCCAGTTCATTGTTTATGACCCACACTATTGGCAGACCGCTTGGGCCCCACTAATGGAGGATTACAGAGAGGCAGCAGCTGCCCCAACTGAGAAGGAGGAGGAGGCTGATGATGAGGAGACGGTTGATGAGAGAGATGGTGGAGTCCCGATGGATACAGGGATAGATACTGTAGGGACGAGCGCACCACCGATTGTAGATCTGGATGGGGAGGATACTGAGCCTGCACCTGCTGCATCACCTGCTAGACCTGCTAGGCGTAGGACACGCAGACACAGGGATCCAGATGCTCACAGACGGATCGATGACCTGACGGATCAGGTTATTGATTCATATGCTGCTTTGTCGCTGGATATCCGCGAGATGTAGGAGCGGCAGCATTATCTGCATATGATGGCCCAGATTCAGTTCGAGCACATCATGGGCTATCCGTTCGACCCGACCCAGTATCCGTACGTGCCACCACCACCACCACCGGATCGTGACTACTAAGAGCTGCAAGATTTTCTTTATTATTTTTATGCAGTTCAGCTATTTATCCGGTGAGTACTTTTATTCTCTAGACTTATTTTGACCCACTGGGACAGTGTGTCCCAAGTATGGGGTATTTGATGTATTTATTTGATGACTTTGATGTATGACTCACTTGATCGGATATTTTATATTTATGCTTCACTTCTGCATTTATATGTTTAAATGAGATTTCATGCATACTTACAGGTTATTTGATTGAGAAAAACGTCGAAACTGAAAAAAAAAAAACTGGTTTTACAAAAAAAAAAATTTTTTGATCTCGACCGGGGCAGTTCTGGCCGAACGAGGTGTTTCACCTCGGTTGACCCAAGAACACCTCGACCGAGGTGGGTTAACTGAGAGTTTTCGAAAACGATTTTTGTGCTTCTTATCTGGATATGATCTTAGTGAAGATCTTGCTTACTGACTGGTTTTGAAATCTTTATATGTTTGAAAGGTTTTATAATATGTTTAAGTTGCTAAATGCTTTGTTTGAAATTATTAGCATGTTTAATACTTTGTTTTTATCCAAATTATGTTGAATTTGAAGGTTGACACCACATTATGAGTTCTCTCACTTTCTTCCTGGAAAGACCAAGGCAATTCATTCTTCTCTCTTCTTCTTCTTGATCATGCTTAGCTCCTCATATACATTTTGCCTCCCTTTACCTATCCGGGAATTTGGAAGCAAGCGAAGTGGCGAAAGCAAGTGAAGTTAAGGTTGAGAAGTGGTTGGAAGTGAAAGTGTTAGAAAGCAATCTTAGGTTTGGGGAAGTCAATCATGAGGATGAGTAACTCGGCACCATTCACATAGCCGGGTGTTTGTGTCTTGCCAAAGTCGGATTGAGCGATATTCCTAACGGGTCATGGTATGTGCATCAAGGGTTTGATGCATCTCAAGAAATTGATGATTGCTGATTTCCTAGGCTTCGGTTATTGTGCACCTCTGTCCATGCATCCCAAAAAGTAAAGTAAAAGAAAAAAAAAAGTGTGAAATAAGCAAAGCTTATTGGTGGAAGATGTTGGAAGTCAAAGTGAAAGTGAAGTTCATCCTTTTCCCGGATTCTAGCACCACATTACCTTACATACATTCCTACCCTACACGTTTCTTGACCTTTCTTTTGGGAAGCCCTTGAGACCTTAAGCTTGTCGATTGACTTAGTGGTTTAAACTGGATTATACATGATTAATTTCGATAATTATGACTTATTATGCATTCTATGATTTTATGCAAAGATGAACAACTTTTCTATATTTGTAAAATGTTTTGGTCATATTTTGATTTTAAATTCCATGAAGTATTCTCTTAGAGTGATCTATGATTGTAGCACACCATAAAAATGGTTTTGAAAGACTTTTCATTGATTTTCTTGACTTATAATCCATTCTATCTTGTCTCTTATATGCGGAACTTGCTTGGGGACAAGCAAGGGCTAAGTATGGGGTATTTTGATAGCATGAATTATAGTTTATATTTTAGGGTTTGTTTGGACGTTTTATCTTTCATAATCTGCATGTTTGTATGTATATTATGTGATTATATTACCATTTCATCTACCTTTGCGGGAATCGAGGTCTACACCTAGTTTTGTTGTAATCGTTGGTAAAATGGCACGTTTTGCATCAAAAAGGAGCTACGGAGTCATTGGAGCTACATTGAGGAACATAAGGAACCATCCAGGAAGCATAGCCATGGATTAAAGATTCACTTTGGACCAGTTTTGAGAGATTTCACATTCAGTTGTGACTCACCTCGGTTGATCAGAGATTCATCTCGACCGAGGTGATCCAGAGAAGCCGACTCGACCGAGGCGAATACCTAGGACGCGGCGAGAATATTTTATTCTTGGCTGAGATCTTTTATATTTGGAAAGTGATCTTATATTTTTGGGCTTGGCTCCTGGAAGGAAGAAGATATTATAGATCTTATATTTTACCTATTTTTATGGGAAAAGATCTTTCTAAGATATATTATCTTTGGAGGGTTATTTTCCTATAAAAGGGTTGGATTTCCACAAATCCAACATCATGCTATTGAAATCTTTTTATTAAATTCTTCTTGTTCAAATATTCACCTTCTTTCCATATATTTGATTAATACTTTCATGATGATGAGTGGCTAATTTCCTTGTGTGATTCTAGGGTAATTGGCTGAAGGTTGTGGGAAAAACAATGATAGAATAATCTTAGATTCCAGTAGGACCCTGAAAGTTCGAGTCTTTAACCTTAACCCTAAGCATCTCGCTCTGTCGATGAACATCTCGGCCGGGGTGGAATTCGGTTGACCGAGGTGACTTATCCGATCCTAAACTGAGAGTTAAGTGTTAGAGTTTGCCAAATCCTATTCTTATTACACCTTTCCTGGTTCAAAGCAAGCTTAGGATGAGACTTACCCGGTAATTCCTTAGTTTGTGTACCTAAGATCATAAGTGTAGGTAATAAAGGTTTAACCTTTATTGGGGTTTGAGTGTGCTTCCATCCCATCTTTGTGAGTTAGCCTGATACTTACCCGGTAAAGGTTGATTCTATTCCCTTAGATGGTGTGTTAGTTTCAGGATATAGTTCTTTATCTTGATTCCTTGAGACTTACCCGGTAATAGGAGTTACGGTTTGGGATTAGTGAGTAGTGAGACTTACCCGGTGATCTATTCCACTTTAGTAACACCTTCCCTATGCAAAAATCTCAGCTTTGTCCACTTGTCTTTAGATCTTGAGTTGGAACCACAACTAGATGCTTTAATCCCTAGAATTGCATGTTTGCTTTATTGACTTCTTATTCATCTTTGATTGTTTTAATTGCTCTTGTGGTTAGTAATTACGAGGCTTACCGTTATCGGACTTTGTTTCACTGAGTCCCTGTGATCGACCCCTGAAATTCCTTGCTTTTACTACGATTGACCCGTACACTGCGGGTTCGCATCCTTGTTTTAAGCTTACGTCTAGGGTTATAAATTTAAAGCTTGCACACACCGTTTGGAGCGAACAGGAACAAATTTATCGAAAGCATAGACCACGCTAGCAACTTCTTTTCCGTTGTGGTGTAGTTTAGTTAAGCTCCATCTAGCGTCTTGCTAGCATAGTAGATAGCAAGAGAAGACTATTTTCTTGTCTAAGTACGACTCCTATAGTCACGTCACTAACATCACACATAACTTCAAAGGGGAGGTTTCAATCCGGAGGTTGAATAATAGGTGCCGTTATCAAGGCTTCCTTCAACTTGTAAAATGCATCTAGGCATTCATTCTAGAAATCAAAAGCCACATCTTTCTGTAGTAGGTTATTCAATGACTTAGAAATCATAGAAAAGTCTTTAATGAATCTCCTATAGATCCTACATGTCCTAAAAAAACTTCTTACCCCCTTTACCGAAGAAGGTGGAGGTAACTTCTCGATTGTCTCTATCTTTGCTCTATCCACTTCAATCCCGCGATTGGAGATCAAGCGACCTAGAACCATACCTTCGCTAACTATAAAATGACACTTCTCTCAATTCAGGACAAGATTAGTGTCTTCACATCTTTGTAATTCTAGAGAAAGATTAGCTAAGAATTCATCAAATGAAGAACCATAGACAGAAAAATCATTCATAAATACCTCCATGATATTCTCAATGCATTCGATAAATATGACCATCATGCACCGCTGGAAAGTAGTTTGTGCATTGCACAATCCAAAAGGCATTCTTCTATAAGCAAATGTACTTCATGGGCGCATAAAAATAGTCTTCTCTTGATCATCATGATGGATGGGGATTTGGAAGAATCCACTATACCCATCCAAGTAGCAGAAGTGTGAGTGTTGTGCCAATCTCTTAAGCACTTGACCTTTGACACGTTTCTTGACATCTTCTTTCCTAAGTCCTTAAGACCTATATGCACATGTGTTATGACTTAGTGATTTAGATTGAATACCCTCATGATAATCTAGACTTCATCGTATTGCTTTGCATGTATGTTTTCGAGTTAAGTGTGATCATCTTTCCGTGCCTTTGTTCCTTGGATACATGATTGCTCATCTTTTGCCATGAACATCACTACGAAGGTGATCTATGATTAGAGCACATTTGCAAAAATATTTTTTGTTTTTCCGCATTTATAACTCATGTCATCTTGTAGCTTAGGTTTGAACCTTGCTTGGGGATAAGCAAGTGGAAAATATGGAGGATTTTGACGACATGATTTATGATGCTAGTTAGGCATTCATTTAGGTAGTTTTCCCTTATTCATGCATAGTTTGGCCTTAGTTCGTAACATTTATGCTTAATCGAGTAATATTGCTAGAAAAGACGTATACACAAGCTTTTGTCGGTTTTGTAGGTATTTCGTGGATCTTTTGAACATTATTGAGACATCCGAGGTTCAAGCCTCGTAGTGGTTCAAATTTGAGTTTGCGAAGAAAGCAAGCTTGGAAGAAAGAAGAACACAAGGACCCTAGTTAGTGCAAGCCATCGACCAACTCATTGTCAACCATGAGTTGGTCCATGGCTTTTGAACATTATTTATAGTGAAGACGATAATTATCCTTTAGCGAAGTCGATAATTATCCTTTAACCGATCCAAAGGCGGGTCAAACCTCCTTCTCCAAACTTCTCGAGATTGGAATATTAAATCTGGAATATTGTAGGGATAATTATTCCACAACTGTCTCGAAAAACGTGTATTCCTAAGCCGTCTTTCTTAGCCGTTAAGAAATGAAATAACGACTCTTTTGTCCGTTTTGCCTCTCCATGTTATTTCATATATAGGATATATCCGATATCCTGATCATTTCTCTCAACTGAATTTTTATTAATTGGAGCTCCCAAATGCTCCAAATAACACCGGAGGGTAAAAATAATTACTCGGGGGAAAAAGTAAAAATTTCCCCAAACGTCCAAAATTATGCTAGGAACATAACGGTGGGACTCATACTCATCACTTGCGAAATCTTCGCGAGTTATATGTCAATTACTATAAACGATTAAGTTAATCAACATTAATTAGAATTCGGAAATCCTAGTTATTACATGCGTTGGTCTTAAGGCGCCCCTGCGCCTTGACATCAGAAACGTCAGGAAGGCGAAAGGTCAGACGTTGAAATGCATTAAAGATCCGCCCCAGCGGAGTTGTATAGCCGCCCCAACGGTTCTGAAGAAGATCAACCGATTCTGCCTAAACCGCCCCTACGGGTCCTGAAGGCTGCCCGTGCGGTTTAACACCAGAAGCTTTACTCCGACTGTTTACACCACCTTTATGGCATTTAAGGTGGCTGTTTTAGGCCAGCTATTTACTCCTAATTAAGTGTCTTTTGTAGTATAAATAGTCCATGGCTGATTGCTAGAATCATTCATGCCTTTCCTCACAAAATCCATTTTAGACTTGAGTTTTTCCATTGTAATGAGTTGCTAACTCCCTTGCTACATTGGGTTGGTTTGAAGCTGCTTTGTTACTTTGGTCGTAAGTTCTTTTAATATAAGTTTTTATTCAGTAATGCTTTGTGTTTCCTTGATCTCCATTGTTTAATTGCATGTTAACTATTACTTGAGATTGATCACCTTAGGTTCTAAAGTGCATGTAAACAACTAGGATTAATAGGTTCCGGGTTCGGGTCTTTAATCTAGTAGCAACTTTAAGTAATAACGGATTGTAATTACTTAAAGAAAAGGAACACAAATATAAAGATAAGTTTAACGGTTTTAATCGTCTCTTTATATCCCTTAGTCTTTGTGTGAATGATAACTTGTTATTTGTTCTTGTAGGTTTACGGAACTTTAATAGGTTAAGTTGTGTTGATGCCGGTTGGCTCAACACATATGTATGATCGAGACGGGAGATTACTTAAAAACTTGTAAAAGGAATGCACCAAAGTAGCAATTGCATGCTTAGAATCAACCTAGTGTAGATTCATCCATTATTGTCTTACTTGTCGCATTAATCATTTTCATAAGTTTTTTGTTCATCAATCCAACCAAACCCCCCCCTTTGTGCCACTTGTCATTATAATCGATAATTGCATCTAAAACACCTTAACTCGCTTGGGTTCGACCCTTACTTAATCACTATACTTGTTCTTAGTGTTAAGTCGGGATTTACTTTTGATTGGGTATAGACGACCATAGAAATACCTTCGGTCAAATTTTGGCGCCGTTGCCGGGGAGTTTTTTTGTGTTGTATTCTTAATATTGATTATTGGTTTGAACCATTTTTATGGTTCAAACCCATGCTACTAATTCCGGCTTTGCTTCTTTTGATCCATAAATTGAGAGGACACACATCCGGCAACAAAGACTACAACAACTACAACAAGAGATGGCTGACCATACTCTTCGTCAACTTACCCAGCCCACCTTGGCTCAAAACCCTCTTGCGGTCGCTATACCGGCAGTAGGGGAAGGAGTCAACTTTGAGCTCAAGCCGGGCCTTATTCACTTGCTTCCATCCTTCCATGGGCTAAGTGGAGAAGACCCCATCAAGCACCTTGGGAAGTTCCACACCGTTTGTATGAGCATGAAGCCGGCCAACATTACCGAAGAACAGATCAAGATGAGGGCATCCGGCTTCACACTAAAGGATTCGGCGGATGATTGGTATTACCACCTTCCATCCGAGAGTATTGACACTTGGGAGAACCTTCACAAAGCATTCTTGGAGAAATACTTTCCAGCTAAAAAGGCCAATACCTTGAAGAAAGCTATAAGCAACATCGAGCAAGAGGCAAGCGAAACTCTTTAGGAGTACTTCGAAAGGTTTGCATGCCTCCGATCCAGCTGTCCTTTCCACGGATATTCAACTCAAGATCTAGTCTTGTACTTGTACAATGGCTTGCTAGACAATGAAAGGAGGATCGTCGATGCGGCTTGCGGAGGTAATATTCTTAACTCTACTCCAGACCTTGCTTCGGAAAAGATACAAGAACTAGTGGAAGGAACTCGGAACTTTGGAAGGACCCCGGCTAAGAAAGGAGTTCATGATGTGAGTTCCAGGAAGAGCGAGATTTCCACCGAGCTAGCGGAATTGAAGGAAATGGTGAAGAGGCTAACACTTATGGGAACACCGCAACAACTCAAAGCTTGTGGAGTTTGTGCTGACCCGTATCATCCAACGGATATCTGTCCACAAGTTCAAGATGACGATGCCGAAGTGAACGCAATGGGTTATAGACAACAGCAACAACAAAGACCTAGGAACGATCCCTATGCACAGAATTTCATGCCAAATTGGTGTGACCAACAGAATTTTCGGTGGAGGGATCAACAAAACCAACAACAGCAGCCCCACTAAGGTAAGTATCACTCAACTGAAGATATGTTGCAGGTTTTGACTAAACACTTTGCTACTCATGTCCAAGCAACAAAATCAAGCATCAAGAACCTTGAGAAGCAGGTTGGTCAAATGGCGGAAGCCATTATAAGAATTGAAACTAGGGCCTCCGGAGGATTACCGTCGCAAACGGTTATAAACCTAAAAGGCATGCAGGAAGATGTTCAAACATAGAGGAAGAGTCCTTACGTCGAGCCAACGACGTAAAACAAGGCGCTAATTTGGGAGGCAACCCGAAGGAATAAGAAGAGGAGCTTCTGTCAAGAAAACCGCCCCGCGGCTCTAAAACCCCACCCCGCGGTGACATCCCCACGCCCTTGCGGCGGCCATCCTTGACACAAATTCCCAGCGCCGCCCCCGGCGCTGGGCCTGCGTGCTCCTCTCCCTTGTCGCCGCCGCTGCGGTATCCAACCCCACCCCTACGGGTTTACCTAGAAAAGAAAACAAAATAGGATCTCGAAAAAACACCAATACCTACCACGCACCACCCACCAACCCTCCTCACCAAACACAACCACAACCCCTCACACCTTCTCTCTCTATAAGCTGCGAACGCCCCTACGCCCTCAAAGAAACCACCCAACCACCCTCTCCGACGCCCCTGCGCCACCAACACCAAGGACGCACACCCTCAATGCCCTTGCGCCACCTTCCCTCGTGCCAAACGCCACCTCTATTCAATTGCAACGATTCTCCACTCCTGCGCCACCTTCAACGTCGCCTGCACCAAAACCACCACCGGAGCCACTCCAAGGCGCCACCACCTTCGAAGCATTAGGAAAAATCGCCTTCCGCTGTTCTCCCGCACCTGCGCCTGCAAGCATCTACCCCTGCGCCTCACCGCCCCTACGCTTGCACAGCCGCCCCTGCGGAAAAACCAACAAAAGGCCGATTCTCTTCTTTTTTCCAAACGTTCACTAATCCCTTGCTCGAGTCTTTGCAAGAATGGAAGCCTCAAGGAAATACAAGATGACCTAAACATAGAAGGACCGTTATAGGATTGTGCAGGATCGAGTTGTGTATGCAAGGTGAAGTACACTCTCGACTACGCCGATCTACAGGAAGCTTTTGGGGTGAATCTAAACCCCTCTGAGAGCTGGTAGGATCCAGTCCCGGCCCCAGACTTGTGCGAATTCTGGCAAGCAGCTACCGGGTCGGAGTTCCATGCTGGAGGTGAGTACTCCAACAAACTCACTCACCCAAGTTTGAGGTTGATTTTCAAGATCCACATGAGTGGCTTCTGTGGACACAAAGAGGAAAACAAGGTCGCTCTCAAGGACCTCCCACTACTCTACACCTGCCTTCCACATAGCGAGAAGGTGATGGATTGGCCCTCTCTTCCTCGTTGCTTTGAAGCGGATTAGGAGGAATGAGCCGAGGGATATTCTCAGCGGTGGGGTGATCTCTTTGATCGCCTCACAAGTGATGGACATGTCTGAGTTAGAGGATGGGATGGTAGCTCCTCTCTACACTAAGCGGATGCTTAGGAGGTGCATGCTCCTCCGGAGGGACGGGGAGAACTTGTTTTTGATCTCCCTTGCAGATGGTACTTCTTAAGGAGGGTCCTGGTGGTCCACCCGGACCACCCCAGTGAGGGGTACATTTCTTTCCCTTCTCCCACATTTATCTTTGACTCATTTCCACTTTGAGGACAAAGTGCACTTCAAGTATGGGGGAGGGATATATATCATTGCTTGTACAGTTCATTTAGTTGTTTTGATTGATTTTTGCATTGTTGAATTCAGTTTCATATAAAAAAAAGCCAAAGAAGTGAAAAAAGGCATGAAAATCCTTGGATAAACAGAAAACCCGAAAGGGCGGTTTAGGTAAAAAGAAGGTAGTCCGACCAACCTTAGGTTGGTGCAAAATTGGACTTGAGGGATGTGAGTTTAAGTGAGAAAAGAAGAAGAGTGGCAAGGTGAAAACCCAAAATGGCGCCTTGGCAAGATGAGCGACACCGAGTGTAGGTTTCCCTTCCGGCGTTTTGGCGACATAAGAAGGGGAGTCACAAGGAGGTTGTCCGGGTAGGCCACTCTTGGAGTGATAAGGATGGTAGTATCTCTTTTTCTGACATTTCCTCTCTTTTCCTTCTTTCTTTCTTGGCTTTTCTCTTGTTTTCCATTATTTTTCTTTCTTTCCCTTGCTTCCTAAGACCTTGAGTCTATTGACTGTCATTTGTTTCACTCGGGACGAGTAAAAGGTCTAAGTATATGGGAGTTTGATAGGTGATGGAATCACTATCATTTACGGTAGTTTTTAGAGTCTTTTTATTGCATTAGTGTCGGTTTATGCTACTAACTTCTTGGTCCAGAAGAAGAAGATCAAAAGAAGCTAAGGAAGAAGTTATAAGCACTTAGGAGTGAAGATCGATCAAGAAGCAAAGCTTCTACTGCCTTACCGCCCATGCGGGGCCTTGCAGCCGCCCCTGTGGTAACTTGCCTTGACGAGACGAAGACCAGCTCCCCTGTGCCTCCCACTGCGCCCTGCCTGCGCCTCGCCTTGGGAGCTGGAAGGTGAAGAGTCTGTGTCACCACCCCTGCGTTGGTCTTAAGGCGCCCCTACGCCTTGACATCAGAAACGTCAGGTAGGCGAAAGGTCAGACGTTGAAGTGCATTAAAGATCCGCCCCAGCGGTGTTGTGTAGCCGCCCCAGTGGAGTTGTGTAGCCGCCCTAGCGGTTCTGAAGAAGATCAACCGATTCCGCCTAAACCACCCTTGTGGGTCCTGAAGGCCGCCCCTGCGGTTAAACACCAGAAGCTTTACTCCGAATGTTTACACTACCTTTATGCCATTTAAGGTGGCTGTTTTAGGCCGGCTATTTACTCCTAATTAAGTGCCTTTGTAGTAAAAATAGTTCATGGCTTATTGCTAGAATCATCCATGCTTTTCCTCACAAAATCTATTTTAGACTTAAGTTTTTCCATTGTAATGAGTTGCTAACTCCCTTGCTACATTGGGTTGGTTTGAAGCTGCTTTGTTACTTTGGTCGTAAGTTCTTTTAATATAAGTTTTTATTCAGTAATGCTTTGTGTTTCCTTGATCTCCATTGTTTAATTGCATGTTAACTGTTACTTGAGATTGATCACCTTAGGTTCTAAAGTGCATGTAAACAACTAGGATTAATAGGTTCCGGGTTCGGGTCTTTAATCTAGTAGAAACTTTAAGTAATAACGGGTTGTAATTACTTAAAGAAAAGGAACAAAAATATAAAGATAAGTTTAACGGTTTTAATCTTCTCTTTATATCCCTTAGTCTTTGTGTGAATGCTAACTTGTTATTTGTTCTTGTAGGTTTACGGAACTTTAATAGGTTAAGTTGTGTTGATGCCGGTTGGCTCAACACATATGTATGATCGAGACGGGAGATTACTTAAAAACTTGTAAAAGGAATGCAACAAAGTAGCAATTGCATGCTTAAAATCAACCTAGTGTAGATTCATCCATTATTGTCTTACTTGTCGCATTAATCGTTTTCATTAGTTTTTTGTGCATCAATCGAACCAACCCCCCCCCCCTTTGTGCCACTTGTCATTATAATCGATAATTGCATCTAAAACAACTTAACTCTCTTGAGTTCGACCCTTACTTAATCACTATACTTGTTCTTAGTGCTAAGTCGGGATTTACTTTTGATTGGGTATAGACGACCATAGAAATACCTTCGGTCAGTCAGCGTCCTTGATCAACTCAAACTATCGACACTGACAGTTATTCAACCTTTATTGCATAAAAATATGCTTCAACCTATTATGATCTGTGAAACTCTGACACGAAATGTCACATAGGTATTATCTTCAAATCTCGGAACTTGAACTACCACCACTAACTCGAAATCATGAGTCGGGCAGTTCTCCTCATACGTTATGAGCACCGTAATCACGTGATTCCCAAAATCTTTTGATTATCACCGAATAGAAGCAGAGGTCAAATGCTTCCTCTACTCTTCAAAGCTTCGACATACTACTTCAACCACACAATTATGGTGGTCTTCCTCAGAAGACTTGTAAATGGATGCACAATCACATAGATTCCTTCCTCAAAGTGTTGGTAGCAATCGGCTGGGCCGAGAACTACGCATTCCCTTAACGTTCATCGGTATCATCCATAAGACTTCATACTTACTCCTCGTCACATAATCATGATCCTACTGGCGGAACAACATGACCTTGAAGGTTAATTCTAGCATCTCAATTCACATTTAGGGAGCATAACACACTGGCTTCTATCCATCGGATTCTGCAAAACCGTCATCAGATAACCGGTACGTTCCTCTTCGTTGTGAGAGTACACCAAACGTCATCAATAAGGTCTACCACCAACTGATCAAGGAAGTAGATGAAGACATTGTTCATCAACTCCTATAACGACTACTAGGACGTTCCTCAACTCAAATGATAGCACTACAACTCGTAATGTCCATAACGGGTATGGAATATTGTCATATGCCCACACTGATCTCTCATCCTTAGCTGATGATATCCTAAGCATACGGAAATCTTAAAAACACAATTGTTTCTCTTAGTTGATCCAACAAGTCGTCCATCCGTAGCAATGAACGTGCTAGGGCGAACGGAGTCCGTCTCAAACCACTCTTCAAATTCTAACAACTCAACAAGCCATATACCTTATAGGCCTTCTCCCAACCAGTTTCGTACCATACTTTAACGCAATATCAAAGTCCTCATTCCACTGAGGCGATAGATTAGACGGTTCATTAACACTTCTATAAGATCATATACCACTGAAATACTCTTCAACGTGGAACTATCTCTTTCCTTCATGGCATAACATTAAAAAAAACATCACCCTCTGGTGTTATCAACCTCGCTGCTCATACGGCACTCAAGACAACTCACCTCCTCAAAGGTCATAACCTCAGAAAACCTCTACTTAGTCGATCTCAGTAGATACTATAATAGTCCTCCTACTTCTATCTAAACCAACATGATATCTATTCGTCCACCACACACATAAAGACCTTCTCATGCACCTAAGTCATGACAAAGAAGTCTTCAAGCCATACACAAGTCCCTGAACAAAGGGAACAACCACATATCTCGCGGGTACCTAAGACCCGTAACTCGTAGTCCTATAAAGGAAGATCTATTTTCTAATGTATCCACGGTTAACTATTAACACATGCATCGAAAGACAAGAGGTGCATAACACTCACAACAAACAAAACTCCACTAGGTAAACCATTAACAAGAATGGTACCTGTAACAGCTAACGCCCGAAGCTCTACTGCATATCATTACTCAATCTCAAACCTATGCTCCTCAGGTATCACTGAGGTCATCGCCATAGCCTCCACTTCCACTCTTTCTGCATCGGAAGAGGAAGGTCTTAATGAGAAGAAACACTATCTTGCTGACAGAAAGGGGCCAGATGGCCTAGTTCACCACAGGTGAAGCAAGTTGTCGGTGGCATGGGGCACTCAGAGCGCAAATGATCTAGATAACCAAAATTGAGACATATACGTTCCATCCCTGCCACTAGTACGGGTGACTACTCTGAATTGCCCAGCTCAAAGGCTCTACTCTGAGCTCTTCTAGTGTCCGTGGTACTCCTACCACGACCCTTACCTCTACTCAGCCTGGGAATGGATCCCTGAGTAGGCGAATCATCTGGGACTCTCTATTGCCCCGTGTCTGCTACTGAGGTGTCTTTTGACCACCTCCTGTCACACTAGTAGAAATAAAACCGAGTCGTGATGCCACTCTAGTTTGCTTACAGAAAACAGCTCTATGACCTTGTCTACCACAGGTAAAGCAAGTCACTGGCGATCTTGGACACTATGGTAGTACATGTCCAGGCTTCCCATAATTGTAAAAAGTCCTTGTTTCACCAGAAGTCCGTGTAAACGAGAAGTACTCAAACGTCCACAAGTCGGGCTCGGTTTGCAACCCGGATATCCAACCTCATCTTTCACTGATTCAACCCGTTGTTTCTTCTCTAATCCAGAAGCTTCAGTCGATCTTACAGATGTTGGTAAATCAGGTGTAGGTCTACCCGCTATCACCGCCTTATATACTTGCTGCATATACTCTTGAAACTTGAATCTACTCATGGAGACATGATCAACCTCTTCAAACTCGTTCTTTGCCATAGGCAACACAACAACAGATATTGGTCCTTGACTTGATACTACTGGAGGAAGAGGAGGTGTACCCCTATCTCGTCCCAGTACAAATACTACTCTAGTTTGAGCCATCTGTAGAATATACGCTCCTAATTTATAAGGCTATATATATATGCCTTATGTATCGATATATATATATAATACTCATTATTACATGCATACACATCAGCACATAAAATATATCTATATATATATATATATATATATCTACAATGTCGAAATTCTCAGATGGGTGACGATTTCTGTACATACTATCCCAAAACATCTATACTCGCTTTAAAACAAAAATCCTTTAGAAAGTCAGACCCCATGTGGGTTCTGTTTATTTATCCACTCTACCTTTATTGCAGATAAGAAGTGCCATTGTTGTCAACCTAAGGCTTTGATACCAACTCAGTAACACCCAAAATCCACGGGACTTGCAGTGTTACATTGAGCTAGGATCTCACAATGGATCCTGACCCTAGCCTGACAACAAGTTCACTGGATCTTACAACAAGGCACATGTAGATTAAAACCAAATACATAAAAGTTGTATATGATACATCAAAAGAGTTTACAAACTCAAAGCCGACTACAAAACATCAAACCACAACATCTGATATAAAAGATCCCATAGCCCGCGCATCCTAATGTACAGAAGTCCTCGGTTGGCCACACCATCTGTCTCACCTTACAGTCTTCCTAACCTGCAGATCATCTACAACACGGTATGAAACCGTTAGCTACAGCAATGAAAAGCATGAAGGTAATAGCACAACCACACATCAACATCTTCTACATGTAATGCCACACACATTCATTTATTATCTTTCATTACGTTATTCTATTACTAATTCAACTTCTTTGGTAACACGAGGAACCTAAAGAACCTCGTCCCTTTCCCCGTTAACACAAGGGTTTGCATTGGGGGTGATCGTCACTCGTCCCCCCTGTCTTACTGGCTTCCAGGCACCTCCTCCTAACCAGAAGGTGGAGACCGGTGGTTACCTCCCGTTATAATACACTTGGGCCATATAAATGTAATAAATGGTCATCCTAGTCCGGTTTAGGTTATAAATGCACATTCATATGAACACACATAACCATCACAATCATACAATCCACAACTGCACGCTAAGCAAGTCCTATGGACTTACCTGATATACTCGTAACCTGTACCACGTCACAGCTTCCCCTTGGGGAAGTAATCAACGCCTGCAATAGCAAGACACACACAATCATATACTGCAAAGCTTAGGAGACTCGTCTCACTAACCACAACCAACCTATATCTCAAATCTAAACCTTAGATCTTCAACACATTCAAAAATGCCTAAGGCATATCCTCAACATAACATCTCATCATACTCGTACACATACTAAACCTTAAAGCCATAATCGATATCCATGACATCATCATGATCCTCAACTCATTCTGACACCTAGCATGCATCTAATCAGTATTCCTCAATCTCAAATTTAATCCTAATTTAATTAATTAACCTTTAATTAATTAATTAAATTTTACCAGAATAACGTTTTGCCCGCAAGCCATTTCTAAACCCACCTGTCATCAGATTTTATCAAACAAACAACCCATAAACACCAGAATAATATAATGATCATAATGGAATTTCTAATTATTCATTTAGAAAAGTCTAAGGTCAATTTAGGCCAAATCGTAGTACGGAAAACGAATAAATTCATAACTTATTCGTTACTAACCTGATTGATAATCTGAAATAAGATTCGGAATCACAACGACGCAGGCTACACATGTACAACATCAATTTCACTGGAATCTGAGCGACGGAACCGTCCTGGTGACATATATGCTCGACCAAGTCTTTATTTGCTCGGAAATGCAAAAACGTGGTACCGATATGAAGAGAATGAAGAGAGGAATCCAGAAACTAAAACGGAATTGAAATCGGATTAGAAATGGAGAGTAGATCTGAGTTTGAAGTTTGAGAGAAATCAAAGCTTTTACGAGGAAACGTGAAAGGAAAATGCAATTAATAAATGATTTTCCGCTATTTATAGTGAAGACGATAATTATCCTTTAGCGAAGTCGATAATTATCCTTTAACCGATCCAAAGGCGGGTTGAACCCACTTCTCCAAACTTCTCGAAATTGGAACAATAAATATAGAATATTGTAGGTATAATTATTCCACAATTTCCTCGGAAAACGTTTATTCCTAAGTCGTCTTTCTTAGTTGTTAAGAAACGAAATAGCGACTCTTTTGGCCGTTTTGCCTTTCCATGTTATTTCATATCTAGGACATGTCCGATGTCCTGATCATATCTAGGGTAAAAATAATTACCCGGGGGAAAAAGTGAAAATTTCACCACAAGCCCAAAATTACGCCAAGAACATAACGGTGGGACTTATACTCAATACTTATGCAATCTTCGCGAATTATTTGTCAATTACTATCACTGATTAAGTTAATCAACATTAATTAGAATTCGGAAATCCTAGCTATTACACATGCTATCATAACAAACATACCAAGCACACACCACTCATGCAAACACCCAATATAAGGATGGCAGCTAAGTAAGTCCTACAGACTAACCTCAACCTCGATCACAACTCAACCTCGATCACCTCTACACTGGAGGGACAACACAGCCTATAAACAGGGCATAAAGAGATATATCAATCTCGTAACATCATAAGGGTCACACCTAGACCCAAAGGGATCCAATGGATCAACCTCAACCTCACTCACAACCTAAAGAACCTCAAAAGCCATACAAGGCAAAAACCGATCACAGCCTCATTAAAACTCAACCTCACATATCTAGCATGATCCTAAGCACTCACACTAGGAAAGGAGGGAACAAAGACACCCTAAGGAAGGCCTAGAAGCAACACACACCTAAGGAACCAAGTTAAACACCAAGCTGGTGCATGTGGCCGCAGGGGCGGCTAGGAGGTGGTGCAGGGGCGGTCCACTGGCCGGCGCAGGGGCGGCTCAAAACAGGCGTTGGGGCAGCTGGTGTGCAGAAGACACCACTTCAGCTCCTTTTTCACTCCTTCCTTCGATTATCTACTCTTCTTCACTCATACAACAACATACATATATCACATACATATATATACATGAAAACAAGCAAAACATGGCTGGAATAAGATCAAATCCTAAGGAAACTAAGCTATGCTAAGGAAAGAGAGGAAAAAATGAAGAAAAGAGGAAATAAGGAAGAGAAGCCACATAAGCTTACCAACCAAGCTCTCCAGGGGATCAACACAGCACCAACAATACCTCAAGCTAGCTCAACATGGCACGGCAACATCAACAACATCAAGCCAAGCAAAGCTATTCAAGATCTCTCACAAAACTCACAAAACTCAAACAAAGATCAACCAAAGTGATCCAAGGGAAAAGAGGAGAAGAAAGTGTACGTAAGGGGAGAGAGAGAGGTCTGAGAATGGTAAACCCTCATCAAGAGGTAAGAGATGAAGATATATATAGAGGTAAAAGGGTAAAGCATGGGTCAAAGGGTCAAAGAAGACGGTTGCAGCACACAGAGCCGCGGGGGCGGACTCTGTGAGCCGCAGGGGCGGCCCAGACAAACCGTAGGGGCAGTTCCGGGCTCACGCAGGGGCGGTCCTGGCTAAACTCTGGCCCTCTGCTCACACTCTCAGCAACTCACCAACTAGGCTCTTAAATCTTACATTGATTTTATATCTCGTGTTTGTATTGCTTGTTTGATTGAGAACCTTGCGTGATAGTGATCTTTGATTGATCACCATAAAACCCAACCAAAAACATTATGATTTTCATTTATTTATTTTTTTCTCTTTTGTTTGCCTAGACTCACGCCATCCATGATCATTTCATGATTCAATTTTACCTTCGTCTTTGTGTTCGACCTCGGAATTCTTTCCTTGCTATGAAACGACCCATACAATGTGGGTTCGCTAGGTAAGTTAGGAGAATAGATCGAGTTATAAATTTAAGATTTTTGTGCGCTACATTTGTAACACCCTAAATTTGCGGGCCTCGGGGCGCTATTGGACTAGGATCTCACAGTGGATCCTGACCCTAGCCTGACAACAAGTTCACTGGATCTTATAACAAGACACATAAAGATTAAAACCAAAACATCAAATTGTATAAATATATACAACCAAAGGTTTACAAAACACCACCGAGTACAAAACAGGAAACCATATCCATACATATACAAAATATCCCATAATCCCTCGTACAACCTAGTGTACGGAATCCCTCAATGGATCACCCATTTGGCTCACTCTACAATCCTCCTATCCTGCAAAGCATCTACAACACAATATGAAACCGTTAGCTAACCATTCATATATAAGATAATGCATAAGCACATACTCATGTCACGGAATGGTAAACACTCAATCATGTTGTCACACATTTACGCGTTTAATTATCTTTCTAACATCATAAACTCAAGTTGTATATATGTATAGATTAAAATATGTGACACGAGGAATATATCATCCTCGTCTCTAGGTACCATATCCATATGAAGTAGTATCGGAGCACTTCCCGTGTACCATAAGGAGTGCTGAAGTGCCCATCCCATATACCAGGGCTGGCCTGACCACAAAGAACCTCCCAAACTCCTTATAAGATGAAAGGGATAGATTATCAATGCCACTACAAGGGGCTATCCAATAAATCATAAGTCGGTAATAATCAATATCGCATGCTATCAAATATATACCAATCACCGCTCAACCTAAAAATAACCTCAACCACGATCAACTCCAATCCGGAGGATAGCACTTCCTAACAACAAGGCATAAAGAGATATCTAATCTCCTATCAATCAAAGGGGTCACACCTAGACCCAAGGGATCCATAAGGATCATATCCAACCTATAAACCTCACCAACCTAATAAATTCCGAAGCCATAACTGGCATATACCTATACCATGATATCATAATCCAATTTTCATTCTCATACCTAGCATGCTTCTAACCCACACATACTAGGAAAGGGAAGGACTCATACCACACTAGGTATGTCCTAGACAAGACGCACTTGCGTGACAAGGAGACGCATGAGCGAAGCACCAGGGAGGCGCAGGGGTGGCGGTACACCAGGCGCAACTTCTGGCAGGCGCAGGGGCGGCTGACTGTGCAGAAGAAATATCCGACTTCTCTTCACTTCTCTTACTTGATCACCTCACTTCTTCATCATCCGGAAACCATCCACATAACATACATATGCATATATTAGTATCAATTGTCCAGGAAGATCAAACACAAGTCTAGCTTGTGGATTCCAAGACTAAGAAGGAAAGAAGAAAAGAAGAAAGAAAGAAGAATGAGAAGGGAGCTCACCTACAACTGGAGCTAACAAAGGGAAGGATTAACACCAAACACACTTAGTTGGCTCTCAATAGCTCAACATCAACAACTATCATCATAATCATCAAAACTCAGCTCAAACTCTCTTGGAAAACAAGGGAAAACCAAGAACAAGGATCAAAGGAAGATGAGGAGGAGAACAAGAACGTGAGGAGAAGTGCAAGAGCCTTAGTATTTTAGGGCTTGCAGCCTTGTGAACCGCCCCAACGACCCTGTAGTCCACCCCTGCAGCCCTGTGGTCCGCCCCTGTGGTCCGCCCCTGCGGCTTAGGGACCCGCCCCTACGGTTTACTGCGACTACAGCCGCTTTTGTTGACTCTTGACCAGTACTTTAACTTATCTTCCTATATAAGCTTCCTCCCTTGCTTAAGATGAAGGGTTTACTTCATTCTCCAACCTCTCCTCACGATCGTCTTCTTTTCTCCTTCTCCCTTTGATCTTCTTCTTTGATCTTGTTCTTGTTTTGGATTCAAGAGTGGATCTTGGTCTAGGCTTGTGTTGGCTGAAGTATGGTTGATGTTGTTGCTAAGGTTGTGATGAGGATGACTTGTTGTTGAGGTTGTAGCTGTGGGAATCGTCTCTTGAGCTGTGGTGGTTAGTTCTCTCTTTCTTTCTTTCTTTCTTTCTTTTCTTCCTTCTTCCATCTCCTTTAGTCGAGGAATTCACAAGCTTAGGCTTGTGTGGATCTTTCCAGGACGTTTTGATGATCATATGTATGTATATATGTATATGGTTGATTGATGGTTGGTGAAGATATGAAGAAGAGCGGGTGAAGGATAGAAGAGAAGTCGGAGATTTACTTCTGCACAGTCTGCCGCCCCTACATCTGGTGGGATGCTGCCCCTGCGTCTCCTTGTCACGCAGGTGCGTCTTGTTCAGGACATACCTAAAATGGTATGAGTCCTTTCCTTTCCTAGTATGAGTGGGTTAGAAGCATGCTAGGTATAAGTATGAGATTAGGATGATGACCATTCTATCGATATATGTCGGATATGGCGTTGAGGTTTAGTAGGTTGTTGAGGCTTATAGGTTGATTATGATCCTTATGGATCCCTTGGGTCAAGGTGTGATACCTTTGATTGATAGAAGATTTGATATCTCTTTATGCCTTGTTATTAGGCAGTGCTATCCTCTAGATTGGAGTTAATCGTGGTTGAGGTTATCTTGAGGTTGAGGTAAGTCCGTAGGAGTTACTCAACAACATTCCTATATTGGATGTATGCATGAGTGGTGATTGTTATATGCTTCATAGCATACATTATTGATTATTTCCGACCTATAGTTTATTGGATAACCCCCTTGTAGTGGCAGTGATAACCTTTCCCTTTCATCTTGTAAGGAGTCTAGGAGGTTATCAATGGTCAGGCCAGTCCTCGTACACGGGTTGGGCACTTCACCACTCCTGATGGTACACGGGAAGTGTGCCGATACTACTCCAGATGGATATGGTACCCAGAGGCGATGATGATATATTCCCCGTGTCACACACACACACACACACATATATATATATATATACAACTTGAGTGTATGATGTTATAAAGATAATTGAACGTGTAAATGTTTGACAGCATGATTGAGTGTTTATCATTCCATGATATGTGTATGTGCTTATTGATAGGTGATGGAATCACTATCAATTAGGATAGTTTTTAGCGTCTTTTTAGTGTCTTAGAGTCAGTTTGTGTTACTAACATCTTAATCCAGAAGAAGAAATCCAAATGAAGCAAAAGAAGATGTTAGCAACACTTGGGAGTTGAAGATCATTCACAAAGACAAGTTCTGGTGCCACACCGACCCCGCGGAGCAGTGTCACCGCCCCTGCGGGTGGCACTGCACTCCGAACACAGTCTGCACCTTCTGGCACTGCACTTTGGAACAAGCATGTCACTGCCCCTACAGCCGCCTCTGGCCGCCCCTGCGGTCACTCACCTTGAAGAAGTGAAGCCGGCGCCCCTACGCCTCTACCTGCGGACCATCCTATGAAGTTGTGAAGCCGAAGATCCAGTGTCACCACCCCTATAGTGAAATTGGGCCGCCCCGGCGGCTCGACAGCAGAAACGACATGAAGATGAAGAGTCACACATTTGGAGAGCATTAAAGACCCGCTCCTGCGGGATTGCTAGGCCACCCCTGCGGCCATGCAAGCCCGCCCCCGCGGTTTAGCGCCAGAGGACTTTACTCCTGCTGTTTGCACCACCTTTATGGCATTAAAGGTGGTTGTTTGGGATGGCCAATTTACTCCCATTTAGTATAAATAGAGTTATGTGTGATTTCTAGAATCATCCATCATTTTTCCACTTAAGCTCTATTCTCCTTATTTCCAAGTTGTAATGAGTTTCTAAGTTTCCTTGCTACATTGGGATGTTTTGAAGTTGCAATTCTGCTTGGTTGTAAGTCTTTATTAATATAAGTTTATTCAGTCATATATGTGTTATATTCCTTATGTTTTGCATGTTCTTACCACTTAGATTGATCACCTTAAGTGTCTAATTGCATGCAAATTACTAGGGTTAATTGATTCCGGGTTTGGGTCCTTAATCTAGTAGTAATCCCTTAGGTGAAAGCTGGTTGTAATTGCTTAAAGAGAAAGGAATATAACTATAAAGAAACGTTTAACGGTGTTTATTCCTTTCTTTATATCTCTTTGTCTTTGTTGCAATGCTAACTTGTGTATTTGATCTTGTAGGTTTACATATCATTTATCTTGTTAAGTTGTGTTGATGCCGGTTGGCTCAACACATTATTAAGATCAAGACAAGAGCATTGATGAATAACTTATAAAAAAGAACCAACCAAGTAGTGTGCATGCTAAGATTAAACCTAGTGTAGCTTTTCATTCTATTATCACCATCTTTGCTTGTTCTTATTTATTTTTGTCTTGTTTCAATCCAAAACCCCCCAATTTGGTTACATAACGATAATTGAATCTAATCATTACTTGACAAGGCACTCTTGGGATCGACCCTTACTTACACTATACAAACCAATTAGTGTAACATTACTTAACTACTTTGACTTAATCTAAAAGACAACGACCTTAGGTTTTTAGCCTCGTCAAATTTGGCGTCGTTGCCGGGGAGTTCTTGTTTCTGTTTGGATTTACTTTGATTATTGATTATTGGTTTGCACCATTTTCATGGTTCAAACCCGAGCTACTTACTTCGATTTTGCTCCTTTTGATCCAGAATTTGAAAGAACGCACAATCGACTACGTAGGCAACAACGAACCCGAGAAGAGATGGCTAACCGAACTCTCCACCAACTCACGTCGCCGGATTTGACTCAACACCCTCTTGCGGTTACCATACCGGCAATTAGGGAGGGAGTTAACTTTAAGCTCAAACCGGGGCTGATCCACTTGCTCCCATCCTTCCATGGGTTGAGTGGAGAAGACCCCATAAAACATCTTGGGAAATTCCATACCGTGTGTATGAGCATGAAGCCGGCCAATGTCAGTGAAGAACAAATCAAGATGAGAGCATTTGGCTTCACCTTCAAGGATGGGGCGGATTATTGGTACTACTATCTTCCGTCCGGTAGCATCGAGACATGGGAGAATCTCCACAAGGCCTTTTTGGAGAAGTACTTCCCCGCTAAGAAGGTAAACAACTTAAAGAAAGCCATAAGTAACATAGAGCAAGAAGCGGACGAAACTCTTTATGAGTACTTCGAGCGCTTTGCCAAATTGAGATCAATCTGCCCTTTCCACGGATACTCCACGCAGGACTTAGTGCTCTATTTGTCTAACGGTTTGTTGGACAATGAAAGAAGGAAAGTGGATGCCGTTTGTGGAGGTAACTTTCTTAAATCAACTCTTGAAGTTGCTATGGAAAAAATGTAGGAAATGGCGGAAGGTACACAAAACTTTTGAAGATCATCTACCAAGAGAGGAGTTCGTGCAATTAATCCCAGCCGTCCAGAGATTGTACAAGAAATAGCTGAACTAAAGGAGATGGTTAAGAGGTTGACATTGATGGGAACCCCACAACAGCTCAAGGCTTGTGGAGTTTGTGCTGATCCTTTAAAACCCTACGGACTTGTGTCCACAAGTCCAAGACGATGCTGAAGAGGTAAATGCAGTAGGATATTGTCAACAACAACAGCAACGTCCAAGGAATGATCCATATGCACAAAACTATATGCCCAATTGGCGAGATCAACAAAACCAGCAGCACCCCCAACAAGGTAAGTCTCAATCCACTGAAGATATGCTGCACGTTTTAACTAAACACATTGCTACCCATGTCCAAACTACAGAGTCTAGTATCAAGAACCACGAAAAACAGGTTGGACAAACGGCGGAGGCCATCACAAGGATCGAAGCTTGATCCTCCGGAAACTTGCCCTCCTAGAGAGTCGTAAATCCTCAGGAGAATGTTAGTGCTCTAACACTGAGGAGTGTGAGGCAAGTCCAGCCAAAGCTAGCAACAGAAGCAAAGGAAAATACCTCTAATGGTACTGACGCCCCCGCGCCTACAACCGTCTGCCCCCGCGGCTGGATGCCACCGTCCCTGCGGTGACAGTCCTTGAGCTGCCCCTGCGCCTGCAACCGTCTGTCCCTGCGGAAAAGACGACAGAGGGTTCTATTGAACAGGATTCTTACATCCGTCCCTACTTTCCCCTTTTGTATGCTGAGAAACCTCTTGCTCCCTTTCATGAAGCACTAAAGGAGCGAAGGGTGATTGAGGATAAGGATCTCTTTGATACCTTTTTCCAAATGTGAGGTAAACATCCCCCTTTTAAAACTTGTGAAGAGTATTCCTAATTATGCTCTCTTTTTTAAGGAACTATGCACCATCAAGAGGAACCAGAAGTTGAAGGGATAGCAGAAGGTACAGGTTATTGAGCATCTGTCCGTTGTCTTCCAACGCCGAATGCCGAAAAAGTGTAGTGATCCAGGCATGGTAAGCATTGCTTGCATTATTGGGGAAACCCGTTTTGATAAAGCAATACTTGATTTAGGTGCTTCCATTAATGTTCATCCTTACTCCATCTACCAATCTCTTGGCCATGGGTCGCTCATTGAAAGTCGGATTGTAGTCCAACTTGCTGATAGATCAAACGTTTACCCGAAAGGGATTATTGAAGATGTATTAGTAGTAGTTGATGATCTAATTTTTCCTGCTGATTTCTTTGTGATGGATATGGAAAATGATTCACATGTTGCACCTATCTTGTTAGGAAGACCTTTTCTGAAAACCGCTACGATAAAAATTGATTATGTTAGTGGTAAATTGACTATGGAATTCGATGGGGAAGTGGTTGAGTTTAATATTTATGATGCAATGCAACACCCTATTGATGATCACTCTCTTTGTTCTATTGATGTTTTTGATCTTATTATTCAAGATGTTTTTTACATATCCGACATAGAAGAATTGAAAAATATAATTGAACATGATATTGGCATTCATACTTCGGATTATGCATTAACATCCAGCATGCAGGAAGTTCTAGCTCAATTGGATGGGCACAAAAGGCTCCCTATCTCACCTTTGGCCATTGGGCCCACACTGCTAACACTAAGCGAAAAGCTTGTTCCGTCTATAGTGCAGGCACCGGAGATAGAATTGAAGGACCTTCCACCACATCTCAAATATGCTTTTCAAGGGGAAAAAAACACCTTGCCGGTAATCATCTCTAGCAAGTTGTCCCCCATTCAAGAAGAGAAGTTGGTGAAGGTTTTGAAAGAGCATGAGACGGCTCTTGGTTGGACCATTGCGGACATCAAGGGGATTAGTCCCTCCACATGTATGCATAGGATCCTCCTTGAGGAAGAGGCGAAACCATCAAGGCAACCCCAACAAAGATTGAATCCTCCCATGATGGATGTTGTCAAAAATGAGGTATTGAAGCTCCTCCAAGCGGATATGATATTCCCGATTTCGGATAGCAAGTGGGTTAGTCTAACCCAAGTGGTTCCGAAGACAGGGTGTAGAACCATGGTGGAAAACCAATACGGTGAGATGATCCCAAGAAAGACACAAACCGGATGGAGAGTTTGCATTGACTACCGCAAACTAAAAACGGTAACTCGTAAAGATCATTTCCCTTTTCCCTTTATTGACCAAATGCTTGAACGCCTTGCAGGTTACTCATATTACTGTTTCTTGGATGGATATTTGGGCTATTTCCAAATAGCCATCGCTCCGGAGGATGAAGAGAAGACGACCTTCACATGTCCTTTTGGCAGTTTTGCATACCGCTGAATGCCATTTGGACTTTACAATGCTCCCGGCACCTTTCAACGGTACATGATAAGTATTTTTTCAAAATATATATTGAGAATTTTATTGAAGTTTTTGTGGATGATTTCACCGTCCATGAGGATAGTTTTGATGCATGCTTAGGACATTTAAAACTTGTTCTTTAAAAATTTCGTAGAAACCAATTTAGTTCTTAATTCCGAAAAATGTCATTTCATGGTTGAACAAGGAATTGTGTTAGGACATGTAATATCATCAAAAGGGATATAAGTAGATAAGGCCAAAATTGATGTAATTCAAAGTTTACCTTACCCTACTAATGTGCTTGAAATTCGTTCTTTCCTAGGTCATGCAGGTTTCTATCGACAATTTATCAAGGACTTTTCCAAGATCTTAGCGCCGTTGTGTGAGATACTCAAGAAGGACGTAACTTTCATTGTTGATGAAGATTGCAAGAAGGCGTTTGACACCTAGAAAGCTTGTCTCACTAGTGCACCCATCATCCGATCTCCAAATTGGGAGAAGCCCTTTGAGATCATGTGCGACGCCAACGACTATGTTGTAGGAGCCGTCCTAGGACAAAAGGAAGGAAGAGCATCACATATCATCCATTATGCATCCATGACGCTTAATGGAGCTCAAAGAAACTACTCCACCACCGAGAAGGAGATGTTAGCGGTGGTGTTTGCACTAGAGAAGTTCAGACAATACCTCCTTGATGTAAAGGTAATAGTATTCACTGACCATGCAGCCCTCCGGTACCTCATGACAAAGAAGGAAGCAAAACCAATGTTGATTAGGTGGGTGCTCTTTCTAGGAGAATTCAATTTGGAAATACGAGACAAGAAGGTTGCAGAGAACCTTGTGGCCGACCACTTGAGTAGGCTGGTGAAGGAGGAGGAAGATCCAGCAAGAGGAAAAGCCATACTTGGGAGTTTTCCACATGACACATTCTACACAACTCTCTATTGTGTAACCGCCCCTGTGCAACCAAAGTCCCACCCCCGCGCCCACCTGCCCCTGCAGATTACACGACAGAGGTTATGTTTAAGCTTCACTCTTTTAAACCATGGTTTGCTGTCATCGTTAACTTTCTTGTCCGAGCTAAGTACCCTCCAGACTTAACCAAAGCACAGAGAGAAGGTGAAGGCCAAGGCAAGGCACTACGTTTGGGACGATCAATATCTTTGGAAGAATTGTAGTGATCAGGTAATACGCCGTTGCATACCGGATAATAAGGTACCATCTGTTCTCTCCTTCTGTCATTTTGAAGCATGTTGGGGACATTTTGGGGCAAAGAAAACAGCTAGGAAAGTCTTAGATGCGGGATTCTTTTGGTCACACATCTTTCGAGACGCTTTTGCATTTTGTAAGATGTGTGATAGGTGTCAAAGAGTGGGTAATGTTTCTAGGAGAAATGAAATGCCTCAATCTTCACTTTATTCTACGAAATTTTTGATGTTTGGGGGATAGATTTCATTGGTCCTTTTCCTAAATCTTTTGGGCATACTTATATATTACTTGCGGTGGACTATGTTTCCAAGTGGGTGGAAGCAAAGGCCACCAAAACTGATGATTATAAGGTTGTGGCAGCATTTCTTAAGGACAACATTTTCGCAAGGTTTGGCGTCCCCAAGTCTTTGATAAGCGATAGGGGAACTCACTTTTGCAACAAGACAATCACCGCTCTCCTTAAGAAGTACCATGTCCATCAACGTTTGTCAACAGCCTACCACCCACAAAAAAATGGGCAAGCGGAAGTGTTGAACCAGGAAATCAAGACCATCTTGAGAAGACGGTTTCCCCCGGAAGGAAAGATTGGAGCTTGAGGCTCAATGATGCTTTGTGGGTATACCGAACAACGTACAAGACTCCTATTGGAATGTCCCCATTCCGACTTGTGTTCGGAAAGGCTTGTCACCTTCCGGTGGAGCTAGAACACAAGGCATGGTGGGCGGTGAAGAAATGCAACATGAACGAGGATGAAGTAGGACAATTCCGGAAGTTTCAATTGCAAGAGCTGGAGGAATTAAGGCTCGATGCATACGACCATGCCAAAGCGTACAAAGAGAAGACGAAAGCATGGCATGACCGGAACATTCTCCGAAAGGACTTTAAAGCAGGTAACAAAGTCCTTCTATTTCAATCACGTTTAAAACGTTTTGCAAGAAAGCTATGCTCAAGGTGGACATGTCCATATGTGATAGCCGAGCTCCATCCACATGGTGTTGTGGATCTTTACGATCCACAAACGCATAAGATATTCATGATAAATGGACAAAGGCTCAAGCCCTATCTTGAAGGAGTGTAGAATGATCCCATAGACGAGATGGTGTTAGAGGAGGCCCAAGCAGAGAAGTAAGGTCCTTACGTCGAGCTAACGACGTAAAACAAAGGCACTGCTCGGGAGACAACCCGAGAGAATATGAAGAGGAGTCACTGTCAAGTAAATCGCTCCTACGGTGACAACCCATGCCCAGTGCCGCCCCCAGCGCTGGGTCTGCATCAACTCAAGACTGTCACCGCCCCCGCGGTGTCAAATCATTACCCCTGCGGCAGTCCCCCTTGACAGAAGCTCCAGCGCCGCCCCCGGCGCTGGGTCTGCGACTCCCCTATCCTTATTACCGCCCCCGTAGTGACAAGCCCCCGCTCCTGCGGGTTTACCCAGAAAAGGAAAAAAAAGTCCAAAAGACCCTACACCTACCCCACCCACTCCTCTCTCTCCTCCCCACCTACCACTCATCTCTCTCAATCCCTCTCTCACAAATTTTCACACCCCCTGCGCCCCAACCCCCTCTCCTCCTCACGCCACCTTTGTAAAGCTAGTTTGTCGCCCTTGCGCCACCACTGCGCCGCCCTCCCTCACGCCACCAGAACGCTCTTGCGCCACCCTGTGTTCCCTTCACCCATCATCCCACCATCTCTCACATCCAAACCCTAACCACCTCACACCATACTCAACCACCCCCAAACCACCATCCCCCATAACCGGAAGCTACCACCACCACAAGCGACGGCAGCAACGCCACCCAGGTTCCACCTCTATCGCAGCCGTCACAAATCGCCACCATCTTTTCGTCCTCCCCTGCGCCTGTCACTTGCCGCCCCTGTGCCTGCCCGCCCCCGCAGAACGACAGCCTCCCCTGCGCAAATCACAACAAAGGGTTCGTCTTGTTTCCCTTCTTTGTGATTTTTGATTGCTTTGCTTGCAAGTGTTACTAGGATGGATACCACTAGGAAATACAAGATGTCGGAGCAGAAAAGGATTGTTACAAGATTGTGGAAGATCGGATGGTGTATGCAACTCAATTTTTTCAAGTTCCGACGTTGGAGAAGCTCGGCATGTTGGAGTGCATGCAGTCTTTCCTTGATAATGCTGGAATAGGGGACTTCCTCCACAAGATTGCCCCTACATATCCTGAGCTATCCCACCAATTCATAGCTACCTTCACCATGGAGAAGGAGGACCATGTTTGTGTTGGCCTCAATTTCAAATTCAACAAGCACAAATACACGTTTAACTTCTCACAGTTGCAAGAGGCCTTTGGGGTTACTAGGAACCCTACTGACAAGAGACCGCACCTACACCGGACCTCGTGGAGTTTTGGCAAGCGGTTACCGACTCCGAGTTTCATGCCGGGGGTGAGTATAGCAACAAACTCACTCACCCCTGCTTGAGGCTCCTCCCAAGATCATCATGTATGTCTTCTGTGGACACAAGGAGGAGAACAAGGTCGCCCTCAAGGACCTTCCGCTGCTGTAAACTTGCATTCCGGCATGTGAAACCGTGCCGGATTAACCTTACCTCTTCCTTACCGCTTTCAAGAAGATTAGGAAGAACGAGCTCTGAGACATTGTTGGAGGTGGGGTCATATCCTTGATTGCGGAGTAGGTCATGGACTTGTCCGAGTTAGAGGATGGGATGGCGATCCCAATCTACAATGAAGGACTTCTCTGGCGGTGCAAGCTCCTCCGGAGAGATGGTGAGAACATGTTTTGGCTCTCTTTTGCAGATGGGAGCCACATTACCTACTTGCCCCGGCCACTACCATTCGGAGATGAGCTCTCCGAGCTCTATACTAGCTGCTAATCCTTTTGTCCCGAGGCGGCCCTAAGTGGCCATTATTGAGAGGCATGCGCCGAGCTCTAGCCGGGCCTCATATGAGGACCACATGCCCTTTTCCGATGATGAGGAGATGCCCACTGTTGCAGGAGAGGAGGACCCAGCCCTTGGGAGCCTCCAAGCTAAGATGGTTGCCCTTACTACTCAACACCAGGCTTCGCATATTGAGTACCAACAGACTATGCTGGATCAGCAAAAGGCCTGGCACGGAATGGAATGCTCTCCTTCAACATGGGAGAAGATATCTTAAACATCTATGATGAAAAAGAATTAAGGGAGATAGTGAGTTCTATTTTGCTCAAGGATCCACTACAAAAGGTCATAAGTATGAGCATCATGAAGGAGGGAGTAGATAAGGACTGCGATTCCTAAGTTCGAGCTTTTGACGAGCTGGAGGAAGAGCCAAAGAAAGAATTGAAGAGTTAAAAGACGGAACAGAAACTGCCCAAAATCTCAGCCAAGTACACTTTTCCATGGGCAGATTTTAATTAATTCACCCGTTGAAACTTATGTCGGAGTCAGCTCGACACAAATCTCGGACGAGATTTCCAAGCCCAGGCCATGGAAATTGAAAATTCCGAGACTCCTCCAAAACTCCTTAGAACATTCCCGGACATGTACCCACCCCTTCTACAGCCATAGAAGCATCCGGAAACGCTTTGGAAGTCCACAACACCTCAACAAAGGCACCTCCTACCTTGGAGTTGAAACCACTTCCAAATCACTTAAGGTACGCTTTTCTAGGACTAAACTCTACATATACGGTCATAGTTAGTGCTAACTTGAATGATGATGAACACAATAGCTTATGAATGAATTGAGATTGCATGAGAAAGCCTTAGGATACACCATTGATGATCTAATAAGTATCAAACCTTCTTTGTGCGTGCATAAGGTCTTAATGGAGGATACCCATAAGCCTTCACGGGAACCTCAAAGACGGTTAAATCCGATCATGAAAAAGGTTGTAAAGAAGGAAATACTCAAATTGCTTGATGCAAGTATCATCTTCCCAATTTCTGACAACAAGTGGGTGAGCCCCGTACATGTAATACCAAAGAAAGACGGAATGATTGTTGTAACCAACAAAAATAACGAGTTAATCCCCATAAGAACAGTAACCGGAAGGAGAATGTGCATCGACTATTGGAAACTGAACGTTGCAACGAGGAAGGATCACTTCCGTCTTCCTTTCATCGATCAAATGCTAGAGCGATTGGCACCACATTCACATTTTTGCTATCTAGATAGATATAGCGGATTCTTCCAAATCACCATCCATCTAGATGATCAAGGGAAGACCACCTTTTCGTTCCCTTGGGGTACGTTTGCTTACAAGAAAATGCCGTTCGGATTATGCAATGCACCAACCACCTTTCAAAGTTGCATTATGGCAATATTTTCGGAATATATCAAAAATATCATGGAGGTTTTTATGGACGATTTCTCTATTTATGGTTCTTCTTTTGATGGTTGTCTTGCTAATCTTTCTTTAGTTCTTCAAATATGTGAAGACACTAATGTTGTGTTAAATTGGGAAAAGTATCATTTTCTGGTTAATGAAGGAATTGTTCTAGGACACTTGGTCTCAACCCGCGGCATCGGTTGATAGGGCGAAAATAGAGACTGTAGAGAAGCTACCTTCACCATCATCGGTGGAAGGGGTAAGGAGTTTTCTTGGTTATGCCGGATTCTATAGAAGGTTTATTAAAGACTTTTCTAAAATTTGCTAAACCATATACTAGGCTTCTAATGGAGAATGTAGTCTTTGAGGTTTCGAAAGAATTTCTAGATGCCTGTTTTAGGATCAAAGAAGCTTTAATTTCAGCCCCCATCATTCAACAACCGGATTGGAATCTCCCATTCGAGATCATTTGCGATGCAAGTGACGTAACCGTAGGAGCGGTACTCGGATAGAAAAAGGATTGACGCACTCATGCCATCTACTACGCTAGCAAGATGCTAGATGAGGATCAACTCAACTACGCTACAACAGAGAAGGAACTTCTTGCGGTGGTATATGCTTTTGAGAAATTTCGTTCCTACCTTGTGGGAGCGAAAGTGATTGTCTACACCGACCACGCAGCAATACGGTATTTGCTCACCAAGAAGGATGCAAAACCAAGGCTTATTAGATGGATTCTCCTCCTCCAAGAGTTTGATCTAGAGAGCAGGGACAAGAAAGAATCCGAGAACTCCGTGGCAGACCATCTAAGCCGCTTCCCAGTCACAAGCACAAAAGATGATCTACCTATAGACGATTCCTTCCCCGATGAACAGCTGCACGAGATTGAGGAGTGCCTTCATCAGATTTCTAGAGGTAACGAACCTTGGTTTGCTGATATTGTAAATTATTTGGTTTGTCAGGAAATACCTCCTGGACTATCCTATGCTCAAAGCAATAAATTCTTAAAGGATGTTCGACATTATTATTAGAACGAACCTCTACTCTTCAAGAGAGGTCCAGATGGCATAATTAGAAGATGCATTCTGAAAGACGAATTGGAAAGCATCATCTTCCATTGCCATTCATTACCTTGTGGAGGACATGCTAGTTCCCACAAGACATGCGCTAAAGTACTTCAATCCAGTTTGTTTGGCCTAATTTATTCAAAGATGTGCAAAACTTTTTTGTTTGTTGTGATGCTTGCCAAAGAACAGGAAATATATCAAGGAGGAACGAGATGCCTCTAAATAACATTCAAGAGGTGGAAATCTTCGATGTATGGGGTGTGGACTTCATGGGGTCGTTCCCGTCCTCTTGTGGTAACCAATACATACTTCTAGATGTAGATTATGTTTCAAGTTGGGTTAGAACGATTGCTTCTTCCACTAATGATGTTATGATGGTAGTGAAGTTCTTTAATAGAACGATCTTCGCAAGGTTTGGGACGCCCCGAACCATCATTAATGACGGAGCGACACACTTCACGGCCCGTAAATTTGAAACTCTATTAGTTAAGTATGGGGTAACCCACAAGATTGCTACTCCCTACCTTCCTCAAACAAACGAGCAAGTGGAAATCTCGAATAGAGAAATTAAAGGCATTCTAGAGAAAATCGTCTCTAGAACAAGGAAAGATTGCTCACTTAAGCTGGATGATGCGCTTTGGGCATACATGACCGCTTTCAAGACTCCCATGGGCACTACACCATATAATCTTGTAAATGGGAAGTGTTGTCATCTTCCGGTGGAGTTGGAGAACAAAGCTTATTGGGAAATCAAATAGCTCAACTTTGAAATTAAGGAAGCTGGAGAGAAACGTCTTCTAGATGTTAATGAGATGGAGGAAATCCGTTTGAACGGATATGAGAATGCACGGATTTACAAGGAAATGACAAAAAGGTGGCATGATAAGCACATAACTCTCAAGGAGTTGAAAGAAGGAGACCTTGTCCTTCTCTTCAACTCTCGACTTTGGCTGTTTCCGGGTAAATTAAAATCTCGTTGGACAGGACCTTATGTAATTAACCACGTTTTTCCCCATGGTGAAGTTGAAGTATGCGGTGAACATTGCGGAAACTTCAAGGTCAATGGCCATCATCTTAAGAACTATACACCAGAGATTCCGGTTGAGAGTATTGAACCTCTCCACCTCACATGAGCATCAACGAAGATAGGTCTAGCTACGGACCTTAAACAAAGCGCTACTTGGTAGGCAACCCAAGGTATTGCATTCTTTTCCCTTTTTCTTAGAATAGAGTAGAGTAGTTTTCTTTTTCTTGTTTGTTGATTTGTTCCCGGTTTTCTTGTGTCTTTGGATGACATGAACTAGGTAATCTCCAAAAGGTCTCAAAAACACAAAAGCAAGTCAAGTTGTCAATGCTGGACGAAAAAGGAAAAATCTCGTTCAAGTACATTTTTCCACGGGCGAGATTTCTACTTTCTACCCGTGGAAAACCATGTCGAGAGCAACTTTTAATTAAATCTCGGTCATGCCACTTCCACGGTCAAAATCTCAGCCGAGATTTCTGAAAATTTTGCGAGAGTATAAAAGGAACACTTCACCAATTTGCTACACAATTTATTCCCCAATTCCACGACCTAGCCCGATGAACCAGCAGAAAAATTTCCCTCGCCCCTCAAATCTTCGTTTCTCAATCGTTTTGCTTGATTCTTCCGCCAAATATCAAGTATTCTTCATCCCATTAAAGATTCTAAGCACCAAAAATGCAGAAATTCAGCGAATCAAGCCGCATTTGGATTTTTCAATCCAAAACCAAGGTTTTATTCTCTACCTTCAATCTTAGCTTGTTTTGTGTAGATTTGTTTGAGGATTTGGTGTAGAGTTGAACGAAATTGCCATAGGAAGAGAGTAGGAAGGTTGTTTGAGCATAAACGTTGCAGTTTCACTGATTTCGTGCAAAAACACAGAAAATCTCGGCCTTCCACAAGAATCTCGGCCGAGATTTTTCAAGAACAACCCGAGATTTTGCCTCTGAAATGGATGGTCGTCGTAGATCAGGCAGGCAAGTGGCCCCAAGAGGGAATTATTCATCCTCTCAACAAGCTCCACCACCTCC
The DNA here is from genome assembly GCA_033239125.1 of Fagopyrum homotropicum. Classification (NCBI taxonomy): domain Eukaryota; kingdom Viridiplantae; phylum Streptophyta; class Magnoliopsida; order Caryophyllales; family Polygonaceae; genus Fagopyrum; species Fagopyrum homotropicum. The sequence continues at coordinate 74,800,533 of BSWB01000004.1, forward strand.
CCCGACTCCCACACTCCCTCGCATCCTTGAGAGCAACAAACAAAGGTGCGATCGAATCCAACCTTGTAATATAGTTGCTCCTAGATATCTTGCTAAAAGAGTTGGAATGTATGAATGTGGTTGCTGATTTGACTTCGATGATTTAGAGGGCTAGTTTAGTAGGATTTGTTGGCATTCATGAGAATGCTTATGAGGAGTTGACCATGGAATTCTTGAGTTCATTTGATCATGATGCGAGAGAGAGAACCATTAAGCTAGAATGATGAACCGGAATTTTGCTATGTCGATTGTGCAATTTGGGAGGATGTTTTTATTTCGAGAGACTATGAATGGGACTTTCCCTAGGCAAGTACGTCCTAGTGCTTTTTGGGATAGTATAGCTATGGTGGTTAGCGAGAATGATAGATGGAAACCCGTAGATTCAAAAGACAAGTTGATTTACAAGTTGTCTTTCAAGATCGCCCATAGGATCTTATCAGAGAGCTTGTTTCGTAGGACAAAGACGCCTCAAAAAGTGAAGGCGGATGAGCTATACATTTTATGGAGAATGATATCCGGTTCTACCCCGGATTGCGCTACTATGCTAGCTTACCGTTTGAGGATGATAGGGAACAAGTCTAAGGGAGATATTTGTGTAGGTGGCATTGTGACTCTCATTGCCGAGTTTGTAGGGGTTGACTTCTCCGCCTGCACTCTAGTAGCTGAGGCTAGACCCTTGGGACTCCATCGCTTTATCACTAAGGGCATTCTTGTTCCCCGCAACTGTGACCCACCCTACGTTGCCATGTCTTGGGAGGGAAAGGGGGCTAGAGGGATTCCATGGAGTGCTGATTATACTCTTAGGGATCCCCAGTAATGGAAGTTTTCCTTCGTCCCGATGCACGCTCATGTTGTAGGTCTAGAGGATTTTGATGAGTTTCTCGTTGTTGTTGCTGATGAGGGTATGGCAGATATAGATATCGGGACGGATGTAGGTCATAGCGGTGTAGATGTTGAGGAGGATTTTGGTAGTTTCCTGGATCAGCCTACTAGTTTTGCTCCCATGGGATAGCGTCCAGACCCACCGAGGAGGTCGAGCTCCCACCATCCTCAGAGTAGCTGCCAGCGCTGAGCTAGCACTTACGAACGGCCAACTTGGCTCGACGAGCACCCTAGTTGGCTTGGAGGACTTGAGACCGAGATGGGGAACTTATCAATTTTTGTTGCTGTTATTCGGGGAGACATCCAGCGCATTGATAGACGCCTTGACGTTCAGGAGCAGGCACGCCTCCGGGATGCGCGGATGATGAAGGATTTCTACCGCCAGAAGTTCGGGAGAGCTTATGATCCATCCTTCTTCTCGTTTCCACCGCCACCGCCTATGTGATGTAGTTCCACTTCTAGCATCGTTGGTTTAATTTTCTTCATGAGACATTGTGAGTTTCTTTTCTTTCTTTATTTTACTGCACATTTGGGACAATGTGTGATTCAAGTATGGGGTGGATTGAACTTGGTTTGTAATAACTACTATCGTACTTTGCTTTGATGTATGTCTATCGTACTTGCACTTTTATTTCTTGTCACACGTTTCTTTATTGTCCTGCATTTTATGCCTTTGAAACATCCTAAAAATTTGAAATTTTTTTAATTTTTGTGCTTCTAGGAATGGAAACGACCTCGATGATGATATTACTTGTGGAATGATTTTTGATGAATTTTATGTGTTTAAATTGAATTATGGAATGTAAAGGATTTGAATGTTTTGATGGAATTTCTTACAAGTTTGATAATTTGGATTTTTGTCTAAATCATGTTGAGAATTGATAGTTGAAACCTCTTTATAAGCTCTTGCACTTCTTATTGATATGATTGAGGCTTTTTGATTTTATTCATTTCTTCTTCTTGATCACGCTTTTAGCACCTCATATAAATTTTTGCCTCTTTTCACCTGTCCGGGAATTAGGATGTGCTTTAGTAAAAGTTGTGAAGTTGAAGTCGAAAGTGATTAAGTGCATTAGAAAAATAGGTTTGGGGACGTCAATCATGATGATGAGTAACTCGGCACCATTCACATAGCCGGGTGTTTGTGTCTTGCCAAAATCAGATTAAGCGATAGTCCTAACGAGCCATGGTATGTGCACTACGGCTTGAGGCACCTCGAGAAATTGAGGTTAGCTGATCTCCAAGGCTTCGGTTATTGTGCACCCTTGTCCATGTTCTCAAGTGAAAGTATAAAAAGAAAAATTTTGAGAAAAAAGAGCTTATTGGTGGATGTTGAGATTTCCTTGTAGTTGTGATGTTAATTTCCTTTTCCCAGATTTGCACCACATATCCTATACACATCCTGCCCTAACACGTTTCTTGACCTTCATTTGAAAGACGTTAATATGTTTGAGCATGTTGTTTGGCTTTGTGGTTTAAATCGGATCTTCCATAATTGATTTGGATATGCTTCAAGGATGATGCTTGATTTTTGCAAGGTATGATTATTCTTTTCATGATGTGATTCTTTTTTCTCACATAACAGTTTTCGGAAGCTATGAAACAAGTTTAGAGAGTGATCCTTGAATAGAAGCACGAAACAAAAAAATATTGTGTTTGTCCTTGTCTTTGCATTCATATTTCAATCATCTTGGTATTCTAGATTTGAACCTTGCTTGGGGACAAGAAAGAGGCAAGTATGGGGTATTTTGATAGCATGAAGTATGACGTTAGTATAGATGTGCATAATTAGGTAGTTTTTCCCCTTCTCTTGTGTACATAGACATATATTTGTGGCATCTATGGTCATATTCACCTATTATGTTGGAATCGAGATCTACACAAGCTTTATGATGATTGTAGGTGAATTGGCGCTGATTTGGAGTGGAAATAGAGCATTCATGAACAGTTGATCAAGGTGGACCTCAATAGAAGCATTGAAGAGCTTAAGGAGAAGTATAAAGTCAGGTTTAAGAAGATACAAATAAGAACAAAGAGAAAACACACCTCAGAGAAGAAATCTTGGACAAGGACTGTTTTCCAAGGCCGAGATTTTCTTCGGGCTTGACCGTGGTTTCTACGTCATCAGCCCAAACAAGATCTTTTAAACCCTAACTTTATCCTATAAGAGAGAGCGATGCAGCAAGGTCGAACACACACAAGAACAACACACCACATGACGCATATGGCGAGAGAGAACATATCCCATGTTTCGGAAGACGGCATTGAGAGCATTGGATTCACACTCGGAAACGGATTTACAACCCGTACTTGGATACATTGGAGGTTGTGAGATTTTTTAGCTTTTGATTTTTCTTTTCTTTAGAACACAAGAACGGAGTTTGTTATTGGATTGATTCATATTATGATAGTTGAGGATTTATTGTTTAGAAATTATTGTTGTACTTCTGATTTATTTGGTTGCATTCCATCCTTGATTTCATATATGATTATTGATTTGAATATGATGATTGTTGTCTAAAACCCTAGCGATTTTGGGGTGATTGGTTGAAGGTTGTGGTTTAGATGATGATAGATTGACCTTTACAAACAGATTCGACCCTGAGAGTTGAGATTTAACCTTCGTAGAAGACGAATCTCGACCGAGATTTCCCAAGATCCACCCGTGGTATCTTCTATTGTGCATACATTGTTTTATTCTTAAGTCTTGGTTAAAGATTACCTAAACCCTAGCCTTGTTTATCCTTTCTGACCTATATCCTTGCTCAGGAAGAGACTTACCCGGTGATTCCCTTGTTTGGTTACCAACGATGATGAGTTCTGGGTAATAAAGGTTTATCCTTTATTAGGTTTGAGTGTGCCTTCCTCTTGCCTTTGTGAGTTAACTTGAGACTTACCCAGTGATGGTTAATTCTATTCTGTTAGGTTGAGTGGTTGGTTTGAGACTATCATTCCTTTCCCTTGAAGCTTTGAGACTTACCCGGTGATAAGTTTCATTGGTTAGAAATAATAGATAGTGTGACCTTCCCCGTGATCAATCCTACCTTTGAAACACCTTACCATTGCAATCTCAACTCTATCCTTTATATCCTTAGACATCTTGAATCCAAAATCACAATTGGATACCTTGATCTCTAGAATCTTCATTTCCCAATTATATTACATATTCTTGTCATTGCTTTTGATCATTGGTTTTGCATACTTCCAAAGTTAGATTGTTGATAGGTGATGGAATCACTATAAATTAGGTTAGTTTTTAGTGTATTTGAATCAGTTTGTGCTACTAATATCTTGATCCAGATGAAGAAGTCCAAATGAAGCAAAAAAAGATATTAGCAACACTTTGGATTTGAAGAACGTTCAAGAAGAAATGTGTTTGGTGCCACACCGCCCCCGCGGAGTAGTGTCACCACCCCTGCGGTGGCATTACACTCCGAAACGCAGCTTGCGCCTTCGCCAGTGCCCGGAACGAGCTTGTCACCGCCCATGCGGCCGCCTCCAGCCGCCCCTGCGGTGACTCGATCACCCTGAAGAAGCGAAGTCGACGCCTGATAACTTGATTTTTGACATTAGTTTAGGCATTCATTTACATAGTTTTTCCCGTTATTCATGCATGGTTTGGCATTAGTACATGACGTTTACGCTTAATTCATGTATATTTCTAGAAAAGACGTCTACACAAGCTTTTGTCGGTTTTGTAGGTATTTCGGGGATCTTTTGGACATTAATCGATACATTCGAGGGTCAAGCCTCATGGTGGTACGTATCCAAGGTTTTGAAGGAACATAATTGGAGCAATGAAGGACACAAGGACCCTTATTGATGCAAGCAATGGAGCAACTCATGGCTAGACGATCATAACAAACCCCTGTTGAAGAAAATCGACCTAACACTCGGGAAAATCGGACGATTTTTCTGTCTGGGTCGATTTTCTGGCTTTTGACAACTTGTGCCACGTGTCCCACGATCTCTTTGTCCGTCCCTTCCTCTTGATGGAGAATATAAGTGGTCCTGCAGGCTGAGGAAAAAGGAGACCTCACACATTCTCTCACACACACCTCATTCCATTGGAGGATAGACTTGGAGAAGAAGAAAAACTCTATCATTTTGGGGAAGAAGAAGAACATCAAAATTTAGAGTGATAGTGAGTTTTTGAGTGATTTTTAGAGTCTTTGGTTGAAGAACCTTTGGAATCATTGTTAGAGACATTTTGGAACTTCTTTTGAAGGGTTGTAAGTCTTACTTGAACTTATATTCAGCTGAGATTTCTTGTTTTTACTTGCTTATCATTCATCATCTAGTTATGAAAACAGTGTATGCTTGTGTGATGATTTTAGATCTTGAAATGCATGTTATTGGCTAGTTTATTGTGATTCTAGAGTGATGGATTGATGGTTATGGCTTAGGTGATGATATAATGGACTTGTATGATAGTTTAGGATGATTCGTATGCACAAAACCTAACCCAAAAGGAAAAATCGACCTGTTCATAGTTTAGATCGTCCGATTGTCTTATGATCCACCCGATTTTTCTCTCTATTGTTCTTTAATTGATGAATCTGTATGTTAGGGTGTTAGGTTGTTGAAATCCTAGTGTTTGTTAAGTATAATATAGCTTAGGGTGACCTAATGCTAGCAAACTAAGTGAGGAAAGAGACATATCCGGTGATTTCCGATCTTAGATACCTAAGATGATGGACTCTAGGTAGTAGTGAGCCTCATAAGCCGCTATTAGAGTCAGTGTGTTAGGATTGTTGCTTGAGACTTGCCTTCTCTGAGACTTATCCGGTAAGGAGAGGTTTGCCCCTTAACTAGAGTCCGGTTTGTGTAGAATAACCCCTTGAGACCTACCCGGTAATAGGAGTTTGGTGCGGGATTAGTAAAGCATGAGACTTACCCGGTAATTGCTTCCATTAGAGAAACACCCTTTCCCAACACCGCAACTTTGTCCTTAGAATCTTTAGAAGCTTGAGTCCAATGCCATAACCGGAAATCTTGACCTCTAGAATCCACTTTTCTCTCTTTGATCACATATCTTGTGTTTGTGTTGCTTGTTTGTTTTTCTAGCTTGAGTTGTTAGTTTGATTTATAACATTGCATGATTTGTGATCTTTGCTTGATCACCACAAAAACCCAACCAAAAATATCATGATTTTCATTTCTTTATTTCTTTCTCTTTTCTTCGACTAGATTCGCACTATCTATGATCACTTGTTTGATTTGATTTCACCTTAGTCTTCGTGTTCGACCTCGGAATACTATCCTTGCTAGAATATGACCCATACACTGTGGGTTCGCTAGAAGTTAGGAAAGTATATCAAGTTATAAATTGTAAGACTTTTGTGCTATACATTTCTAGCGTAACAAGTTTTCGGCGCCGTTGCCGGGGACTAGGTCTAGATTGAATCATTTTGTGTGATTGTTTATAGTGTAGGTCTTTCTTGTTGCTTTTGATCTTGTTTGGTTTGTGTCTTTGAATTTTCAGGGCATCTCTCATTCTTTAGGTGCATGCGAAGATCTCGTGGCAAGGATTTAGCTCCATTCGATCCCGAACCGGAGAAAATCCTCAAGACTAGATCCAAAAGCATTAAGAAGAAGAAGGAGATGGCCGGAAGAGATCTCCAAGCTGTGTTGAATGAGGCTTTAGAGCAACTTAGGCTAAGGTATGAAGCCTTGGAGAATGAAAGGAGACTTGCCAATGAGATGCAAGAAGCAACTAGGAGGGAAATTGAAGAGATTAGGCAAGCTCTTGTGCAAAGGGAGCTTAATCGTCAACAACCTCCACCACCACCACCACCGCAGCCGGCGATTAATGTTCGGTTCGAACCGATCATCATTGAGGAGCCACAAACGCTAGGGCAACGTATGGATCCAGCCTAAAGAGTGCACCGGCCGGGTGTAAACTTAGGAGATCCCGCAGCCCATGACTATGAGCTCCACCCTCAAGTGCTACAAATGATCCGGCACAATCAATTTGGAGGGATGGAAGGAGAGTCTCCTCATCAACACTTGATGAATTATGAGATCTTGATGGAGACTCTAAGGCCACCTAGATTGGAGAGCAACAACCACAAGCTTAGGGCTTTTTCCTTCTCACATAAGGATAAGGCCTTGGCTTGGTACCAATCCATTCCACAAGGACGTGTGGGTACTTGGGAGGAGATGACGACCGAGTTCTTGACAAAGTTCTTCCCACCTTCCAAGACAACGAGCTAAGAGGGAAGATCAATGCCTTCGCGATGAAGGATAGAGAGAGCCTATTCAAATCTTGAGAGAGGTTCATAGACCTCCTCCTAGATTGTCCACACCATGGGATACCGAAGATACAGCTATTGGAGATTTATTTCAAGGGGCTTGATCAGGATTGTCGATTCAAGCTCCAATTGCTTTCCGGAGGAACATTCATGGAGAAGAATATGGATGAGGCTTGGGAGTTTGTAGAGAAGCAAGCCTTGGTCATAAAGAAGTACTCCCATAAGAAGAGTGATGGGAGGAAACCGGGAGTATATGAAGTGAGTGAAGTCACCATGAGCAAGTACAAACTTGATGCAATCAACAATGAGCTTAAGTCTTTGGGGGAGTTGTGTGCCACAACCTTAAAGAATCAAGCAAGTCCTCAAGTGCAAGTGCAAGCCAATTTGGCTTCCAAAGAGGAGGATGTTAACTACATGGGAAGCGGTAACTTCAACAATTATCAAGGCCCAAGGAACTTCAACAACAACAGCCAGCAATACAACAATTACCGGCCTAATCACAACCATCTCGGGTTCTCCTATTCTAACCCGGATGGTGCCTTGAACCCTCCCGCTTCCACAAGCGCAGCCCCACCACCTAAGGCTTCACAAGAGCCTCCACCCGGTTTTGCTCAACCTCCAAAGGATAGAACCGAAATGATGTTTGAACAATTGCTTGGAAGGTTGAGTGGAATTAAGAGCACGGTGACATCCATTTCCAAGGCTCAAGAGGTGCTAGAAGCACAAGTGTTCCAAAAGGCGGGTGAAGCACAAAGGGATCCGGGAAAGCTTCCCGGAAGGACCGAGGACAACCCAAGAGACCAAGTGTTGGCCATTACCACAAGGAGTGGGCTGAGCATGAAAGATCCCTTACCCAAGGAGAATGACAAGGGAAAGCAAGTAGTAGTGGAGGAAGAACCATTGCAAGAAGAAGGAGGCAAGAGCAAAGATGATGAGCCAACATATGTGGCACCTCCTCCATACAAGCCACCACTACCATTCCCTCAATCACGAGCAAGAGCTCGTTTGGATAAACATTTCGTTAAATTCCTTGAACTCATGTCTAAATTACATATTAACATTCCGTTCATGGATGCAATTCTAGGTATGCCGGCCTATGGAAAATGTTTGAAAGAGATACTCTCTAACAAGAGGAAGTTGGAAGAGTATGGAGAAGTTAGAATGACAAACAGGTCTTCCGAGTTGATTCAAATCATGAAGGAGGAGATGCCTCCTAAGCTGTGAGATCCGGGCTCTTTTTGTGTGCCAATTGGAGTAGGGGAAGTCCAATATGAGGCCCTTTGTGACCTTGGTGCTAGTGTAAGCATAATCCCGCTTGCACTTTGCAAAAAGGTTGGGCTAGGAGAACCAAAACCGGTCAAGATGACCCTCTACATGGCGAACCGATCTATTACTCACCCCGTGGGAATCCTAGAAGACATACCGGTTCAGCTTGGGAAGTTCTATGTGCCAATCGATTTCGTTGTTTTGGACATCCTGGCGGACTACCCGGTTCCTATCATTTTGGAAAGACCTTTCTTAGCCACCTCGGGATGCTTGTTGGACTGTAAAAATGCAACCCTCTCATTCAACATTGGAGAGGAGAACATCAAGTTTAATTTATCCACAATAGTGAATGGGCCAGCCTTAGGTGAAGATGTCTTTAACATTGTTGAGGAAGAGGAGTCTAGAGAAGTTGTGAGCTCGATCTTGATCAAGGATCTACTTGAGAAGGTTCTTATCTTGAGTTTGATAGAGGAAGGAGTTGAGGTGAGTAGCAATGAAGTGATCTAGACTTTGAATGCATTGGAAGAGCTACCAAGTGTTGGATTTGAAGTGCTAGAAGAAGGGACAAATTCCTGTGGAAAAATCGGACTAGAGGGGCAAAAATCGGCCGAGTTTTGCATTAATCCTGAATTTTCATCCGATTTTGCAAATGCCGTAGCTGAAATCGACCCTCAGATCGTCCGATTTTCTTCACAGAGGGTCGATTTTCCTGAGTCTTTTGAGCATCATCCAAGTGTTTGTGAGCAATCATCAAGGAACTTAGGTGAGGCTTACATGGCTTTGGAATCATCTCAACCTACATTGTATGGATCATCTCCAACCGATAAAGGTCCTCCTAAACTTGATCTAAAACCTCTTCCTTCTCATTTAAAGTATGCTTTCTTTGGTTCAAATTCTACTTATCCGGTGATTATGAATGCATCTTTGAATGATGATGAGCTTGATAGATTGTTGACTGAATTGAAACTGCATAGAAAGGCAATAGGATACACCATTGATGACCTTGTTTGCATTAAGCCCTCTTTGTGCATGAATAAGATATTGATGGAAGATGACCATAAACCCTCTATTGAACATCAAAGAAGATTGAATCCTATAATGAAAGAGGTAGTAAAGAAAGAGATCATTAATTTGCTAGATGCGGGAATCATCTACCCGATTTCGGATATAAATAGGTTAGTCCAGTACATGTGGTTCCTAAGAAGGGTGGTATGACCGTAGTAACTAATGAGAACAATGAACTTATCCCTACTAGACCGGTTACGGGGTGGAGAATGTGTATTGATTATAGGAAACTTAATGTGGCCTCTAGGAAAGATCATTTCCCTCTTCCCTTTGTTGACCAAATGCTAGAAAGATTAGCTCAACATTCGCATTTTTGTTACCTAGATGGCTATAGTGGGTTCTTTCAAATCCCTATTCACCCGGATGACAAAGAGAAAACCACATTTACTTGTCCTTGGGGAACATTTGCATATAGGAGGATGCCATTTGGGTTGCGTAATGCACCCGCCACCTTCTAAAGGTGTATGATGGCCATTTTTTCTGAATATATTGAGAACATTATGGAGGTGTTTATGGATGATTTCTCGGTGTATGGCTCTTCATTTGATAAATGCTTGGCTAACTTGTCTTTGGTGTTGAAGAAATGTGAGGAAACTAACCATGTGTTATATTGAGAGGAATGCCACTTCATGGTTAGTGAAGGGATAGTGTTGGGACATTTGGTTTCCCACCGAGGCATCAAGGTTGATAGAGCAAAGGGGTAAGGAGTTTCTTAGGGCATGCCAGTTTTTACCGGAGGTTTATAAAAGATTTCTCTAAAATTTCTAAGCCTCTCATTAACCTACTAATGAAGGATGTTGAGTTTGTTCTCTCCAAAGATTGTCTTGAAGCGTTTTGTAGGTTGAAGGATGCTTTGATCTCCGCCCCTATCATGCAACCTCGGGATTGGAGCTTACCATTTGAAGTGATGTGTGATGCGAGTGATGTGGCTATAGGGGCTGTTTTAGGACAAAAGAAAGATGGGCTTACACATGCCATCTACTACGCTAGCAAGACGCTAGATGATGCCCAACTCAACTATGCCACAACCGAGAAGGAGTTTCTAGCGGTGGTGTATGCCTTTGAGAAGTTTTGGTCATATTTTGTTGGAGCAAAGATCATTGTGTACAGGGATCATGCTGCGATCCGTTATCTCCTCACAAAGAAAGATGCCAAGCCTCGCCTCATTCGGTGGATCCTTCTCCTCCAAGAATTTGACTTGGAGATTCGGGATAAGAAGGGTTCCGAAAATTTAGTAGCAGACCATCTTAGTAGGCTACCACCATTGGAGATTGAGAGAGATGACATCCCGATTGATGACTCATTCTGGGATGAGCAATTGCAAATGATGGAGGAGTGCCTATTTCAAGTGTCTAGAGGGAGTGAGCCATGGTATGCGGATATAGTGAACTACCTTGTGTGTGAAGAGTTGCCACCCGGTTTGTCATATGCCCAAAGGAAAAAGTTCTTCAAGGATGTGAGGCATTATTATTGGAGTGAACATCTCTTGTTCAAGAGAGGACCGGATGGAGTCTTTAGGAGATGCATTCCAGAGGATAAGATGGAGAGTGTGATCCGCCATTGCCACTCCTTGCCATATGGAGGCCATGCTAGCTCACACAAAATGTGTGCAAAGGTATTGCAATCCGGTTTTTATTGGCCTAACTTGTTTAAGGATGTGCATAATTTTGTAGTAGCTTGTGACGCTTGCCAAAGGACGGGAAACATCTCAAGAAGGAATGAGATGCCCTTGAACAACATACAAGAGGTCGAGATCTTTGATGTTTGGGGTGTGGACTTCATGGGGTCATTCCCCTCTTCATGTGGCAACTTCTACATTCTATTGGCGGTGCATTATGTGTCGAGATGGGTGGAGGCAATCGCCTCTCCCACAAATGATGCCAAAGTAGTGGTGCGGTTTTTCGACCGAGTCATCTTCCCTAGATTTGGAACACCAAGAGTGATCATAAGTGATGGAGGGAAGCATTTCACCAATAGGAACTTTGGGACACTTTTGGCTAAGTATGGGGTGACTCATAAGGTGGTCACACCTTGCCATCCCCAAACTAGTGGCCATGTGTAGATCTCCAACCCGGAGATAAAAGGAATACTTGAGAAGATGGTTTCTAGGAAAAGAAAAGATTGGGCTATGAAGCTTGATGATGCTTTGGGGGCATATAGAACCGCTTTCAAGACACCAATTGGCACCACTCCCTACAAGCTAGTTTATGGCAAGTCTTGCCACCTTCTGGTGGAGATGGAGCATAGGGCATATTAGGCCATAACGTGGCTGAATTTTGACCTCAAGGAAGCCGGTGAGAAGAGGTTGCTAGACATGAATGCTCTTGAGGAGATCCGGTTGGATGCTTATGAAAATGCCCGGATTTACAAGGAAAGGACCCAACGTTGGCATGACAAACGTCTTATCCCAAAGGAGTTGAGTGAAGGTGACTTAGTCCTTCTCTTAAACTCAAGGTTGCGGCTCTTCCCTAGAAAGCTCAAGTCAAGATGGACGGGTCCTTATGCAGTGAGGAAGATCTTTCCTCATGGAGCGGTGGAGATAGGAGGAGATCATTGTTGTAACTTTAAGGTGAATGGGCACCGTTTGAAGAAGTACATCCCGGAAGCTCCGCCAGAGGTGATTGCCCCACTTCACCTTGAGTGAAACGCTCCTGAATTTGGTCAAGATAATGACCTTAAAGAAGCGCTTAATGGGAGGCAACCCATTGGTACATATCTTTCCCTTTTATTTTTCTTGTTTTTGTTTGATTTTATTCTTGGTGTGCTTTGTTTTTCTTTTGTGTTTTTGGGTGCTAGATCTTGTTGTTGTCATGTGTGATGAGATGTTGGAGGTCATGTGAAAATCTCATGAAACTGTTGAGAAGAAGGTACAAGATCCGAGCACATGGACAAGGAAGAAACCACCCAGGAAAATCGGACTGTTCTTGCACATAAATCGGCCGATTTTCCTGGGCTTGTGGTCCGATTTTTCTTCTGTCAATCAAAGTGAGGATCTTCAATCAAGCATGGGTGGAGCGGACGTGGAACTTGGACGGCTTGCGGTGCCAAGTGCGGGTTCCGACACCATAATGAATATCAAGAGCTCTCTACCATCCTTGATTGATCATCCACCATCATCATTCGATGTGAACCGAAATACCAAAGCATCACCATTTTTACATTGTGAGGACTCTCTTTCACTTCTTTATTTAATTTGCACATTGGGGACAATGTCTTCTTAAGTATGGGGTGGGGTTTTCATAATCATTTGCATGATTGCATCTAGGATAGTTTCATATTGTCACATGTTTCATTAGCTTTTGCATTGTACATGTATATTTCGAAAATTCCAAAAAAATCAGAAAATTTAAAAATTTTAGTTCTTCTAAGTTTGGATATGACCCTTATGATGAGATTGTTTTGTGAATTGGCTATGGATGGCCTTGTGCGTTTAATGGATCTATGCATATGTGGACTTGAAATACTTCTCTTAAATCCTATGTATGAATTGTGATCATGATGCTTGCCTTGATTGGATTGAGACTTGATAGTCGAAATTACATGCTAGTTCTTGCACATCATCTAGGAGTTATTAAGGCAATTCATCTTTCTCTACTTCTCATCTTGATCATGATGTTTGAGCACCTCACTTATATAAAAAATTTTACTTCTTTTGACCCATCCGGGAATAGGAGCATGCTAGTGTGTTGAGTGTGTGAAAAACAAGTGTGTGGTGAAGTTGTTGATGAATGAATGTTGTGAATGAAGTTCTGAATTTGTTGTGAAAGTGTAGAAAAAATATAGGTTTGGGGACTTTGTTTTTTATGGCGAGTAACTCGGCACCATTCACATAATCGGGTGTTTGTGCCTTGCCAAAGTCGGATAAACCGAATGTCCTAACGAGCCTTGGTATGTGTGCCCGGTGTGAAGCACCTCGGAAAAATCCCGAGGGCCGCTAATCACCAAGGTTTAGGCTTTTGTACTCCAATGCCATTGTCTCAAAAATAAGTGAAAGAAAAAGAAATGAAAAAGAAAAGAAAAGATGGAGAAAAATATACACTTGTGGGGAATTTGACCAAAAATAAAATTGTGGAGTTAGCCCCTTTCCCGGATTAGCATCACATGACCTAAAAAAATTCCTACCTATAACAACGTTTCTTGGCCTCTTTTTTTTTCCTAAGTCCTTAAGACCTATTTGCTTATGTGTATGACTTAGTGATCTAGATTGGATATTCTCATGATCATCTTGACTTCATCAATTTTACCTTTCATGCATGCTTTCGAGTTAAGTGTAATTGTCTCTCCGTGCTTTCATTCATTTAATACATGATTGCTTGTCCGTTGCCATGAAACATGACTATGAAGGTGATCCAATTCTAGAGGCACAATTCCAAAAAGATTTTTTTTTTCTGCATTCATAAATCATGACATCTCTTAGCCTATAGTTGGACCTTGCTCGGGGACGAGCAAGTCTTAAGTATGGGGTATTTTGATAACGTGATTTATGACTTTAGTTCAGGCATTCATTTAGATAGTTTTTCCCGTTATTCATGCATGGTTTGGCATTAGTTCATGACTTTTACGCTTAATTCATGCATATTTCTAGAAAAGACGTCTACACAAGCTTTTGTCGGTTTTGTAGGTATTTCAGGGATCTTTTGGACATTAATCGATACATAACAAACCCCTGTTGAAGAAAATCGACCTAATTGGAGCAATGAAGGACACAAGGACCCTTATTGGTGCAAGCAATGAAGCAACTTATGGCTAGACGATCATAACAAACCCCTGTTGAAGAAAATCGACCTAACACTCAGGAAAATCGGACGATTTTTCTGTCTGGGTCGATTTTTTGGCTTTTGATAGCTTGTGCCACGTGTCCCACGATCTCTTTGTCCGGCCCTTCCTCTTGATGGAGAATATAAGTGATCCTGCAGGCTGAGGAAAAAGGACACCTCCCACATTCTCTGACACACACCTCATTCCATTGGAGGATAGACTTGGAGAAGAAGAAAAACTCTATCATTTTGGGGAAGAAGAAGAACATCAAAACTTAGAGTGATAGTGAGTTTTTGAGTGATTTTTAGAGTCTTTGGTTGAAGAACCTTTGGAAGCATTGTTAGAGACGTTTTGGAACTTCTTTTGAAGGGTTGTAAGTCTTGCTTGAACTTATATTCAGATGAGATTTCTTGTTTTTACCTGCTTATCCTTCATCATCTAGTTATGAAAACCATGTATGCTTGTGTGATGATTTTAGATCTTGAAATGCAAGTTATTGGCTAGTTTATTGTGATTCTGGAGTGATGGATTGATGGTTATGGCTTGGGTGATGATAGAATGGACTTGTATGTTAGTTTAAGATGATTCGTATGCACAAAACCTAACCCAGAAGGAAAAATCGACCTGTTCATAGTTAAGATCGTCCGATTTTCTTATGATCCACCTGATTTTTCTCTCTATTGTTCTTTAATTGATGAATCTGTATGTTAGGGTGTTAGGTTGTTGAAATCCTAGTGTTTGTTAAGCATAATATAGCTTAGCGTGACCTAATGCTAGCAAACTAAGTGAGGAAAGAGACATATCCGGTGATTTCCGATCTTAGATACCTAAGATGATGGACTCTAGGTAGTAGTGAGCCTCATAAGCCGCTATTGGACTGAGTGTGCTAGGATTGTTGCTTGAGACTTGCCTTCTCCGAGACTTATCTGGTAAGGAGAGGTTTGCTCCTTAACTAGAGTCCGGTTTGTGTAGAATTCTCAACTTTAACCCCTTGAGACCTACCCGGTAATTGGAGTTTGGTGTGGGATTAGTGAAGCATGAGACTTACCCGGTAATTGCTACCATTAGAGAAACACCCTTTTCCAACACCGCAACTTTGTCCTTAGAATCTTTAGAAGCTTGAGTCCAATGCCAAAACAGGAAATCTTGGCCTCTACAATCCACTTTTCTCTCTTTGATCACATATCTTGGGTTTGTGTTGCTTGTTTGTTTTTCTAGCTTGAGTTGTTAGTTTGATTTATAACATTGCATGATTTGTGATCTTTTCTTGATCACCACAAAAACCAAACCAAAAATATCATGATTTTCATTTCTTTATTTCTTTTCTCTTTTCTTAGACTAGATTCGTACTATCTATGATCACTTGTTTGATTTGATTTCACTTTAGTCTTTGTGTTCGACCTCGGAATACTATCCTTGCTACAAAACGACCCATACATTGTGGGTTCGCTAGGAGTTAGGAAATTATATCGAGTTATAAATTATAAGACTTTTGTGCTATACATTTCTAGCATAACAGCTTCCCTGCACCTCTGCCTGTGGACCAGCCTGCGGACCTGTGAAGCCGAAGAGCCAGTGTCACTGCCCCTACGGTGACATTGGGCCACCCCTGCGGATCATCATTAAAAAATGACACGAAGTTGAAGAGTCAGATGTTCAAGGAGCATTAAAGACCCGCCCCTGCAGGATTGTCAGGCCGCCCTAGAGGCCAAGAAGAAGATTGAATATTTTGGCCTAAACCGCCCCTACGGCCTGAAGTCCGCCCCCGCGGTTTAGTGCCAGAGGACTTTACTCCGGTTGTTTGCACCACTTTATAGCATTTAAGGTGGTTGTTTAGAACAGCCCATTTACTCCCATTTATTGTCCTTTGTAGTATAAATAGAGTCTTGGCTGATTGTTAGGATCATCCATCATTTTCCCTAAGAAGCTCTATTTCCCTTAGTTCCCACTTGTAATGAGTTTCTAAATTCCCTTGCTACATTGGGTTATTTTGAAGCTGCATTGCTACTTGGTTGTTGTAACACCCCAAATTTTGAGAACTCGGGGAGCTACTAGTTAGGACCTCACAATGGGTCCCGACCTTAGTTTGACAACAATTTCACTAGGATCTTACAACAAGGCACAAAAGTATTTAAAACATTCGAAAACTTTGAACAATATATACATGAAGAATATGTATCAACCTTACAAAGTAAAGGTACCAAACGACACATATGAAGAACAAAAGACATCCCGTCCCCAACTAAATGAGTACGTGGACCCGGCTGACAATTCCCTCCGGATCTCTCTAGAACTGTATTAACCTGCAAGACATCTACAAGCGGTATAAAACCGTTAGCTAACATTCTATGCATAAGTATAAAGGTAAAAGCACATACACACAACATACACAATCAACATGCAACACTCAATCCTTTTATTATCTTTAATTAGGTGATAGGTCATTACTAATGATACTTATTTTGTGACACGAGGGATTCCCAAACCTCGCCCCTGTCCCCGTTTACCAACGCGGAATGGTACTAATGCATCTGACCGTCTACCGGACTGGGCTGGTCGCAGGGAACCTCCTAGACTCTCGCAAGAGCTAGGCAGATGATGTCACGACCCGTTATCATACACTTGGGTCAATTACGTAAATAATAAAGTCGTCCTAATCCGGTTTCGTTGTTTATCATAACTAGCAAACACCACTCATACACATTACACTCATACAAGAAAGCCAGCTAAGTAAGTCCGTGGACTTACCAGAATCAAATTTCGACTCTCTTAATCACCACTCGTCGGTAACTTTAGGAATTCAGTAGCCTATCAAAGGAGGCAAGTGTGTCAGCACAATTTCTAGGTAATTAGAAGTCTAAGACTTCTAAGATAGTAGGTCTTAATAGAACGGAATTGATTACAGTGTTAATTTATGGTAAATTGACTATTTTATCCTTGGTCCCGAAACTTCCAAAAATTTCATAATTTATGTTTAAACTCTTATTTGAGACTAACTAACCATATTCTACTCTCTAAGATGATTTTAGGTAACAACTAGAAAAACTACCCATTTTCTATTTCCCGAAAAGTCACTAAAGTCCAACTACAACTTCAAATATAAAATTCGAATAATCTTATAAAAATTCCGAAATAATTCCCTATATTATCTATGATATCCCATCTACTCATAGGAGAAAGAATTTCTTAAAACTGTTAAAACATCGCTTCTACAAAAATTCCTAAAGTTGGTTACAACACTTAACAAACAGCACACTGTCTTAACTTTGAAAAATCATAACTCCTAAACTACTCGCTGGATTTATCCCAAATTTTGATATGTTCTACTATAAAATCTTATCTACAATATACCCAAAATTCAGCTGCAAAGGAGATCAAAATCATGTTTAAAACTATCTCACAAAACCGAATTTCAGCACAACAGAAAAACTGCTTACGACTCAATCTTTGAAAATTCATAATTCCCAAACCACTTGCTGGATTCCTCTAAAATTTTAATATGTTCTACAAAAATATGTCAACCATACCATATCCAAAATTCAAGCCCAACGGAGATCAAGAGCTTATTCAAAACCATCTCACAAAACAGCATCACTTTCTGTTTTCCCCAACACTCAGCACATATATAAAAACTGCATGAGGCATCAACTTTGGAACACAATAACTCTTAAACCGTAACTCCGATTCTTCCCAAATTTTAGTATGTTATACTATGTACTACTGTCTATGACATATCCGAAAACCAGACAAAAAAGGTAGTTTAGCTTACCCAAAATTGGACTCAAAGTTGGTTGTTCATCACTTCCTAAAATTCCGGAAACATAACCAGTCCTCTTCCATGGCTGTTGAATGGTTTTAGCTACAATTGAGGGTCCTTACCACGCAGCTTGCATTTTCTGTCCCTTGCTGGTGCGTTGGCTGCAGACAGACCCTCTACCTCCTACTAATGACGCTGCAAAGGGAAGAGGGTTGAGATGATGGAACAAGGGAAGCAAGGGTCCAAGGGTTAGATGGCTTACATGACTGCAATGGTTCTGTGGCTTGTCGACAGGGGCTACATCTTCAGCCTTGGGCCAACTGCATCAAGCGAAGGTGCCAATTTAGTTCCTGTGGAATCGACCTCTGCAAACTGAGCACAAAGGCAACGATGCACGAGTCTTCAAGGACCGTATATTACGAAGATGAAGAGAGGAGGTAAATGAATCCCTACCCGGATGGACAGAGGGAGAGAAACAAACCAATCAACTACTGCTGTAAGAGTAAAGGAGTGTCAATGATGCGTTAAAGCCGGCTGTTACAGAAGGCTCTTCAGCAGCCGTTAAATGAAGGAGAGAAGGAAGGAGAAGGGCCGGCTGTTCACACGTAGATCACTGGCTGGAGAGGGCTGAACGCTGGGCTGGAGGGAGCTGAACGTGTTGGGCTGGAGGGGCTGTTAATGGGCTCGTAACCAGCCTCTCTTGCACTGCCGCAGGCTGGGCTTGAAGTCACACTGCTGGGCTGTTGTGGGTAAGCAAACTGGCTGAGCTTAAGGTAGGAGGAGTGGGCTGAAACATGCAAGAAAGGTGGGCTGATTTATTTGTCAAAAATCTGTCAAAACTCGTCATGGCCTTGTCAGGCCCATGAATGAGTTTGTCACAGATTTGTCGGGCTTTGTCATGGTCTCGTCTCAGCTTAGTCCTGAACTCGTCACAACTTGTCATGATCTCGTCTCAGCTTAGTCCTGAACTCGTCACAGCTTGTCATGATCTCGTCTCAGCTTAGTCATGATCTCGTCACAGCTTGTCATGATCTCGTCACAGCTTGCATCGAAAAGAATGAATTATAATAACTAGGGTTTGATATAAATCTATCATTTTATGTGAATTAAATTCTACATAAAATAATAGATAATTATAAGGATTAGAGTTTGATATAATTTTATCATTTTATGTGAATTAAATTCTACATAAAATAATGGATATTTCTAAGGATTAGAGTTTGATATAATTTTATCATTTTATTAAAAATTAACTTCTACATAAAATAATACATAATTATAAGAATTAGAGCTTGATATAATTTTATCATTTTATGTGAACTAGATTCTACATAAAATAATAAAATTTGTGAAGGAAGAAATACTAGATAGAATGGAAAACTGTCAATGGCTCGAAGTCCGAATTGATTCGGAAATAAACGGAATAAAAATTCCGGATATTACAGTTGTAATTCTTTATTAATATAAGTTTATTCAGTCAATATGTGTTATATTCCTTGAGCTCTAACTTATGTTTGCATATCTCTTATCACTTAGATTGATCACCTTAAGGGCCCGTTTGGTTTGAACTCCGGAATCGGAAACGGAATGGAAACGAATCTAGTCCATATGTATACCCTTATTCATGAAAGTTGTTGGAATCATTCCTTGTGATTTGAAGTAATTGAAGTTGAATTTGATTACTTTTGATACCCTATAGGGTAACAAAATATGGGGAGACAAGTGCATTTTGCATGTAAACACAAGGAATGATTCCATAGAATATCATGAATATGGATATACATATGGACTAAATTCGTTTCCATTCCGTTTCCGTTTCCGGAGTTGGAACCAAACAGGCCCTAAGTGTCTAATGCATGCAAAGTACTAGGATTAACCGATTCCGGATTCGGGTCCTTATTCTATTAGTAATCCTTTAGGTAAAATCTGGTTGTAATTACTTAAAGGAAAAGGAATATAACTATAAAGAAAGTTTAATGGTGTTTATTCATTCTTTATATCTCTTTATTTTTAATAGAACGCTAACTTGTGCTTTGATCTTGTAGGTTTACGGATCAATAATCTTGTTAAGTTGTGTTGATGCCGGTTGACTCAGCACATATCTAAGATCAATATGAGACTTTGATGAATAACTTGTAAAAAGAACCAACCAAGTAGTGTGCATGCTAAGAGATAACCTAGTGTAGCTCTTCATTTCATATCTATTATCACCATATTTGCTTGATTTTATATGCTTTTGTCTTGTTTTGTTAAAATCCAAACCCACCCCCTCCCCCTCACTAGTTACAATTCTGTAATTAAACATAATAAAAACTCGACTAAAACTCTCTTGGGTTCGAACCTTACTTACACTATACGATCCGGTTAGTGTAACGTTAGGTAATCTACTTTGACTAAGCTAGAAGACAACGACCATAGGTTTTTAGCCTCGTCAAATTTGACGTTGTTGCCGGGGAGTCTTAATTTTTATTTTGATTTATTTTTGATTATTGATTATTGGTTTGGACCATTTTCATGGTTCAAACCCGTGCTATTAACCAGGGTTGATCCAACACCCACTTGCGGTCACCATACCGGCAATTGGGGAATGTGTCAATTTTGAGCTCAAACTAGGGTTGATCCTCTTTCTCCTATTCTTCCATGGGTTGAGTGGAGAAGACCCAATCAAACATCTTGGGAAGTTCCACACCGTGTGTATGAGCATGAACCCGGCCAACGTAACCGAAGAACAAAACAAAATGCGGGCATTTGAAGTCACTCTCAAAGATGGGGGCGGACAATTGGTATTACCATCTTCCGTCCGGGGGCATTGACACATGGGAGAACCTCCACAAGTCTTTCTTAAAGAAGTAATTCCCCGCTAAGAAGGCAAACAGCTTGAAGAAGGCAATAAGCAACATCGAGTAAGAGGCAGACGAAACTCATTATAAGTACTTTAAACGTTTCACAAGATTACGATCCAGTTGTCCTTTGCATGGATACTCTACCCAACATCTTGTCTTGTACTTGTACAACGGCTTGCTCGACAATGAGAGGTGGATCGTTGACGCCGCTTGTGGAGGTAATATCTTGAACACTACTCCTGAACTTGCTTTGGATAAAATGCAGGAATTAGCGGAAGGAACGAGGAACTTTGGTTGGACTTCTACCAAAAGAGGTGTACATGCTGTACATCTCAGCCGTCCTGAGATATCCACTGAAATCACTGAACTGAAGGAGATGGTTAAGAGGTTACCCTTGATGGGAACTCCACAACAGCTCAAGTCTTGTGGAGTTTGTGCTGACCCTTTCCACCCCACGGACTTGTGTCCCCAAGTCCAAGACGATGCTACGGAGGTGAATGTTGTAGGATATGGTAAAAAACAATAGCAACGTCCACAGAATGATCCATATGCACAAAACTACATGCCCAATTGGTGCGATAAACAAAACTTTCGGTGCAGGGATCAACAAAACCAGCAACAACAGCAGCCCCGCTAAGGTAAGTCTCAATCCACTGAAGATATGTTGTAGGTTTTAACTAAACACTTTGCTACCCATGTCCAAACCATAGAGTCGAGCCCCAAGAACCTTGAAAAAGAGGTTGGGCAAATGGCGGAGGCCATCACAAGGATCGAAGCTCGATCCTCAAGAAACTTGCCCTCCCACACGGTCATAAATCCTAAGGAGAATGTTAGTGCTCAAACATTGCGGAGCGGGAGGCAAGTCCAGCCAAACCCAACCATGGAAGCCAAAGAAGAACCCTCTGATGGTTCTGACGCCCCCACAGCCGCCCCTGCGGCTGCAACTATGCCCCCCCTCTTTACAGACGCCGCCCCCGCGGCTGGATGTCACCGCCCCTGCGGTGACAGCCCCTGAGCCGCCCCTGCGCCTGCAAGCCAGCGCCCTTGCGGAAAACTCGACAGAGGGTTCTGCTGAATATGATTCTTACATCCGTCCTAGTTTTCCCCCTTTATATACTGAGAAACCTCCGGCTCCCTTTCTAGAAGCACTAAAGGAGCGAAGGGTGATTAAGTATAAGGATATTTTTGAGACCTTTTCCAAATGTGAGGTAAACATTCCACTTTTGAAACTTGTGAAAAGTATCCCTAAATATGCTCGGTTTTAAGGAACTTTGCACGATCAAGAGGAACCAAAAGCTGAAGGGAAAGAAAAAAGTTCAAGTGAGTGAGCATGTGTTAGTTGTCTTCCAACTACGAATGCCCAAGAAATGTAGTGATACGGGCATGGTATGCATTCCTTTCATTATTGGTGAAACTCGCTTTGACAAAGCGATGCTTGATTTAGGTGCATTCATTAATGTGCTTCCTTTTTCCATCTACAAATCTCTTGGCCTTGGGCCACTTCTTGAAACTCGGATTATTTTCCAACTAGCTGATAGATCTAATGTGTACCCAAAAGGAATTATAGAAGATGTGCTAGTAATGGTTGAAAATCTTATTTTTCCAGCTGATTTTATTGTTTTGGATATGGAAAATGATTCACATGTTGCACCTATTTTGTTTGAAAGGCCTTTTCTAAAAACCGCTAGAACTAAGATTGATTATGTGAGTAGTAAATTGACTATGGAATTTGATAGGGAAGTGGGATGACCATTCTCTTTGTGCTATTGATGTGATTGAGCCTATTATTCAAGATGTTTTTGACATGTCCGACATTGATGAATTGAAAATGCTATTGCATTCATAATTCGGATTATGCACTAATATCTAACTTACAGGAAGTTCTAGCTCACTTGGATGGGCACAAAAGGCTTGAAGAACCGGTAGGTGAATAAAAAGGATAAAAGATACTCTAGAAGGGGGTTGAATAGTGTATGGAAACTTTTTGCAAAACCAATCTCAAGGCCTTGAAACCAATTTCAAGGGCCTTGATGTCGATCTGAGTTCTTTGTGAAACTTTGATTTCAAGGGCTTTGAAACAACTTTCAAGGGTCTTGACTTTGTACTCCTGCAAAACAAAGTTAGTCACAATAAAACAAGATATAGTGCGGAATGTAAAATATCGACACAAGGATATATTTACGAAGTTCGGCTCTAAATATCCTACTCTCCGTCCCAGGGTATAGCCTTAGGATCTAACTATCTATTATTAGCTTCAAAGAGTCCTAAATACAAACTAGAAGAAATCCCCTTCTTCTCTCATTGTAGTCAATGCTACGATCTAGCTCCAACTCTTCACCTTGCTATAATAGCCTAGTTACTTTGCAGAGTAACACACAATTGAGTATAGTACTCTTTAGATATGTCAATCGAGCTTGTTACGCTAGGAACGTGTGTAGCACAAAAGTCTTAAATTCATAACTCGATATATTTTTCCTAACTCCCAGCTAACCCAAAGTGTATGGGTCGTTTTATAGTGAGGATAGTATTCCTCGGTCGAATACAAAGACTAAGGTGAAATCGAATCAAATAAGTGATTAAGGATAGTGTAAATCTAGTCTAAGAAAAGAGAAGGGAAAAAAGAAAAGAAAATCACAATGTTTTTGGATTGGTTTTGTGGTGATCAAGCAAGGATCACAAATCATGCAAGATTAACAAATCAAACGAACAATTAAGCTAGCAACACAAACAAGCAAAACAAACACGAGATATGTGATCAAAGAGAGAAAAGAGGATTCTAGGGATTAGGAATTCCGGTTATGGCATTGGACTCAAGCTTCTACTCAACCTTGGACTAGCTATGGTATGTTGGGAAGGAATGTTTCTCAAATGGGATCAATCACCGGGTAGGTCTCATGATCCACTAATCCCGCAACTAAGGTCCTATCACCGGGTAAGTCTCTAGGAGCCTAAGGTTGGGAAATCTATACAAACCGGATTGCTATCTAGGGGTCTAACCTCTCCTTACCGGGTATGTCTCGGGAAGGCAAGTCCTAAACATCACTCCTAGCACATTTAGTCCAATAGCGGCTTGTGAGGCTCACTACTACCTATAGTTCATCATCTTTGGTACCTAAGGTCAAGAATCACTGGGTAGGTCTCTTCTATCACTTAGTTTGCTAGCATTAGGTCACCCTAGGCTAGATTAAGCTTAACAAACACTAGAATTTCAACAATCTAACATCCTAATATTCAGATTTATCAATACAAGCACAACAGAACAAAATCACGGGCAGATCATCAGAACCACGGCCGTGGAAGTATAAGAACAGATCGTGATTTGTAACAATATTTAAGTACGAGCAAGAAAATCATCCAAAGATACATTTAAGTCTATTCTATCATAGTCCAAGCCATAACCATCATTACATTACCCTAGAATCACAACTATTTAGCCAACAACATGCATCTTAAGATTCAAACTCAACAAGCAACCATTCATGGCTTCCATCGCAAGAAAATGAAATAAAAGAGAAAAGAAACAAGTAGAAACAAGAAAACCTAGCTGAATATAAGTTTAAGAAAGACGTACAACCCTTCAAAAGAAGGTCCAAATCGTTCCTTACAAAATCCTTGCAAATGTCTTCAACAAGCTCACTCAAAAACCACTCAAAACTCTAAAAACTCCAAAACTAATGTTCTTCTTCTTCTTCTCCAAATGAGAGTGTTTTTGCTCCCCTCCAGGAGTAGCCTCCAATGGAATGTTGTTGAATGAGAGAATGTGGGAGAGGATCCCTAGCATCAGCCTGTTGGACCACTTATATCCTCCATCAAGGGCAAAAGTCGGTTATGGAGATCGTGGGACAGCAGTCACAGCTGTCCAAAGAGAATCATGGTCGAAACCACGGGCATGGAATCTAGGTCTGGACCGTGGTTTTGCTCAGACAACACTCTTTTGATCGTTAAGCCATGAGTTGGTGCAAGGCATGCACCAACAAGGTCTTATGTGTTCTCCTTAGCTCCTAGCTTGCTTCTTAATGAGTACGGAAGTGTTTCATCGCGAGGAATGATCCTCGAATGTATTGATTAAGCTCCAAAAGCTCCCCAAAATACCTACAAAACCGACAAGAGTTCGTGTAGAGGTCTATTCCGGCAATATGCATGAATTAAGCATAAACGTCATGAACTAATGCCAAACTATGCATGAATAGCGGGAAAACTATCTAAATGGATACCTAAACTAACATCATAAATCGTGTTATAAGAGATCTCGAGTTTTATCTCTCTATAGGGGATAAAGCTTTTTAGAGAAAGAGAGAAAGAAAAACTATTAATCGAATGAAGATGTTTTTGGATCGCTTGAAGACCATTGATGTTTCAGTATCAGCTTGTGTACTTGTTCTTCAATCTCCATCTTCATTTATAACCTTCTATGGACAGGTCTTCTAACCGTTGGAAAGATGAACGTTTTGGAGATCACTCTTGTTCTCCATGAAGATCGCTTCTTGATTGAGATGAGATAGACGTTGTGGTTCTTCATCTCTTGAGAACACGTTGATCTATCGCTCATTGATCTTCTCATATTTGTTGTAACAATATTCAATTCCAGAGGAGAAAATCTTCGTGCTTTTCGGTTGAGGATCTTTATAAGATCTTCTTTAATAGCCGTTTGAGATCTTCACTTGATCATATCTTCTTGTTTGAGCAAATCTCTCGTGGAAGATCTTCTTAGTGATTTGAAATCTTTTAACATTTGCCCTTGACTTCTTTTTTCCCTTGGAGTTCAATTCAAGGCCTCTAAACTCCAGTCTTCCAAGGTTCTAACATTGGATCACCTTCATAGTCATGTTTCATGGCAATGGTCAAGTAATCATGCATCAAATGAATGAAGGCATGGAAAGACAATTATACTTAACTCGAAAGCATGCATGAAATGTGAAAATGAAGAAGTCAAGATGATCATGAGTACATCCAATCTAGATCACTAAGTCTTACACACATGCAAATAGGTCACAAGGACTTAGGAAAGAAGAGGCCGAGAAACGTAGTGAATAGGTGGGAATTTTTAGGTCATGTGATGCTAATCCGGGAAAGGAACTAACTCCACAATTTCATTTTGATCAATTTCCCCACAAGTGTATATTTTGTCCATCTTTTCTTTGTTTTCTTTTCTTTTTCACTTTCTTTTTCTTTCACTTATTTTTTAGACAATGGCATTGGTGTACAAAAGCCGAAACCTTGGTGGTTAGCGGACCTCGGGATTTTTCCGAGGTGCCTCACACCGGGCACACATACCAAGGCTCGGTAGGACATTCGGTTTATCCGACCTTGGCATGGCACAAACACCCGATTATATGAACGGTGTCGACTTACTCGTCATCAAAACCAAAGTCCCCAAACCTATATTTTTTTCTACACTTTTCACAACAAATTCAGCACTTCATTCACAACATTCATTCATCAACAACTTCGCCCCACACTTTCTTTTCACACACTCAACACACTAGCATGCTCCTATTCCCGGATGGGGCAAAAGAGGGCACATTTTTATATCAATTGAGGTGCTCAAACAACATGATCAAGATGAGAAGTAGAGAAAGATGAATTGCCTTAATCATTCCTAAATGATGTGCAAGAACTAGCATGTGATTTCGACCATCAATCCTCAATCCAATCAAGGCAAACATCATGATCACAATTCATACATGGGATTCAAGATAAGTATTTCAAGTCCACATATGCATGCATCCATTCAACACACAAGGCCATCTATAACCAATTCATAAGACAATCTCATCATAAGGGTCATACCCAAACGTAGAAGCACTAAAATTTTTTAAATTTTCTGATTTTTTTTGGAATTTTCGAAATATATATGTACAATGCAAAAGCTTAAAGAAACATGTGACAATATGAAACTATCCTAGATGCTAATCATGCAAATGATCATGAAAACCCCACCCC
The DNA here is from genome assembly GCA_033239125.1 of Fagopyrum homotropicum. Lineage (NCBI taxonomy): Eukaryota > Viridiplantae > Streptophyta > Magnoliopsida > Caryophyllales > Polygonaceae > Fagopyrum > Fagopyrum homotropicum. The sequence continues at coordinate 74,827,340 of BSWB01000004.1, forward strand.
ATACTTAAAAACACATTGTCCCCAATGTGCAAATCAAGTAAAGAAGAGTGAAAGAGAGTCCTCACAATGTAAAAATGGTGTTGCTTTGGTATTTTGGTTCACTCATGTGGAGTGATGGTGGATGATCAATCAAAGGTGGTAGAGAGCTCTTGATGTTCAATATGGCATCGGGACCCACGCTAGGCACCGCTAGCCGTCCAAGTCCCACATCTGTTCCACCCACATTTGATGCGGGATCATCATCATCCTCCTCCTCATGCCTTGCAAGGCTTCCATGCTACCTAGACTCTAGCACACAAACACCAAACATACAAACACACCAAAACAAAGACAAAAGCAAAAACAAAAACAAAAACAAAAACAAAAACCGAAAAGGAAAAGATGTCTACCAATAGGTTGCCTCCCATTAAGCGCTTCTTTAAGGTCATTAGCTTGACCAAATTCGGGGGCGTTTCACTCAAGGTGAAGTGGGGCAATCATATCCACCGAAGCTTCCGGGATATACTTCTTCAAGGGGTGCCCATTCACCTTAAAATCTCCACAATGCTCCCCTCCTATCTCAACCTCTCCATGGGGGAAGACTGTCATCACCACATAAGGACCCGTCCATCTTGACTTTAGCTTTCCGGGGAAGAGCCGCAGCCTTGAGTTGAAGAGAAGGACTTGGTCACCTTCACTCAACTCCTTGGGGATGAGACGCTTGTCATGTCAACGCTTGGTCATTTCCTTGTAAATCCGGGCGTTTTCATAGGCATCCAACCGGATTTCCTCAAGAGCATTGATGTCTAGCAACCACTTCTCACCGGCTTCCTTGAGGTCAAAATTCAGCCACCTTATGGCCCAATACGCCAAATGCTCCATCTCCACCGGAAGGTGGCAAGACTTGCCATAAACTAGCTAGTAGGGAGTGGTTCCAATCAGTGTCTTGAAGGCGGTTCTATAAGCCCACAAAGCATCATTAAGCTTCATAGCCCAATCTTTTCTTGTCCTAGAAACCGTCTTCTCAAGTATCCCCTTTATCTCCCGGTTGGAGATCTCTACTTGGCCACTAGTTTGGGGATGGTAAGGTGTTGCCACCTTATGAGTTACCCCATACTTAGCCAAAATTGTCCCAAAGTTCCTATTGGTGAAATGCTTCCCTCCATCACTTATGATCACTCTTGGTGTTCCAAACCTAGGGAAGATGACTCGGTTGAAAAACCGCACCATGACTTTGGCATCATTGGTGGGAGAGGCGATTGCCTCCACCCATCTTGACACATAGTCTACCGCCAATAGAATGTAGAGGTTTCCACATGAAGAGGGGAATGGCCCCGTGAAGTCCACACCCCACACATCAAACACTTTAACCTCTTGTATGTTGTTCAAGGGTATCTCATTCCTCCTTGAGATGTTGCCCGTCCTTTGGCAAGCATCACATGCCACTACAAAATTCTGCACATCCCTAAACAAGTTAGGCAAATAAAAACCGGATTGCAATACCTTTGCACACGTCTTGGGTGAGCTAGCATGGCCTCCACATGGTAAGGAGTGACAATGGCGGATCACACTCTCCACCTCATCCTCCGGAATGCACCTTCTAAAGACTCCATCCGGTCCTCTCTTGAACAAGAGAGGCTCGCTCCAATAGTAATGTCTCACATCCTTGAAGAACTTTTTCCTTTGGGCATATGACAAACCGGGTGGCACCTCTTCACACACAAGGTAGTTCACTATGTCCGCATACCATGGCTCACTCCCTCTAGACACTTGAAATAAGCACTCCTCCATCATTTGTAATTGCTCATCCCGGAATGAGTCATCAATCGGGATGTCATATCTTTCTATCTCCAATGGTGGTAGCCTACTAAGATGTTCCGCCACTAATTTTTCGGAACCCTTCTTGTCCCGAATTTCCAAGTCAAACTCTTGGAGGAGAAGGATCCACCGAATGAGGCGAGGCTTGGCATCCTTCTTTGTGAGGAGATAACGGATCGCAGCATGATCCGTGTACACAATGACCTTGGCTCCCACAAGATATGACCGGAACTTCTCAAAGGCATACACCACCGCTAGCAACTCCTTCTCGGTTGTGGCATAGTTGAGTTGGGCATCATCTAGCGTCTTGCTAGCATAATAGATGGCATGTGTAAGTGTTCGCCCCTAGAGGTGTGTGCAAATAAGTTTTAAATTTATAAAACTAGAATCAAGCAAGCGAACCCGCAGTGTACGGATCGACGTAGTTAAGCAAGAATTCCACAGTATCGAACACAGGGATTTGGGTGGGAACAAATTCGATTGCAGATTATCAAGTGAGTAAATATGAGAGTTTTGCAAATATTGGGAAAACAACAATCCTAAAGATCCAGGTATCCAGCTGTGGCAATCGATTCAAGATATACTAATGATATAAAGACAGAGTTGAGATATGCAAAGGTATGCTAATGTAAGGTAATCGTACGGTGAAGTTCCAAAAACCTTATATGACTCACCTACAAGATACTCCCTATACAGGTTGTTGAGGCTCAATATAGGAAGGTTCTAAAGGCAAGAATTAATGTCAAATACCCATACTTGTAATCCAAGGATCAAGACTAACTTAGCCGATTACGGTTATGACACTCACAATCGAGGTAGAGGTTGTTGAGGCTTCACTACCACCTAGAAAAGACAAGTCTAAACTAAATTAAAGCAAATCTTTAACTTTGGATTAAAGTAAAAGCAGGTTCATAAACTTAAGGGAAATTACGGGCAGATCTTGAGACTCCACGGCCGTGGAACTCAAGAACAAACCGTAATTTAGGGTTCGTCGACGATTCTCTCTAACTCTCAGGATCTAATCTGTTTACGATCGATCTATCATCATCTAAGCCAAAACTATCAACCCTTCACCTTAGAATTGTTAAGGGTTTTTAGCCAATAACCGTCATGTTGATATCAAATTCAAGAATTAAAAGATATAAAGATGAAAACTTTCAAGAACTTTCAATAATCTCCAAACCAATCTCAAAGTCACAATCAAGAACAAATATCATCACGAGATTCGTAATAGAACAAACAAACACAATCTTAGGAAAGAAGGAAGAACGGGATGTCAATCCGTCTTCTAAATCAAACCTAAACAAGAAGAGAAGTCTTCTTGCAAGAAACCTTCCGAATCTTCCGTCAATCCGGGGAATATGGAAATCCCAACGATAATCTCCACCAAGTGCGAGATTAGGGAAAATCCAAGTACGAACTTTGATCTCCAATGAGATCTCCCAATTGCCTCTGAGTGAAATGTAAGCGTAGATGTGAAACGAGGTGTAAGCCGGCCTATGCGTCGATGAATGCCGCTAAGCGAGGATGACGGAATCTCTCTTTGTCCGTCTTTTTATAGGGCAAGATAAAATATCGGCCCGGCCCAATCTTCAAAAGATCGTGGCTTCGAAATGTGGCGAAAAAGATCGCCAAGATCACGGTCGTGGAAGATTCCACGACCGTAATTTAGAGCGTGAATTATGTCACGGTTTGAACCATATGTTCCACGGCCGTAATAGTTACTGGAATGCACCACGCCTCTCTTTGCAGTGCTCCACGGCCGTGGAACCAAACGTGGTTTGTAGTACGGCCGTATTTTAGAGCGTGGTTTAGGGCAAGAACGTGATTCTTCCCTAGCCTCGTGCATTCCTCAAGTTGAACTCCAATTTGCTCCTAATAATGCCCTCAGTCCATGGACATATTCAATCAACTCTTCTCTGCTCGATTTCGTTCGGAAATGACTCTCAATCACCTATAATCAACATAAAGCTAGTGTAGACATCCATATCGACAATATAGGCAATACTAGCTCACATATGCAACGATGTTCAATCAAAGACTATCAATATGAATCAAATACGTTTAGAAAACGTGCCTAAAATATCACAATATTTCATGCTAACAAATAATCCCATACTTAACACTTGCTTGTCCCTAAGCAAGGTCTTTCAAAAAGCTTTAAACAAGAGTTAGGATGAAATATGTGTACCTTCTTTTGGATGAATGTGCCTTCTAAAGAATAGATCATTCTCAAACCTTGCTTCAATTGTTTATCAAACTTTCACACACTCAATCAAAGGGTAAAAAGCAAAGAAAATTCATGAATCAATTCAACTTCTAAACAAGCATCATAACCTTTAAACATTATCAAAATCAATCATAAGAAACTTCAATTTAGATCACCAAGTCATATAACATTCTTTTGATCTTAAGGACTTCCAAAGAAAAGGTCTAGAATATGGAAAGGAAGGGAAAACTTTAAGGAAATGTGGTGCATGAATCCGGGAAAGTGGACAACTACCTTCTTCTACTTTTGCGGTTTCCGCAACACTTCAACTTAGAGCTTCGCTCTCTTCTTTTCATTTTTCGACTTTACTTTTGGAGTTATGGACAGAGGTGCACAAAAACCGAAGCCTAGGAGATTGGCGTTTCTCAATTTTTATGAGATGCCTCAAACCCTTAGCGCACATACCATAATCCGCTAGGAATATCGCTCAATCCGACTTTGGCAAGACACAAACACCCGGCTATGTGAATGGTGCCGAGTTACTCATCATCATGATTGACTTCCCCAAACCTAGAATTTTTTTCTATTCTTTCGAGTGCAAAAATTTGCTCTCATGGCCCTCCCACATCAAACGTGCCTTTTTCATTCACTTCTCCAAATTCCCGGATAGGTAAAGGAGGCTAATATTTCAATGAGGAGCTAAAATGGTCAAAAGAAAGAAGAAAGAAAATTCGAATTGCCTTAATCATTTCAACAAGAAGTATAAGAACTTGTAGTGTGATTTCAACTTCAACTTCTCAACATGATTTAGGTAACATTTATCACATTATGAAACTTGCAAAAGAGGTAAAATTCATTCATTCAAATTCTTTTCAATTCACAATTCTTTTAAGCATGCAATTGTCATCAAACTCAATTCACAAGTGGTGATTATCATAGAAATCATCTCAATTCATTAGAAGCACAAAATTTTTCAAAATTTTTCAATTTTTATGGTTTTTCAAGTTCTTTTTCATGCAATGCGATAATGAAACGTGAAACACATAATGAACATGCAATGATAGTCTCGAATGAAAGCAAGCATAGTAAGTAGAGTTATTACAAACTTTTTAGTACATCCCACCCCATACTTAGGACGAACATTGTCCCTAATGTTCAAAAGAAAGAGAAAAAAGAAAGAAAAGAAAAAGAGACTCACAAAGTGGTGGCGGGAATGTCTAAAACGAACGGTCATGCATCAATCACTGCGGTGCTGGCGGCGGCGGGAATGGAGAGAAGCTGGAGTCGTAGGGCCGCCCAAACTGCTGGCGGTAGACGTCCCTCATCATGTGGTCAAGGTCGTGTAAACGACCGTCTCTAGCATCCGCCCGGATCTCTAGCGCTCCTACTCTCTCTGAAAGTCCGGTAGCCCAATCCGGCATCTGCTCGTACCATCCCGGGGCCTGACTGTACCATGCTGGGGCGTCGGATGGTGCTGGTGCTGGTGGAGGTGCTGCTGGCTACTCGGTGGACCAAGGAGGGGGAACGCCATACCATGTGGGAGGTGTGGTCATCCACGTGGGCCTCTCACTCACGCTAGCGCGGCGAGATGACGAGCCTGAGGCTCTAGCTGGACGTGGAGAGCGTCTAGGTACATCTGGGGCGGCCTCCGGCTGGTCCGGAAACGTGCCAAACTCCTGCTCGGCTCCTCCTCCGCTCTCAAACTGATCTCCCATATCCTCCTCCTCGACAACCGGTGGTGGGGCATAAGGGGGAGCTACTATCCTGTTCGCATGCATCGCAGCGAACGTCTCCTTCCAATTATGGCGTCCCGCCATAATGGAATACTCTGGCAGCCACTCTATACCCCTGCTCGTCCTAGTCTCCCAAGGCATGCCCGCATAAGGCGGACCTCTATGTGTGGGGAAAATGAGACCCCTAACCATGAAAGCGTGTAGCCCTAAAGGTACGGCCGGTATGCGGGTGCAAGCAGAAAAGTCGACACCAAAACTCCTAGCAATGTGGGTAACTATCCCACCATATCCAATGTTCCCCTTCTTCTTGTTCTTGAGCTTGCTCATCGTAGCAGCCAAGACAGTGGCACAATCTGCACGGCGTCCATAAAGCATACAATAGAGCAAGAATAGCTCATCCGTCTTGATCTTTTGGGGCGTCTCCGTCCTAGGAAAGAGACACTCCGAAAGAACACGGTGAGCTATCTTCAAGGCTAGATGGTACATCAATCTAGCCTTGGTATCAGCGGGTTGCCAATGGTCCTCGTCGGCGTAAATCATTGCAACCTCTTCCCAAAAGTCCTTGGGGTAAACACCACTCGGAAATCGACCATTGAAGGTCTCATGGAACCCAAAAATCGTCCCAAACTCACGGATACTCAACTGATAATCTCTCTCCATAAGGCGGAAAGAGACGGTCCTATCGACGTGGCTGTGCTCAAAGGACGTCACAACCTCCCGTGTGATCTCCTCATATGCGTCTTCTCGGATAGCCGAGAAGAAAACTAATCCGGCTCTATCCAAGAGCCAAGTGAGGTCATCAACAATGTTGAGAGGAACTAGATCCTCCAACAACAAATACCTAGGGCCAATCACTGGCCTCTCCTTGATCCTATCAAGTGCGGAAAGATGGTCGTCGTGTATGGTCGGGACTCTAGGGTGAGGGGGTGAAGATGGAGGTGAAGGTGAGGATGGAGGTGAAGGTGAAGATGGTGGTGGTGCCCTAGAGGATGAGGAGGAGGGATTACCCTTCCTCTTCTTATTCTGCTCATTTTTCTTCTCCTTTATCCTTCCCGAAACTCTCCTTACGAAGTCCATTCTGCTCAAAATTACGGTCTGTTCGTCCAAAACCATGGCCGTAATTCACCCAGTGACCGTGGTTCGTCTCAGAAAATCACAAAACTCGGCAATTTCACAATCAATCTCCACAACAGGCTGTCCTAGTCTAATTTCCTCAATTCTCAATCAGTTCTTCCTAAAAATCTCTAACAAAAACAACCGAATCAGCAAGAATCAAGAAGGGAAAAGAAAACCTCTTTTTCGGATTGAAAAATCCGAAATGCGCGTTTGTTGGTGAATTTCCGTTCGATTCGTCGCTTGGATCGTGTTTGTGGTTGAATTTGCTGCAGTTTGGGAAGAAGAATCGTTGAAAACGATTAGGAAACGAAGATTTGAGAGGGGGTCGTGGTGTTTCGGCACTTAGGTCGTGGAAAGAGCGATTTTTGGGATGAAATTGTGAAGAATGTGGCTTATATAGTTGCAGGCAAAATTTTGAAAATCACGGTCTGTCGGGGTGTTCCACGGCCGTGGAAGTGTACGGAACCGTGGTTTTGGTGATTTTTCAAAGGCTTTTGGAAATTACGGCCACTGTAGCTATGACGACCGTAATTTAGACCGTGGAACCCTCTGTAAAGCTCCAAAGTCCAAATTTCGTCAATCTTCTTCAACATCATCCTCCTCTTTTCCTTTTCCATTGGTCCTACATCTAAAAACACGAACATACCGGAAGAAATCGAGGAAAAAACAAAGCAAAATCGTCTATACTAAACTAATCTATGAATCGAAAGCAAAAGCAAGAATGCAATACCTTGGGTTGCCTCCCAAGAAGCGCTTTGTTTAAGGTCCGTAGCTAGACCAATCTCGCACTTATTCGAGTGCGGTAGGCGCAAACTCCTCAGCTTGGAGTTCCGGCGTGTACTTCTTGAGTCGTTGGCCATTCACCTTAAAACTTCCGCTCGCTTCACCCCATACTTCAACTGCACCATGGGGGAAAATACGCTTAATTAGAAAAGGTCCGGTCCAACGGGATTTAAGCTTACCTGGAAAGAGGCGAAGTCTTGAATTGAAGAGGAGAACTTGATCTCCTTCTTTGAAGTCCTTTGGAATGATATGCTTATCATGCCAACGCTTTGCTCTCTCCTTATAGATCTTGGCGTTTTCATAGGCGTTCAAGCGGAGTTCATCCAGCTTATTGATGTCTAGGAGACGCTTCTCTCCCGCTTCCTTCATGCCGAAATTCAGCCACTTGATAGCCCAAAACGCTTTGTGTTCCAACTCCACCGGCAAGTGACAAGACTTCCCATACACAAGGTTGTATGGTGTGGTTCCTATGGGAGTCTTGTACGCAGTCCGGTATGCCCATAATGCATCATCAAGCTTCAAGGACCAATCCTTCCTAGTCCTTGAAACCGTCTTCTCTAAGATTCCTTTAATCTCCCTATTTGAGATCTCAACTTGTCCACTTGTTTGTGGATGGTAAGGGGTAGCGATCTTGTGAGTAACCCCATACTTAGCTAGAAGAGCTTCAAAGCGACGGGCTATGAAGTGAGAACCTCCATCACTAAAGATCGTCCTTGGCGTCCCAAATCGCGGGAAGATGGTCTTGTTGAAGAACTTAACCACCACCATGGCATCATTGGTGGGAGAGGCGATTGCTTCCACCCATCTAGAAACGTAGTCTACCGCCAATAGTATGTATTGGTTTCCACAAGAAGATGGGAATGGTCCCATGAAATCGACTCCCCAAACGTCGAAAATCTCCACCTCTTGGATGTTGTTGAGGGGCATCTCGTTCCTTCTAGAAATATTGTCTGTTCTTTGACAAGCATCGTAGCAAGAAACAAAGGATTGCACATCTCTAAACAAAGTAGGCCAAAAGAATCCAGATTGCAATACCTTTGCGCTAGTCTTGTTCGAACTAGCGTGTCCTCCACAAGGTAGTGAATGACAATGACGGATGACACTTTGCATCTCATCTTCCGGCACACATCGCCGAATGATGCCATCCGGACCTCTCTTAAAGAGGAGGGCCTCGTTCCAATAGTATTCCCGGACGTCCTTGAAGAACTTCTTCCTTTGTGCGTAGGATAGTCCGGGTGGTATCTCCTGGCAAACCAAATAGTTAACAAAATCAGCAAACCATGGTTCGTTACCCTTGGAGATCACGTTGATGCACTCCTCTATGATATGTAGGTGTTCGTCCGGAAAGGAGTCATCAATGGGTAGATGGTCGTCCTCTAGATGTGTTAGATGACTCAAATGATCCGCAACAGAATTTTCTGAACCTTTCTTGTCGCGGATCTCAAGATCGAACTCTTGTAGGAGAAGAATCCATCTAATCAGCCTTGGTTTCGCATCTTTCTTCGCAAGGAGGTACCGGATCGCAGCATGATCCGTGTAGACAATCACCTTTGCACCTACAAGATAAGAGCGAAACTTGTCAATAGCTTAGACAATGGCTAGAAACTCTTTTTCGGTAGTGGCGTAGTTGAGCTGCGCTTCATCTAGCGTCTTGCTAGCATAGTATATGGCATGGGTTCGCCCTTCCTTTCGTTGTCCAAGAACAGCTCCAATAGCTACGTCACTAGCGTCGCACATAATCTCAAAGGGTAGAGTCCAATTCGGAGGCTGGATAATAGGTGCTGAGATTAGAGCTTGCCGAATGGTGTTGAACGCCTCTAAACATTCCTGCGAAAACTCAAAAACCGCATCCTTCATCAATAGATTAGTGAGAGGTTTTGATATCTTAGAAAAGTCCTTGATGAAACGTCTATTAAATCCAGCATGTCCTAGGAAACTTCTTATCCCTTTTACCGAAATTGGGGGAGGAAGTTTCTCTATGGTCTCTATCTTAGCTTTGTCTACTTCTATCCCTCTACTAGAGACTAAGTGACCTAATACGATTCCTTCCTTAACCATGAATTGACACTTCTCCCAATTAAGAACTAGATTAGTGTCTTCACACCTTTGCAAAACAAGAGAAAGGTTAGAAAGGCAATCGTTAAAAGATGAACCGTATACGGAGAAGTCGTCCATGAAGACTTCCATGATTTCCTCTACGTATTCGGAGAAGATGGCCATCATGCACCATTGGAAGGTGGTTGGGGCGTTGCAAAGCCCGAATGGCATTCTTCTATAAGCAAACGTACCCCACGGGCACGTGAATGTGGTCTTCTCCTGATCGTCCGGATGTATCGGAATCTGAAAGAAACCACTATAGCCGTCAAGGTAGCAAAAATGTGAATGTTGCGCTAACCTTTCAAGCATTTGATCAATGAATGGCAGTGGAAAATGATCCTTCTGCGTTGCGTTATTGAGCTTGCGGTAGTCTATGCACATCCGCCATCCAGTCACGGTTCGGGTAGGAATGAGTTCGTTGTTCTTGTTGGTGATGACCGTCATTCCTCCCTTCTTCGGAACTACTTGAACTGGACTCATCCACTTACTATCGGAGATAGGATAAATGATACCTGCATCAAGAAGTTTAAGAATTTCCTTCTTGACAACCTCCTTCATGGTCGGATTCAACCGCCTTTGAGGTTGTCTCGAAGTTCTAAAGTCTTCCTCCATTAGTATCTTATGCATGCATAGGGAGGGTTTAATTCCTACTAAGTCCTCGATAGTATAGCCTATAGCCTTCCTATGTTTCCTAAGGACAATCATGAGCTGTTCATGTTCATCTATGCTCAGATCGGAACTAACAATAACCGGGAAGGTAGAATTAGATCCTAGAAAAGCGTACCTTAGATGAGTAGGAAGTGGTTTGAGTTCCATTGTTTTCGGAGCTTCCAACGATCCTTGAGAAGCATCCGATGTTTCCTTAGAAGTTTCTAAGGGTGTTGAGTGTGTTGGAGAAGAATCGGAAGAAGTCGAAGAAATGTCTCGATCACTCTCTTCCACGGCCAGAATTATGGGTGGATCTTGTCCTCCACGGCCGTGGTTTAGGGCGTGGAAGGGAAATACGGTTATCACATCTTCTCCACGTCCGTGTAATCCCCTGGAGTGAAGGACGTTTTTGGTTGTGAAATCCACGGTCGTGGAATACAGGGTATGACCGTGGATTCTGACATTCTCAGCCTCATCGTGGAGTTTCTCAAACTCCCCTTTATGCATCTCTTCTTGTGCTTCTAAGGCTTCAATTGCCTCATTGCACTCTTCATCTTCCCCTACATTGGTTAGACTCATAGTAATAACTTTTTGTAGAGGATCGTTAAAGAGAATCGCACTTACCTCCTCTCTAGACAACCCTTCTTCATCTTGGATATCGTAGATATCCTCATCAAAGATTGGCTCCTTCACTAGAGTGGAAAGAACAAACTCTACTTTCTCTTCTCCTATGTCAAAAGCGAGTCTACCATTCTTGCAATCGACCATGCAGCCGGAAGTTGCAAGAAACGGTCTTCCGAGTATGATCGGGACCGGACTATCTGCAGGAATGTCAAGCATGACGAAATCAATAGGAACAAAGAATTTACCTAGCTTGACCGGGACGTCTTCTACAATACCGACGGGGCGAGTGATGGATCGGTCCGCCATGTATAACATCATCTTCACCGGTTTAGGGTCGCTTAAACCGATCTTCCTACACAATGCAAGTGGTATGATGCTCGCACTTGCTCCTAAGTCACATAAAGCGTCATATGTGACATCTCCCACTCCAATGGGAATGCAAAATGACCCCGGATCCTTCAGCTTTGGGGGCATTTTCTCTTTCATGGTCTTGATGAGATCCGAAGAATCCGAACTCATCTTGACTTCACCGAAGTCTTCTAGCTTCCTCTTGTTAGAGAGGAGTTCCTTCAAGAACTTGCCATAAGCCGGCATACCTACAATAGCATCAATGAATGGTATGTTAACATGCAGCTTACTCATAAGTTCTATGAACTTACCGAATTGTTTGTCTAGGCGCGCTCGCGCTCTAGATTGAGGGAATGGAAGGGGAGGTTTGTAAGCTGGAGGAGGAACGTAAACGTCTTCCTTCTCCTTCCCCTTCTCCTTGCCCTTCTCTACGGGGACTTCAACGAACGTAGGCTGCGGATCGGTGGTTGTCACTCCGCTCCTAGTTGTAATCGCCATCACCCTTCCTTTAGGGTTGTCCTCCGTCTTTCCTGGAAGCTTCCCTTGATTTCTAGGAACTTCCTCCGCGTGGTTGAACATTTGGTTTTCTAAAACCTTTTGAGCTTTGTCAACCTTAGAAACTTGATCATCAACCTTGATGAGGCGGTTCTCCAACCCTTGAAGCTTTTCCAAAATCGTTTCCAATATGGGATCGGGCTTCTCCTTCCCCGAAGTGTTTCCTCCATTAGATGATTGCCCCTGGCTTTTCAAAGGAGTAGAGGAAGAGGAAGGTGGAGTTAGTGAATTTGAGTTGAAAGGATAAGAGTTACCGGAATTTTGTTGATTGGAGCGCCAATTGTTGTTGTTTGAACCCCTATTGTTGTTCCAATCGTTGTTCCGGTTGTTGTTGTTTCCATTCCAATTGTTATTCCGGTTGTTGTTCCGGTTATTGTTGTTGCCGCCATTGTTGTTGCTGCCATTGTTATTGCCCAAATAACCAACATCCTTCCCTTGTTGCTTTGGGAATTTGGTCTTGATAGCCTCCTTCAACTCTTTGATCTCATTGTTGAGGGAAAAAATCTGATTTTGAGCTTCGTGTGTGAGCTTTGCTCCTTGCTCCACACGATTTCCCTCCACTTTCCGGTGGGAATACTTCTCTATGACTCTTGCTTGCTTCTCAATGAAGTCCCAAGCGTCATCTTCTCTCATGTCCATGAACGTTCCACATGAGAGGGATTGGAGGTTGAATTGCGTTCCCGCATCCAGCCCCTTGTAGTAAATCTCCGGCAAGGCAAGTTTGGATATGCCATGATGAGGACAATCCAAGAGCAAATCCTGAAACCTTTCCCAAGATTGAAACAAACTTTCGTTAGGTCTCATGGAAAAAACATTAATCTTACCTCTAAGTTCCGCCGTTCTGGATGGTGGAAAGAATTTGGTGAGGAACTCTGCGGAAAGGTCTTCCCACGTATCTAGTTTCCCACTAGGAAGAGCTTGATACCAAGATAACGCTTTCCCCTTCAAGGAGAAGAAGAAAGGCTTGAGCTTATAGTTGTTGGTAGTAGCGCTCTTTGGTCTCATTGTCTCCATCATACACTCAAAGTTCTGCAAGTGTTGGTGTGGAGATTCAGTGCTTGTCCCGCCAAATTGGTTTTGGCGAACAAGAGTAATGACTTGAGGGTTGAAGCTAAACCCTTGCACATCTTCAGCATCGAAATTCACGCCCAAGCGACGTGGTTGTTGTGTTGGATCCATCCGCTGGCCAAGAGTTCTTGGCTCATTATCTACTCGTTCGATCCTCACATTCCTAGGCGGAATGCGGCGATTAGCAGCTCCTTGTGGATGGAAAGGATTTACATTGATCGTGGGATCAATCTCCTCTAGCGGTGGCATGGAAGAATCACTATCATCAGCGGATGAGTGACTTTTTCTTCTAGACCTTGATGCTTTCCTTGAGGATTTCTTGCTTCCCTTATTCTTAAGGTCGCTCATCTCTACCCTCATCTGGAAGATCATGTCTTGTAGATTGTTAACTTGAGATTGATGACGATCCATCTCATCTTGGCGGAGAGTCTCATTCCATTGGAGTTGAGCTTCCTTCTCCGCCAACTCCGCTTGAAGATCACGTTCGTGTCCTTCAGCCATCTTCTTTTCCCTGCGCTTTTGCCTTAAAGTTTTCTCTAGCTCTTGATCAAGAGGCAAGAGATCTTCGGTGTTCCTAGACCTGCGCATGCACTCAAAGTAATATCAAATAACGAGAGCAAGCTCCCAAGCTTGACAACCGGCTACCGAATTCGGCCGAAACCAAATCCCCGGCAACGGCGCCAAAAAAACTTGTTCGCCCCTAGAGGTGTGTGCAAATAAGTTTTAAATTTATAAAACTAGAATCAAGCAAGCGAACCCGCAGTGTACGGATCGACGTAGTTAAGCAAGAATTCCAGAGTATCGAACACAGGGATTTGGGTGGGAACAAATTCGATTGCAGATTATCAAGTGAGTAAATATGAGAGTTTTGCAAATATTGGGAAAACAACAATCCTAAAGATCCAGGTATCCAGCTGTGGCAATCGATTCAAGATATACTAATGATATAAAGACAGAGTTGAGATATGCAAAGGTATGCTAATGTAAGGTAATCGTACGGTGAAGTTCCAAAAACCTTATATGACTCACCTACAAGATACTCCCTATACAGGTTGTTGAGGCTCAATATAGGAAGGTTCTAAAGGCAAGAATTAATGTCAAATACCCATACTTGTAATCCAAGGATCAAGACTAACTTAGCCGATTACGGTTATGACACTCACAATCGAGGTAGAGGTTGTTGAGGCTTCACTACCACCTAGAAAAGACAAGTCTAAACTAAATTAAAGCAAATCTTTAACTTTGGATTAAAGTAAAAGCAGGTTCATAAACTTAAGGGAAATTACGGGCAGATCTTGAGACTCCACGGCCGTGGAACTCAAGAACAAACCGTAATTTAGGGTTCGTCGACGATTCTCTCTAACTCTCAGGATCTAATCTGTTTACGATCGATCTATCATCATCTAAGCCAAAACTATCAACCCTTCACCTTAGAATTGTTAAGGGTTTTTAGCCAATAACCGTCATGTTGATATCAAATTCAAGAATTAAAAGATATAAAGATGAAAACTTTCAAGAACTTTCAATAATCTCCAAACCAATCTCAAAGTCACAATCAAGAACAAATATCATCACGAGATTCGTAATAGAACAAACAAACACAATCTTAGGAAAGAAGGAAGAACGGGATGTCAATCCGTCTTCTAAATCAAACCTAAACAAGAAGAGAAGTCTTCTTGCAAGAAACCTTCCGAATCTTCCGTCAATCCGGGGAATATGGAAATCCCAACGATAATCTCCACCAAGTGCGAGATTAGGGAAAATCCAAGTACGAACTTTGATCTCCAATGAGATCTCCCAATTGCCTCTGAGTGAAATGTAAGCGTAGATGTGAAACGAGGTGTAAGCCGGCCTATGCGTCGATGAATGCCGCTAAGCGAGGATGACGGAATCTCTCTTTGTCCGTCTTTTTATAGGGAAAGATAAAATATCGGCCCGGCCCAATCTTCAAAAGATCGTGGCTTCGAAATGTGGCGAAAAAGATCGCCAAGTTCACGGTCGTGGAAGATTCCACGACCGTAATTTAGAGCGTGGATTATGTCACGGTTTGAACCATATGTTCCACATCCGTAATAGTTACTGGAATGCACCACGCCTCTCTTTGCAGTGTTCCACGGCCGTGGAACCAAACGTGGTTTGTAGTACGGCCGTATTTTAGAGCGTGGTTTAGGGCAAGAACGTGATTCTTCCCTAGCCTCGTGCATTCCTCAAGTTGAACTCTAATTTGCTCCTAATAATGCCCTCAATCCATGGACATATTCAATCAACTCTTCTCTTCTCGATTTCGTTCGGAAATGACTCTCAATCACCTATAATCAACATAAAGCTAGTGTAGACATCCATATCGACAATATAGGCAATACTAGCTCACATATGCAACGATGTTCAATCAAAGACTATCAATATGAATCAAATACGTTTAGAAAACGTGCCTAAAATATCACAATATTTCATGCTAACGGTAAGCCCATCTTTCCTTTGTCCCAAAACAGCCCCAACGGCCACATCACTTGCATCACACTTTATTTCAAACAGAAGGCTCCAATCCGGAGGTTGCATGACAGGGCGGAGATCAAGGCATTCTTCAACCTACAAAATGTTTCAAGACAATCCTTGGAGAAAACAAACTCAATATCTTTCATTAGTAGGTTATTGACATGCTTAGAAATTTTAGAAAAATCTTTTATAAACCTCCGGTAAAAACCGGCATGCCCTAAGAAACTTCTTACCCCCTTCACCGAGGTAGGTGGTGGCAACTTCTCTATTGTTTCTATCTTTGCTCTATCAACCTCGATGCCTCGGTTGGACACCAAGTGTCCCAACATAATGCCTTCACTCACCATGAAGTGGCATTTCTCACAATTCAAAACAAGGTTAGTTTCCTCACATCTCTTTAACACCAAAGACAAGTTAGCTAACCAATCATCAAATGAAGATCCATACACCGAGAAATCATCCATAAACACTTCCATAATGTTCACAATATATTCAGAAAAAATAGCCATCATACACCTTTGAAAGGTAGCGGGTGCATTACACAACCCAAATGGCATTCTCCTATATGCAAATGTTCCCCAAAGACATGTAAATGTTGTTTTCTCTTAGTCATCCTGGTGAATAGGGATTTGGAAAAACCCACTATAGCCATCTAAGTAACAAAAGTGTGAATGTTGAGCTAATCTCTCTAGCATTTGGTCAATGAAGGAAGACGGAAGTGATCTTTCCTAGAGGCCACTGATAGCATGAATTTTAATCTATATTTTGGGGTTTGTTTGGACGTTTTATCTTCAATAATCTGCATGATTGTATGTATAATACGTGATTATATTACCATTTCATCTACCTTTGCGGGAATCGAGGTCTACACCTAGTTTTGTTGTAATCGTAGGTAAAATGGCACGTTTTGCATCAAAAAGGAGCAAAAGGAGCTATGGAGTCATTAGAGCTACATTCAGGAACATAAGGAACCATCCAGGAAGCATAGCCATGGATTAGAGATTTACTTTGGACCAGATTTGAGAGATTTCACATTCAGTTGTGACTCACCTCAGTTGACCACAAATTCACCTCGACCGAGGTGATCCAGAGAAGTCGACTCGACCGAGGCGAACACCTGGGACGCGGCGAGAATATTTTATTCTTGGCTGAGATCTTTTATCTTTGGAAAGAGATCTTATATTTTTGGGCTTGGCTCTTGGAAGGAAGAAGATATGCTAGATCATATATTTTACCTATTTTTATGGGAAGAGATCTTTCTAAGATATCTTATCTTTGGAGAGTAATCTTCCTATAAAAAGGGTCGGATTTCCCACAAATCCAACATCCACTAGTATCCCGCATAGCACGCAGCATACATCCGCTATCACCTTGCTTACATCTACTACACCGCTGCGGTCATACTCTAGTTGGGAGATTTGAAGAACCTTTTTGAAGGTTGAAGAAGGAAGATTGTAGCTTTTATAGCTTTTGAAGGGTTTTTTGTAAGAGCATCTTAGATTTCCTTCCTTGTTGTCTTGTCTTGTTGGATTTCTATCCAAGGAATGCTTTGTTGTGATATTTGATTCAGTTATTAAAGTCTTTTCATTAAATTCTTCTTGTTCAAATATTCACTTTCTTCCCATATACTTGATTAATACTTTCATGATGATGAGTGGCTAATCACTTTGTGTGATTCTAGGGTGATTGGCTGAAGGTTGTGGGAAAAACAATGATAGAATGATCTTAATCACAGTAGGACCCTGAAAGTTCGAGTCTTTAACCTTGACCCTAAGCATCTCGCTCAATCGATGAACATCTCGGCCGGGGTGGAATTCTTCTAACCGAGGTGACTTATCTGATCCGAAACTGAGAGTTAAGTGTTAGAGTTTGCCAAATCCTATTCTTATTACACCTTTCTTGGTTCAATGCAAGCTTAGGATGAGACTTACCCGGTGATTCCTTAGTTTGTTTACCTAAGATCATAAGTATAGGTAATAAAGGTTTATCCTTTATTGGGGTTTGAGTGTGCTTTCATCCCATCTTTGTGAATTAGCCTGAGACTTACCCGGTAAAGGTTGATTCTATTTCCTTAGATGGTGTGTTAGTTTGAGGTTATAGTTCTTTATCTTAATTCCTTGAGACTTACCCGGTAATAGGAGTTACGGTTTGGGATTAGTGAGTAGTGAGACTTACCCAGTGATCTATTCCACTTTAGTAACACCTTCCCTATGCAAAAACCTCAGCTTTGTCCGCTTATCTTTAGATCTTGAGTTGGAACCACAACTAGATGCTTTAATCCCTAGAATTGCATATTCCCTTTATTGACTTCTATCATCTTTGATTGTTTTAATTGCTTTGTGGTTAGTAATTACTAAAGCTTACCGTAATTGGACTTTGTTTCACTAAGTCCCTGTGATCGACCCCTAGAATTCCTTGCTTTTTACTATGATTGACCCGTACACTGCGGGTTCGCATCCTTGTTTTAAGCTTATGTCTAGGGTTATAAATTTAAAGCTTGCACACATCGTTTGGAGCGAACAGCCACATTTAGTTTCCTATAGTCAATTCACATTCTCCAACCCGTAACCGTCCTAGTTGGGATTAGTTCACTGTTCTCATTAGTTACTACGGTCATACCACCTTTCTTAGGAACAACATGAACGGGACTAACCCATTTACTATCTGAAATCGGGAAAATGATTCCCCGCATCTAGCAATTTAAGGATCTCTTTCTTGACTACCTCTTTCATGATAGGGTTCAAGCTTCTTTGAGGTTCAATTGAAGGTTTATGGTTGTCTTCCATTTATATTTTATGCATGCACAAGGAAGGTTTAATGCCAACTAAGTCATCAATGGTATAACCTATAGCTCTCCTATGCAATCTCAGCTCATGCAACAATCTATCAAGCTCATCATCGTTCAAAGATGCATTAACAAACACCGGATAAGTAGAACTTTCACCAAGAAAAGCATACTTTAAATGAGAAGGGAGAGGTTTAAGTTCAAGTTTAGGAGGACCTTTATCGGTTGGAGACGATCCATACAATGTAGGTTGAGATGATTCCAAAGTCATGGAAGACTCTCCAAGACTCCTTGAAGCTTGACCAACGACTAAGGCACTTTCAGGAGAAACCACGGGCAAAACCACGACCTCTGGCATAACCACGGCCATGGAATCTGAGAAGCTGGAACATTTGAGCATTCCAGAGAGTTCCACGGGCAAAATTACGGCCGTAGTTCCCCCTCCCTGGTTGTGGTTCCTACTGTGGTTCAGCATAACTTCGTGCACTTCAAATTCAACACTTGTCTCCTTTTCCAATGCATCCAAAGCCTTGATTTCTTCATTGTAATCATCCTCAACTCCTTCCTCCATCAAAATCAAGCTAAGAACCTTCTCCAAGTGATCCTTGATCAAGATTGAGCTCACAACTTCTCTACATTCCTCTTGCTCGACAATGTTGAACACATCTTCACCAAGAGCTGGCCCCTTCATCATTGTGGATATCTTGAACTTGATATTCACTCTCTTATGTTGAAGGAGAGGATTCCATTTTTGCAATCCACTAAGCATCCGGATGTGGATAAGAATGGATTTCCTAGGATGATAGGAACCGGGTAGTCCGCCGGGATGTCCAAAACAACAAAGTCAATCGGCACATAGAACTTCCTAAGCTAAACCGGTATGTCCTCTAGGATTCCTACGGGTGAGTAATTGAACGGTCCGCCATGTAGAGGGTCATATTGACCGGATTTGGA
Organism: Fagopyrum homotropicum; assembly: GCA_033239125.1. Classification (NCBI taxonomy): domain Eukaryota; kingdom Viridiplantae; phylum Streptophyta; class Magnoliopsida; order Caryophyllales; family Polygonaceae; genus Fagopyrum; species Fagopyrum homotropicum. The sequence continues at coordinate 74,846,553 of BSWB01000004.1, forward strand.
TCTCCTAGCCTAACCTTATTGCAAAGTGCAAGCGGGATGATGCTTACACTTGCTCCAAGATCACAAAGGGCTTCATATTGCACTTCTCTAACCCCAATTGGCACACAAAAAGATCCCGGATCTCTTAGTTTAGGAGGCATCTCCTCCCCCATAGTTTGAATCAACTCTGAAGATCTCTTTGTCATTCTAACTTCTCCATACTCCTCCAACTTCCTCTTATTGGAGAGTATTTCCTTCAAAAATTTTTCATAGGCCGGCATACCTAGAATAGCATCCATGAATGGAATGTTAATATGCAATTTAGACATAAGTTCAAGGAATTTACCGAAATGTTTGTCCAAGCGAGCTCTTGCTCGTGATTGTGGGAATGGTAGTGGTGGCTTGTATGGAGGTGGTGCCACATATGTTGGCTCATCATCCTTGCTCTTGCCTCCTTCTTCTTGCAATTGTTCCTCCTCTACTACTTCTTGTTTTCCCTTGTCATTCCCCTTAGGTAAGGGGTCTTTCATGCTCAGCCCACTCACTCCTTATGGTAATGGCCAACACTTGGCCTCTTGGATTGTCCTCGGTCCTTCCGGGAAGCTTCCCCGGATCTCTTTGTGCTTCACCCGCATTTTGGAACACTTGTGCTTCTAGAACCTTTTGAGCTTTAGAAATGGAAGTCACCGTGCTCTCAAGTCCACTCAACCTTCCAAGTAATTGTTCAAACATCATTTCAGTTCTATCCTTTGGAGGTTGAGTAAAACCGGGTTGAGGCTCTTGTGAAGCCTTAGGTGGTGGTGCTGCACTTGTGGATGCGGGAGGGTTCAAGGCACCATCCTGGTTAGAATAGGAGAACCCAGGATGGTTGTGATTAAGCCGGTAATTGTTGTATTGCCAGCTTTTGTTGAAGTTCCTAGGGCCTTGATAATTGTTGAAATTGCCCCTTCCCATGTAGTTAATGTCCTCCTCTTTGGAAGCCAAATTTGCTTGCACTTGCACTTGAGGACTTGCTTGATTCTTCAAGGTTGTGGCACACAACTCCCTCAAAGACTTAAGCTCATTGTTGATTGCATCGAGTTTGTAGTTGCTCATGGTGACTTCACTCACTTCATATACCCCCGGTTTCCTCCCATCACTTTTCCTATGGGAGTACTTCTCTATCACCAAGGCTTGCTTCTCTACAAACTCCCAACCTTCATCCACATTCTTCTCCATGAATGTTCCACTGGAAAGTGATTGTAGCTTGAACTGGCTATCCTCATCAAGCCCCTTGAAATAGATCTCCAATAGCTCTATCTTCGGTATCCCATGGTGTGGACAATTTAGGAGGAGGTCCTTGAACCTCTCCCAAGACTTGAATAGGCTCTCTCTATCCTTCATCATGAAGGCATTGATTTTCCCTCTTAGCTCGGTTGTCTTGGAAGGCGGGAACAACTTAGTCAAGAACTCGGTTGTCATCTCCTCCCAAGTACTCACACGTCCTAGTGGAATAGATTGGTACCAAGCCAAGGCTTTATCCTTAAGTGAGAAGGAAAAAGCCCTAAGCTTGTGGTTGTTGTTCTCCAATCTAGGCGGCCTTAGAGTCTCCATCAATATCTCATAGTTCATCAAGTGTTGATGAGGAGACTCTCCTTCCATCCCTCCAAATTGATTGTGCCGGATCATTTGTAGCACTTGAGGATGGAGCTCGTAATCATGGGCTGCGGGATCTCCTAAGTTTACACCCAGACGGTGCACTCTTTGGGCTGGATCCATACATTTTCTAGCGTTTGTGGCTCCTCAATCATGATCGGCTCGAACCGAACATTAACCGCCGGCTGCGGTGGCGGTGGTGGTGGAGGTTGTTGACGATTAAGCTCTCTTTGCACAAGAGCTTGCCTAATCTCTTTAATTTCCCTCCTAGTTGCTTCTTGCCTCTCATTGGCAAGTCTCCTCTCGTTCTCCAAGAGTTCATCCCTTATCCTAATTTCCTCTAAGGCATTATCCAACTCAGCTTGATGATCTCTTGCGGCCATCTCCTTCTTCTTCTTAATGCTCTTAGATCTAGCTTTAGGGGTTTTCTCCGGTTCGGGATCGAATGGAGCTAAATCCTTGCCACGAGATCTTCACATGCACTTAATGAATGAGAGATGTCCTGGAAATTCAAAGACACAAACCAAACAAGAACAAAAGCAACAAGAAAGACCTACACTATAAACAATCACAAATAATGATTCAATCTAGAACTAGTCCCCGGCAACGGCGCCAAAAACTTGTTACGCTAGGAACGTGTGTAGCACAAAAGTCTTAAATTTATAACTCGATATATTTTTCCTAACTCCTAGCTAACCCAGAGTGTATGGGTCGTTTTGTAGTGAGGATAGTATTTTGAGGTCGAACACAAAGACTAAGGTGAAATCAAATAAAATAAGTGACTAAGGATAGTGTAAATCTAGTCTAAGAAAAGAGAAGGGAATAAAGAAAAGAAAATCACAATGTTTTTGGATTGGTTTTGTGGTGATCAAGAAAGGATCGCAAATCATGCAAGATTAACAAATCAAACGAACAATTAAGCTAGCAACATAAACAAGCAAAACAAACACGAGATATGTGATTAAAGAGATAAAAGCGGATTCTAGGGATTAGGAATTCCGGTTATGGCATTGGACTCAAGCTTCAATTCAACCTTGGACTAGCTATGGTATGATGGGAAGGAATGTTTCTCAAATGGGGTCAATCACCGGGTAGGTCTCATGATCCACTCATCCCGCAACTAAGGTCCTATCACCGGGTAAGTCTCTAGCAGCCTAAGGTTGGGAAATCTATACAAACCGGATTGCTATCTAGAGGTCTAACATCTCCTTACCGGGTAAGTCTCGAGAAGGAAAGTCCTAAACATCACTCCTAGCACATTCAGTCCAATAGTGGCTTGTGAGGCTCACTACTACCAATAGTTCATCATCTTTGGTATCTAAGACCAAGAATCACCGGGTAGGTCTCTTCTCTCACTTAGTTTGCTAGCATTAGGTCACCCTAGGCTAGATTAAGCTTAACAAACACTAGGATTTCAACAATCTAACATCCTAACATTCAGATTTATCAATACAAGCACAATAGAACAAAATCACGGGCAGATCATCAGAACCACGGTCGTGGAAGTATAAGAACAGACCGTGATTTGTAACAGTAGTTAAGTGCGAGCAAGCAAATCATCCAAAGATACATTTAAGTCTATTCTATCATAGTCCAAGCCATAACCATCATTCATTTACCCTAGAATCTCAACTACTTAGCCAACAACATGCATTTTAACAATCAAACTCAACAAGCATACATTCATGGCTTCCATAGAAAGAAAATGAAATGAAAGAGAGATGAAACAAGTAGAAAAAGAAAACCAAGCTGAATATATGTTTAAGAAAAAATTACAACCCTTCAAAAGAAGGTCCAAATCGTTCCTTACAAAATCCTTGCAAATGTCTTCAACAAGCTCACTCAAAAACCACTCAAAACTCTAAAAACTCTAAAACTATGTTCTTCTTCTTCTTCTCCAAATGAGAGTGTTTTTGCTCCCCTCCAAGAGTAGCCTCCAATGGAATGTTGTTGAATGAGAGAATGTGGGAGAGGATCCCTAGCATCAGCCTACTGGACCACTTATATCCTCCATCAAGGGCAAGAGTCGGTTATGGAGATCGTGGGACAGCTGTCACAACTATCCAAAGAGAATCACGGTCGAAACCACGGGCGTGGAATCTGGGTCTAGACCGTGGTTTTGCTCAGACAACACTCTTTTGATCGTTAAGCCATGAGTTGGTGCAAGGCATGCACCAACAAGGTCCTATGTGTTCTCCTTAGCTCCTAGCTTGCTTCTTAATGAGTCCGGAAGTGTGTCATCACGAGGAATGATCCTCGAATGTATCGATTAAGCTCCAAAAGCTCCCCAAAATACCTACAAAACTGACAAGAGTTCGTGTAGACGTCTATTCCGACAATATGCATGAATTAAGCATAAACGTCATGAACTAATGCCAAACTATGCATGAATAGCGGGAAAACTATCTAAATGGATACCTAAACTAACATCATAAATCATGTTATCAGAGATCTCGAGTTTTATCTCTCTCTGGGGATAAAGCTTTTTAGAGAAAGAGAGAAAGAAAAACTATTAATCGAATGAAGATGTTTTTGGATCACTTGAAGACTATTGATGTTTCAGTATCAGCTTGTGTACTTGTTCTTCAATCTCCATCTTCATTTATAACCTTCTATGGACAGGTCTTCTAGCCGTTGGAAAGATGAACGTTTTGGAGATCACTCTTGTTCTCCATGAAGATCGCTTCTTGATTGAGATGAGATAGACATTGTGGGTCTTCATCTATTTGTTGTAACAATAGTCAAGTTCTTTGCGGGAATGGTCTGTTCGCCTCTGAATAGAATTCTTATCACATTTCTTGACTACTCCAAATTCTTCAATATTCAAAATATTTGGATCCTCAGAAGATGGTTGGCAAATAGGACGGTCTTTGACAATCTTATGACATTGTGTCATGACCTATTAAGCATCCTATGTGGTGGCTTGTCCATCTTATTTTGTTAATGGCTTGATGCTACTGGCAGTTGTAAGAGAAAGAGTGTTGACATGAAACATTTGATTAGTTTTCTGATTTAGAATGCCAGTAGATCTTGTGTTTCATCCAGCCTGTCAGTCAGTGTTGATCGGAAGAAGACAAGATCGGTTCTCAGAGAGTCCCATTGCGCTCTCTACAGCTTCCAGATGTTGTACCGTGGTATAATTCCAAGTTGGTTGCTCCTTTAAAACTCATATTGTTCTATAGTCAACTTCTGTTCTCTTAATCCCTAAACTGTCAAAGAATTTCTCATCCAATTCTCCATACACAATATGTTCCACCTCATTAGAATAGTCAATAGAAAAATGTTGAAAGATTTTTGGAAGCAAATTTCCATATGACAGGTGATAATCACTGGGAGAATTTAACACATTGACCATGTGAGACAGAATAGTTTCTGGAAGATTAACCTTTAGCCCATTCAGCACATGATACACAAATGCAAGTAATGTATTTGTCACCATATCTCTTTTGTTAATCCTTGGTACCACACATCTAACCAAAATAGCACAAACAATTCTGGCTTCAAGGGTTAGACAAGTAGTATTGGGTTGTGGTAAGGCATTGTGTAGAAGAAACTATTCTTTGGCCAATTGAATGGTTCTAGCAGGGGTAGGATGATCAAAGACATCATAGCGAGAAAGACCAAAGATATCAGCAATAATCTCAGTAGTAAGGGTGATTTTCTTACCTTTGACAACCGAGTCCAAAACCCATTCTTCACTTTCTCTTCTAGCGGTTAAGTTGATGTAGAGCAACTTGGTTAGTCGTGGGAAGGAGACTTGTCCTGGGTTGAGCATAAATCAGATAGAGCTTGCTTGAAGCACTTCAAGCCATGGTAACGAAAAGCATGAGAAGAGTTCTCTATCGACAAGTTCACACATGCATTCATGTCGTTCTTCGAACTCAATCGGCCATTTCTTGACGGCTGTTTGACTTCCAAACCACTGTGAGGGAAGGCCCATCTTGGCAAAAATTTCAGTGTCATTTATATGAACTGGAGCACTGGAGCTTGAATTTGACCCTGATCTTGAGTCTGAGTCTGAGTCGGAGGAGATCTGAACCACTCTCTGTCGCTTGGGGGCCGATGATGTTGCTTCATCAACTGAAGATCTCTTGGATGCCATGAGAATTTTTGATAGAAAGAAGAAGCGGGTTTGTGAAAATTGAAAGAGTAAAGCACAAAGTTTGCAAAGAGAATATGAAGCGGAAGAGATAAAGAAAGAAGAGAAGTGGTATTTAAGGGAAGAAGTCACATCAACGTAAGATCACTAAGATATTGAGAAATTCAAGATCTTGAGAGAATCATTGTTAGTTAAAATTCTTTCCATAAATTTTGGTAACCACTTTTCAAAATTCTTTGAATTAGAAAATAAAGCCTTTTGAAATCCCTTTTAAAGAAAACTCTTGAAAAAAAATTAGAAATTTGCATATCTAAAAGATATGAATTCCTAATGATCCGTATTTTAATTTACCCTTTGAAACGTATTTCAAAGCCTTTGAATTGCCTTTCGAGGCCCTTGAAAACATTAATTGGGCTGCATACCTAGGAACAAATAAAATGATTTACTCCCCCTACGTTAATGCTTCCTTGTTCAACATACCAAGCTCCAATCTAATGAAATTAAATTGTTCCTCAAGAAAAGGCTTGGTAAAGATATGTGCAAGTTGCAAGTTAGTAGATATAAAAGAGATCGAAACATCACCTTTCTCAACAAGATCACGTATGAAGTGATGCCTTACATCAATATGCTTAGTCCTTGAATGTTGCACAGGATTTTTGGTTATAGAAATAGCACTACTATTATCACATTTTATGGAAATACCTTTCAAGTCAAAGCCAAGATCACGAAGTTGTTGAGCAATCCATAGAATTTGTGCACAACAGGCTCCCGCAGCTATATATTCAGCTTCGGCTGGGGATAGGGCGATAGAATTTTGCTTCTTGATGTGCCAACTGATTTGGGATGACCCTAAGAATTGGCAACATCCAAAAGTGTTTTTCCTATCGACCTTATAACCTGCAAAGTCTGCGTCTGAATAGTCAACAAGGTGAAACGAGCTTTGACGTGGGTACCATAACCCTAGATCCTTAGTATCATTGAGATACCGAAAAATTCTTTTCACATCTATCAAGTGTGACTGTTCGCCCAAAAGTGTGTGCGTGAAAATAAGTTTTAATTATAAAACTGAAACAAAAGCAAGCGAACCCGTAGTGCACGGATCGGCGTAGTTAAGCAAGTATTCCAGAGTATCGAACTTAGGGATTTGGTGAGTCAAATTCAGTTTCGAATAATCGAGCAAGTAAAAGTATAAAAGCTTTGCAAATATTGGGGAAAACAACAATCCTATAGATCCAGGTATTCAATTGTGGCAATCGATTCAAGATATACTATAGATATAAGGACAGAGTTGAGGTTGCAAAGGTATAACTAAGGTAAGGTAATGTACGGTGAAGCTCCAAAACCTTATATGTCTAACCCAAAGACTCTCTCTATAAAGGTTGTTGAGCTGCAGTATCAAAAGGATCTAAAGGTAAGAATTACTCTCAAATACTCATGCCCAAACCCAAGGAATCAAAGACAAGCCAAAACGGTTAAGGTTGTGACACTCGAAACCGAAATAGAGGATATTGAGCCTCACTACTACCTAGGAAAGGCAAGCCAAGGCTAGGTTAAAGCAAATCTTTAACTTTGGATTAAAGAAAAAGCAAAAGTCGTAAAACAGAGAAAATCACGGCTAGATCTTGAGATTCCACGGCCATGGAACTCAAGAACAGACCGTGGTTTAGGGTGTCGACGAGGTTTCTCACACTCTCAAGGTCCAACCAAATTACAATCGATCTATCATCATCTAAGCCACAACTATCAACCCTTCACCTTAGAATTGCTAAAGGGTTTTAGCAAATAACCATCATCATAATATCAAAAATCAATTTAAGAAGAAAGAAAGATGAAAACTCTAGAAAACTCAATAACAAATCAAAGCATATCACAAATCCGAATAACAAAAGTAGTATGTTTACGAATTCAGAATATGGAACAAGAATCCTCACAGCAATCTCAAGGAGTGATGAAGAACGGAGTTTTTATCCGTCTCCGAAAGCGAAACCCTAAGAAAATCTCCCAAGTACGTAATCTCCAATATCGCGTCTTTCAGAAATCTCCAATCCTTCGAAATCTCCAATCCTCAAGGTAAAATGAAACCCTAAGCTTGGAACCGTATGTAGCCAACCCCGTTTTCTTCTATCTTCAGCCTTTTTATAGACAAAATTAGGGTTTCTAAAAAACCCAATAATCGTCGCTGACGTGGCAAATATGACACGTATCCTTCGTCATGGAAATAACGGTCTCATAACTTTCCACGGCCGTGGTTTAGACCGTGTAACTTTCTGTTGTGCTTCAAACTCACTTTCCACGATCCATTGCCAAATCCGCGGCCGTAATTTAGGGCGTGGAAATCCAAATTCTTCTGAAAGCCTTTATTTCGTGATTCTTCACTCATGCTCCTTCCTTATCTTCTCCAAAGCATGTCTTTGCCATCAAGCATGATCAAATACTCCTTTCCTTCCAAATTTTGCTCCAATCCAAGCCTTTATTCACCTATAAACAAAACAAAGCTAGTGAAGATCTCTATATCGACATAGTGGGTGAATGAGCTCACAATTGCTTCAAACTCATATCTATGTACACATAAAAGAGGGAAAAAAAACTAAAACAAGTGCCTAAAATATAGTCATATTTCATGCTAACAAAATACCTCATACTTGTCACTTGCTTGTCCCCAAGCAAGGTTTTCAAAATCTTAGAACATAAGGTAGAATGAAATATGAATGCAAAACAAAACAAAACAATCTTTTTGGTAATGTGTTTCTAATAAATAGATCATCCTCAAACCTTGCTTCATTCATCCTTGAAAACATTCATACACATAAACCAAAACATGCAAAGCAAAGGAACTTCACAAATTGCCTAAACTTCAAGTCAAACATCATAACCTTCAAGCATTGTCAAAATCAAGCATGTGAAACTTCAATTTAGATCACCAATTCAAATAACATTCTTATGATCTCAAGGACTTTCAAGTAAGGTCAAGAATACGGAAAAGGTGGGAAAACTTGTAAAGGAATGTGGTATATGAATCCGGGAAGAAGGAACAACACAAACTCTTTTCTTTTCACCGTTTGAACTAACCACCAACTTAGAGCTTTGCTCTAGACTTTTTGCACATAATTTTTCGACTTTACTTTTGGAGTTATGGACAGCGGTGCACAAAAACCGAAGCCTAGGAGATTGGCTCTTCTCAATTTCGAGATGCCTCAAACCCTTGATGCACATACCATAATTCGTTTGGAATATCGCTCAATCCGACTTTGCCAAGACACAAACACCCAGCTATATGAATGATGCCGAGTTACTCATCATCATGATTGACTTCCCCAAACCTATATTTTCCTACACTTTGAATTCAAACAATTTCTTTCATGGACCTCCCACATCAAATATGCCAAAATCAACTCTTCCTAAATCCTAAATAGGTAAAGGAGGCAAATATTTTCATTGAGGGGCAAAATGATCAAAGAAAGAAGTAAGAAAATCGAGGTGCCTTAATCATCTCATAAAAAAGTATAAGAACTCATATTGTGATTTCAACCTTCATTTCTCAAAATGATTTAGATAAAGAAAGGGTTTGCAAGGGTAAGGTCGAAAGATTAGTCGCCCACTCCGGTAACTACGAATACCAATCTGGCGGCTGACCATACCATGCAGGAGCGTCCTGAGGAGGAGTCGGTGCCACCGGTGGATGATCATACCATGGAGGAGGAGCTTCCATCCATGATGGCTGCTCTCTATACCAAGCGGGTGGAGTCTCCATCCATGTCGGCCTCTCACTCACACTAGCCCTGCATGAAGAAGAGGAACTGGAAGGTCTAGAAGGGCGGGGGGGATCGCCTAGGCGGCTCCGGGAAGTCGGCCAGCTGGTCCGGGAATGTACCAAAATCGTGCTCAGCGCCTCCTACATCATGATCATCTCCTCCTCCCATCTCCTCATCATCATCCTCAGTTGAAACCTCATCCGGCACATATAGGAGCTACAAGTCTATTGGCATGCATAGGTACAAAGGTCCCCTTCCAATTATGGCGGCCTAGCATGATGGAGTACTCGGGAAGCCATGGGATACCTCTACCACCTCTCTCCTCCCAAGGCATAGCGGCGGTAGGTGGAGCTCGGTGGCGGGGGAAGATGATACCTCTAGTCATAAGCCCATTGAGACCCAAAGGTCTCGCCGTATCCTAGCACAAGCGGAGTAGTCTATCCCCAACTGATTGACGATGTGAGTCACCATAACCCCATAACCTATGTTCCCGGGCTTTTTGTTCTTCAACTTACTAATGGTGGAGGCAAGTAGGGTAGCACAATCGGCGGATCTACCGGTAAGCATACAATAGAGGAGGAAAAGCTCATTGGTCTTGATCTTTTGTGGGGTCTCGGTCCTAGGGAAAAGGCACTCCGAAAGGACTCTATAAGCTATCTTCAAGGCTAAGTGATAGATGAGCTTAGCCTTGGTGTCGGCCGGCTGCCAACGATCCTCACTAGCATATATCATAGCAATGTACTCCCAAAAATCCTTAGCATACACTCCCCCGGGAAACCTACCATTGAAACTTTCATGGAACCCAAAGAAGGTTCCAAACTGAATGATGGAGAACTCATAGTTTTGCTTCATTAGCCTAAAGGATACCGTTCGGTTTACGTTGTTATGCTCAAAGGAAGTCACAAACTCCCTTGTTATCTCCTCATAGGCATCTTCTCTAATGGCGGAGAAAATGATCAATCCAGCTCTATCCAAGAGCCAAGTCAAGTCATTGACCACATTGAGCTCCTCAAGCTCCTCTAGGACAAGGTATCTAGGTCCTATGATTGGTCTTTTCTCAATCCTATCTAAGGCTCCTAGGTAATCCTCATGGATTCTAGGGATTCTAGGAGGTGGTGGTGATGGTGGTTCACTAGGAGGGGGTTGGGAAGAGGAGGAACTATCACCCTTTTGCTTCTTGTTCCTACTAGATTTCCTTCTAAATATTATCTCTCGACAACAGAAAAAACCACGGTCTATTCTTGATTTTCCACGGCCGTGGAAATGTACGGGACCGTGGTTTTGCTCTGTTTCTCCCAAATCTCAGCAAATGCACACCAAAATCAACAATCACAGCCCTAGACTAATTCCAATTCCAATTTCGTTCAGTTCTCCTAAAATCTTGCAAAGAAATTGAACTAAATTGACAAAGAAGAGAAAAGGGAGTAAAAACCTAGGTTTGGATTTTTCAAATCCAAATTCCTTCTCCAATGTGGATTGTTCACTCAGTTTGTTGCTTGGATCTTGTAGATGGTTGAAAATGCTCTACTTTAGGCTGAATAATCGATCGAATCGGACTCCGGATGAAGAATTACGGGATGAGAGAAGGTGGCAGCGATTTGGACGTGGTTCTGGGCGTGGAAAGGGGGTTTTTTGTGTTTTTGTGAAGGAAGGTGGTTTATATAGTGGCCGTAGTTTTTTGGAAAACCACGGTCACTCGAGGCATTCCACGGCCGTGGAAATGGACGGACCCGTGGTTTATCTCTGATTTGTGTCATGTTTTGGAAAATTACGGCCACCTGTTACTTCCACGGCCGTGGTTTTGGGCGTGGAAGTCTTTGTTGTGTGCCAAAATCCAAGTTTCGTCAATTCCTTCCAACTTTTGCTTCCTTCCCTTGCCCATTCCTTATTCCTACATCCAAAAACATAACATACCGGGAGGTATCGAGGGGAAAACAAAACAAAAAAACAATTAATCTAAACTAACCTAAGAAAGAAAAAACAAAAACACAAATGCAATACCTTGGGTTGCCTCCCAAGAAGCGCTTGTTTTGGGTCCATAGCTAGACCATTCCTGAGTTTATTGGAGGACAATCGGAGCGATTTCCTCAACTAGGAGCTCCGGTGAATACTTCTTAAGACGTTGGCCATTCACTTTGAAACTTCCGCTCTTTTCACCCCATACTTCAACTGCGCCATGGGGAAAAACACGTCTAATCAGATAAGGTCCAGTCCAACGAGATTTAAGCTTACCTGGAAAGAGCCGAAGCCTCGAATTGAAGAGGAGAACTTGATCTCCTTCTTTGAGGTCCTTTGGAATGATGTGTTTATCATGCCAACGCTTCGCCCTTTCCTTGTAAATCTTTGCATTCTCATAGGCGTTCAAGCGGAGTTCTTCAAGATCGTTAAGGTCCAAGAGGCGCTTCTCGCCTGCTTCCTTCATGCCGAAGTTCAACCACTTCACAGCCCAGTACGCTTTCTATTCTAGCTCAATCGGGAGATGACAAGACTTCCCATACACAAGGTTGTATGGTGTTGTACCTATGGAGTCTTGTATGCAGTCCTATACGCCCATAATGCATCATCTAGTTTCAAAGACCAATCCTTCCTTATCTAGTAGAGCTTCGAATCTTCGGGCAATGAAGTGTGAACCTCCGTCACTAATGATAGTATGTGGTGTCCCAAACCTTAGGAAAATAGTTTTATGAAAGAACTTGATAACAACCATGGCATCATTAGTTGGAGAGGCAATAGCTTCAACCCATCTTGAAACATAATCTACACCTAGAAGTATGTATTGGTTTCTACAAGATGATGGGAAAGGTCCCATGAAGTCTACTCCCCAAACATCGAAGATTTCCACCTCCTGAATATTATTGAGAGGCATCTCGTTTCTCCTAGAGATATTTCCTATTCTTTGACAAGAAACGCAATAAGAAACAAAGGTTTGCACATCCTTAAATAAAGTAGGCCAAAAGAAACCGGGTTGCAATACCTTAGCGCTAGTTTTATTGGAACTAGCGTGTCGTCCACAAGGTAGTGAAAAACAATGACGAATGACGCTTTGCATTTCGTCTTCCGGCACACATCTCCTAATGATGCCATCGGGACCTCTCTTGAAGAGTAGAGGTTCATTCCAAAAGTATTGTCGGACATCCCTAAAGAACTTCTTTCTTTGTGCATAGGATAATCCGGGAGGTATTTCTTGACAAACCAAGTAATTTACAAAATCAGCAAATCAAGGTTCGTTACATCTAGATATCTTGTCGATGCACTCCTCTATGATGTGTAAGTGCTCATCCGGGAAGGAGTCATCAATGGGTAGTTCGTCGTCTTCAATGTGTGGTAGACGACTCAAATGATCCGCAACAGAATTTTCCGAGCCTTTCTTGTCGCGGATCTCTAGATCGAATTCTTGTAGGAGAAGAATCCATCTAATCAGCCTCGGTTTTGCATCCTTCTTGGCGAGTAAATACCGGATCGCTGAATGGTCCGTGTATACAATCACCTTCGCTCCTACAAGATAAGAACAAAACTTTTCAAAATGCATATACAATGGCTAAAAATTCTTTCTCCATTGTGGCGTAGTTGAGCTGCGCTTCATCTAGCATCTTGCTAGCATAATAGATAGCATGGGTTCGGCCTTCCTTCTTTTGCCGCAGCACCGCTCCAACAGCTACGTCACTTGCGTCACACATAACCTCGAACGGGAGATTCCAGTCCGGAGGTTGGATAATCGGGGCTGAGATGAGAGCTTCCCGGATCTTATAGAAAGCATCTAAACAATCCTGCAAAAAATCAAAAATTGCATCCTTCATCAATAGATTAGTTAGCGGTTTCGAAATCTTAGAAAAGTCCTTGATGAATCTTCTATAAAATCCATCATGTCTTAGAAAACTTTTTATCCCCTTCACCGAAGATGGAGGAGGAAGTTTCTCTATAGTCTCTATCTTTGCCTTATCAACTTCGATCCCTCTACTAGAGATCAAGTGTCCTAGTACAATGCCTTCCCTAACCATGAATTGACAGTTCTCCCAATTAAGAACTAGGTTAGTGTCTTCACACCTTTGCAACACAAGAGAAAGGTTATAAAGACAATTATCGAATGAGGAACCATAAACAGAAAAATCGTCCATAAAAACCTCCATGATTTCCTCAACATACTCGGAGAAGATGGCCATCATACACCTTTGAAAGGTGGTTGGAGCGTTGCAAAGCCCGAATGGCATCCTCCTATATGCAAACGTACCCCACGGGTACGTGAATGTGGTCTTCTCTTGATCGTCCGGATGGATCGGAATCTGAAAGAAACCACTGTAACCTCAAGATAACAAAAATAAGAGTGTTGTGCTAACCTCTCAACCATTTGATCTATGAATGGTAATGGGAAGTGATCCTTCCTAGTTGCATTGTTCAGCTTGCGGTAGTCAATACACATCCTCCATCCCGCCACGGTTCTTGTAGGAATGATCTCATTGTTCTTGTTGGTGATGACCGTCATTCCTCCTTTCTTCGGGACTACTTGAACGGGGCTCACCCACTTACTATCGGAGATAGGATAGATGATACCTGCGTCAAGTAACTTAAGAATTTCCTTCTTGACAACCTCCTTCATGATCGGATATAACCGTCTTTCAGGTTGTCTTGAAGGCTTGAAATCTTCCTCCATTAGAATCTTGTGCATGCATAGAGATGGTTTAATTCCTACAAGATCCTCTATTGTATAACCTAAGGCCTTTTTATGTCTCCTTAAAATAGCCATTAGTTTCTCATGTTCATCTTCACTTAAATTGGAACTAACAATTACGGGAAAAGTAGAATTAGTTCCAAAAAATGCATACCGAAGATGTATGGGAAGTGGCTTCAATTCCATTGCTGTTGATGCCTTTGATGAGTCTTGAGGTGTGTCCGACGCTTCCTTAGAAGTCTCTAAGGGTGTAGGAGTGATTGAAGAAGACTCAAAAGCATTTGTGGAAAGAACGGAATTGTTCTCAGAAATTCCCAAAATTACGGCACCATTGTTACTTCCACGGACGTGGTTTTAGGCGTGGAACTCTCTGTTGCTCTCGAAATAGCAGTTTACGGCTAGTTTTGGTGAAACCACGGCAGTGGAATAGCACAACTGACCGTGGTTTCTCACGTTTTCTGAGCCATCGTATAGTTTTTCAAACTCTTCCTCTTGTACTTCCTTTAGCTCTTCCAAGGCTTCAATTTCAACATTGCATTCCTCTTCCTCTCCCTTTTCCATGATGCTCATGGCTATGACCTTTTGCAATGGATCCTTGAATAGAATCAAGCTCACTTCCTCTCTAGGCGCTTCCTCGTCATAGATATCGAACATATCCTCTCCAAGAGCTGGCTCTTTCACCAAAGTTGAGAGAACAAACTCAACCTTCTCTTCTCCTATGTCGAAGGCTAGTCTAGCATTCTTGCAATCCACCATACAACCAGATGTTGCAAGAAACGGTCTTCCGAGTATGATCGGAACCGGACAATCTGTAGGAATGTCAAGCACAACAAAGTCTATTGGAATATAAAACTTACCGAGCTTGATTGGGACATCTTCAATGATACCAACGGGATGAGTTATGGATCGATCTGCCATGTATAACGTCATCTTCACCGGTTTAGGTTCGCCTAAACCGACCTTCCTACACAAAGCAAGCAGGATGATACTCACGCTTGCTCCTAAGTCACAAAGGGCGTCGTATGTGACTTCTCCTACTCCAATTGGAATGCAAAATGACCTCGGATCTCTCAGCTTTGGGGGCATCTTTTCGGTCATCGTTTTGATGAGCTCCGAAGATTCCGAACTCATCTTGACTTCTCGAAAGTCTTCTAGCTTCCTCTTGTTAGAGAGGAGCTTTTTCAAGAACTTCCCATAAACGGGCATACCTACAATAGCATCAATGAAAGGTATATTAATGTGCAGTTTGCTCATTAGTTCAATGACCTTACCAAATTCCTTGTCTAGACCCGCTCTTGCTCTAGATTGCGGGAATGGTTGAAGAGGTTTATAAGCTGAAGGAGACATCTTCCTTCTCCTTCTCGGGTGGAACTTCTACAAATTTGTGCTGCGGGTTGGTGGTTGTCACGCCGCTCCTAGTTGTGATAGCCATCACCCTTCCTTTCGGGTTATCCTCCGTCTTCCCGGGAAGCTTCCCTTGATCTCTATGAACTTCTCCGGCCTTCCTGAATACTTGGTTTTCTAAAGCTTTATGAGCTTTATCAACCGAAGTTATGTAGCTCTCTAAACCTTGGAGATTTCCTAAGATCATCTCAAACATAGGATAGGGCTTCTCCTTCTCTGTCTTGTTTGATCCATTTGATGTTTTCCCTTGGCTTTTCAAAGGAGTAGAAGAAGATGGAAAAGTTATTGAATTTCCAGAATTTGGATAGGAATTACCGGAATTTTGTTGTTGGTTGGACCGCCAATTGTTGTTGGAATTTTGGTTGTTGTTGTTATTCCAATTGTTGTTCCAATTATTGTTCCGGTTGTTGTTCCTATTCTCTTGGTGGTTGTTGTTGTTTTTTCCTAAGTAGCCAACACCTTGTTCCTTTGGCTTTTGAAGGCCAGCTCTAATGATTTCCTTCAACTCCTTGATTTCAGCTTTGAGGGAGAATATTTGAGTTTGTGCAGCTTGTGTTAGCTTAGCTCCCGGATCCCCTTGATTTCGGCTTTGAGGGAGAATATTTGAGTTTGTGCAGCTTGTGTTAGCTTAGCTCCCGGATCCCCTTGATTTCGGGTATTAGGATCAACCTTCTGGTGGGAATACTTCTCAATCACTTGGGCTTGCTTCTTAATGAAGTCCCAAGTGTCATCTTCTCTCATGTCCATAAATGTAATACAAGAGAGAGATTGGAGATTGAATTGTGTTTCACATCCAACCCCTTGTAGTAGATCTCCAATAATTCCAACTTTGAAATGTCATGGTGTGGGCAATCCAATAAGAGATCCTGGAATCTTTCCCATGATTGAAACAAACTTTTGTTAGCTTTTATAGAAAATGCATTAATCTTACCTCTCAACTCCGCCGTCTTGGATGGTGGAAAGAACTTGGTGAGGAACTCCGAAGATAGATCCTCCCATGTGTTAAGCCTTCCAGCTGGAAGAGCTTGATACCAAGACAAAGCCTTGTCCTTCAAAGAGAAGAAGAACGGTTTGATCTTGTAGTTGTTGTTGTTGGCCTTTTTCGGCTTCAATGTCTCCATGAGAATCTCAAAATTCTGCAAATGTTGGTGTGGAGATTCAGCACTCGTTCCACCAAATTGACTTTGGAGAACCATGGTAATAACTTGCGGGCTAAAACTGAATTACTGGATATCCTCAGCTTCGAAATTCATACCTAGACGGCGCGGTTGCTGAATTGGATCGATTCATTGCCCAAGAGTCGTGGTTCATCCCCTTCATGAGCAACTCTCACATCTCCAGCGGAAATGCGAGGAAAAACCGGTGGTCTGGGGTTGTTACGAACGGGATGGATCACCAGATCAATGTCCTCTAGTGGTGGCATATCCTCATCCTCATCGTCAGATGATTCAACTCTAATGGACTTTGGTTTCTTGACCTTCTTCTTCTTAGCATCATTCATCTACAACTTCATGTCCATCATCATAGCCTTGAGCTCATCCATTTGGAATTGATGACGCTCCAATTCCTCTATACGAGCCTTCTCACTCAACTTAAGTTGAAGTTGAACTTCATCCAACTCCGCTTGGATGTTTCTCCTTTCTTCTCAAAGTTTTCTCAAGTTCTGGATCAAAAGGAACTAGATCTTTGGTAGATCTAGTCTTTCGCATATACCTAAAGAATCTGCAAAAATCACTCAAAAAGAGATATCAAATAACAAGAGCAAAGCTCTCAAGCTCGACAACCGAAAACCGAAATTTGGTCTAGACCAAATCCCTGGCAACATCGCCAAAAACTTGTTCACCCAAAAGCATGTGCATGCAAATAAGTTTTAAATATAAAACTGAAACAAAAGCAAGCGAACCCGCAGTGTACGGATCGGCGTAGTTAAGCAAGTATTCCAGAGTATCGAACTTAGGGAGCTGGTGAGTCAAATTCAGTTTCGAATAATCGAGCAAGTAAAAGTATAAAAGCTTTGAAAATATTGGGGAAAACAACAATCCTAAAGATCCAGGTATTCAATTGTGGCAACCGATTCAAGATATACTATAGATATAAGGACACAGTTGAGGTTGCAAAGGTATAACTACGGTAAGGTAATGTATGGTGAAGTTCCAAAACCTTATATGTCTAACCCAAAGACTCTCTCTATAAAGGTTGTTGAGGGTGCAGTATGGAAAGGATCTAAAGGTAAGAATTACTCTCAATTACCCATGCCCAAACCCAAGAAATCAAAGACAAGACAAAACGGTTAAGGTTGTGACACTCGAAACCGAAATAGAGGATGTTGAGTCTCAATACTACCTAGGAAAGGAAAGCCAAGGCTAGGTTAAAGCAAGGCTTTAACTTTGGATTAAAGCAAAAGAAAAAGTCGTAAAACAGAGAAAATCACGGCTAGATCTTGAGATTCCACGGCCGTGGAACCCAAGAACATACCATGGTTTAGGGTGTCGACGAGGTTTCTCATACTCTCAAGGTCCAATTGAATTACGATCGATCTATCATCATCTAAGCCACAACTATCAACCCTTCACCTTAGAATTGCTAAAGGATTTTAGCCAATAACCATCATCATAATATCAAAAATCAATATAAGAAGAAAGAAAGATGAAAACTCTCAAAAACTCAATAACAAATCAAAGTCAATCACAAATCTGAATAACAAAAGTAGTATGTTTACGAATTCAGAATATGGAACAAGAATCCTCACAGCAATCTCAGGGAACGATGAAGAACGGAGTGTCAATCCGTCTCCGAAAGCGAAATCCTAAGAAAATCTCCCAAGTACGTAATCTCTAGTATCGCGTCTTTCACAAATCTCCAATCCTCAAGATAAAATTAAAGCCTAAGCTTGGAACCGTATGCAGCCAACCCCGTTTTCTTCTATCTTCAGCCTTTTTATAGACAAAATTAGGGTTGCTAAAAAACCCAATAACCGTCGCTGACGTGGCAAATATGACACGTCATCTTCGTCATGGAAATCACGGTCTCATAACTTTCCACGGCCGTGGTTTAGACCGTGTAACTTTCTGTTGTGCTTCAAACTCACTTTCCACGATCCATTGCCAAATCCACGGCCGTAATTTAGGGCGTGGAAATCCAAATTCATCTGTAAGCCTTTATTTCGTGATGTTCTTCACTCATGCTCCTTCCTTAGCTTCTCCAAAGCATCTCTTTTCCATCAAGCATGATCAAATACTCCTTTCCTTCCACATTTTGCTCCAATCCAAGCCTTTATTCACCTATAAACAAAACAAAGCTAGTGTAGATCTTTATATCGACAAAGTGGGTGAATGAGCTCACAATTGCTTCGAACTCATATCTATATACACATAAAAGAGGGGAAAACAACTAAAACAAGTGCCTAAAATATAGTCATATTTCATGCTAACAGTGACTCCTTAGGATCAGTTTGAAATCTTGCACACGCTAAACATAATGTCAGGTAGACTAGTAGTTAAATACAACAATGAACCGATCATACCTCGATACTCCTTTTGTACTACACTTTTGCCATCCTTGTCATGGTCAAGCGAAAGTGTTGAACTCATAGGAGTCTTTGCGACCTTAGATTGATCCATTTTGTACTTCTTAAGCAAGTCCTTAGTATACTTGCTTTGATTGAGAAAAATTCCTTTCTTTGCTCGTGTAACTTGAAGTCCAAGAAAGAAATTTTGCTCATCCATTAAGCTCATTTCGAATTCCCTACACATAATATCTGAAAATTCCTTGCAAAGGGAATCATTAGTAGCACCGAATAATATATCATCAACATAGATTTGTACTACTAATATATCGTTGCCTCTGGTTTTGATAAATAAAGTTTTATGAAACCTTTTTTTAATTTGTTTTCAAGAAGATATTGGGACAATCTTTCATATCAAGCTCGAGGAGCTTGCTTAAGACCCTAAAAAGCTTTGTGCAATTTAAAAATATGATCCGTAAATTCATCATTTTCAATACCAGGAGGTTGAGCAACGTAAACTTCTTCTTCCAAGAAGTTGTTTAGAAAAGCACATTTTACATCCATTTGAAAAAGTTTTATGCTCATAAAAGATGCAAATGCAATTACATACGAATGACTTCTAACCTAGCAATCGGAGCAAAAGTCTCCTCATAATCAATACCTTCTTCTTGGTTATAGCCTTGTGCTACAAGTCGTGCTTTATTTCGTATGGCTTTTCCACTTTCATCCAACTTATTTCGATAGACCCATTTCATGTCGATGACAGATTGGTGCTTTGGTCTTGAAGTAAGAGTCCAAACCTTGTTTCTCTCAAAATCATTTAGTTCGTTTTGCATGGCAATGATCCAATCGGGTTCTTGAAGAGCTTGAACATAATTCTTTGGCTCGATAAGAGACACGAACGCGGAGAAAGCACATAGATTGTTCACTTTAGATCGAGTTTGAACTCTAGTGTTTGGATCTGAGATCACATTCTCTTGTGGATGGTATGAAGAGTGTTGAAATTTTCTTCGTCTGTAAGATGGAGCAGATCCTGAAGGTTGATCCTCATATGCTTGACTAAATTCAGGTATCATTGATATATTTCCCTTGGATCCTATCTCAAGGCCTTGAAGTTGAGTTTCACGCCCTTGAAATATAATTTTGACATCACAGTATTATGTTTCAAGGTCTTGAAGGTGTGTTTCAAAATCTTGAGGGTTTTCTTCGGTATCTTGAATCTTTTATTGCATATTCTTTTCTTGATCTTTAGGATCTTCATCTTCATCCAATTATGATCTTCTCGTTAATTCAGATTTAGATCTGCAAAACTCTCACTCAAAGTACCATCATTGCTTTCATCAAAAATAACATGGATACTTGCCTCAACAATTTTGGTACGTTTGTTATAGACACGATAGGCTTTGCTATTAGAAGCATATCCAATGAATATTGCTTCATCACTACGTGTATCAAATTTCCCAAGGTTATCTTTGTCATTGTTATGAACAAAACAAGTACATCCAAAGGGTTTGAAATATGAAATATTTGGTTTCCTTCCTTTACAGAGTTCATAAGGAGTATTATTCAAAATAGGGCGAATTAAACAACTATTCAAAATATAATTTGCAGTGTTTACTGCTTCAGCCCAAAAACTTTTTGGCAAACTATTTTCTAAAAGCATCGTCCTAGACATATCCTCAAGAGTGCGGTTCTTACGTTCCACAACTCCATTTTGTTGAGGAGTTCTAGGAGCTGAAAAGTTATGTAAAATACCATATTTTGAATAAAACAAATCAAATTTTAGTTGATCAAATTCTCTACCATGATCACTTCTTATAGAAACAATTGGTAGGTTTTTCAATGTTTATAACTCTTTACATAATTTTAAAAACTCAAATAATGCTTCAGATTTTTCTTGTAAGAAAGAAATCCATGTGAAACGAGAGAAATCATCCACAATAACAAGGATGTACTACTTGCCTCTAGGAGATTTGACACGCATAGGTCCACAAAGATCCATATGTAAGAGATCAATGGGTCGAGAAGAACTTACAACTTTCTTAGGTTTGAATGAACCTCTTGTTTGTTTAACTTGTGTACAAGCCTTACATGGTTCATCTACCTTGAAGTTTAGGTTTGGCAAACCTCGTACCAAATCTTTTGTAAGTAGCTTCTACATTGTGTGCATGCTTCCGTGACCAAGTCTTCTATGCCAAAGCCTTGGATCATCAGTCAACGCCTTTAGACATTTTAGCTTAGTTCTTGAAACTTGGTTAGTATTCATAGAATAAATATTGTTACATCTAGGAGCAGTAAGCACAACTTCACCTGTCTTTTTGTCTTGAACTTCACATTTTTCTGAATCAAACAATACTTTGTTGCCTTTATCACATATTTGAGAGATGCTAAGCAGATTATACTTCAAATCGTCAACCAAATATACATCATCAATGAAGTTAGATAAATTATAACATATTTTACCAATGCCAATAATGTCACACTTTCCTTTATCACCAAGCATAATGGTTCCAAATGATTGCTTCTTTAAATTTGAGAATAAAGAGCTTTTTCCACTCATGTGTCTTGAGCAACCACTATCTAATATCCATTTATGCTCCTTTACCTTGGTGATATCCTACAAAACAGCAAACATCAACCTTTCTAGGTCGACCAAATGGCATATTTTGGTCCATATTCAGGTTCGATCATGTTTGGTGGTCTAGTACCTTTAGGAACCCATATTTGTTTGACCTGTTTCCTTAAACATAAAGGATAGGTGTTTCTAATAATATAAGGATCATTTATTCTATATGGACATGTAAATTTAACATGCCCCTTTTTACAACAGTAAAAGCAAGTAGGCATATGAATACTTCATTGGGCTTTGAAAAAAGTGGTAGTAGGTTTTCTAGGAAAGCTCCTATGATAGCCTATACCATTTTTGTTAAGAGAGGATGTTGTTCACCCATCATTCTTTCAAGATTAGCTTTTGAACGAGCAAACTTAACAAGTGCAGCCTTCTGGTCTTGACACGTCAAAGTTAGATCAACTTTCTCTTTCTCTAGATCGATATAGTTTCGATGAAGAGAGGAGAGGTTGTCCTTGAGAATCGCATTTTTCGATTCTAAGGCCTTGATATTGTCATCAAGGTCTACTTTTTCTGTGTTAAGACTTTCAACTTCTAGAGACATATCACTTAGTTGTTTTTCTTGTTCAAGTAGCTTCTCTTTCAAAGAGTTTATCCTTATTCTATGTTCCTTGTCACATATAATAATGTTTTTAAGGAATTGTTTCATGTCAGATTCGGGTTGAGACATGATTGTACTTACCACATTGTCAAGAATAGATATGAATATTCTTCATGATCGGCCATGAGACACAAGTTTGCTTGTTCTTTTTCGTCTTTTGATTCATTTGAAGATTTTGAATCACTCCACGAAGCTACCATAGCTTTCTTCTTGAAGTTGGTCCTCTTCTTTTGTGGACAATCCTTCACAAGATGATCTGCTTCACCACATTCAAAACAAGTCACCACTCTAGTTTTCTTGTTAGAGTTAGAAAACTTACCTCGGGGTTTTGATGTTCGTGGATATTCTCTATTGTTTGCAGATTGTTTCTTTATCTTGAGAATTCTCGCAAGACCCTTAGAGATCATGGCAATTGCATCCTCTTTATCATCATCATCACTATCTTCCTCGTCTGATGGTAATTCATCCTTTCTTGATTTTAATGCCAAATTCTTGGTGTTGGATGGGAGCTCTCAATCTTCTTCACCAAGGACCATTTCATGTGTGATGAGTTTTCCAAAAAGGTAATCAAGAGGAAGAGTTGAGAGATTCTGAGCTTCTTCGATGGCAGTCATCTTTGGTCCCCACCTGGTTTTAGGTAAGCTCCTTAGAACCTTCCTAACTTTTTCTTCATTTGTGAAGACCTTTCCTAGTGAGTCCAAGTTGTTCACGATCTCATTGAATCTTGTGAACATTTCCTTGACTAGTTCATTTGGATTCATCTTGAATAGCTCGTATTGTTTGAGGAAGATGCAAATCTTTGTTTACTTGACTTGACTTGTTCCTTCGTAAGTGCAACAAGTTTGTCCCATATTTCCTTTGCACTCTTGCATGATGAGATGCGGTTGAATTCATTGGCATCTAATCCGCAGTAGAGTAGGTTCATTGCTTTGTAGTTCTTTGACACGCTGTCCAAGTCAGATTGTGTGAAGTCAGCTTCCTTCTTTGGGACTTGGACACCTTCAACTATTGTAGTTGGGACTTTGGGGCCATTCTAAATAATGCTCCATAGTTCCATGTCCTGATCAATAATGAACATACGCATGAGTGCTCTCCAATGGGAAAAGTTGTTGCCACAAAAGAGTGGTGGTCGAGATGAGGATCTTCCTTGAGCAAATCCTCCATCACCTACAGGATTCATGATTAGTCTCACTAATGGTTAAATCAATATATGTGAGTCTAGCTTTGATACCAATTGAAGAACCGATAGGTGAATAAAAAGGATAAAAGATACTCTAGAAGGGGGCGGAATAGAGTATGGGAACTTTTTGCAAAACCAATCTCAAGGCCTTGAAACCAATTTCAAGGGCCTTGATGTCGATCTGAGTTCTTTGTGAAACTTTGATTTCAAGGGCTTTGAAACAACTTTCAAGGGCCTTGACTTTCTACTCCTGCAAAACAAAGTTAGTCACAACAAAACAAGATATAGTGCGAAATGTAAAATATCGACACAAGGATATGTTTACGAAGTTCGGCTCTAAATAGCCTACTCTCCTTCCCATGGTATAGCCTTAGGATCTAACTATCTATTATCAGCTTCAAAGAGTCCTAGATACAAACTAGAAGAAATCCCCTTCTTCTCTCACTGTAGCCAATGCTACGATTTATCTTCAACTCTTCACCTTGCTATAATACCCTAGTTACTTTACAGAGTAACACACACTCGAGTATAACACTCTTTAGATATGCCAATGGAGCTCTCGAGTTTTATCTCTCTCTAGGGGATAAAGCTTTTTAGAGAAAGAGAGAAAGAAAAACTATTGATCGAATGAAGATGTTTTTGGATCGCTTGAAGACTATTGATGTTTCAGTGTCAGCTTGTGTACTTGTTCTTCAATCGCCATCTTCATTTATAACGTTCTATGGAGAGGTCTTCTAGCCATTGTGAAAAATCCACCTTGTTTAAAATGTTTTACAGGTGTTGATGATGGAAGATTTAACACAAATGTAGTAGTTTGATACACTAACGATGTATTGATTATATTCTCTAGATGATTGGTTGGTTTGAATTCAGTGCAGGACTTATCGGAGATTTCAAAGAAAGGCCATGATATGAAACATCAAGGGCCTTGAAATATCACTCAAGGACACAAGAAAGATAGTGTTATATAAAGGGATGATCTGAAAGGTCTTGAAGAAATATAGTTGCACGAAACAAGGATTCAAATTACAAAGAAGATTTTCCAGGAATGATTTGCTCAACAGAAAGATTTCAGTGAAGATCTTTTTCAACCGAAGATTAAAAGATTTTTTCCAAAAGATTTTCTAGCCGAAAAGCATCAAGATTTCTTCTTGTTCGGTTCAACAGAATATGAGAAGATTAAGGAGCTGAGGAATTGACGTGTTCTCAAGAGTTGAAGATCTATAACATCTACCTCATCTCAAAACAGGAAGCGATCTTCATGGAGAAGAAGATTCATCTTCAAACGGTCATCTTTCCAAACGGCTAGAAGACCTCTCCATAGAAGAGTATAAATGAAGATGATGATTGAAGAAGGAAAAACACAAGCTTATACGGAAACATCTTTACGTCTTCAAGCAACCCAAACATATTCATTTGATTCATTGTTTTTCTTTCTCTCTTTTTCGAAAAAGCTTTATCCCCTTAGAGAGAGATAAAACACAAGAGCTCCATTGGAAGATCTAAATAGCGTTATACTAGAGTGTGTGTTACTCTGCAAAGTAACTAGGCTATTATAGCTAGGTGAAGAGTTGGAGCTAGATCGTAACATTGACTATAGTGAGAGAAGAAGGGGAATTCTTCTAGTTTGTATCTAGGAATCTTTGAAGCTTATAATAGATAGTTAGATCCTAAGGCTATACCCTGGGACGGAGAGTAGCCTATTTAGAGCCGAACATCGTAAACATATCCTCGTGTCGATCTTTTACATTCCGCACTATATCTTGCTATTGTGACTAACTTTGTTTTGCATGAGCACTAAGTAAAGGCCCTTGAAAGTTGTTTCAAATCCCTTGAAATCAAATTTTCACAAAGAGCTCATATCGACATCAAGGCCCTTGAAAGGAGTTTCAAGCCTTGAGATTGGGTTTGCGAAAGGTTCCTATACTCTATTCAACCCCCCTTCTAGAGTATCTTTTAACTTATTTAATTCACCTACCGGTTCTTCACGTTGGAAAGATGACCATTTTGGAGATCACTCTTCTTCTCCATGAAGATCGCTTCTTGGTTGAGATGAGATAGACGTTGTGGATCTTCATCTCCTGAGAACACGTTGATCTCTCGCTCCTTGATCTTCTCATATTTGTTGTAACAATATTCAATTCCAGAGGAGAAAATCTTCGTGCTTTTTGGTTGAGGATCTTTATAAGATCTTCTTTAATGGCCGGTTGAGATCTTTACTTGATCATATCTTCTTGTTTGAGAAAATCTCTCGTGGAAGATCTTCTTAGTGATTTGAAATCTTTTAACTTGTGCCCTTGACTTAATCGTTCCCTTGGAGTTCATTTCAAGGCCTCTAAACTCCGGTCTTCCAAGGTTCTTTGAAGTCTCTTGCAAAACCTTCACTTCATGTAATCCAAACCACCATACCAAACCAAGCAACTCGATATATAATCAATTCATCAGTTAGTGTAACAAACTACTTCATTTGTGTTTAAGTCTTCCATCATCAATACCTGTATAACTTTATAATCAAGGTGGAGTTTTCAAGGCTCCCTATCTCATCTTTGACCATTGGGCCCACATTGCTAACTCCAAGAGAAAAGCTTGTTCCTCGATAGTGCAGGCTCCGGTGATAGAATTGAAAGAGCTTCCCCAACATCTCAAGTACGCTTTTCTAGGGGAGACGACACTTTGTCAGTGATCATTTCTAGCAAGTTGTCCCCTATTCAAGAAGGGAAGTTGGTGAAGATCCTAAAGGAGCACAAGACGGCTCTTGGTTGGACCATTATGGACATTAAGGGGATTATTCCCTCTACATGAATGCATAGGATCCTCCTTGAGGAAGATGCAAAACCATCAAGGTAACCACAAAGAAGATTAAATCCGCCCATGATGGATGTGGTCAAGAAGGAAGTACTAAAGCTCCTTCAAGCGGATATGATATTCCCAATTTCGGATAGCAAGTGGGTTAGTCCAACCCAAGTGGTTCCGAAAAAGGGAGGCATCACCATGTTGGAAAATCAATACGGTGAGATGGTTCCAAGCAAAACCTAAACCGTATGGAGAGTTTGCATCGACTACCGCAAACTAAACAGGTAACTCGGAAAGACCATTCCCCTTTGCCTTTTATTGACCAAATGCTCGAACGTCTTGTAGGTCACCCCTATTACTGTTTCTTGGATGGATACTCGGGCTACTTCCAAATAGCCATCGCCCCGGAGGATCAAGAGAAAACGACCTTCACTTGTCCTTTTGACACTTTTGCGTATCGCAGAATGCTATTTGGACTTTGCAATGCCCCCGGCACCTTCCAACGGTGCATGATAAGTATTTTTCGGATTATATTGAAAACTTTATTGAAGTTTTTATGAACGATTTTACCTTCCATGGAGATAGTTTTGATGCATGTTTAGGGCATTTAAAAATTGTTCTTCAAAAATGCGTAGAAACCAATCTAGTTCTCAATTCTGAAAAATGTCACTTCGTGGTTGAACAAGGAATTGTGTTAGGGCATGTTATCTCAACAAAATGAATAGAAGTAGATAAGGCTAAAATAGATGTAATTTAAAGTTTGCCTTACCCTACTAATGTGCGTGAAGTTCGTTCTTTCTTAGGTCATGCAGGTTTCTATCGGCGCTTTATCAAGGATTTCTCCAAGCTATCAGCACCTTTATGTGAGCTCCTGAAGAAAGATGTGACTTTCATAGTTGATGAAGATTGCAAGAAGGCGTTTGAAAACTTGAAGGCTTGCCTCACAAGTGCACCCATCATCCGATCTCCCAATTGGGAGAAGCCCTTTGAGATCATGTGCGACGTCAGTGACTGTGTTGTAGGATTTGTCTTAGGACAAAAGGACGGAAGAGCATCACATGTCATCCACTACGCATCAATGACGCTGAATGGTGCTCAAAGGAACTACTCCACCACCGAGAAGGAGATGTTAGTTGTGGTGTTTGCATTGGAGAAATTCCGGCAATACCTCCTTGGTGTAAAGGTAATCGTGTTTACTTAACATGCAGCACTAAATTACCTCATGACCAAGAAGGAAGCAAAGCCAAGGTTGATCCGGTGGGTGCTTCTTCTAAGTGAGTTCAATTTGGAAATCCGAGACAAGATGGGAGTGGAGAACCTTGTGGCAAATCACTTGAGTAGGCTGTTGAAGGAGGAAGAAGATTCAGCAAGAGGAAAGGCCATCCTTGGAAGTTTCCCAGACAACACCTTTTACACAGTTCTCTGTTGTGTAACCGCCCTTGCGCGTCCATAGACCCGCCCCTGTGCACATCCGCCCCTACGGATTGAGGCCGGCGTCCCTGCCCCTTCCGTGTCTGCACCCCTGCATGACGTTTTGGACGCCCCTACGGATTATAAGACGGAGGTATTGTATAAGTTGCATTCTTTTAAAACCTTGGTTTGCTGACATCGTTAACTTTCTTGTTAGAGGTGAGTACCCTCTAGACTTCACCAAAGCACAGAGAGAGAAGGTGAAAGCCGAGGCAAGGCATTACGTTTGGGACGATCCATATCTTGGGAAGCATTGTAGTGACCATGTAATACGTCGTTGCATCCCGGATAACGAGGTGCAATCTATTCTCTCCTTTTGTCATTCTAAAGCATGTGGGGGACATTTTGGTGTAAATAAAACTACTAGAAAAGTCTTAGATGTGGGATTATTTTGGCCACAGATCTTTCGAGACGCTTTTGTGTTTTGTAAGGTGTGTGATAGGTGTCAAAGAGTAGGTAATATTTCTAGGAGAAATGAAATGCCTCAATCATCTCTTATATTTTGTGAAATTTTTTACGTTTAGGGGATAGATTTCTTGGGTCCTTTTCCTAACTCTTTTGGTAATACCTATATATTACTTGCGGTAAAGGCCACCAAAACTGATGATTCTAAGGTTGTGGCAGCTTTTCTTAAAGACAATATCTTTACGAGGTTTGGCATCCCTAAAGCTTTGATAAGTGATAGGAGAACTCACTTTTGCAACAAG
Organism: Fagopyrum homotropicum; assembly: GCA_033239125.1. NCBI lineage: Eukaryota > Viridiplantae > Streptophyta > Magnoliopsida > Caryophyllales > Polygonaceae > Fagopyrum > Fagopyrum homotropicum. Next base: position 74,874,973 of record BSWB01000004.1, read on the forward strand.
ACGATCACCGCCCTCCTCAAGAAGTACCATGACCATCAACAAGTGTCCAAGGCATATCACCCACAAACGAATGGGCAAGTTCAAGTGTCCAACCGGGAGATCAAGACAATCCTTGAAAAGACGGTTTCTCCCGGAAGGAAGGATTGGAGTTTAAGGCTCAATGACACTTTGTAGGCGTACCGCATGGCGTACAAGACTCCCATTGGAATGTCCTCATTCCGACTCGTGTTCGGGAATGCTTGCCACCTACCGGTGGAGCTAGAACACAAAGCATGGTGGGCGGTGAAGAAATGCAACATGAACGTGAATGAAGTAGGAGAATTCCGGAAACTTCAATTGCAAGAGCTGAAGGAGTTAAGACTCGATGCATACGACCATGCCACAATATATAAAGAAAATACAAAAGCATGGAATGACCGGAATATCCTCCGAAAGGACTTTCAAGTAGGTAAAAAAGTCTTTCTATTTCAATCACGTTTGAAACTTTTTGCAGGAAAGCTACGCTCGAGGTGGACAGGTTCGTATGTGATAGTTGAAGTCCATCCACATGGTGTTGTGGATCCTTATGATCCACAAACACACAAGATATTCAAAGTCAATGTAAAAAGGCTCAAGCCATACCATGAGGGAGTGAAGAATGATCCAACAGATGAGATGGTATTGGAGGAGGCCCAAGCAGAGAAGTAAGGTCCTTACATCGAGCCAACGATGTAAAACAAAGGTGCTGCTTGAGAGGCAATCCGAGAGAATAAGAAGAGGAGGCTCTGTCAGGAAAACCGCCCCTATGGCCTTATGTCACTGCCCCTACGGTGACACTGCATTCCCAACCCGCCCCCGGCATTGGGCCTGCGCCAGCTCAAGACTGTCACCGCCCCCGCGGTGACAGACCCCATCCGTGCTGCTCTTTCCCTTGACAGACGCCCTAGTGCCGCCTCCGGTGTTGGGTCTGCGTCTCCTCTCCCTTTTTCACGCCCCCGCGGTGCGGGTTTACCAAAAAAAGAAAGAATTCAGCAAAAACCGCCTACACCTACCCCACCCACCTCTCTCTCCTCTTCACCTACCACTCTCTCTCTCTCTCTCTCTCTCTCTCTCTCTCTCGACCATGCTCTCACAAACCATGCCCCCTGCGCACCACCATCTCTCTCACTCACGCCACCACTATGCTCCCTGCGTCACCACTGTGACGCCCCACTCACGCCACCACTATGCCCCCTGCACCACCCCCTTTGTCACCTTGCTACGTCATCCCTCAACCCCTCTCTCACACAATCTCAACCCTAATCACCACCCACCAATTTCAACCACCAACAACCATACTCCACCACCACCGTTGGCCACTAGAAGCCCCCACCACCAGCCAGCAACGCCAGGAAAAGCGCCACCTCCCCACTTCGCCCGCCCCTACGCCTACAAGCTCCCGCCCCCGCGCCTGTCCGCCCCTACGTAAAACACAACAGAGGGTCGTCTCATTTCTTTTCTTTGTGATTTTTTATTTCTTTGCTTGCAATTGCTGCTAGAATGGACACCACTAGAAAATATAAGATGTCGGAGACCGAGAAGGCCCGTTACGAGATTGTGCAGGATCGAGTAGTCTTTGATACTCGGTTTCTTCACACTCCGACCTTGGAGAAGCAAGGCATGTTGGACATCATGCAATCCTTCCTCACAATGTTGGGATCAGGGATTTCCTCAACAAGAGTGCTCCTACATACCTCGAGCTCACCCGGTAGTTCATTCCCACCTTCACCATGGAGAAGGAGGACCATGTTTGTGTAGTTGTCACAGTCAAATACAAAAAATGGAAGTACACGGTCAACTTCTCGCAGATGCAAGAGGCCTTTGGGGTTACTAAGAACCCCACTGACAAGTGGTGGGAGTTTGCACCGACGCTGGACTTGGTGGAGTTTTGGCAAGCTGCTACTGGCTCCGATTTTCATGCCAAGGGTGAGTACAATAACAAACTCACTTACCCCTGCTTGAGGCTCCTTTCAAAGATCATCATATGTGTCTTTTGTTGACACAAGGAGGAGAACAAGGTCGCTATCAAGGACCTTCCGCTACTGTACGCCTGCATTTTGGCATGTGAAAACGTGCCGGATTGGCTCTTCCTCTTCCACACCGCTTTAAAGCGGATTAGGAAGAATGAGACGAGAGACATTGTTGGAGGTGGAGACATATCCTTGATTGTTGAGTAGGTCATGGATATGATCAAGTTGGAGGATGGGATGGAGATCCCATTCTACAACGAAGGACTTCTCCGACGGTGCAAGCTCCTCAAGAGGGATGGTGAGAACTTGTTTTGGCTCTCTTTTGCAAATGGGAGCCACATTACTTATTTGCCCGTCCACCCTTCGGAGATGATCTCTCCGAGCTTTATATTACTGTTGATCCATGGGTACCGAGGCGGCCTCAGGTTGCTGTTGTTGAGAGACATGCGACAAGCTCCAGCCGGGCCCCAAATGAGGACCACATGCCTATTCTTGAGGATGAGGAGATGTCCATAGTAGCGGGAGAGGTTGGCCTCTCCCTTGAGAGTCTCCAGGCCTAGATGGTTGCTCTTACCACTCAGCACCAACAGTGGGAGACCGACTACCAGCGGGTCATGCTTGAGTAGCAGCAGGCCTGGCATACGGGCTTTCAAGAGAGCATGACCGCCCACTTTGACCAGCATTAGGACACTTGGCAGGCGGCTCAGCAACAACGGATGGAGACTCAACAGTTGGCTTGGCAAGCCAACTTTGAGTCTTCCTTTGGTGCTCGGATGGACACACAACAGAGCCGCATCGATGAGATCTAGCGGAGGTAGGAGCACTTCTTTCGTCACTTCCCTTACCCACCGGAGCAGTGTCCGGATGGTCCAACCGGACCATCCGACTAGTGGGTATCCTCTCTTTCCCTTCTCCGCTTTACTATTGCTTTCATTTTCACTTTGAGGGCAAAGTGTTCTTCAAGTATGGGGGAGGGAATACTATCTTGCATGTACAGTTTTGTGTGTTTGTTTTTAAGAATTCTAGTTTGTAATAGATGTTGAGATTCAATTAAAAAAAAGAAAAAGCCAAAGAAATTGAGAAAAAGACAAGAAAATTCTTGGATAAACCGAAAACCCAAAAGGGCGGTTTATGCAAAAAAAAAGGTAGTCCGACCAACTCTAGGTTGGTGCAAAATTGGACTTGAGGGATGTGAGGATTTTGGTGAGATCATCATGAGAAAAAGAAGAAGAAGAGTGGAAAAGTGAAAACCCGAAAGGGCTCCTTGGAAAAATGAGCGGCACCGAGTGTAGGTTCTCCTTTCGGCGTTGGCGACATAAGAAGGGGAGTCATAAGGAGGATGTCCGGGTAGGTCACTCTTGGAGTAATAAGGATGGTAGTTTCTCACCTTTTCTCATTTTCTCTCTTTTTTCACTTTCTTTTCTTGGTTTTTCTCTTGTATTCCTCATTTTGTCTTTTGCACCATACTTCCTGAGACTTTTGTATGATGAACTGTTTGATATGTTGTTTACTCAGGATGAGTAAAGAGTCTAAGTATGGGAGAGTTTGATAGGTGATGGAATCACTATCAATTAGGTTATTTTTTTAGTGTCTTTGAGTCAGTTTGTGCTACTAATATCTTAATCCAGATGAAGAAATCCAAATGAAGCAAAAGAAGATATTAGCATACTTGGGAGTTGAAGAACGTTCAAGAAGCAATGTTTCTGGTGCCACACCGTCCCCGCGGAGTAGTGTCACCGCCCCTGCGGTGGCATTACACTCCAAAACGCAGTTGCGCCTTCGCCAACGCCCGGAACGAGCTTGTCACCGCCCATGCGGCCACCTCCTGCGGTGACTCACCCTAAAGAAGCGAAGTCGGCGCCCCTGAGCCTCTACATGTGGACCAGCCTGCGGACTTGTGAAGCCGAAGAGCCAATGTCACCGCCCCTACGGTGACATTGGGCCGCCCCTGCGGATCGTCATTAGAAACGACACGAAGTTGAAGAGTCAGACGCTCAAGGAGCATTAAAGACCCGCCCCTGCAGGATTGTTAGGTCGCCCTAGCGGCCAAGAAGAAGATCGAACGTTTTGGCCTAAACCGCCCCTGCGGCCATGAAGCCCGCCCCCACGGTTTAGCGCTAGAGGACTTTACTCCGGCTGTTTGCACCACCTTTATGGCATTTAAGGTAGCTATTTAGAACAACCCATTTACTCCCATTTATTGTCATTTGTAGTATAAATAGAGTCTTGGCTGATTGTTAGGATCATCCATCATTTTCCCTAAGAAGATCTATTTCCCTTAGTTTCCACTTGTAATGAGTTTCTAAATTCCCTTGCTACATTGGGTTGTTTTGAAGCTGCATTGCTACTTGGTTATAAGTTTTTATTAATATAAGTTTATTCTTTCTAAATTCCCTTGCTACATTGGGTTGTTTTGAAGCTGCATTGCTACTTGGTTATAAGTTTTTATTAATATAAGTTTATTCAGTCAATATGTGTTATATTCCTTGAGCTCTAACTTATGTTTGCATGTCTCTTATCACTTAGATTGATCACCTTAAGTGTCTAATGCATGCAAAGTACTAGGATTAACCGATTTCGGGTTCGGGTCATTAATCTAGTAGTAACCCTTTAGGTAAAACCTGGTTGTAATTACTTAAAGGAAAAGGAATATAACTATAAAGAAAGTTTAGCGGTGTTTATTCATTCTTGATATCTCTTTATCTTTACTAGAACGTTAACTTGTGCTTTGATCTTGTAGATTTACTGATCAATAATATTGTTAAGTTGTGTTGATGCCGGTTGGCTCAACACATATCTAAGATCAAGATGAGACTTTGATGAATAATTTGTAAAAAGAACCAACCAAGTAGTGTGCATGCTAAGATACAACCTAGTGTAGCTCTTCATTTCATATCTATTATCACCATCTTTGCTTGATTTATATGCTTTTGTCTTGTTTTGTTACAATCCAACCCCCCCCCCTCATTGGTTACAATTCGTTAATTAAACATAATCAAAACTCGACTAAAACTCTCTTGGGTTTGACCCTTACTTACACTGTACAATCCGGTTAGTGTAACGTTAGGTAATCTACTTTGACTAAGTTAAAAGACAACGACCATAGGTTTTTAGCCTCGTTAACTGCTTTTACTGAATTTGCTTTCACCAAATCCTTGTTATCGACTCCGGAATATTAGTTGTTACTACGATTGATCCGTACACTGCGGGCTCTCATATCGTTCAGGCCTATATTTCAGGATATAAATTTAAGACTTTTTAGACACACATTTTAAAGCGAATAGAGAACCAATCATTGGCATGACAAGTGTCTCATCCCGAAGGAGTTGAGTGAAGGTGACTTAGTCCTTCTCTTCAACTATTGGTTGCGGCTCTTCCCCAGAAAGCTAAAGTCGAAATGGATGGGTCCTTATTTAGTGAGGAAGATCTTTCCTCACAGAGCGGTGAGATAGGAGGGGAGTATTGTGGAAATTTTAAGGTGAATGGGCACGAGTTGAAGAAGTACATCCCAGAAGCTTCGGTGGATGTGATTTCCCCGTTTTACCTTGAGTAAGACGCTCCCGGAATTTGGTTGATGACATGAATTATGACCTATTTTTAGGTATGTATTTATATAGATTTTCCCTTTATTTTGCATGCATAGACATACATTCATGGCATTTATGGTTATATTCATCTACTTTGCAAGAATAGAGGTCTACACAGAGTTTTATTGCATTTGTAGGTAATTTGACGAATTATGGAGCGAAATAGCATATTTAAGGATTAACCCTTGAAGCGGGACAAAAAGGAGCAATAAAAGGAAGTTAGGACGCTCCCAAAGTATCTTCTGATACCGTCACACGTGCCCAAAGTATCTTCTGATACCGTCAGACGCGCCAAAGTATCTTTCGATGCCGTCTGACGCGCCAAAGTATCTTCTGATACCGTCTGACGCGCCAAAGTATTCTCTGATACCTTCTGACGCGGCCCAGAGTATTTTCTGATACCAGCGGCTCGACTTCTTTTCAGCCCAAATATTTAGGGTTTCATCGTTAAACCCTAGTTTTATCCCTACAAATATTTGAGAGCCTTCAACATTGAAGGGGAGTTAATTTCTCCAAAGGGAGACTAGAAAGAGCCAAAATCTCCAAAAGATGAGACTTAGAGGGAGCAGAAGTCTCCAACTTGAAGACTTGGACGCTGGGATTTTGAAGAAAGATTTGGGAAAGACGCACTTTCCTATTTGCGGAGTTGGAAGATTTTAGGGTTTCACTTGAAGACGGATTGACATCCCGTTCTTCGTTGTTTCTCTAGATTGTTGTGAGGATTTCTATTCCCTTTTTCCTATATTCATTATACACAAACATTTGTTATTGGATTTGAGATTGAGTTTTCAATTATATTTGAGTTTTTGAGGTTTTCATCCATTTTGTCTTTAAACTTGATTATTGAATTGATGATGATGATTATTGGCTAACCCTTTAGCAATTCTAAGGTGAAGGATTGATAGTTGTGGCTTAGATAATGATAGATCGATCGTAATTTGATTGGACCCTGAGAGTGTGAGAAACCTCGTCGAAACCCTAAACCACGGTATGTTCTTGAGTTCCACGGCCGTGGAATCTTAAGATCTGGCCTTGATTTTCTCTATTTTACGACTTTTGCTTTTGCTTTAATCCAAAATTAAAGATTTCTTTTATCTAGTCTTGACTTGCCTTTCCTAGGTAGTAGTGAGACTCAACATCCTCTATTTCGGTTTCGAGTGTCACAATCTTAACCATTTTAGTTTATCTTTGATTCCTTGGGTTTGGGCATGGGTATTTGAGATTAATTCTTGTCCTTAGATCCTTTCTATACTACAGCCTCAACAACCTTTATAGAGAGAATCCTTGGGTTAGACATATAAGGTTTTGGAACTTCACCGTACATTACCTTACTTTAGTTATACCTTTGCAATCTCAACTCTATCCTTACATCTATAGTATATCTTGAATCGATTGCCACAATTAGACGCCTGGATCTTTAGGGTTGTTGTTTTCCCCAATATTTGCAAAAGCTTCTATTTTCATTGCTCGATAATTTGTGAATTGAATTTGATCCCCCAAATCCCTGAGTTCAATACTCTGAAATACTTGCTAATCTACGCCGATCCGTACACTGTGGGTTCGCTTGCTTATATACTAGTTTTATAAATGTAAAACCTATTTGCACGCACGCTTAGAGGCGAACATTGGTCTAGCTAAAGACTTAAAGAAGCTCTTCTTGGGAGGCAACCCAAGGGTACATATCTTTCCCCTTTCATTTGCACGTTTTTATTTTTGTTTTGTTGTGTTTTCTTTTGTGTTTTGATGATAGGATCTAGGTGTTGTGATAAAGTGTTGATGATGTTGGAGGTCATGTGAGAACCTCATGAGTTCATTAGGAGTGAAGTACAAGGGCCGAGGACAATGGCAAGGGAGAAGAAGAGTTGAAATCTTGGTCGAGGTGGTGTTTCTTCCAACCGAGATTTGGCATGCAGAAGCTCACCTCGACTGAAATCTTGGTCTAGGTTTGGTGATGTTCCGAGCGAGATTTTTCTATTGGATTATGGCTTGCCTAGGATTGTGTCAACACTTCAACGTCCAAATTTCATTTCCCTATCCACCACCCCCACCCCACATGAGTGAACCGAATACCGAAGTAGTACATTTTACGTTGTGAGAACCTTCTTTCACTCTTCTTACTTAAATTTCACATTGGGGACAATGTGGTTGTAAGTATGGGGTGGGGTATTCATAATACTTTGCATGATCGCATCTAGGATAGTTTCATTTTGTTGTCACACGTTTCTTTTCATGTTTGCATTGTACATATATATTTCAAAAATTCCAAAAAATCCAAAATTTTAAAAAACTTTATGCTTCAAAGATTGATATGAACCTTAAGATGAATTATGTGTGTGAATTGGCTTTAGATGGCCTTTTGTGTTGAATGAATTTATAGAAATGTGGACTTGAATACTTGACTTGGAATCTATATATGAATGTTGATGATGATTGTTGTCTAGGTTGGATTGAGAATTGATAATTGAAATTGCATGATTGGTTCTTACATATCATCTAGGAATGATTAAGGCATTTGATTCTCTCTTCTTCTCATCTTGATCATGTTTGTGTGAAGCACCTCACTTGATTGAAAAATGTTGCCTCTTTTGACCCATCCAGGAATTAGCAGCATCCTAGTGTGGTTGAGTGTGTAAAGATCAAGTGTGGGGTGATGTTGGTGATGAAAGAATGGATGTGAATGAAGTTGTTGAAATCTGTTATGAAAGTGTAGAAAAAATAGGTTTGGGGACGTTGATTATGAAGATGAGTAGTTCGGTACCATTCACATAATCGGGTGTTTGTGTCTTGCCAAAGTCGGATTAATTGAATGTCCTAATAAGACTTGGTATGTGCATCCGGTGTGAGGCACCTCGGAAAATTCCCGAGGACCGCTAATCACTAAGGTTTCGGCTTTTGTGCAGCAATGCCATTTTCTCAAGTGAAATAAAAATATAAAGAAAAAGAAAAGAAAGAAAAGAAAAAGAAGGAGAAAAAATTACACTTTTGGTGGATGTTGAACAAAATGAAGTTGTGGAATTAGTTCCTTTCCAGGATTAGCACCACATGACCTAAGAATTCCCACCCTTGACACGTTTCTTGGCCTCTTCTTTCTAAAGTACTTAAGACCTCTATGCACATGTGTTATGACTTAGTGATTCAGATTTGATATCCTCATGATAATCAAGACATTCTCGATTTGTTTTACATGTATGATTCTGAGTAAAGTGTAATTGTCTGTACGTGCCTTTGTTCTCTTTGATACATGATTGCTCTATCCTTTGCCATGAAACGTCACTATGAAGATCTTCTATGACTAGAAGCACATTTGCAAAAATGTTTTGTTATTCCACATTCTTAACTCTTGCCATCTTGTAGCATAGGTTTGAATCTTGCTTGGATAAACAAGTGGCAAGTATGGGGTATTTCGATGACATGATTTATGACTTTAGATTATGCACTCGTTTAGGTAGTTTTTCCCCTTGTTCATGCATGTTTTGGCATTGGTTCATGACATCTACTCTTATTCGAGTCATTTCATCAGAAAAGATGTCTACACGAGCTTTTGTCGGTTTTGTAGGTATTTCGGCGACCTTTTGGACATTATTGACATATTCGAGGATCAAGCCTCTAAGCGGTTCGAATTCGAGGTTTCGAAGGAAGCAAACTTAGGAGAAAGAAGAGCACAAGAGCCCTAGTTGGTGCAAGCCTTGCTCCAACTCATGGGTGTTTGTTGATCCTTGGTTGAAGCTAACCGAAGTCTCGACCCAAGTAGGAATTTCGGCCAAGATTTTGGTCCAAAATTTATGTTCTGGCGAGCTCGACACTTGTCACACAACTTATATGCCCGACCTTTGCTTTTCCTTGGTTGAGTGTGGGTTTGGTTTGCAGCCTAGAACCTGGCAGAGGATCCATTGTTCCGGAGACCCTTGGAGGGAAAAAAAAAAAGAAAGAAAAAAAAACACTCTCATTTTGGAGAGGAAGAACACATCAAACCTTAGATCTAGAAAGTGAGTTTTGATAGTGAGAAACTTCTGGATGTGTTGTAAGATCCGTTTTGGAGGAACCATTTGGAGTGTTGAAAGACTTGTTTTGAACTCATATTCAACTAAGTTTCTTGCTTTCATTCGCTTTTACTTCATCTTCTTGCTATGGATTGTGTGCTTGCATGATGTCTTTTGATCTTGAAATGCATGTTGTTGACTAAGTAGTTATGATTCTAGGGTGATGGATAGATGATTATGACTTGGATGATGACAGAATGAACTTGCATGTTAGTTTAGGATGATTTGTGTGCCCGAACCCTAGCTCAGAGTAAAATCTCGGCTTATTCTTCATACTATCTCGGTCGAGATGCTCATGATCCACCCGAGATTCTTCTTCTGTTGTCCGTTTATTGATGAATATGTATGTTAGGATGTTAGATTGTCTAAACCCTAGTGTTTGTTGAGCTGAATCTAGCTTAGGATGACCTAATGTTAGCAAACTTAGTGAGGAATGAGACTTACCCGGTAATTTCCGCTCTTTGGTATAGAAGATGATGAATTCTAGGTAGTAGAGGTCTCAGAGGCCTCTATTTGATTGAGTGTGCTAGGATTGCTGCATAATACTTACCTTTTTTTAGACTTACCCGGTAAGGATGGGTTTGACCCTTAGGTAGTGACCCGGTTTATGTAGAATTCCCTATCTTAGCTCCTTGATACTTACCCGGTAATAGGACTTTGGTGCGGGACTTGTTGAACATGAGACCTCCCCCGTAATTGTTTCAATAGGAGAAACACCCTTTCCCAAACAACCGCAACTTTGTCCTTTATGTTTAAAAGCTTGAGTCGGTGTCATAACCGGAAATCTTGATCTCTAGAATCCGCTCTTCTTACTTTGATCATATATCTTGTTTTGTTGTTTGTTTGATTGATAATCTTGTATGATCTTGATCTTGATTGATCATCACAAAACCCAACCAAAATATCATGATCTTCATTTATTTATCCCTTTCTCTTTTCTTGTTTAGATTTTCACTATCCATGATCATTGAATGATTGAGTTTCACTTTAGCTTTTATGTTCGACCTCGGAATACTTTCCTTGCTACGAAATGACCCATACACTGTGGGTTCACTAGGTAGATTAGGAGATTATATCGAGTTATAAATTTAAGACTTTTGTGTGCACCTTTTGGAGCCAACAACTCCCCTTCTTATTTTAGCTAACTCCTCAAATATGTCCATGTTAAGGTCTTTTCATGGAGCTTTCTTCCACATGAACAATTCTTGATAACAACTTCTAGGAGCAATGTTACTGGATGAGGTTCCATGTATAAATCTTCCATAAGGTCAGAAAGAAACCTTGAAGGGATGGGGTAAGGTCCTACAGATAGTAATCGAAACAATCGAGGATAGTAGTTATCTTGGGTAAGAATCTCGGCCGAGATTTTTGGAAATTGGCCGAGATTTCTTCTTTGGAGTGAAATCTTGCTTTCCTATGTTGTGGTTCTCATCTGATTATGATAGAACTTCCTTCACCACACTCTCTTGTCATTCCTAGCATATCGAATTTGTGTATATCCTCCTTCTTGACACTCTCATCTTGCAATCATACAATAAAGCTCACTCGCTTCCTCTTGGATAACGATGCAAGATTTAAGTTTGAAAGAAATAATGTATTAATAGTCATGGCAATGCAAAGCATACAACACTCTATGCAATCTTAAAACTTTCATTAACAACCTTATGCATAACATACTTCTTATGGTAATGTAACAATACCACAACTTGAGGATGCACTACATAAAACTTAGGTTTTTTGTATTGAATTAAAGACACATCAGAAGATAGATTACTAGGACTTTGTACTAAAGAACGATCCAAATATGAATGCAACAACTTAAGGTCATGCACATGACATTCAAGAGAATGTTCTTCCATACTTATATCTATGTTATGCTTATCATCATCATCATCATCATCATCATCATCAATTTTAGTCATAAAATCAGATTCCGATAACTCCAAAGGATTACTCATAGGAACAGGAGTTTTAAAATTACTAACCTTTTTAGTTTGGATAACCTCCATTGATGATTTCTCCTTCTGGGACTTAGAGTTCGTGGTTCTGCCACGATCAACTATTTACTCAACCTTTCCAATGTACGTCTTATATTCTCTAAGGAATCATCATCATTACTCGAAGATTGCCGGGGTTGGATGACTAGTGAAGCCTCCCTTGATAGAAATTCCTCGACTTTTTCAAAGCTCGAGTGAAATCTCGGTTGAATGGGGCCGAGATTTTGGGCTATCGACCGAGATTGTTGTTGCTCCCATGAACTTGTATTTCCAACGTTGGATCTAGTTGTTGGTCTTCTTCCGTTGATTCTTCTTTCAATTTCTATGGCCAACTAAGAAGACGTAAATAACGATCCATCATTTCTTCCTCATCCTCTATAACGTTGGCCTTCACCATTGTCATTCGCATGGTTGTGTAAACCTCTTCTACACTCCTAGAACCTTGCTTTAAGTTCTCCAAGCTTTGCCTTAGTTCCTTAGCATAATGTAGAGGCAAAAATCTTGCTCTCATTATTGCCTTCATTTGTCTCCATGTACTGATGTCCGGGTCTAGCATGCTTCTCCTTTTTCTGACAAGCTGATCCCACCACTCTAAGGTGTATCCTTGGAATTCCAACGCAACAAGTTGGACCTTCCTTTGCTCATGAATTTGATGGAAAGACCAAATTTGTTCAACTCTAGTCTCCCATTCCATAAAAACGTCTGGATCGCTCCTTGTTACGCTAATTAGGTAGCACAAAAAACTTTACATTTATAAACTCGATCTAAAATCCTAAACTACCTAGCGAAACCCGCAATGTACGGATCGTTATGTAGGAAGGAAAGTATTCCGAGGTCGAACACAAGGACTGAGGTGAAATCAAGTCATTCAATGATCAAAGATAGTGTAAATCTAAACTAAGATGAGATGAGGAATAAAGAAAGTGCAAAACACAATATTTTTGGATGGTTTTAGGTGATCAAACAAGGATCACAAATATATCAACACAAACAAGCAAACTAACACACAAACACAAAGATAAGAGATAAGAGGTAAGAAAGCGGATTCTAGAGATTCGGAATTCCGATTATGACAATGGACTCATGCTTCTAAAGATCTAAGGAAAATTTTGGTTGTTCGGAGTTGGGTGTTTCTCTAATGGGAGCAATTACCGGGTAAGTCTTATGCTCCACTAGTCTCGCACCTAAGGTCGTATTACCGGGTAAGTCTAAAGTAACCTAAGGATGGGAATTCTACACAAACCGGCCACTACCTAAGGGTCAAACCCCTCCTTACCAGGTAAGTCTCGAAAAAGGTAAGTCTTAGGCAATGATCTCAGCACACTCAATCCAATAGCGGCTTTTTTGGCTCATTACTATCTAGAGTTGATCATCTTATGTATCTAAGAGAGGAAATTACTGGGTAAGTCTCATCCCTCAAAAAGGTTGCTAACATTAGGTCACCCTAAGCTAGATTAAGCTCAACAAACACTAGGATTTCAACACATCTACGTCCTAACATCTAGATTCATCAATACAAGCACAACAAAGAAAATTACGGGTGAATCATGGAAACCACAGCCGTGGAATCATGAAGAACAGGCCGTGATTCTACACTGAGTTGGGGTTTCGAACACAAATCAATCCTAAGCTAACATGGAAGTCCATACAATCATAGTCCAAAGCATAAACACCATTCCTTCACCCTAGAATCACAACTATTCAGCCAACAACATACATTTTAAGATCAAACTTCACAAATAGAGCATGCTTGCAAGTCATGGCTAGATAATGAAGAATAATCCAAAGAAAGACATTAAAAGCTAGAATAGAAGTTACCAAATTTTACAAGGGCTCCAAGAGCTGTTCCAAGTTGTCAACAATGGAAACCTCACTCAAAACCACTCTAATCTCACTTTAGAACAAAAATTTACACTAATCTCTTCCAAGAACACCCACAATGGGTGCTTGGAAGAGAGGCTACAATGGAGAAGTGTTTTGGGGAAGAAGCTAGGTCAAAAAGGGAAGAAAGAGATCCTTCAATACAACCTGCAACATCACTTAAATACTCCTCTAATAAGCAAAGGTCGGGCAAAGAGATCATGGGACACGTGTCAAAATGGTCCAGACAAAAACCACGGCCAAAACTACGGGTGTGGAAATGGCCTCTGAGCCGTGGTTTTGCTCCAGAAATTGTCCTTGGATCATCAAGCAATGAGTTGGTGCAAGACATGCACCAACAAGGTCCTATGTGTTTTGCTTTGCTCCTAGTTTGCTCCTTAAAGAGTCCGGATGTGTGCTACCACAAAGAACGATCCTCGAATGTATCAATTAAGCTCCAAAAGCTCCCCAAAATACCTACAAAACCGACAAGAGTTCGTGTAGATGTCTATTTCGACAATATGCATGCATTAAGCGTAAATGCCACGAACTAATGCGGAAACATGCATGAATGGGAAGGAAAACTATCTAAAAGAGTGCCTAAACTAGTGTCACAAATCATGTCATCACTCCTTCCATCGAAACTAAGGATCTGTCGTCTAGGATAGTTCCTCCACCTGCTCCTCTCATCCTCAAGTTCCTGAAAGTTATCAAAATGCGGAGCGTTAGGCATATTATAATGTTGACTTGAATATCTCATACCTTGCTCATGGTGAATTCTTGGTAATTATTCAGTGCTCGAGGTCCGGTATGGAACACAAGAGCGTCCATCATCCTCATTCATTGATCTCCGTTGAGGAACGTATTGATTAAACCTTGACTGGAGCATATCTCGGCCAAAATCTCGGGCGAGATTTTCTCCTAGAATGATATGTCGGGTTATACATCTTGCACAATCACATAAAGTAACAACAAACTCGTGAAGTTAGTGAAAATGAGGGTTTCTTAATTGTTTTCTCTCGCACTCACACTTTGTTGTGAATCACAGGCTAATTTGATGTAATTGCCTTGGATTGATTAATGCTCCTTTACAAATTGTTGCACTAGCTTCCACTAGAACTTCCTTGGATACCTCAAGTATTCAACTTGTGTTCGGAAAAAGGTTCTTGAGTTGAAAGATAGTGAAAGGATTCCCGTTGTAGGTCTCTTTACACAATGATGCAAGGATAGAAAGAATATTGCAAGTATGAAATAACTAGTATGATAGAAAGTATAAATACTAATTAACACACTCAAAGAATTGACTCAATGTGTTTAGATTAGAAAAGAGGCTAAAGAAAGGCACACAAGAGATTAAGAAGAGAGAAAGAATGTACCTTGAATTTGTGCAATTAGAAAGAAAGATAGCCGGGATTGGTTTTGGGTATGGCTAGGACTCTTAACTAGATCAAGGCTGGTACATAAACTCTTCTTTTGATGTACTCTTGCACCATGTGAACTTTGACTCTTCAGATTATGCCTCAAAACTTCTCGAAAAATTGACAACAGTAGCAAACCCGGGTGAAATCTCGGCCGAGATTCCTGATGACTGGCCGAGATTGTTGATAAATCACCTCTTTTTATCTACGTTTAGCAATCACCTTTGGGGCCGCTACTCCTTGGTTGCCTTGTGATCTTTAATTGTTGGAGAAGTGTCTATATCGTCGCTTTGATAAGAATGGATAAGATCTTACATACTAGATAAGATCTCAACTTTAAGCGCAAACTTTGGTCACACTTTCCGAAGGGTTGGGCGAGGTTTTCAAGGTTAATGGCTGGCTTATGTTTGACGATGGCGTTTCTCTCTTCCAAACTTTCATAAGTCAACGCACGTTAATCTCTAATAATCTCGCAAAGATGGCAAACAAAAAAAGACTTAACTTTTATATGACTCAAAGAAGACTCAATATAAAAATTGACTCAACTTGAAATGGACTTAAATTGCTCAGTTCTGATACCACTTTGATGCGGGGTGAAAGCCGTAGTTTCCCGATTTAGATTGAAAGTCCTTAATTCGAACAAAGAATTACCTTTCACCCTTCCTTCTATAACCTTAGATAAGCCTTCTAGATAAGACAAGCACAAGAAGGGACTAGTTTGACTTGTATCACCAACCTTCAAAAAGATTAACACACATAAGAACAACCTAGTAAAGATTCACAACTTTTCAATCAAAAACTCTCCATTTGATTGAATAAAAATGATAAAATGCAAACCTTGTGAGCAAAGTCACAAGTATCTCATAATAATGTGGAATTCAATAATCACAACTAAGCTATCTAACAATATCACCCTCTAAAACTATTTATAAGGGAGATCTCCTATGTAAATTAAGAAAGAAATCTTAAAAAGATAATCTATGAAAGATATATTTTCAAGATAATCTAAAAACAAATTTAAAAGATAGGATCCAAAAACTAACAACTTCCTTACAATAGTTTGAGAGATTTAAGGAAATAAAATATAAAATATAGTTGCCAAAATTAAAAAATCTTTGGCCGGATCTTCTAGCTTGCGCCAAAGGCGAAATATCGGATGGAATCTCGGCCGAGATTCTTGAGTGTTGGCCGAGATTTTGCATCTTCCATGAAATCCTCAATTCTCTTGGATCCTCCCATGGATGTAACTTGTTAGCAACCCTTCCTTGAGTCTCTCATGCTCTTGGCTCAGTAATGGGTCTATGTAATGTAGGCGCTATCAACGATGGTCCCATATCACACAACTTATGCAATGTAGAAAACGTTCTCAAACAAGGGTTTAAAAAATACTCATGTAGCAACACTAGAATGAAAATCAATCGACACTTATCGAACTTCGACTTAATATAAAACCTTATCTGAAGGTGCTTCCGAACCTAAATAGCATAAACTATATAATTTTGACCCCATATGCTAAAATTGGTTTCATATAACGTAATATGTATAAATATAGGTTAAAACTCGTAATTAAAACTCGGGTTAAAAACTGTAAATATCTTTTCTAGGAGCAAAAAGTGCAAATCCAAAGCTTTGGGCCTTTTTTGTAAATATAAAACTTGACCAAAATTTGTAAATACTTTTCCAGTGTAAGAGCTTGAGTTTCTTTAGGATCCCGCCCCTGCGATTTTTCTTGCCGCAGGTGCAGTGCCGCACCCGAGGCTCTGGTGTTCCGCCCCCGTGGTTTTGGTGTCGGGCGCCGCTTTTGTTGACTATTTTCCTTTTTGCTTCCTTCTTAAGTTTTCTCTTTCCTCCTTAGTGAGGGTTTGCTCCAAAATCTTTTCCCTTCATCTTCATCTTTTCTCCCACTTTTTCTTCATCATTCCCCTTTCCATGGTTCTTTCTTGTGGATCTTCTTTGATCTTAATCCAAGGGTTAGCTTGGTGAAGCTTTTTTTATGTTGATGGCTGAGATGTTGAATTGATGTTGTTGCTGGTGGTTGAGGATTGAGAGCCCAACTTAGGTGTGTTGTGTTGGGTTGTTGTGGTAAGCTTTCCTTCCTCTCCTTCCTTCTTCTTTCCTTCCTTTCTTCTTCTAATCGAAATTCCACAAGCTATGCTTGTGTTTGATCTTCTTGGACAATTGTTGATGATGGTTATGTATGTATATATGTGTTTTTGGTTGCCTTTGGCACCAGAATAAGTGAAGAGTATCGAGAGAAGGATCGAAGAGAAGCAGAGAATCACCCTCTGCTGTGCTACCCGCCCCTGCGCCTTTACAACGCCGCCCTTGTGGCTGAGCTTGTGTCGCCACCCCTGCGGCTGAGTGTCACCGCTCTTGCGGTGTATCGCCACTTCTGCGCCTTCTTGTTTACGCAGGTGCGTTTATCCAGGACATACCAAGTATGGTATGTGTCTTTTCCTTTCTTTTTAGCCTATCTTGAGAGTGAGACTAGGCTAGTGGTGTGTATGATGAGTTTGTTGATGTGTGAGTTGAGGTTATGCCTTAAGAATTTGTGAGTATGTTAAGATATCAAGGTTTAGATACGTGTTATGGTCCGGATATGATTATGGGGTGTAGAAGGTGGATCTCCTAACCTTGATAGTGTTTGATTTTGTGTGTGCCTTGCTGATGCAAGCACTGATCGTTTCCTCGAGGGGAAACTGTGACTTGGATACAGGTTTGCATTTGTGGCAGGTAAGTCCACTGGGCTTACTCAACGAGCAGTTGTGGATTTGAGTAATTGTGATAGTGGTGCTTGTGCATATGATTGTTGCATTTATAACCTAAACCGAACTAGGACGACCACATATGTATATTTAAATGGCTCAAGTGTATTATAACGGGTCGTGACCACCTGTCAAAGCTCGACGATGAGTGGAGAAGGTTCTCTGAAACCGGTACTCCAGGTGGGAGGTAGAACCCCATGAAAAACCTGTGCGAAAGGGGACAAAGGCGGGATTCTAAGGTTCCTCATGTCACAAAAGAATGGTATAACGTAATTGAACATAATAAACGGTTATGATGTGTGCATTGCATATTGTGATTGATGTGGTGTTTGTATGTGCTATTCCTTTTTATTTTTATCCATGATCAGTTAGCTAACGGTTTTATACCGTGTTGTAGGTATTCTACAAGATAGGAAGACCGGAGAGTGAGCTAAACGGATGATCAGCCAAGGGCTTCCGTACACTAGGTTGTGTGAGGGTTTTGGGATGTGTTGTACATGTATAGTTATGTGATTGCCGTTTTGTACTCGGTTGTGTTTTGTAAACCTTTGATGTATGTTTATACAGTTTTATGTATTTGGTTTTACATCTATTTGTGCCTTGTTGTAAGATCAAGTGAACTTGTTCTGGCTAGGGTCAGGGTCCATTGTGCGATCCTAGCCCAGTAGCGCTTTGAGTCCCGCAGATTCAGGATGTTACATCCAAGGGCATATTTTCCAAAATTGAAACCATCGTACATTTACGTAATACAAAGTTTGTCCATTTTTTAAAATATGACATAAATATTAAAAACACAAAGTAAGGGTTCAAAAGATGAATAAAAGTTGTGAGGTTTGTTGTAATTATACCAAATCTCTTGGGGGCTGACTGCAAATAATAGAAGGGTATGGCGTTGCTTCTCACGACGGCGCTAGTTGGGGAGGCGACGAGGCGACTCCGACTACAATAGCGGAGGGCGGCACAACACCGGCGGTTCCCTCTTTGGCTAAAAGAGGCGGTTGTAGGGGAGGCAAGAAGATGAAGTTGCAGGGAGATGGTTTCCGGTGGTGGTTCGACGAGGTGATTCTCGGTGGTGGTTGCAAGGAGGTGAGAAATAGAGGAGACGAGGATTGTATTGCTTTTGCGGTTCGAGGTGTTGATAAAGAGGAAGACTCGATATAGGAGGGTTGTGAAGGGATTCCATGGAGTGTGGTAGCAGAAGGTGGGGAAGTAGAAGAGTTGTTGGGTTGCGGGGACGTGGAGATAGATATCGAGGGAGTTGTTGAGGAGCTCCGGTGGCATGACTAGAGACAATCGAGGCTCAAAGGTGTTTTAGGGAGAGTAGAGGGAAGAGAGGGAGTTGCTGCTTGGGGATATGCAAGAAAGAGAGCGAGGAGTCGGATCTGGGGGGTTTTTGTAGAGGTGTAGAGTAGAGGGGCGAGGGGTCAAATGGCTAATTATGCACCGGCAGACTGCTTAGAGGAGTTGAAGGCTAGGGGTTGCAGCTGGACAAAAAGGTAGAGTAGTATGGGCGGGGCTGAAGAAAAGAGGTAGGAGCTATCCGTTGGTGCCAAGATCGGGGAGAGAAAAAGGCAAGTAGAATGAGAGAGAAGCGGGAAAATAAGGAAAAAGGAAAAGGAAAAAAGAAAAAGAAATCGAAAAATAAATCCAATAAAATAATCCGTAACGGATGTTCAAATTGAAAAATTTTCCGAACTTTTACGTAAAATATAAATATAAATATACAGAAAATCTATGTAAAGTATATAATCCTACAAACGATATAAAAATATACTCATAAAATATTTAAAATAGAAAAATAATAATGAAATTACGGAACAATATATTTATAAAACACACCTTATATTAAGGGCGTTTCATAATAATCTCGTTTCAGATTGAAAAACTTACAAAGCTTTTACCCTTACATTTCACAAATATTTCAGATTATTTTAACTTGTACAAGAAGTGCGTAAGGTACAATAAAAACCTCGTGCTATCAAAGAAATTTGAGGAATAGAAAAGTTAATATCATTCAAATTAAGGTTTGCAACGACAAATACCTTTGTAACCTTATGTCCGGTGTATAGTCTCCATAAACACAAGTAATTTTTTGTTGATAATGGAAAACAATTCAAAAAAAAAGAGACACACAAAAATACATCGAAGAGTTTCAAAATTAAATAAATCTTCAGGGGAATCTAGTTAATGGAAAGCAACAAACACACAACGTTCGTCGATGAAGTACAAATAAGAATTGCAGTTTTAATTATTTTTGTTGAAAACCTCTTGTACCTAAGTTTATTATTTATTTTAAATTTAAATTTAAATTTATTAAATCGAAATATATTTTAAAGAGCCCCACCCTACATTGGGACTTGCAAAATTGCCGTTTTACTTTTTTTTTGTTGAACAACTTGCAAAATTGCCGTTACAGCTGCCCATAGAGGGTGAAACCGAAAGCCTCGGGACCCCACACTACATTAGGATTAGGGCCTTCATAAATTGCAGTTACCATTGTCAATTGCACATATAAGCCGTAGCCTCCCCTCCCCTCCCCCTCCCCCAACATTACCCCTACCCAAATTAGAGAGAACATAAAGTTCATAACTTCATACAGTGAAGTGATCGGAGTTCTCCAGAAATGTCACTAGCTTCTTCGATTTTCATTGCGTTCCGCAGCAGCAGCAGGAAACTGCTCCTTCCGTCTTTATCAGCTTCCCACTTTTCTTCCATGCGATCGCCCTTCCATGTCTACTCTCGCCAGGTATCCTCTATTTGTCCCCTTTCCGCCTTTGCAGATTCTACTATCACCATCTCCTTTTCCAACTCGTTCTCTCTCGCTCTCTATGAATACGACATGTGTTGCTGTTAAGGATTTATAATTATTATAGTTATTCAATCCATCATCGCATTTTCCATTGTTCTAAAAGAGGCAAGACGGTGACGGGAGGGAGAGGCACCGTCTATCATACGGATTCTATATAGACGCGTTTTTTTTTGCTTATTTTTATGTATTTTCCCTGAAGTTAGTAGAATCGATGGTTAGAGATGTCAGATTCAGATTTCACTATGTCAACAGTCAACTCAGAGAGGGAGGTGAGAAAGACAATCGACTACTCCGGCGGGGGACATCATCCTCACGTCGACTACTCCGTCGCTAGATACCCAAGCCTCCTAGTAGAAATCGAGAATCAGAGGAATCGGGCTCCAGACAAGAGAAAAAAAGAAAATAAAATCAATTTTACTCATTTTAGAATTTAGTGCTTCTGAACCCGTCCAGGCCATCTAAGCCGTATTGAACCCGTCCAGACCGTCTAAAACTGAATATTCTCGCCTTGAACCGACCAGTGCCCAAACCCATCCAAGAAGGTCCGTCTACCATCTAGGCGCCCATCTAAGACCATCTTTTAGAACCCTGCTTTTTTCTTTTTTTGAGATTTTATTCTTTCATTTCTGTGTCGTTTTTTGATGATTTCGTGATTGTAGATGCTATGATTAGATGTTTTAATTGACAGTCAATTCTATTATGCTAGCTGGGGAAGCCTTTTTTAAAGAAGAAATGCCGTCTCTTGCATTCGTGATATGTTGTAACATTGCCAGTTGATTAGTACTGTCATTACATTATGTTATTTTGTTATCAGCTCTCCCTCAAATGTCTGTTTTTCGTTTTTGTAGTTGTCCTCCCTGAGACTTTGTATATATTGTATATATACTTAGTGATTTATGCCTTTTTGCTTAATTCTTATAAGAAAGGGGGGTTGTTGCTACATGACTAGATTGCAGTGACATTTAAGCAGCATATCACTTGATTTATTATTTTTTATTTTTTCCTGATTTTTCAAATTCCACCTTACTTCAATTTTTGCTTTGTAGATGAGCATGGATGCCCGAACTGTTGCTGACCGGTTACGTGATTCTGGTCTACTGCGAACACAAGCCTTTATCGGAGGAAAATGGACGGATGCATATGATGGGAAGACTATAAAGGTATTAATGTATTATGGTGATCTTATGTTCTCTAAAGTCTTGTAGTCATCGATGGTGAATGTCGTTCTAAATTTACTTTTCTCTTTTTGTATGAAAAATAATGTAAATTACCGCATCCGCATCCGAATTCCCTATGACGTGCCAACATTTATGAGTTACCTTACATTCTCTAACCGACCGATCACTTGCTTGAATTCCCACCCGATCCTAACCAGCCGATTCCGTAGGTTGAAGCGGCTGGACTAGGTGAATTTTTGGGTTGTTGTGCATGTTCACATGTAATCCATATTTGTATTGTTCATTGCACAATGACCTCTAATTAATCAATTTTAACTATCCATTACATAAGATGACATCATATATAACATACTACTCTAAATTCAACTAAAAATGAGATAAAATATGGTCTAAAAACAACGTAACAACACAATAAACTTAACTAGCACCACAAATGTATACAAAAACAACATATAGTCATGTTAAAATGACAAAATATATTGAGGTTTGATTTTAATTTCTCACATACTAGGGGGGCAGTCTAGGGTTGTTTAGAAAAAAACACACGAATAAGCGGGCCGGGTGGTCTGGTTGTGAGTTGAGTTGGTGATGGATGAATGTAAGCTTCACTGTATCCTATCCAACCCATCACCCTGTTCACCTAAAACCGACCCAGTTCACCTAAAACCGAGTTCTAGACATGTTTACATTAGTAAAACCTAAGTTAGGCATGATGTGCCTTATCCTTATGTCCAATTGAGCATCTTGCAGCACATTTCTTGAAAATTTGCTTAATTAGTACAATCTAGGGATTTTCTCAATGGTGGTCTGTTAAACTTTGTTATGATTCACACCAAAACATCATTTTCATTTCTAAGCTTATTGTATTCTCTACTAATCCAAGAACATGATTATCCGGTCTTCTTTGTCCTTCTTTAATTTGTGATGCATTATTGATACAACAATAAAAAGAGCTTTTCATGTGACGATAGGTGAATAATCCTGCTACTGATGAAGTTGTAGCGAATGTATCTTGCGTGGGTGCACGTGAGACAAATGATGCAATCTCAGCGGCATATGATGCCTTCAAGTGTAAGCTATTTACAACATGTTTGCTGCATTTTTTTGTGCTAATATCCTTTTCTAACCATTAATCTTTCAAGTGAAAAGTTAGGTACCACTAGAGAAGCTTAAACTGTAGTTTAGAAATTTATCATGGAGATTGTTTGTGTTCTGAAAATTTTGTTTGAAATAATAAGTTATGGATACCTGATATAGTGCCTGTGTATTCACATCTATTGTATACGTGAGGTGGATTATAGTTTCAATTGGGACAAAAAAATGTTCATAAATTCTGCCAATTTTCCGCCTTGCAGCTTGGAGCAAATTGACTGCAGCTGAACGGAGCAAATGCCTGCGTAAATGGTATATCTATTCTCCTTGATATAACTTAGTTACTGACGGATTCCGCATATCGCTGCGCATTATGTCTTTTAGTGCTTGAAACTTTGACAACGTCTATGGACATAACAATTACAAGCTTACTTTTGTACTTGACTCGGATAATGGTTAGATCATTTAATTGTTTATGACTTGCTTCAACATTATTATCTTCTTTCATCACTTGAAAATTTTCTCTAGTATCATTTGTTTCTGCTTTTCGATTAAATTAACAGGGCATCTACTATAGTTCTCCTCTAACGAGAAAGAGATACCTCTGAAGATGATCCTTAATTTTTTAAAATGACTGTTACATCCTTTTTTTTTTTTTAATATTTTCATGTTGGCCTTGAATATTAGATAACCTCTGAAGACGATCCTTAATTTTTAAAGCGACTACAGTGTTAAATATTGCAGTTGTATGGGTAGCTTAATTGTAGTATATAGTTCTGTTTCTTATTCTTTTTCATGGATCGAACTTTCAGGTATGATTTAGTGATTGCGCACAAAGAGGAGCTCGGACAGCTTATAACATTAGAGCAAGGAAAACCTTTAAAAGAAGCAATTGGCGAGGTCGTTTATACTTCTTGAATCCTATGGGAGAGAATATTATGACATTCTCAGAAGTAAATAACCAAAATATTTATTGTACAGGTTGTATATGGTGCTGGGTTTCTTGAGTTCTTTGCAGAGGAAGCAAAACGTGTTTATGGGGATATAATCCCTGCCACATTATCTGACCGTAGGTTGTTTGTTCTGAAACAGGTGAGGAAATTTATGTTTCTAAAACCAGTATATATGTTGTAAAAGATCTTATTTCCATCCATGTCTTGCAGGTTTAGAATGTTAATTCACAGTCGATATGGATTTGTATGAAAATTTTGTAAGGTTGACCGAACTTTCATGACAGTATCTCTTGTTTGAGAATTGGGTATAGGTGCAGAGATTAGAGATTATGTGATTAAGTTCACTCACAGATAAATATATTCTTGGCATAGTTATCCCTCAATTCTCCTTTTAGGATAGACATTGGCACTTTACAATGTGATTTAGCATCTTAAAAAAATCTCATCATAAAAACTTATAAATTGGACCGGTCACAGGTAACCATATATAAAGGTCGGCATGGACTAAAAATTTCTCTTTCAATATGGACCAAAAGAGGAAGTCTGTCTTCTGTCATCTTTTCTGTCGTGAAAAGGGACACTGATAAATTCCTTACCTCGGCAGAAGATGTATATAGTTTTAATCCTTCATCCTTTGTTTTTAGCTTTTCCTTTTTCAGTCCTCTCTTTATCTTATCGTTGGCTATTGACACTCTTCTTTCTGTCCTTCTCATTTGCACTGATCTGTTCTTTCTGGTCAGTCGAACTGTTCTAGTGAAAGCGCTATGATGCAATGTGTGTATCATTTTCCAGACAAGATTTTTTTAATTAGAGTAGCTGCAATCTTTACACTGTTTTCTTCTCCTCATTTTCTCACAGCCGCCAGATCTTTTTATCAATTGTTGAACAAATGTCCTATGCCCATTCACGGTATCAGTGTCTTCTCACATTAATGTAGGTGTACTACTAGTTCTACCAGAAAATGCCTTGTATGCTCTCTCTCTGCTTAGAGAATAAAATAAGAAATGCAAAGATAATAGGGTTGTTAAACTTGGCATCGGTCTACGAAGTCTTACAAGGATAAATATGCAATTGCAAAAACTGGAGGATCTCTATATTGCAGACTCAGCTTGTGTTTTGAAAGAAAGTGTATCCGGTCTTATTGTCAACACAAAAGAAGCCCTTGAACTTGGGAAAATGCTAATGCTCAGATGGAACAAGACATTTTTACTTTTCAGTTGACTAATTTACTTTGGGCATGTTCTGTATGTTCATCCTATGGATATAACTTGATCAACATGTACAAAATTCTGTCCATATCTCTATTACTAAAACAAAATATGCAATTTTTCCTTTAGCCTGTAGGGGTTGTTGCTGCAATTACACCATGGAACTTCCCCTTGGCAATGATTACGAGGAAGGTATGTGAAAGTGAGCTATGTGATTAATGCTGTGACATGCTTAAAGAGTCATCTATTCCTATCAATAATTTTTAACATACTTTTTAAAGAGCATGATGTTCGAACTTAACAGTTTTTCCTCTTTTTTTCTCCTTCAGGTTGGTCCTGCTTTGGCAAGTGGTTGTACTGTAGTTATTAAGCCATCCGAATTTACTCCTTTGACAGCTTTGGCAGCAGCTGAACTCGCTCTTCAAGCTGGCATACCTCCGGTAAATCTTCTGCTGAACAGGCCGTCTAAATTCAGTCTTAACTGTGTACATATTCCTTTACAAACATCATATTCAATCTTGAATGATTGTATAATTTTTCACCTGCCTCTTCGTAATATGTGATTATTTTGTTTGGACTTCTAACCAATATATAATATTAGGGAGTCGTGAATGTTGTTATGGGAAATGCTTCGGAAATTGGTGATTCCTTGCTCAACAGTACCCGGGTATGTATTTTTCAAACAGCTTCCATCTGCTGTTTATATTGGTACTTAGTATTTGTGCTATGACCTTGTGACAATGCTATCCTTGCTGCAATATTGAGCTCAGAATGATATGGCCTGTTTCAATTCACAACTAGCAGGCCCCAGCTGTGTACTGCAGGGCTTGATACATTTCATCCTTTTTTAATTTACTAGTGCAGAATCAATTGTGATCTAGCACCATAACTTGATGTACAGCTGCAATTTCAATTTTTCAGGTCAGAAAGCTTACGTTTACCGGCTCAACTGCTGTAGGAAAGAAGCTGATGGCTGGGTGTGCTGAGACTGTGAAAAAGGTATTGATAGATTTATTAGATTATCAAATATGTGGTTTGGTGGTCTCAACTTGCTGACAGAAACAGTTTAGGTGTCGCTGGAACTTGGTGGCAATGCACCTACTATAGTGTTTGATGATGCAGACTTGGATGTGGCAGTCAAAGGAGTTGTAAGTCATTTAATTATCAGATACACTTGATGGGAATGCTCCATGTAGTGTATTTTATTTATCTTCATTAACTCTCTTTTTCTGTTGGAATGCTATGGAGTTGATGCTGTATATTTTTGGGTTCTTTTACATATAGCTTGCAGCCAAGTTCCGAAACAGTGGACAAACATGTGTCTGTGCAAACAGAGTTATTGTTCAAGAAGGTATAGACAGAGTTTACTTTGACAATGTGCTGGCTTTTCTTTGCTTTTGACTTGTAACCTTCATATTTGGCACATGGTAATTAATCTTTTGTGGAAATTCTTCCCACTTAATTCGCATATTGTTGAAATCTATTGAGGGGTTTCTATCTTGGTGAATTAGTAGGGTGGCAAAATTACTTAACAGTGTTGTGTCATTATTTTCTTCACACTCTTTTGCTTCCATTTTTCTACATTCTCATTTCTTAATTAATAATGTTACCAATTCTAGATGTTACAGTTGCAAATAAGAGAAGATTATGAAACAAACTTTTTGTTTTTCTTGAATTAGTCAATGAATTCAATTTACTAGTAAAATATTCTGCCACCCTTTTGGTTGCTAAGTCTACTCATGTCTTAATTAATGGAGATCTCTTTAAAATAATCAGCAATGCAATTTGTGGGTTTATAACATATTGCTTGAAAGTGCAGGGATCTATGAAAAATTTGCTAGGGCCTTTTCAGATGCCGTCGAGAAGCTTCAAGTTGGTGATGGCTTCCATGAAGGTGTTTCTCAGGTACAACTTCCCATTGTGATTCCTCAAACTAAGCATTTAAGCAAGATGAGCTATCACATACGAAATTGGTTACTTTTTTTCCACCTGTTTAGCATGCTTCCATACTTATATATGTAATTTTTTGGTGGGATTTCCTTTTCCATCTTCATGCAGTGCTTCTTTTAATATTGTTTTTGGTGTTACAGGGACCACTTATAAATCAAGCTGCTCTGCAGAAGGTGCATATAATTATCGAGCATTTGTTGGATATAATTTTAGGAGATCATAATGGTTATTTCACATTCGCCTAATTATTGTTGACAGGTTGAATCATTTGTGGAAGATGCCACATCTAAGGTTTGTCTTTTGATTTTCAATGTGATATTTCATCTAACTAACAAAACTGCATCCGAATGGAAGTTTCTCGTTTTTTGCATTGTACATGGAAACTGTGTTGTGGTCAATTAATTCGCTCCAGATACTTCTTTAATTGAAGGGAAAACTATGTCTCTGTCAAACATGATCATGGAAAGATGGGTTGTTTCCCATTATTAGTGTTATTTTTCTGCGTAATCCATTTATATTCATATATTATAACACAACTAGCTTATTGTTATAAGTACTTTATACTGATGACTTCTTGTAAGCTCCCTACAATGCATTAGGAGTTTGCACCAAACATACCCTAAAAAGATGGACAAGTACCTATCACGAAGTACTAGAATTTTTTTGATCATTTGGGAGGGAGTTGTATCTCTTTGCTCTTCTAAGTTTGCCATAAATTTTGTTTCTGAAGGGAGCAAAGGTAATTCTTGGGGGTAAAAGGCACAGCCTTGGATTGACATTCTATGAGCCCACAATTATCAGTAATGTCACCAAAGAAATGATGCTATCAAGGTACTCCCCTTCTTATTAGCCTTAATTTTGTAGATTTGGCAGCTATAATATGTCCACTTTCTGTCTTTAGATAAATTAATCAATGATGGGATGATCTTAGCATAAAGCATTATTAAATGTGTGTCAGTGGCACTGTAGGATCTTAGGGAAATGTAGTTACAATAAGGTTTTCTTTCTTGTATAGATCAATAAAATGGGATCTTTTGAGAGCAGTAAGGGTGTAGAAGTAAAGAGGCAATATATTCTGTTAACATGGTTACCAATCTGGTGATTCGTTTGACATAATGTGATTGTGACATGGGAGGAAGAAATGTGGAAAATCTGCTATGTAAAGGTAATTTTGCTTGAAATGGAAATTATAGAGATGAACAGCTCAGAATGTAACTGGGTAGCCAGATGTCAAGTGTTGGCATGACCTGAACTGATCACGAGAAGATAAATAAATTATTTCCTGAAGATAATGCAATCTTTGTACAAGGTGAAATAATTCATGGAAGTTGAATTAAGCGATTTGACATTCAGGCAGGACAGGCAAATCAATCTTCAGATAGCGGATGCATGTTAGAATGGTTCACAAATCCCTATACACTAGTTTATCCTGTATTCCTTCAGTCTGCTGAATGGATGAAAAGAGATTAGTAACACAAGATATACCCTAGGTAAGGAATAACGTGCTCATTATCTTTGATGGAAGACGAAAACTTTAGTGCCAGTTTTTCTCAACTGCAAATTCTCTATGGAAGTGTTGAGGATGTTATATGGTCAGCGATTGAGTCGCCTCTGCAAATTGGAAGGTGGGAATGGTGGCTGAAGATGTGCAATAGTAGGATGGTATATGGAAAATAAGAGGGGAAGGGAGAGTAATCGATTTCTTGAGGGAGAGTATTTCATGATGATCTCCTTTGCTTACGGTGGCTATAGAAACTAAAATTTTGCCAATGTTACTTTTCCATCACTATGTTCTATAACTGTTTGTCCAGCAAAAAATGTGTACTTACATGCTCTGCATTTACAGAAGTGAAGTTTTTGGACCTGTTGCACCCCTTATGCGATTCAAGAGTGAGGAGGAAGCAATCGACATGGCAAATGACACCAATGCAGGTATAGTTTATGTTCTGGATTCATGACTTAATCAACCAATATTGCTTAACATATTAGGTGATCTAGTCAAGGGCAATATACATCCTTTTCTTCTTTTTGGATGGGGGTGGGGGTGAGTTCTATATGGTATCCTTGTTTTTTTTGCTTCTCTGTGACAGGCACAATGATTTAAACTCCATGTGCTGCCCTTGATGATTTTTGATAGGCATAAAATGTGGTTACTATGGTTAACTTCTATGGAAAATAGAACTCCTTAATAGCATTCTGATAATTCGCGTTTGTACAAATTCTAGTTTCCATTTCTCTTTTTGGCTTAAGTTAACAATGATTGACATATTGCTATATTCTACAAAGTTCGCTTGGTACCAGATGGGTTTTAAAAAGTGTCCATCTACAAGATTCAACTAGTTTAATGTTCATCTATAAGATTCAGTTACGGGGCGGCATATTGTAACTTTCATGCTTATTTGTCCCACTGTACTTGTGTCCCCGGAAGTGCATTTTTCTTTATTGTCTATGTGCAAAGTAGTCATATCATTACCAATCACAAACTGGGAAGAAAAAACAGTTGGTGAATGTGTTGTCATTAGGCTACATATTATAAATTTAAGATATTTGCTTTATCTATATACAGATCAAAGAAATGTTGCATAATTGACAATCTCATGAAATTATAGCCTCTCTTATATTATTTCACATGATGTAATGTAACACAAAATGCTGCATTTGACTGCCGAAAGTTAGAGCTGTAAATTATGTGCATTATCTTCTATGGCATGGAGGTTGTTTCATTAATACAGTTGGAAATTTGATGCATAATTGAGATGCTTTTTGTGTACTCTCTTTTCTTAAAGTTCATTTGGTTGGTTCGCCTTGCCTGTATTCGAAGAATTCTTATACTTGATGTTGTTCTGATTTACTGTTTGTAGTATTAATAGAAAGTATTTGACAAAAGACCCTGATTTGAAAATTCAGGTCTAGCTGCTTATATTTTTACAACAAATATTCAGCGTTCTTGGCGAGTTACTGAAGCTCTTGAGTATGGAATTGTTGGCGTTAATGAGGGACTGGTGTCTACAGAGGTTTGTTTTCCTATCCTGATTGTCTGATGTCAGAGGGTGGGAGATGTGAATAGGCGGTTGAGTAACAAGTAATTTGTTGGACAGGTGGCTCCCTTTGGTGGGTACAAACAATCTGGTCTTGGTCGAGAAGGTTCCAAGTACGGGATTGATGAATATCTTGAAGTATGTTAAAGACGACTTTGTTTGTTTGTTTCTCTCATACTTAATCTGCTCGGTTTTTTGTCTTTGCAATTAGTGTTCACTTCTTTTTGGAGTGCCTTTGATGATATTCTTAACCGGGGGCACCTTTTGTTCCTAGATGAAATACGTTTGCCTTGGAGACATGAATGCCTAACTTGAATTCCCAGCAAGCAGCCAAATCTCAAAACAATGTACGTATGAATTGAGTTTGATTAAACAATGCAAGATTGTGGACATGCTGTGGTGTTGATGATATATGTTTGTTTTGCGTGTGTCAGAAAGCAACAAAGATGGCCGAGGTCCACACCTGTTGTTGGAAGGCGGCTATTGCTAGGCTTGTGGACATGCTGTGGTGTTGATGAATGCCTAACTAGTGTTTCATTCTTAGTTCCAAACAGTCGTTTTTCAAGTCTGTACGAATCAACTTTAAACCCTGTCTTTTGAGCTTTCGATCTGTGCAACCTCTATTCACCGCCAGATTTTGCTTCTTTACTTCACCACTCATCATGAATCAAAACAGGTCGGCCTGGTTGGGTTTATGTCGGATCTTTACAAGTTAAGAGTTAAAAATGTTAATCCAAATTCATTTGAGTCTTAGCATTGTCTTAACCTTTAATTATTCTTCACATTTTAAATAAATTTAAATGTTGAAAAGTTCATAAATTTGTATTATTATCTAATATTATTGAAAATATTGTAATCGCCACCATGTTATTAAAATAACATATATTTTTGTATTAATATACTCAAGTGTTTAGTAATAACTGCCAATTTAATTTACGACAAGTTTTTTTTTTTTTGAAAATGAATTTACGACAAATTCATACTAAACTAAAAGTTATATCAATATAGTATAGGAATCCAATTTTTTTGTATACTCTATTTAAAGTTTAAATGTTTTAGAGAATTTCCTCTTGATTTGAACTTTTTCTCTTGCTATCCACCAACTTTCAAGTTTTCTCCCTTAGTTTATTTTCCTCATGTAATACTTAATATATTTTACTTTATATTATGATCATAAAATTTAAAAGTTTTAAAAAGTATATTTAATCTTATCATAATTAGTTTAACAAAAATTTAAAATTTATTGTATTTTTGATTTTAATAAATTTTTTTTGATTTTTCCTCTTGGTGCCATCAAGGTTTGGACTTTTCCTCTTGATATCCACTAAGTTTCAAAATTTCTCTTGGTACCCTCAAGGTTCCATTTGTTTCCTCTTTATACCCATTCTTAATATATTACATTAAAATTTATTAAAATAAATAAATAAATAAATTTAAAATAGATTATGACCTTAATTAATAAATTTATAATAAATAAATTTTTATATATATATTTTTTTTAAATAATAAATATATTCTTTATTTTCGAGTTAAATTTTTTTTTAAAATTTTACTTTCGATTTAAAATATATATATAATTTATGTTAATAATATTTATTTAAAAATTTTTAAAATAATTTTTAAAATTTTTTAAGAGTCCACAAAATTAAACATATATTATTCTTTTAAGTTAATTTTCCATAATTTATTTTAATTTGAAAATAAAAATATTATTTTTTATATGTTAGTTTATTTTTTTTTGTACTATACTTTTCCATAATCTTAAAATTGAAAAAAAACATAATTTTATAAAATTTTTGAATTAATATAAATTATATAAAATTTAAATTCAAAATAAAAAATTTTTATTATATTTTAATTCTCTAGACTCTTAATAAAGTTTCAAATATATATTTTTTATTTAATTTTATATATATTTTTTAAATGCAAAGTAAAGTAAAAAAATATTTTAATTTAAAAATAAAAAATATATTTATTTCAAAAATAAAAAATATATATAAAAATATTTATGTTGTAAATTTATTGATTAAATTTAATGACGTGATAATTTATTTTAAATTTATTTTTGTATTTTTTAATTATTTTTTAATGAATTTTAATGTAATATATTAAGAATGGGTATAAAGAGGAAACAAATGAAACCTTGAGGGCACGAAGAGGAATTTTGAAACTTAGTGGATACCAAGAAGAAAAGTCCAAACCTTGATGGCACCAAGAGGAAAAATCCAAAAATTTTTAAATTCATTTTTATATTTATAATTTAAAAATGTTTAAAATATAAAAGTAAATTTAAACTTTTCTTCGAAAATAAGTAAATACGGTAAATGTTTATTTATTTTCAAACACAGTTATATATTATTTCGAATTAAAAAATAGAAAATCAAATTTTAAACTTATTTTTATTAAAATAAAAAATACAATAAATTTTAAAAAATTAGGAAAGTAAGGAAATAGATTATCTTATTTATTTTCGAATTAAAATTGAAAAAAAATGATAGAATAGTATATTTATGAGATAAAAGGGAAAGTAGGCTAATTATGCATTAATGTAGATTAACTAGTCTCTTTTGTAAAAATGTAGATAAAGTAGGCCCCTTGTAATTTTGAGAAAAAGATAAAATCAAAAATAATTTAAGATACTTTCAAAATTAAAAAGGAAAATGAGAGTGGTCCCCTATAATTATTCAAAATTAAAAAGATTCTCCCCTTAATTTTTTTAAATAAGAAAGGAAAAATAAGAGTGGTCCCCTACAATTAAGGAATTAGTTTTAAAAAATAAAAAGATTCTCTCCCTTAATTAACATTGCTTTTTTTTTTTTTTAAATAATCGCTTATTTGCTGGCATTAAAATTAATTACATAATTTTATGTACATAATCTGCGTGCGAAGTTATGTACATAATCTGCGTGCGAAGTTATGTACATAATCTGCGTGCGAAGTTATGTACATAATCTGCGTGCGAATTTATGTACATAATCTGCGTGCGAATTTATGTACATAATCTGCGTGCGAATTTATGTACATAATCTGCGTGCGAATTTATGTACATAATCTGCGTGCGAATTTATGTACATAATCTGCGTGCGAATTTATGTACATAATCTGCGTGCGAATTTATGTACATAATCTGCGTGCGAATTTATGTACATAATCTGCGTGTGAATTTATGTACATAATTTGCGTGCGAATTTATGTACATAAATTTATGTACATAAAATTATGTACCGAATTTCTGAGAATCATTCTCATTTTCCTTATTTAATTAAAAAACAGCCATATTAATTAAGGGAGAATCTTTTTAATGAGAGTGGTCCCCACAATTAATATTCAATTATCTTTTTAATTTAGTTTATCTTTTTAATTTTTAATAGTTATTTATCCTCCTTAATTAAGGGAGAGAATCTTTTTAATTAGAGTGGTCCCCACAATTAATAACCTCTTTATAATTTAATTTAGTTTTATTTTTTGAGAGAAAATTAGAGGGGCCTAGATTGTATCATGGATACAAAAAGGGCTCCTTTACACCAATATTCTCTATATTTATGAAACTTTTATTTTGTTAAATTAAAAAAATATAGTAAAATATTAAATTTATTTATTTTTGAATCCAAAACTTGTTTCTTAAAACTTATTATGACCACTTTAAATATGCTTTTTTATATTTGAAAATTTATAATAAAAGATTTAGTAAAACATATTAAGTATTGGTAGATAAAGGAAAGAAACTAAACCTACAAGAGCACTAAGAGAAAACTTGAAAAATTCGTGAATATCAAGAAGAAAAGTTCAAACTTTAATGCTGGAATATCGGTCAGAGTAAGCGTCTTCTCCGATGTCATCTCTAGACAAACCCCTCCATACTGGAGGTTGCAGAACTACCCATGAACACCAGTTCTTCCTAGGGGTGTTCAAAAATATCCGATCCGTCAATAATCCGACAATCCGAATTGGACATATCCGACTAATAATTGATCTCACGGAATTTATTTGTATCCGCTTTGATCCACATTATTCTCGGATATACGGATCAGATACTGATTATGCTTTTTATTACCCGGATATCCGTTATCCGAGAATATATAAAAAATATATCAAAATAGTACACTTTTATTTAAAAAAACAAAACCCTAATAAGAGTTAATGAGAGTTTCATTTCTCTATCACCGTCGCTTCTCCCTCCGAGACTCAGGGGCCTAGGGGTGTTACACGTGCCGAACGAGCCGAGCCTTAGTATGCTCAAGCTCAGCTAATTTATAAACGAGCTAAGGCCGAGCCAAATGCGAGGCGAGCCCGAGTAGCTTGTGTCATTTATCAACCCTACAAGCGCCGCTTATCTCTTTTGTGTCATAAATGATGGCTACCGGTGCCGGCCATACTCTCTTTCTCTCTTATCTCCATTCTGACTTTCTTTCTATTTTCTCACCGCCGCTTCTCTTAGAGACTGACGGTTGCTTGACTACTTCTCTCTTCTCCCGTTAATTAGTGGTATTGAGTTGGCGTTATCAATGCTCTGTTTGTCTCCTTTCTCCATCTCCAATCACATTTGTAAAAAAAAATTTCTTTTGTAAAAGATATGGAGTACGATTCATAAAACTCTAAATCTCTCGCTACGGATCCCCCTTTATCACCTCTTCTCCCTTTGTCATCATAGCTCGCCAAGTCGACAGAGACTCTTCTCCCTTTGTCATCATAGCTCGCCAAGTCGCCCTCTGTCGTAGCTTGCTAGTTGAATTGACATTTGCTTATGTCTTGTTTTTATTTTGCAATTGTATTGCAATAGTTTTGCAATTGTAGTTTGGAGTTACATATTTGATAGTGTGTTGTTTGCTTTATTTTGATATTAAATTTTGAGGTGCATGTGTTTTTTTAATTCTATCTCGTTTTGGAATTTACAGTCTAAAATTTATTGTTTTAGTTTGATGTCATGGTTCGATTTTGTATTACCATAAGTTTTTTTTTTGAAGAAAAAAATCACCTAGACAATCCAACTACAACTTCACACTACAGACCCATAAGCTTACGTTGAACCGTGTATAAAATAATTTCATAAATCCTGGCAAAGAGACTAAGTTTAGTCCTACATAAACTAATTCATCCATTACAATGTGCCTTCATCAAAAATAGAGCAATTCAAGACAATGTGCTCATCGCTCATGAAATTTTCAATGGATGTAAGTTAAAAAAAATAAGAAAAGACGGGTTCATGGCTATAAAACTAGACATGGAAAAAGCATATGACAAAGTCGAATGAGAATTTTTGAAAGCTACATTAACAAAATTCGGGTTCGAGCAAAAATTTCGAGATTGGATCTGCGAATGTATCTCCACAGTCGCCTCCATTTTAATCAATGACTCCCCCAATAATATTTTTGTTCCGCAAAGAGGCCTTAGTCAAGGAGATCCACTATCTCCCCTTTTGTTTAACCTTTGTGCGGAGTTATTGGCCAGAAACATTCAAAAATGGCAAACGACAACCCTAAGTCTATTGGTTTCCCTATTACAAAAAATGGAACAAGAATACCTTTCTTAACTTTTGCCGATGATATTATTATTTTTACTAAGACATTTGTAGATGCAAGAAACAAGATCCTTTCAACCTTAAACAACTATTGTGATATCTCACGTCAAGTCATAAACTACCACAAATCCGCGTTCCAAACAACCGTAGACATTGACCAAAAGTAACAAAAGAAGAACAAGGACAACTAGGAATTAATGCAACGACCAGTCTTGAATAATACCTTAGTTTCCCTATCATTAATGGACGAGTCAACAAAGACATCTTTAATTCCGTCATAATAAAAACCAAGCAACAACTTACTAGGTTGAAAGTGTCGTCCTTGTCACAAGAAGGAAAAATAACACTAATTAAAGCCAACCTCAATGTCAAACCAAGCTACCTAATGCAGGATTTCATGCTACCTACAAGTATCCACACAGAATTAGACCAACTTAATAGAAATTTCTTTTTGGAATAAGGGCCCTAGTTTCCACCCGCTTATCAATTGGGATAAAATCTGTAAACCAAAATCCCTAGGAGGCACTGGAATAAGGAAATTAGAAGATATGAATAAAGCACTACAAATGAAACTTTTGTGGAAAATCATGGCAAACCCAAATAATATATGGGTTAAAATTGTTGAAGAAAAATACCTTAAAGGTTCATGCCTTTGGAACTACCAATGTGGAGCAAATGCATCATGACAATGGAAGAAACTATTAAAACTAAGAGAAGAGTTCGACAAAGGGCTTAGATGGCGAGTAGGAGATGGAAAAATGGTTAGATTATGGAAGGACAGGTGGATCAACGACAAACCTCTCCTGGATATGGTGACTAATAAGGACTTGATAAACCAGAATGAAAGTACTTCTTTGTACATCTCAAACAAAAGATGGAATCATCAATTGATCAAAATCGACTAAACAATGTACTGTCTACTAGCATTATCAAAAAAAAAATAAAAACCTATAAGCTTCCAAAAAATGATATTAGGGATAGACTGTATTGAGCAAAGAATGACGAAGGATGGTATTCGACCAAATCGGCTATGAAAATGATTAAAAAACGAAAGGTGGGAGTTACCATGGACAAAACTTGGATATGGAAAACTGACGTAATGCCCAAAATAAAAAATTTTCTATGGAAACCAACACTAGATGGTCTTCCTACAAAGCAAAATCTTGATAGGCAAAGAATTCCTGTCGTGATGAATTGTGAATTATGTAATCACCATAAAGAAAGTGCCAAACACTTGTTTTTTCAATGTCCATACATGGTAACTTCAATCGACAATCTAAAATTTTCATCTATTTTAAGGAACTACGACATTGACAATTTGAGCATTTCAGAGGTCCTTTCTGACCTTAAAGGAACAATAACACCTTCTGAGCTAAGATACATTGCCTTCATTTGGTGGAATATTTGGATGGTCAGGAATCAATTCATCTTCAATAAAAGAGCAATTCCACAAAATCTCAAAACAATAGCTCTTAATCAGATCGTTGAATGGGAGCAAGCAAACAAAAATTTGATTAACAACCAAACAAAAATTAAGAAACAAAGAAGAAAAACTAAATATATAAAATGGAAATGACCACAAGACAGATGTCTTAAGCTTAATTTTGACGCCTCAAAAAGTTCAGCGAATCAATTCTCTTTTGGATACATTATAAGAAACCATTATGCCGTTCCTATTGCAATAGAGAGCGGTAGATGCAACGCTGAATCTATGCTTGAAGTAGAAGCGTTTGCTATTCGAGAGGGCCTAGAAAAGGCCAAGGGGATAAGAACTTTATCGATCGAGATCGAAGGAGATAACTTAATACTTATCAATGCGATCAATCGACTTTGGAAACCTCCATGGGAGTTGGACATGATCATCACTGATATTACTAATTTGATTGCGGGATTTGCTAACTCCTTAGCACAACATATTTTTAGAGAAATCAATACGGTTGCGGACAAGATTGCCATACATGGACGGAATCTCATTAGACATCAACGCTATTCCTGAAGATGTTCAAGACCTCATCCGCAAGGATGCTTTAGGTCGATCGGTTTCTAGAACTGATCCACCTAATTCTCGTACCTTTGTATAAAAAAAACTAGTAATGCACCAGATTTTGTAACCGGATATCCGATCCATTTTACCTTCTCGTATTAGATATCCGATATTAATCGGATCAGATTCGGATACGTGTTTTTCCATATTTTCATCCCGGATATTCGATCTGAACAACCCTAGTTCTTCATGCGTGTTCTTCTAATAGTGGTAGAACAATCCTCTATTAGCGCATATATGTTTTTGAGAGTATTGTCCCAATAGGAAGATTTACAACTAGTAGACGAGTCCCAAAAAAATATTGGGTGTCAACCTAGTAGGGTCGACCATATGGCTGATAATTGAGTCGAATGCAACTCGGTTATCACTTTCGTACATATTAGAAATTTGATTCAGAAAAAGGAACCCTCGATCTGTAGGGAATTGTACAAAATTTAATTCACCGGGAAAAACTTTGTAAAAGACCCAAACATATATTTTTATAAATATCAGGGTTCCGCAAAACCCAAAATTACGAAAGTAGCACTTCTGAAACAAGGTTCCACATATTAAATTTTCCGAAAAAATAAATCCAAAATTATATTTTTATAAAATTAAATATTTGGAAATTTTATAACAAAATTAAAATCTGAAATTAAATTTCAAATAAAATATTCAAATTTGATCCGAAATATTATTTTTCTAAAAAGACGATAATTTCGCAAATTAAATATACCCGAAAATAATTTATAAATATTTCGATAAATTTATAACGTAATTAGATTTCTGAGATAAATTTTCGTATAAAACTTCGAATTTGATTCGAATGATAATCCCAAAAAAATTTCATTTGAATTATTTTTAATGAACTTATTTTGAAATAAATATTATATATCTTGAGTCGAAAAATTTGAAATTGTTGATTTTCGAAAAAATATTGCAAAAATAAAAATAATAATTAAATAAAGAAGTCAAAAATAAAAAAAGAAATAATAACAAATCGATTGGAAATTCGTCCATGCAAAACAAAGATTAGAGCAATCCTATATTTCGTCCTTGCATATTGTTATAACAATAACCTGCACACTAAATTGTTGATTAGTACTTCTAAACCAAATTTTAGAATTAAGAGTGTAAGAACTCGATTATCAAGAATATCAAGGGAACTTTAGAACTATCCAAATCACACAAATCAAAATTGGGAATGGGTGGTTGAGGCGAGACGCTCTTTCCTTAATTCTAAAATGTCCCCTATTATGAAGATGATGTGGGGTTTATGCCACAGTTTCCCATCCGGATTGTAGTCCACAAAATCGACAATAAAAAAAATTTCGGTGCAAATCTCGGACGAGATTTGTATGGTAAGGTCAAGATACTTGAAAACTCAAGAACGAGAACGTGTTTAATATGAATCATAATGGAAAGATAAAGAAAATGATTAATGAACTAAAATTGATGGACATATAGGAAGATATAATCAAGATGAAAACTTGCAAAGAACCTTGACCAATTGGATCAAAACCCTCAATAAAGAGTTAAATTAAATCTTTCTTCTTCAACATTACATAAGTCTTCTAAACAAGACAAGCACAAGGAGAGACTAGTTTGACTAGTAGCACCAATCTTTAAGAAGATTAACACACCCAAGAACAATCTAGCAAGAACTCACAACTATTCAATTAAAGACTCTCATTTTGATTTAGTAGAAATGAATAAAAATTACACTTCATAAATGAAGTAACGAGTATCTCACAATGTATGTGGAAATCAATAATCCTACAAAATATGGATAGAAGATAAAAACCTTTAAAATGTTTAGAGCTTTAAGGGTATAAAATAACTACCTATAATCTTGTATAAATCTTAACAAGATTTGTGTAAATCTCGACTTAAGAGATTTATATAACCTCGGCTGGAACAATTGTGGGGCCAAGGTCTTCACGTGCTCCCTTGATCATCTTCACTCTTGTATTGTTCCTCCATAATAGATATTAATGTAACCAAGGAAGACTTAGACATAAGTAGAGTCTCCTTAGATATACAAGATGCCAATAAGGTAGCAACCTCTGTTTGGATGGATCTTGATCTTGATCTAATGATAGATCCTTCCATGATAGGATGTGAAAATGATGTAGACTCATTCTCCTTTAATGCTCTAGCTCTAGCTCTAGTGATTGGTCCTTGTATAGGTGTTGGGAATGGTCTCTCATCATACCCCCCTTCTTAAAAAGGATTCTTCCTCGAATCATCACCATGCTTATCACTAGTCTCACAAGGACTCAAGTCTCCTACATTGAAGGTAGGGTTTACGCCATAACCCTTTGATAGTTTCAATACATAAGTATTGTTGCCAACCTTATCTAACACTATTTATGGTCCATCTACTCTTGGAGACAACTGCAACTACCTTTTCTCCAGGATTCGTTCCTTCCTTAGATGTAACCAAACTAGATCTCTGGGCTTAAATAACACTTCGTTTCGATGCTTATTAGCCTTCCCGCAACTTGCTTTCCTTTCTTCTCTATCCTTATGCGTGTCTTAGCATGAAACTCCTTGATGAACTCAACATGTTTTCCTACATTAAAATCTACTCGCTCCTCTATAGACAACGATATTAGATCAAAAGGGGTCAAAGGATTTAACCCATAGACGCGCTCAAAAGGCGTTAGGTTAGTAGATGAATATGATAACATGAGCTATGTCATTAGTTTAGATTTGCATTTAGTTAGCTTTTCTTTTTGTTTTGCATGCATAGACATGAATCCATGACATTTAGGCTCAACTTTGCATATTATACTAGAATAGATGTCTATACGGATTCTTGTCTCGTTACACGCAATTCGGCGAGCTTTGGAGCGGAATGACACATATGAGGACTGAGCCTCGAGGCGGAACGTGACGGAGAACCAAAGGAATCTAAGAAATCCACCTAAGGAGCGAGCAAAGGAGCTAAGGAGAAGAACAAGAGAAACCTTGGGTGGTTTGGAATTGATCTCGCTCGAGATTTCTTTGCCATAACACCACCCGAGATTTTGTTGATAACGAAGGTAAACACTCAAAAATCTTGGTCCCGACTTGTGAAGGATCTCGACCGAGGTTTTCGCCTAGCGATCTAATGTAAGGTTATGTACGGTGAAGATCCAAACCTATATGTCTCACCCAAAGACTCTCTCTATAAAGGTTGTTGAGGCTGTAGTATAGAAAGGATCGAAGGATAATAATTACTCTCAAATAACCATGCCCAAACCCAAGGGAATCAAAGACAAGCCAAAACGGTTAAGGTTGTGACACTCGAAACTGAAATTGAGGATGTTGAGTCTCACTACTACCTAGAAAAGGCAAGCCAAGGCTAGGTTTAAGCAAATATTTAACTTTGGAGTAAAGCAAAAGCAAAGGACGTACGACAGAGGAAACCACGGCTAGACCTTGAAGAACCACGGCCGTAGAACTCAAGAACAGGCCGTGGAAAGTTCGACGACGAGGTTTCTCGCAACTCTCAGGGTCCAATCTATTTTAGTTCAATCTATCATCATCATCTAAGACACAACTATCAACCCTTCACCTTAGAATTGTTAAAGGGTTTTAGCCAACAATCATCATTATGAAATCAATAATCAAGTTTAAAAGAGAAAAGGGGTAAAATCTCGAACACTCATAATAACCAAACAATCAATCTCAATTCAATCCAAAGTAAATGTGTTCAATGTATGCGGAATAGGGAACAGAAAACCTCATAACAATCTTTAGGAACAATGAAGAACGGGATGCCAATCCGTCTTCGAAAGGAACCCTAAGATATTCTCCAAGTACGCAATCTCAAAATGCATCCTTCTCGCAATCTTCCCTGCACGCAATAAGATCTTCCTAAGCAATCTTCAAAATGCACTCCGTGTAGGATGTATGCGACCGTCCCAATTTCTCCTTTCTCCAGCCTTCTTATAGGGGAAAAGTAGGGTTACGAAAAGCCCGATAACTGCTGCTGACGTGGCAAATATGACATGTGGCAACCGTTATAGAAATCACGGTCTAGTGTAAACTTCCACGGCCATGGAACTGGTCGTGGAATTTGTGTTGCTCTTGACCTTGTTTTCCATGCCCTCAATGCCTAAACCACGGTCGTGGTTCTCTTGGTTTGGCCGTGGGAACTCAAATTCCTTTGTAAAAGCCTTTTTTTCGTAAAGTTCTCTAATCATGCTCCTTCCTTAGCTTCTCTAAGGCATCCTCTTGATATCTAGCATGATCAAATACTCCTATCTTCTCATATGTTCTCCACTCCAAGCCTTTATTTACCTAAAAACACAACAAAGCTTGTGTAGATCTCTATATCGACAAAATAGGTGAATGTGCTCATAAATGCTTCAAACTCATATCCATGTACACAACTAAAAGGGAAAAACAATCAAAACAAGTGCCTAAAATATGGTCATATTTCATGCTAACAATGACTGAGATTTCTCTTCTCAACAGCCCATGCCGCGTTCTAGGAGAAGCCCGATATTTGCACGGTCTTTAGGAGGTGGCCCAATGAATTGTCATGCTGGTCCAACCCTAAACATCATCCTTATTAATCTCTAACAACCTGCAACATTGAAAAAAGGACGGCATTCTTGTAACTTTGATGCCCAAATTGAGAAAGATTTTAGGAGAGCATTCTTGGAGAAGAACACCTAGGGTTCTTGAATTATTTTGGTTTTGGTTCAAAGATTCATTTTTACTGTTGGATTGCAATTTCTATTTGAGTTTGAAGACATCTTGCTGAATATTTCTCTCTTCTCTTACTTTCTTACTTTTGGTTTGCTTGAATTCTTCTTTCATCTTTCTTGATTTGAACATGTGTATTGTTGGATATACCTATTTGATTATAGGATGATTGGTTGAGGTTTAGATGATGGTAGACTGAGAGTGTATGTGAGAATTGTACGATTTGTGTTGGATAAACCCTCGCACTCTAAAATGTCGTCTTATTCATCAGGAATCTCGGCCGATATTTATCTTAGAACAACCCAAGATTTTTTATGTCGATCCATAGATGATATGTCTGTATGCTAAGGTGTTAGATTGCCCAAATTTTAGTCTTTGTTGAGTGTTTTCTATCCTTAGATCCCTCTAAGGCTTGTACTTAAGCTTGGGAAGAGACTTACCCGGTAATCCCGTTCTTAGGTGCCGTTGATTATGAATTCTAGGTAGTAGAGGATTCAATCCCTCTATTTGACTGAGTGTGCCATGCTTCTTGCTTGAGTGAGCTTAACCCGAGACTTACCCAGTGGAGGTTAGTTCAATTCCCTTCGGTAGAGTGGTTGGTTTGAGTTTATGTGCTATCCTTAGAGCCTTGAGACCTACCCTGTAGTAGGTGATTCGGTTTGGGATAGTGGAGTGTGAGGCCACCCTGTGATCATTCCCACCAGATAAACACCATTCCTTAGCCATCCCAACCTTGTCCTAGTTTGTAGAAGTCTTGACACTAAAACCGCAACTAAATACCTTGATCTCTAGAATCCGCGTCTCCCGCTTATCTTATTTCTTATCTTGATTTTGTTTTGCTTGATTCATTTTGTTGGATTTAAAAATGATCTTTGATATCCAAAACTAGCCAAAAAGATTGTGATTTTCATTTCTTACCATCCATCAATCCTTGAGTTCAACCCTGAAATATTTTCTTTTTCTACCTAACGATCCATACACCGTGGTTCGCGTAGTTGTTGAGGCTTTTATTACGAGTATATATATAAGACTTTGTCGTTCATCATTATCACACCTTTTGAAGCGAGCAAGTTTTTGGCGCCGTTGCCGGGGACTAGGTCTAGATTGATTTGTGTTTGTGATCATCGATAGTGTAGTGTTCGCTCCAAAAGGTGTGTGTGCAAAAAGTCTTAAATTTATATCCTGAAATAGATGCCTAACGATAAATGAACACACAGTGTACGGATCTATCGTAGTATGGGCTAATATTCCGGAGTCGATGTTAGGGATTTAGTGAGAATAAATTCAGCAAAGCAATCTAACTCAGCAAGCATGCAATAGCAATGATCAAAAGCAAGACGAGTACATGTAATATGATTGGGG
Source organism: Fagopyrum homotropicum (assembly GCA_033239125.1). NCBI lineage: Eukaryota > Viridiplantae > Streptophyta > Magnoliopsida > Caryophyllales > Polygonaceae > Fagopyrum > Fagopyrum homotropicum. The sequence continues at coordinate 74,918,460 of BSWB01000004.1, forward strand.
AATGCAGATTCTAGAGATCAAGGTATTCAGTTATGGTTTCGACTCAAGATTTCTACAGGATAAACGTGGACAAAGTTGAGGTTGAAAAGGGAAGGTGTTTCTACGATGGGATAGATCACCGGGTAAGTCTCACTATCTAGTTTCCCAAACCAAAGATCCTATTACCAGGTAAGTCTCAAGGAACTATGGAAAGGTCCTATAAACTCAAACCAACACACTATCTAAGGGTACAAAACTAACCATCACCGGGTAAGTCTTAGGTTAACTCTCAAAGGTAGGATGAAGGCACACTCAAACCCTAACAAAGGACAAACCTTTGTTACCTAACAGTCATCATCATCGGTAATCAAGCAAAGGAATCACCGGGTAAGTCTCTTTCTATACTTGAATGTAAACCAGGAAAGATGCAACAAGGATAGGATTTGGCAAACTATAACCAAAACTCAAGATCGGGCAAAGAAACAGGCAATCTCGTGCAGTTCTTATCGATCTAGGTCGAGATGACTGCAAGAACAACCCGAGATGGGTTTCGTTTAAGGTTAAACTCAAGCTTTCAGGGGCCACTCGTGATAAAGGTTCATTCTTTCATCGTCTATACCACAACCTTTAACTAATCACCCTAGAATTGCAAGGGATTTAGACAACAATCATCATGTTCAAAATAATCAAATATTCAATCAAGACGTCAAGAGAACGAATAGAACAATCAACAAAGGTGTCTCAATAATTAATAATGCAAAATAATCAAACAACTGCCAATAATGTGTTCTAAAAGATGATAACAATTAATAACAACCTTCCAAGAAAATCTCACAAATCTCTTATCTTCCTTGAATCCTAAGCAATCCTTCCTTAGATTTCTTCCTTCCAATAACCGTGTTTTTGTCCGTACGTGATCTCCAAGATCTCCAGCCTCCTTTCCTTCACATTCACCTTCCATTCTTATAGAATAATTTTAGGTCAAATAATATCTTAATTCCCTTGGGTTGTGGGCCGTCGACCTCGGGCCAGGCCTAGTAGGACATCTCGCTCGAGGTGCATAATTGTATCGGTCTGAGATCAGTGGTGAACTACATGCATGTCTTCGTATCTCCAACTGAATCCTTCTTTCATCCTTCCAATATGGTTCATGCTTTTCTTCTTGTCCTTCCTAATGCTCCATAATGTAACTCCATGACCTCCTTAGACTTTAATGCTCCAATTTGATCCAAAATACGCCTTATTCCCTACAATTACAATCAAACGTGGTGTAGACCTCGATTCTTGCAAAGTAGATGAATAATGACATAAACATCAAGAATATATACTCATGCATGCAAGAAAATGATGATAAAATGTCAAAACCTTATCCGAAATATAGACAATAATTCATGCTATCAAAATACCCCATACTTGCCTCTTGCTTGTCCCCAAGCATGGTTCAAATATTAGATACAAGATAGTTGGAATTATTAGCCATTAAAGCTCAATGAAAACCTTCAAAAACTTTTGGTTGCGTGCTTCTATTCATAGATCACCCTTAGAGAATGCTTCATAGCTAGTAAGAATCAATATATGAGCAAAACAAGTTGTAGACATAAGAAAGCTAATCGTACTTCACATGAGATCATAGAATGTGTAGCAAACCATACTCATCAAAATCAATCATGGATAATCTAGTTTAAACCACAAAGTCAAACAACATGCTCAAGGTCTCAAGGATTTTCAATCAAAGGTCAAGAAACGTGTTAGGGTTGGAATGTATAAAAGATATTGAGGTGCTAAAATCCGGGAAAAGGAATAGAACATCACACTTCGAACTCAACTCCATCAATAAGCTTTTCGTACTTCTTTTCCCGCATATTTCTTTTCTTTTCACTTTTTTGAGAACATGGAAATAGTTGCACAATAACCGAAGCCTTGGAGATAAGCCAATCTCAATTTCTCGAGATGCCTCAAACCTGATGCACATACCATGACTAGTTAGGGCAGTCAATCAATCGGACTTTGGCAAGACACAAACATCCGGCTATGTGAATGGTGCCGAGTTACTCATCCTTATGACTAACGTCACCAAACCTATTGTTTTCTAACACTTCTTCACTTTCAACCTCATCTTTCTGATAATGTGATTTATGATGTTAGTATAGGCATTCATTTAGATAGTTTTTCCCGTTATTCATGCACGGTTTGGCATTAGTTCATGACGTTTATGCTCATTTCGTGCATATTTCTAGAAAAGACGTCTACACGAGCTTTTGTCGGTTTTGTAGGTATTTCGGGGATCTTTTGGACATTAATCGATACATTCGAGGGTCAAGCCTCATGGTGGTACACATCCAAGGCTTTGAAGGAATATAATTGGAGCAATGAAGGACACAAGGACCCTTATTGGTGCAAGCAATGGAGAAACTCATGGCTAGACGATCATAACAAGTCTCTGTTGAAGAAAATCGGACTAACACTCAGGAAAATCGTCCGATTTATCTGCCTGGGTCGATTTTCTGGCCTTTGACAGCTTGTGCCACGTGTCCCACGATCTCTTTGTCCGGACCTTGCTCTTGATGGAGAATATAAGTGGTCCTGCATGCTGTGGCTAACGGAGCTCTCCCACATTCTCTCACATACACCTCATTCCATTGGAGGATAATCTTGGGGAAGAAGAAAACTCTCTCAATTAGGGGAAGAAGAAGAACACCAAAACTAAGTTTGATAGTGAGTTTTTGAGTGATTTTTAGTGATTTTGGTTGAAGAACTCTTGGAAGGATTATTAGGAACGTTTTGGAACTTCTTTTGAAGGGTTGTAAGTCTTGCTTAAACTTATATTCAGCTGAGATTTATTGATTTTACTTGCTTATCTTTCATCATCTATCTTTGAAAACCATGTATGCTTGTGTGATGATTTCGGATCTTGAAATGCATGTTATTGGCTAGTTTATTGTGATTCTGGAGTGATGGATTGATGGTTATGGCTTGGGTGATGATAGGATGGACTTGTATGTTAGTTTAGGATGATTCGTATGCACAAAACCTAACCCAGACAGAAAAATTGACCTGTTCATAGGATAGATCGTCCGATTTTTTGCTATGATCCACCCGATTTTTCTCCCTGTTGCTCTAAATTGATGAATCTGTATGTTAGGATGTTAGGTTGTTGAAATCCTAGTGTTTATTAAGCATAATATAGCTTAGGGTCACCTAATGCTAGCAACCTAAGTGAGGGAAGAGACCTACCCGGTGATTTCCGATCTTAGATACCTAAGATGATGAACTCTAGGTAGTAGTGAGCCTCGTAAGCTGCTATTGGATTGAGTGTGCTAGGATCGTTGCTTGAGACTTGCCTTTTCCGAGACTTACCCGGTAAGGAGAGGTTTGCCCCTTAAGTAGAGTCCGGTTTGTGTAGAATTCCCAACTTTAACCCCTTGAGACCTACCAAGTAATAGGAGTTTAGTGCGGGATTAGTGAAGCAAGAGACTTACCCGGTAATTGCTTCCATTAGAGAAACACCCTTTCCCAACACCGTAGCTTTGTCCTTAGAATCTTTAGAAGCTTGAGTCCAATGCCATAACCGGAAATCTTGACCTCTAGAATCCACTTATTCCTCTTGATCACATATCTTGTGTTTGTGTTGTTTTTTTTATTTTGCTAGCTTGAGTTGTTCGTTTGATTCATTATCTTACTTGATTTGTGATCGTTGCTTGATCACTACAAAAACCCAACCAAAAATATCATGATTTTCATTTCTTTATTTCTTTCTCTTTTCTTAGACTAGATTCACACAATCTATGATCACTTGTTTGATTTGATTTCACCTTAGTCTTCGAGTTCGACCACGGAATACTATCCTTGCTACAAAACGACCCATACACTGTGGGTTCGCTAGGAGTTAGGAAATTATTTCGAGTTTATAAATTGTAAGACTTTTGTGCTACACAATCTTAGCGTAACAAGTTTTTGGCGCCGTTGCCGGGGACTAGGTCTAGATTGAGTCATTTTTGTGATTGTTTATAGTGTAGATCTTTCTTGTTGCTTTTGTTCTCGTTTGGTTTGTGTCTTTGCTTTTCAGGACATCTCTCACTCTTTAGGTGTATGCGAAGATCTCGTGGCAAGGATTTAGCTCCATTCGATCCCGAACCGGAGAAAACCCTTAGATCTAGATCCAAGAGCATTAGAAAGGGAAAAGAGATGGCCGGAAGAGATCTCCAAGCTGAGTTGGATGAGGCTTTAGAGAAAATTAGGTTAAGAGATGAGCTCTTGGAGAATGAAAGGAGACTTGCCAATGAGAGGCAAGAAGCAACTAGGAGGGAGATTGAAGAGATTAGGCAAGCTCTTGTGCAAAGAGAGCTTAATCGTCAACAACCTCCACCTCCACCACAACCGCAGCCGGCGGCGGTTAATATTCGGGTTGTGCCCATTTCTATTGAAGAGCCAAAAACGTTAGGGTAACGTATGGATCCGGCACAAAGAGCACACCGTCCGGGTGTGAACTTAGGAGATCCCGCAGCCCATGATTACGAGCTCCACCCTCAAGTTCTACAAATGATCCGGCATAACCAATTTGGAGGGATAGAAGGAGAGTCTCCCCATCAACACTTGATGAACTATGAGATCTTGATGGAGACTCTTAGACCGCCTAGATTGGAGAGCAACAACCATAAGCTTAGGGCTTTCTCCTTCTCACTTAAGCATAAAGCCTTGGCTTGATATCAATCTATTCCACAAGGGCGAGTGAGTACTTGGGAGGAGATGACCACCGAATTTTTGACAAAGTTCTTCCCACCTTCCAAGACTACCGAGTTAAGAGGGAAGATCAATGCCTTCGTGATGAAGGATAGAGAAAGCTTATTCAAGTCTTTGGAGAGGTTCAAAGACCTTCTCCTAGATTGTCCACACCATGGTATACCGAAAATTGAGCTATTGGAAATCTACTTCAAGGGACTTGATGAAGATAGCCAATTCAAGCTTCAATCTCTTTCCGGTGGGACTTTCATGGAAAAGAATGTGGATGAAGCTTGGGAGTTTGTAGAGAAACAAGCTTTGGTGATTGAGAAGTACTCCCATAGGAAGAGTGATGGGAGGAAAGCGGGAGCATATGATGTGAGTGAAGTCACCATGAGTAATTTCAAGCTTCATGCAATCAACAATGAGCTTAAGTCTTTGAGGGAGTTGTGTGCTACAACTTTGAAGAGTCAAGCAAGCCCTCAAGTGCAAGTGCAAGCAAACTTGTCTTCCAAGGAGGAAGATGTGAACTACATGGGAAGGGGCAACTACAACAACTATCAAGGCCCAAGGAACTTCAACAACAACCGGCAATTCAACAATTACCGGCCTAACCATAACCATCCCGGATTTTCCTATTCTAACCCGGATGGAGCCTTGAACCCTCCCGCTTCCACGAGCGCAACTCCACAACCAAAGGCTTCACAAGAACCTCCACCCGGATTTACTCAACCTCCAAAGGATAGAACCGAGATGATGTTTGAACAATTGCTTGGAAGGTTGAGTGGTCTTGAGAGCACGGTGACTTCCATTTCTAAAGCTCAAAAGGTGTTGGAAGCACAAGTGTTCCAAATGGCGGGTGAAGCTCATAGAGATCCGGGGAAGCTTCCCGGAAGAACCGAAGATAACCCAAGAGGCCAAGTGTTGGCTATTACCACAAGGAGTGGGCTGAGCATGAAGGATCCCTTACCTAAGGGAAATGACAAAGGGAAGCAAGTGGTAATAGAAGAAGAACCATTGCAAGAAGATGGAGGAAAGAGCAAGGATGACGAGCCAACATATGTGGTACCACCTCCATACAAGCCACCACTACCATTCCCTCAATCACGAGCAAGAGCTTGTTTGGACAAACACTTTGGTAAATTCCTTGAACTCATGTCTAAATTGCATATTAACATCCCGTTCATGGATGCTATTCTAGGTATGCCGGCATATGGCAAGTTTTTGAAGGAAATACTCTCCAACAAGAGGAAGTTGGAGGAGTATGGAGAAGTGAGGATGACAAAGAGGTCCTCGGAGTTGATTCAAACTATGAAGGAGGAGATGCATCCTAAGCTAAGAGATCTGGGATCTTTTTGTGTGCCAATCGGAGTGGGAGAAGTGAAGTATGACGCCCTATGTGATCTTGGGGCAAGTGTAAGCATCATCCCGCTTGCACTTTGCAACAAGTTTGGGCTAGGAGAGCCAAAGCCGGTCAAGATGACCCTTTACATGGCGGACCGTTCAATCACTCACCCGGTTGGAATCTTGGAAGACATACCGGTGCAACTAGGGAAGTTCTATGTGCCCATAGACTTCGTTGTTTTGGACATCCCGGCGGACTACCCGGTTCCTATCATCTTGAGGAGACCTTTCCTAGCTACTTCCGGATGTTTGGTGGATTGCAAAAATGGAATTCTCTCTTTCAACATTGGAGAAGAGAACATCAAGTTTAATTTGTCCACAATGGTGAAGGGGCCAGCCCTAGGTGAAGATGTCTTCAACATTGTTGAGGAAGAGGAGTCTAGAGAAGTTGTGAGCTCAATCTTGCTAAAGGATCCACTTGAGAAGGTTCTTAGCTCGAGTTTGATGGAGGAAGGAGTTGAGGAGAGTAGCAATGAAATGATCAAGGCCTTGAATGCATTGGATGAGCTACCAAGTGTTGGATTTGAAGTATTAAAAGAAGGGACAAACACCTGTAGAAAAATCGGACAGAGGGGTCAAAAATCGGCCGATTTTTGCATAAATCCTGAATTTTCATCCGATTTTGCAAATGCCGTAGCTGAAACCGACCCCCAGATCGTCCGATTTTCTTCACAGAGGGTCGATTTTCCTGAGTCTTTTGAGCATCATCCAAGTGTTTGTGAGCAATCATCAAGGGACTTAGGTGAGGCTTCCATGGCTGTGGAATCATCTCAACCTACATTGTATGGATCATCTCCAACCGATAAAGGTCCTCCTAAACTTGATCTAAAACCTCTTCCTTCTCATTTAAAGTATGCTTTCCTTGGTTCAAATTCTACTTATCCGGTGATTGTGAATGCATCTTTGAATGATGATGAACTTAATAGATTGTTGACTGAATTGAAACTGCATAGAAAGGCAATAGGATACACCATTGATGACCTTGTTGGCATTAAGCCCTCTTTGTGCATGCATAAGATATTAATGGAAGATGACCATAAACCCTCTATTGAACATCAAAGAAGATTGAATCCTATAATGAAAGAGGTAGTAAAGAAAGAGATCATTAAGTTGCTAGATGCGGAAATCATCTACCCAATTTCGGATAGTAAATGGGTTAGTCCCGTACATGTTGTTCTTAAAAAGGGTGGTATGACCGTAGTAACTAATGAGAATAATGAACTAATCCCTACTAGAACGGTTACGGGATGGAGGATGTGCATAGACTATAGGAAACTAAATGTGGCCTCTAGGAAAGATCACTTCCCTCTTCCTTTCATTGACCAAATGCTAGAGAGATTAACTCAACATTCACACTTTTGTTACTTAGATGGTTATAGTGGGTTTTTCCAAATTCCTATTCACCCGGATGACCAAGAGAAAACAACATTTACATGTCCTTGGGGTACATTTGCATATAGGAGAATGCCATTTGGGTTGTGTAATGCACCCGCCACCTTTCAAAGGTGTATGATGACTATCTTTTCTGAATATATTGAAAACATCATGGAAGTGTTTATGGATGATTTCTCTGTTTATGGATCTTCATTCGATGATTGTTTAACTAACTTTTCTTTGGTGCTTAAGAGATGTGAGGAGACAAATCTTGTCTTGAATTGGGAGAAATGCCACTTCATGGTAAGTGAAGGCATTGTGTTGGGACACTTGGTGTCCAACCGTGGCATTGAGGTTGATAGGGCTAAGATAGAGACGATAGAGAAGTTGCCACCACCTACCTCGGTGAAAGGGGTAAGGAGTTTTCTAGGGCATGCTGGTTTTTACCGGAGATTCATTAAAGATTTCTCTAAGATTTCTAAGCCTCTTACTAACCAACTAATGAAAGATGTTGAGTTTGTTTTCTCCAAGGATTGCCTTGAGGCTTTTCGTAGGTTGAAGGATACTTTGATCACCGCCCCCATCATGCAACCTCCGGATTGGAGCTTACCATTTGAAGTGATGTGTGATGCAAGTGATGTGGCCGTTGGGGCTGTTTTAGGACAAAAGAAAGATGGGCGTACACATGCCATCTACTATGCTAGCAAGACGCTAGATGATGCCCAACTTAACTATGCCACAACCGAGAAGGAGTTGCTAGCGGTGGTGTATGCCTTTGAGAAGTTCCGGTCATATCTTGTTGGAGCGAAAATGATTGTGTATACGGATCATGCTATGATCCGTTATCTCCTTACAAAGAAGGATGCTAAGCCTCGCCTCATTCGGTGGATCCTTCTTCTTCAAGAATTTGACTTGAAAATCCGGGATAAGAAAGGGTCCGAAAATTCTGTGGCGGATCACCTTAGTAGACTCCCACCATTGGAGCTTGAGAGAGACGACATCCCGATTGATGACTCATTCCGGGATGAGCAATTGCAAATGGTAGAGGAGTACTTGTTTCAAGTGTCAAGGGGTAATGAGCCATGGTATGCCGATATTGTGAACTACCTTGTGTGTGAGGAGGTACCACCCGGTTTATCCTATGCCCAAAGGAAGAAATTCTTCAAGGATGTGAGGCATTACTATTGGAGTGAACCGCTTTTGTTCAAGAGAGGGCCGGATGGAGTCTTTAGGAGATGCATACCGGAGGATGAGGTCGAGAGTGTGATCCGGCATTGTCACTCCTTGCCATGTAGAGGCCATGCTAGCTCACACAAGACGTGTGCAAAGGTATTGCAATCCGGTTTTTATTGGCCTAACTTGTTTAGGGATGTGCAGAATTTTGTAGTGGCATGTGATGCTTGCCAAAGGACGGGCAACATCTCAAGGAGGAACGAGATGCCCTTGAACAACATACAAGAGGTGGAGATATTTGATGTGTGGGGTGTAGACTTCATGGGACCATTCCCTTCTTCATGTGGCAACCTCTACATCCTATTGGCGGTGGACTATGTGTCGAGATGGGTGGAAGCAATCACTTCTCCCACAAATGATGCCAAGGTTGTGGTGCGGTTCTTCAACCGAGTGATCTTTCCTAGGTTTGGGACACCAAGGGTGATCATAAGTGATGGAGGAAAGCACTTCACTAATAGGAACTTTGGGACACTTTTGGTTAAGTATGAGGTGACTCATAAGGTGGCAACACCTTACCATCCCCAAACTAGTGGCCAAGTGGAGATCTCCAATTGGGAGATAAAAGGGATACTTGAGAAGACGGTTTCTAGAACAAGAAAGGATTGGACTATAAAGCTCGATGATGCTTTGTGGGCTTATAAAGCTCGATGATGATTTCCGGATTGACGAAAGATCGAAGATTCGGAAGATTGTTCGCAAGGAGATTTCGCTTCTTGCTTAGGTTTGATTTAGAAGACGGATTGACATCCCGTTCTTCCTTCTTATCTAAGATTTGTGATTGTTTGTTTCATTCCGAATCTAGTGACGATTATTGTTCTTAATTGTGACTTTGAGATTGATTTGATAGTTATTGAAGGTTTTCGGAAGTTTTCATCTTTCATTCTTTTAAACCTTGAATTTGATATCAATATGACTATTGTTGGCTAAAAACCCTTAACAATTCTAAGGTGAAGGGTTGATAGTTGTGGCTTAGATGATGATAGATCGATCGTAAACAGATTGGACCCTGAGAGTTAGAGAGAATCGCCGACGAACCTAATCCACAGTCTGTTCTTGAGCTTCCACGGCCATGGAACTCAAGAACTAGCCGTAATTTTGTGTTAAGTTACGAACATGCTTTTACTTTAATCCAAAGTTAAAGATTTGCTTTAACTTAGTCTTGGCTTGCCTTTTCAAGGTGGTAGTGAAGCCTCAACAACCTCTACCTCGATAGTGAGTGTCACAACCTTAATCGGTTTAGTTAGTCTTGATCCTTGGATTACAAGTTTGGGTATTTGACATTAATTCGCATCTTTAGAACCTTTCTATACTGAAGCCTCAACAACCTTTATAGAGAGTGTCTTATAGGTGAGTCATATAAGGTTTTTGGAACTTCACCGTACGATTACCTTACATTAGCATACCTTTGCATACCTCAACTTTGTCCTTATACCTTTAGTATATTTTGAATCGATTGCCACAACTTGATATCTGGATCTTTAGGATTGTTGTTTTCCCTAATACTTGAAAAGCTTCATACATTTACTTGCTTGATAACCTGCAATTGAATTTGTTCCCCCCAAATCCCTGTGTTCGATACTCTGGAATTCTTGCTTAACTACGTCGATCCGTACACTGCGGGTTCGCTTGCTTGATTTCTAGTTTTATAATTAAAGCTTATTTGCACGCACGCTAAGTGGCGAACAAGTTTTTGGCGCCGTTGCCGGGGATTTGGTCTAGGCCGAATTCGGTTTACGGTTGTCAAGCTTGGGAGCTTCTCCCTTGTTATTTGATATCTTTTCAAGTGCATGCGCAGGTCTAGGAACACCAGAGACCTCTTACCTCTTGATCAAGAGCTTGAGAGGACTTTAAGGCAAAGGCGAAAGGAAAAGAAAATGGCTGAAGAACACGAACGTGATCTTCAATCGGAGTTAGCGGAGAAAGATGCTCAACTCCAAAAGATTCGCCGAGATGAAATGGATCGTCATCAATCTCAAGTTGACGATCTAAAAGATATGATGTTCCAGATGAGGATAGAACTAAGCAACCTTAAGAATAAGGGGAGCAAGAAATCCTCAAGGAGACCTTTAAGGTCGAATAGGGGTCATTCATCCGCTGATGATAGCGACTCCTCCATGCCACCGCTAGAGGAAATTGATCCCACGATCAATGTGAATTTATTCCATCCACGGGCAGCTGCTAATCGCCGTGTTCCACCCAGGAACGCTAGGATTCAACGTGTAGACGATGAAGGGGAAAGCGCTGAATCTATTCTATTACTCTTGTTCGCCAAAATCAATTTGGCGGGACAAGCGCTGAATCTCCACACCAACATTTGCAAAACTTCGAGTGTATGATGGAGACAATGAGGCCAAAGAACGCGACTACCAACAACTATAAGCTCAAGCCTTTCTTCTTCTCCTTGAAGGGGAAAGCATTGTCTTGGTATCAAGCTCTTCCTAGCGGGAAACTAGACACATGGGAAAACCTTTCCGCGGAGTTCCTCACTAAGTTCTTTCCGCCATCCAAAACGGCGGAACTTAGAGGTAAAATTAATGCATGTTCCATGAGATCTAACGAAAGCTTGTTTCAATCTTGGGAAAGGTTTCAGGATTTGCTCTTGGATTGTCCTCATCATGGCATATCCAAGCTTGCGTTGCTAGAGATATACTATAAGGGGCTGGATGTGGAGACACAATTCAAGCTCCAATCCCTCTCATGTGGTACATTCATGGACATGAGAGAAGATGACGCTTGGGACTTCATTGAGAAGCAAGCAAGGGTCATAGAGAAGTATTCCCACCGGAAGGTAGAGGGAAATCGTGTAGAGCAAGGAGCAAAGCTCACACACGAAGCTCAAAATCAGATTTTCTCCCTCAACAATGAGATCAAGGAGTTGAAGGAGGCAATCAAGACCAACTTTCCAAAGCAACAAGGAAAGGATGTTGGCTATTTGGGCAACAACAGCAATGGCGGTGAGAACACAAACCGCAACAACAACAATAACTGGAACAACAACCGGAATAATTGGAATGGCAATAACAACAACCGGAACAACAATTGGAACAACAATAGGGGTTCAAACAACAACAATTGGCGCTCCAATCAACAAAACTCCGGTAACTCTTATCCTTCCAACTCGAATTCACTAACTCCACCTTCCTCTTCCTCTACTCCTTTGAAAAGCCAGGGGCAAACATCTAATGGAGGAAACACTTCGGGGAAGGAGAAGCCCGATCCCATGTTGGAAACGATTTTGGGAAAGCTTCAAGGTTTGGAGAACCGCATCATTAAGGTTGATGATCAAATTTCTAAGGTTGATAAAGCCCAAAAGGTTTTAGAAAACCAAATGTTCAGCCATGCGGAGGAAGTTCCTAGGAATCAAGGGAAACTTCCAGGAAAGACGGAGGACAACCCTAAGGGAAGGGTGATGGCAATCACAACTAGGAGCGGAGTGACTACCACCTATCCGCAACCTAAGTTTGTTGAAGTCCCCGTTGAGAAAGACAAAGAGAAGGGGAAGGAGAAGGAAGATGTCTACGTTCCTCCTCCGGCTTACAAACCTCCCCTACCATTCCCTCAATCTAGAGTGAGAGCACGCCTAGATAAACAATTTGGTAAGTTTATAGAACTCATGAGCAAGCTACATATTAATATACCTTTCATTGATGCTATTGTAGTTATGCCGGCTTATGGCAAGTTCTTAAAGGAGCTCCTCTCCAACAAGAGGAAGCTAGAGGATTTTGGAGAGGTTAAGATGAGTTCGGATTCTTCGGATCTCATCAAGACCATGAAGGATAAAATGCCCCCAAAGCTAAAGGATCCGGGGTCGTTTTGCATTCCCATAGGAGTGGGAGATGTCACATACGATGCATTATGTGACTTGGTTGTTTGAGATTGATTTCTAGTTTTATAATTAAAGCTTATTTGCACGCACGCTAAGTGGCGAACATTAAGTGTTAGAGTTTGTCAAATCCTATTCTTATTACACCTTTCCTGGTTCAATGCAAGCTTAGGATGAGACTTACCCTGTAATTCCTTTGTTTGTTTACCAAAGATCATAAGTGTAGGTAATAAAGGTTTATACTTTATTGGGGTTTGAGTGTGCTTTCATCCCATCTTTGTGAGTTAGCCTGAGACTTATCCGGTAAAGGTTGATTCTATTCCCTTAGGTGGTGTGTTAGTTTGTGGATATAGTTCTTTATCTTAATTCCTTGAGACTTACCCGGTAATAGGAGTTATGGTTTGGGATTAGTGAGTAGTGAGACTTACCCGGTGATCTATTCACACTTTAGTAACACCTTCCCTTTGCAAAATAGCTTTGTCCGTTTATCTTTAGATCTTGAGTTGGAACGACAACTAGATGCTTTAATCCCTAGAATTGCATATTTTCTTAATTGACTTTTTACCATCCTTGATTGTTTTAATCGCTTTTGTGGTTAGTAATTACAAAGCTTACCTATTCCGACTTTGTTTCACTAAATCCCTATGATCGACCCCTGGAATTCCTTGCTTTTTACTACGATTGACCCGTACACTGCGGGTTCGCATCCTTGTTTTAAGCTTACATCTAGGGTTATAAATTTAAAGCTTGCACACACCGTTTGGAGCGAACATTCTGCAATTGATTTTTTGAGGTGTTCTAAAAGAGATTTGGTCCCCCACAGAGGATCACCTTCCTCCTCTCGTCAAGCACCACCTCCACCTCCATCTAGCAAAGTCTCGATCATCCAAAACAAGTACAAAGAGAGGTACGCTAAAATTCAAAAATGTTAAATTATAGCACCTAGATATCTAGTACTAGAGGACTTTAATGTGTTGAATGTTAGAGACGATGTTGACTGGATGTTGGATAGAGTATGGTTGATGGTATTTGTCGGAATTAGATTACTGACCTATGATGAGATCACGATGGAAGTCTTGAATTCCTTCGAGCATGATCCCAAGAAGAGAACCGTTAAATTTAGGCTGATGAATAAAACCTATAACTTCTCCATTTAGATATTTGGTGCATTCCTTGGTTTCCCGAGTGCTAGTGCGAGAACTTTCCCTAGGATGGTAAAAGCTAAAGATTTTTGGGAAAGTATTGCTTTGGTTGAGGGAAGTGAGGATGTATTGGTTGTAGATGACTCAAAAGCGAAAATGATTTACAATTTGTCCTTCAAATTTGCTCATAGGGTGATGAGTGATGAAAACTCCACCTCGATTATATATATGCATATGTGATGATGGAAGACTTAACACAAATGAGCGGTTTTTATACTAAAAAATATCGATTTTTTTTAGATTTCTTGGTTTGGTTTTGTGTTTGTCAAATGTATGCAGACCTTGAAAAACATTTCAAGGGATGAAAGAAGGCCTTAAAAACCGATACAAGGGACAAGTGTAGAGATTGGAAAGCATTTCAAAGGTTCAACTCGGAGGCCTTGAAAACCATTTCAACGGATCAAAGCCAAAGTCCAAAAACAAGATTCAAAGGATATGACGGCTGGAAGGAATTCAAATCAATCTCAAACAACCAAATCTACCCAGGATCAAGACAAGATCTTCCAAGAATATATCAAGGAGATTTAGTCAACTTGAAGATATTAAGGAGATCTCGACCAAGAAGAAGATTCGATCCAACCAAAAAGATCTTGCAAAGATCTTAACAAAATCAATGCTAGCTTGAAGATCTCTTCCCAATGGATTTTAAAAAGATCTCAAAGATCTTAAGCCAAAGATTCTCAACAAACTTAGGAGTATCTACAACGGCTATCTCATCTCAACATACACTATTTTCTATGGAGAAGATGAAACATCAACAACGGTCATCTTCTCAACGGCTAGAAGACTTCTTCATCGAAGACTATAAATGAAAATGTCGATTGAAGAGAACAAAAACAAGCTTACACGGAAACATCTAAGTCTTCAAGCGATCCAAAGCAATCTTCATTTCGATCCAAACATTTTTCTTCCTCTTAGTTTACAAAAGTTTTATTCCTTAGACAGAGAAAAACACAAGAGCTTTATTGGAATATCTAAAGAGTGTTATACTCGAGTGTGTGTTACTCTGCGAAGTAACTAGGCTATTATAGGTAGGTTAAGAGTGGGAACTAGATCGTAGCCTTGACTACAGTGAGAGAAGAAGGGGATTTCTCTTAGGTTGTATCTAGGACTCTTTGAAGTTGATAATAGATAGTTAGATCCTACGAGTAAACCCTAGGACGGAGAGTAGGCTATTAGATCCGAACTTCGTAAACATATCACCGTGTCGATCTTTTGATTTTCGCACCATTTCTTACTTTAATTGTGACTAACGTTGCTTTGCGTGTTTACAAAGTCAAGGTCCTTGAAATCACTTTCAAAGGCCTTGAAAACCAATTTTGTCACAAAGAGCTCAGATCGACATCAAGGCCTTTGAAATCAGTTTCGAAGCCTTGAGATAGGTTTTTGCGAAAAGTTCTCATACTCTATTCAACCTCACTTGTAGAGTATTTATATCCTTTATATTCACCTTACAGTTCTTCAATTGGTATCAGAGCTAGACTCACGTATATTGATTTAACCACCAGTGAGACTAATCATGAACTCTGTAGGTGATGGAGGATTCATTCAAGGAAGATCCACATCTCGACCACCACTCTTCTGTGGCAACAACTTTGCTAATTGGAGAGCACTAATGCAAATGTGTTTTATTGACCAGGACATGGAACTATGGAACATTATTCAAAATGGCCCTAAAATCCCAACCACCACGGTTGAAGGAGTCCAAGTCAAAAAGAAAGAAGCCCGATTTCACACAAACCGACGTGGATAGTGTTTCAAAGAACTACAAGTCCATGAACTTGCTCTACTATTGATTGGACGCAAATTAATTAAACCGTGTATCATCATGCAAGAGTGCAAAAGAAATATGAGACAAACTTGTCATCATATACGAAGGAACAAGTCAAGTCAAGGAAACAAAGATAAGCATTTTCCTGAGAAAATATGAGCTATTCAAGATGAACTCAACTGAATCAATCAAAGAAATGTTCATAAGATTCACCAATATCGTGAACAACCTGGACTCACTTGGAAAGGTCTTCAAAAACGAAGAGAATGTAAGGAAGGTTCTAAGGAGCTTACCTAAAGTCAAGTGGGGACCAAAGGTGACTATAGTCGAAGAAGCTCAAATCTCACAACACTTCCTCTTGACCTTCTTGGAAAGCTCATCACTCATGAGATGGTTCTTGGTAAAGAAGATGGAGAGCTCCCATCTAACACAAAGAACCTGGCTTTAAGATCTAAGAAGGATGAGATACCTACAGAGGAAGAAGATAGTGATGATGAAAATGAGGAAGATCCATTTGCCTTGATATCTAGGGGTCTTGCGAAAATTATTCAAATGAAGAAGTAGTTTGCAAACAACAAAGAATATCCGCGAACATCAAGACCTCGAGGTAAGTTTTCTAACCCTAACAAGAAAACTAAAGTTCTGACTTGCTTTCAATGTGGTGAAACAACAAAGAATATCCGCGAACATATCTCTTCTCTCCATCGAGAATATATCGATCTAGAGAAAGATAAGGTTGATCTAATTGTGACATGTCAAGACCAGAAGGCTGCACTCATTCAATTTACTCGTTCAAAAGCTAACATCGAAAGGATGATGGGTGAGCAACAATCTTCTCTTAACAAAAATGGTATAGGCTATCACGTTAGTTTTCCTAGAAAAATGACTACCACTTTTTTTAAAGCTAAAGGAAGTATTCATATGCCCACATGTTTCTATTGTTGTAAAAAGGGTCATGTAAAATCAACATGTCCATATAGAAGAAATGATACTTACATCATTAGAAACACTTATCCTCTATGTCTAAGGAAACAAGTTACGCAAATATGGTTTCCTAAAGGTACTAGACCACCAAACATGATTGAGCCTGAATATGAACCAAAATATGCCATTTGGTCGACCCGGAAAGTTGATATTTGCTATTTTGCAGGATATTGTTTGCCTCAAAGCGTGCGTGCAAATAAGTTTTAATTTATAAAACTAGAATAAGAGCAAGCGAACCCGCAGTGTACGAATCGGCGTAGATTAGCAAGTATTCCAGAGTATCGAACTCAGGGAATTGGTGAAACAAAATCAGTTTAAAGTAATCGAGCAAATAAGAATGTAGAAGCTTTGCAAATATTGGGAAAACAACAACCCTAAAGATCCAAGTATCAAATTGTGGCAATCGATTCAAGATATTCTATAGATATAAGGACAAAGTTGAGGTTTGCAAATGTATAACTAATGTAAGGTGATGTACGGTGAAGTTCCAAAACCTTATATATCTAACCCAAGGACTCTCTCTTTAAAGGTTGTTGAGGCTGCAATATAGAAAGGATCTAAAGGTAAGAATTAATCTCAAATACCCATGCCCAAACCCAAGGAATCAAAGACAAGCCAAAACGGTTAAGGTTGTGACACTCGAAACCTAAATAGAGGATGTTGAGTCTCACTACTACCTAGAAAAGGCAAGCCAATGCTAGGTTAAAGCTAATCTTTAACTTTGGATCAAAGCAAAAGCAAAGTTCGTAAACTAGGGGAAATCACAGCTAGATCTTGATTTAGGGTATCGACGATGTTTCTCACACTCTCAGGGTCCAGTCTGTCTACGATCGATCTATCATCACCTAAGCAACAACTATCAACCCTTCACCTTAGAATTGCTAAAGGGTTTTTAGCCAATAATCATCATTACGATATCAATACTCAAATTAAGAAGAATGAAAGATGAAAACCCTCGAAAACTCAAATAAAACTCAAAGTCATTCTCCAAATCCAAACACAAAGTAATATGTTTATGAATCTAGAAGAATAGGGATAGAAACCCTAACAAAGATCTAGAGAAGTCACAAAGAACGGGATGTCAATCCGTCCTTCAATGAAAACCCTAAGATATCTCCAAAAGTACACAATCTTCGAAATACGTCCTTCACGAATCTCCAATCCTTAATGTCCAAATGAAACCTTAAGGCCATCTCCAAACTCTAAGCAGAACTCTAAACAGCGGTTAAGCGTGGCTAAGCACGGATCCCGAAAACTCCTTTCTCAAGCCTTTTTATAGGGCAAGGTAGGGTTACGAGAAAGCCCAATGATGTGGCTGACGTGGCAGAATATGACACGTCATATAATCACCAAAATCACGGCTAAGAACAACTTTCCACGACCGTGGTTTAGAGCATCGAACAAGATTACGGCACATCATGATTTCCACGGCCGTGGTTTAAATCAGCAAACCAAGGTTCGTTACGTCTAGATATCTTGTCGATGCACTCCTCTATGATGTGTAAGTGCTCATCCGGAAAGGAGTCATCTATAGGTAAATCATCGTCTTCAATGTGTCGTACACAACTCAAATGATCCGCAAAAAATTTTTCCGAGCCTTTCTTGTCACGGATCTCTAGATCGAATTCTTGTAGGAGAAGAATCCATCTAATCAGCGTCGGTTTTGCATCCTTCTTGGCAAGTAGATACCGGATCACAGAATGGTCCGTGTATACAATCATCTTTGCACCTACAAGAGAAGAACAAAACTTTTCAAAGGCATATACAATAGCTAAGAATTCCTTTTCAGTTGTGGCGTAGTTGAGTTGCGCTTCGTCTAGCGTCTTGCTAGCATAGTAGATAGCCTGGGTTTGGCCCTCCTTCTTTTGTCCTAGCATAGCTCCGACAGCTACGTCACTTGCATCACTCATAACCTCGAACGGGGATTCCAGTCCGGAGGTTGGATAATCGGGGCTGAGATGAGAGCTTCCCGGATCTTGTAGAAAGCATCTAGACAATCCTGCGAAAAGTCAAAAACTGCATCTTTCATCAATATATTAGTAAGCGGTTTTGATATCTTAGAAAAGTCTTTGATAAAACGTCTACAGAATCCAGCATGTGCTAGAAAACTTCTTACCCCCTTCACCGAAGATGGAGAAGGAAGTTTCTCTATGGTCTCTATCTTAGCCTTGTCTACCTCAATCCCTCTTCTAGAGATTAAGTGTCCTAGCACAATGCCTTCCTTTACCATGAATTGGCACTTCTCCCAATTAAGAACTAGGTTAGTGTATTCACACCTTTGCAACACAAGAGAGGGGTTAGAAAGACAATTATCAAATGAAGAACCATAAATAGAAAAATTGTCCATAGAAAACTCCATTATCTCGTCAATGTACTCCGAGAAGATGGCCATCATGCACCTTTGAAAGGTGGCTCGGGCGTTACATAGCCCGAATGACATCCGTCTATAGGCAAACGACCCCCATGGGCACGTAAATGTGGTCTTCTCTTGTTGTTGGTTAGAATGCCAATTGTTGTTGGAATTTTGGTTGTTGTTGTTCTGGTTATTGTTCTTATTCCCTTGGTGGTTGTTGTTGTTGTTGCCTAGGTAGCCAACATCTTGCTCCTTTGGCTTTTGAAGGCCAGCTCTAATGATTTCCTTCAACTCCTTGATTTCGGTGTTGAGGGAAAAGATTTTAATTTGCTTCTCAATGAAGTCCCAAACGTCATCCTCTCTCATGTCCATGAATGTACCACAAGAGAGAGATTGGAGGTTGAATTGTGTGTCCACATCCAACCCCTTGTAGTAAATCTCTAGCAATTCCAGCTTTGAAATGCCATGGTGTGGGCAATCCAATAAGCGGTCCTGAAATCTTTCCCATGATTGAAACAAACTTTCGTTAGCTTTCATATAAAATGCATTAATTTTACCTCTCAATTCCACCGTCTTCGATGGCGGAAAGAACTTGGTCAAGAACTCCGAAGATAGATCCTCCCATGTGGCAAGCTTTCCAGCCGGAAGAGCTTTATACCAAGATAGAGCTTTGTCCTTCAAAGAGAAGAAGAACGGCTTGATCTTGTTGTTGTTGTTAGTAGCCCTTTTTGGCTTCAATGTCTCCATAAGAATCTCAAAATTTTGTAAATGTTGGTGTGGAGATTCAGCACTAGTTCCACCAAATTGACTTTGGCAAACCATGGTAATAACTTGCGGGCTAAAACTGAATTTCTTGATGTCCTCAGCTCCGAAATTCACACCTAGACGGCGTGGTTGCTGAATTGGATCCATCCTTTGCCCGAGAGTTCGTGGTTCATCGCCTACATTAGCAACTCTCACATCTCCAGCGGGAATGTAAGGGAGAACCGGTGGTCTTGGGTTGTTACGAACGGGGTGAATCACCGGATCAATATCCTCAAGTGGTGGCATATCCTCATCCTCATCGTCGGATGATTCAACTCTAATGGACTTAGTTGGTTTCTTGACTTTCTTCTTCTTAGCATCATTCAACTCCAACTTCATGTCCAACATCATAGCTTTGAGTTCATCAATTTGGAATTGATGACTCGTTAACTCGTCCAAACGAGCTTTCTCACTGAACTTAAGTTGAAGTTGAGCTTCATCCAACTCAACTTGGATGTTTCTTTCATTGTTTTCGGCCATCTTTTTCTCTTTCAACTTTCTTAAAGTTCTCTCAAGTTCTGGATCGAAAGGAAGTAGATCTTTGGTAGATCTAGTCTTTCGCATATACCTAAAGAATCTGCAAAAAGCACTCACAAAAAGATATCAAATAACAAGAGCAAAAGCTCCCAAGCTCGACAACCGAAAACCGGAATTGGTCTTGACCAACTCCCCGGCAACGACGCCAAAAACTTGTTCGCCTCAAAGCGTGCGTGCAAATAAGTTTTAATTTATAAAACTAGAATAAGAGCAAGCGAACCCGCAGTATACGGATCGGTGTAGATTAGCAAGTGCTCCAAAGTATCGAATTCAGGGAATTGGTGAAACAAAATCAGTTTCAAGTAATCGAGCAAATAAGAATGTAGAAGCTTTGCAAATATTGGAAAAACAACAACTCTAAAGATCCAAGTATCAAATTGTGGCAATCGTTTCAAGATATTCTATAGATATAAGGACAAAGTTGAGGTTTGCAAAGGTATAAATAATGCAAGGTGATGTACGGTGAAGTTCCAAAACCTTATATATCTAACCCAAGGACTCTCTCTATAATGGTTGTTGAGGTTGAAGTTCCAAAACCTTATATAAATAATGTAAGGTGATGTACGGTGAAGTTCCAAAACCTTATTAATCCCCCCTTTTATACCCTTTCTGGAACTGCTGTCACCTCGGTCGAGATGGTCTCGACTGGACCGAGGTGGTACGGACCGAGGTGGTTTTTCAGAAACCCTAGTCGCCTCAGTTGCTCAAGAATCATCTCGCTCGAGGTGCTCTGACAGCAACCGAGATGTGTCTCAGTCAAACTTTGTCTTCTCAAATTCTCGATCTTCTGTCCTTCCAGTTATGCTCCTTTCTTAGATGTCACCTGTTATCTGTCTAGAACGCCAAAAACAAAACAAAACAAAGCAAAAGCAAAAACTATCTAAACTAGACTAGAAAAAGGGAAAAGAAAGCAATACCTTGGGTTGCCTCCCAAGAAGCGCTTGGTTTAAGGTCGCTAGCTGGACCATGATGTGTCTCAAACGAGGTATATTGGTGCAACCTCCTCAACCGGAGTTTCCGGTTTGTATTTCTTAAGTCTATGACCGTTGACCTTGAAGCTTCCGCTCGTTTCGCCCCATATCTCAACTGCACCATGAGGAAAAACATGTTTCACAACATAAGGTCCGGTCCATCTAGATTTTAACTTACCTGGAAAGAGGCGGAGGCGGGAGTTGAAGAGGAGAACTAAATCTCCTTCGTTAAGTTCCTTTGGGACGATACGCTTGTCATGCCATCTCTTCGTCCTCTCCTTATAGATTTTGGCATTCTCATAAGCGTTCAAACGCAGCTCCTCCAGCTCGTTGATTTCCAATATCCGCTTCTCGCCGGCCTCCTTAATGTCGAAGTTCAACCATTTGATTGCCCAATATGCTTTGTGTTCTAATTCAACGGGAAAATGGCAAGACTTCCCATATACCAAATTATAAGGGGTGGTACCTATGGGAGTCTTAAATGCGGTCCTGTACGCCCAAAGAGCATCGTCCAATTTCATGGACCAGTCCTTCCTCGTCCTAGAGACGGTCTTCTCCAAAATTGCCTTGATTTCTCTATTCGAGATCTCGACCTATCCACTAGTTTGAGGGTGATAAGGGGTTGATACCTTGTGGGTTACCCCATACTTCGATAGAAGTGCTTTGAACTTCCGGTTGATGAAATACGTTCCTCCATCGCTGATGATGATACGTGGAGTTCCAAACCGTGGAAAGGTAGTTCTGTTTAAGAACTTCACAACCACCTTGGTGTCGTTAGTGGGAGAAGCAATGGCTTCAACCCATCTAGAGACGTAATCAACTGCAAGAAGAATATAGAGGTTTCCTCCGGAGGATGGGAAAGGTCCCATGAAGTCTATCCCCCATACATCAAAGATTTCCACCTCTTGAATGTTATTAAGTGGCATCTCGTTCCTCCTCGATAAATTTCCTGTTCTTTGGCATGCATCACAAGAGACAACAAACGATTGCACATCCTTATATAATGTAGGCCAAAACAAACCAGAACATAATACCTTAGCGCATGTTTTATCGGTGCTGGCATGTCCTCCACAAGGAAGTGAATGACAATGCCGTATGACGCTATTAACTTCATCTTCCGGAATGCATCTTCGAAGCATCCCATCCGGCCCGCGCTTGAATAGCAGCGGTTCATCCCAGTAGTAATGGCATACTTCCTTGAAGAATCTCTTCTTTTGAGAGTACGTCAATCCGGGCGGTACTTCTTGGCAAACAAGATAATTCACAATATCAGCATACCAAGGTCCTTTATTATCAGAAAGTTGGTGGATAGAATGTTCCACTAACTGAGGATGAATGTCAGAGAAGGGAGTAAGAAGTTTATTATTCTCAGTAGTCTCATATGACATCATCTCGCCTTCGACCTCGGTCGAGGCGCAGAGGCGTTGACCGAGATGTTCTTCAGTCGCCTCGCTCAGTCCAGAAAGTGCCTCGGTCGAGGTACTGCAACTGGAACCGAAACTGGAGATCTTCGTCTCCTGGATTAGCTTCTCAGTTTTAGCTCCTGGATCTTCTTCCAGTTATTAGTTTCAGATATACGGAGCTTAAAAGCACTGGAAGAAGATCCAGGAGCTAAAACTGAGAAGCTAATCCAGGATAGAGCTCACCAATTCAGTTATTAGTTTCAGATATAGGTTGCAACCCGAAGTTGCTAGAAATGGCCTCCCGAGAATAATAGGGACAAGATAATCTGCGGGAATGTCAAGCACAACAAAATCTATAGGTAAATATAAGTTACCTAACTTGACCGGAACGTCCTCCAAGATTCCCACGGGATGGGTGATGGAGCGATCGGCCATATATAGTCGAATCTTGACCGGCTTGGGCTCTCCAAGTCCGATCTTCACACATAGCACCAGCGGGATGATGCTCACGCTGGCTCCTAGATCACAAAGGGCTTCAAAAGTGACATCCCCAACTTGAATGGGAATACAAAATGAGCCGGGATCTCTCAATTTAGGTGGCATCTTCTCCTTCATGATTTGAATGAGCTCCGAGGATTTAGATGTCATCCTAACTTCACCAAAATCTTATAGTTTCCTCTTCCTTGATAGGATCTCCTTCAAGAACTTCCCATAGGCGGGCATCCCTAGAATAGCATCAAGGAAAGGAATGTTAATGTGTAGTTTATTCATCAAGTCAAGGAACTTACCAAAGTGCTTGTCTAGATGTGCTCTGGCCCTTGACTGGGGGAATGGAAGTGGTGGTTTGTATGCAGGAGGTGGAACATAAACTTCAGTTTTCCTCTCCGCTTTCTGTGGCTCCACCTCGGTTGGCATCTCGGTCGAAGTGTTCTTCGTCTGCATCTGGACCGAGGTGGTCTTCGTCGGTACTGGCACCGACCGAGGCACTGGATTTGCAGTTTTCAGTCCACTCCTCGTAGTTATGGCCATGATCTGGCCCTTAGGGTTGCTTTCCGTCCTTGCTGGAAGCTTCTCTGGATCTCTTGGCGCTTCATTCGCCCTACTTGCAAGTTGTTGTTCAAAGGCTTTTTGGGCCTTCGAAAATGAAGTCATAGAAGTCTCCATAGCATTAAGCTTGATCAAGATAGCCTCCAGAACTACGTCTTTCTTTTCCGGCTGAGACGAACTTGATCCTTGCCCCTGGCTCTTTAATGGAGTAGAAGAAGAAGAAGGGGAAGAGAGGAAAGAGTTAGAGGAATCGTTTGAGTTGGAGTTTGAATGATTGTTACCAGAATTTTGGTTGTTCGCCCTCCAGTTGTTGCTATTGGATCCTCTATGGTTATTGTTGTAGTTGTTGTTACGGTATCCATTGTTGTTGTTCCTTTGTCCTTGCTCTTCCTTCTTGGTTTGAGCAACCAAGAGTTCCTTCAATTGTTTCACGTCATTCTTCAAAGACGTGAGTTGATTGTTGTTGGGCTGAGTTTCTTGGAAGTTAACTCTTTTAACTCCACCTTCAGCTCCTTGATGAGTGTATTTCTCGATATGCAAAGCTTGCTTCTCGATGAAGTCCCAAGTTCGTCAATCGCCATGTCCATAAAGGTACCGGCGGAGAGTAGTTGGAGGTTGAACTGGGTGCTTCCGTCCAGTCCCTTGAAGTATATCTCCAATAACTCTAACTTTGGAATCCTATGATGTGGGCAATCCAAAAGAATGTCCTTGAACCGCTCCCATGACTTGGACAAGCTCTCCTTGTCCTTCATAATGAAAGCATTGATCTTCCCTCTAATTTCAGCGGTCTTTGAGGGGGGAAAGAATTTGGTCAAGAATTCCGTCGTCATCTCCTCCCATGTGCTAATTTTTCCTGGAGGAAGAGATTGATACCATGTAAGAGCTCTATCTTTTAAAGAAAAGTAAAAAGGTCTTAGCTTGTAATTGTTATTTTCAATCCTTGAGGGTCTCAAG
Source organism: Fagopyrum homotropicum (assembly GCA_033239125.1). NCBI lineage: Eukaryota > Viridiplantae > Streptophyta > Magnoliopsida > Caryophyllales > Polygonaceae > Fagopyrum > Fagopyrum homotropicum. Next base: position 74,943,018 of record BSWB01000004.1, read on the forward strand.
GTCTCCATCAAGATCTCATAGTTTTGAAGATGTTGATGTGGTGATTCCTTCTCTAGCCCTCCGAATTGGCATTGGAGAATCATGGATAGAACTTGCGGTCGAAGTTCGTAGTCATGGTCCGCTGGATCTCCTAGGTTAACTCCTGGACGCCTCAGTTGTTGATTAGGGTCCATCCTTTGACCTAGGGTTTATGGGATTCCTGCAAGAAGAGCACCTCGGACTGGCATCCGAGGTGGAAGTAACTCGGCCGGGGCTTCAGGTACTGGAACCTGCCTCGGTCGAGGGTCAACAACTGGATCCTGCATCGGTCGAGGGTCTGGGACTGGATCTTCCCTCGGTCGAGGCAGAAACTGGTCTCGTAAAGCTGCCATATCAACTTTGATCGCTTCAGTCCTGGTGCGAGTTTCTTCTCTTTCCTGCCTTAGCTCTTCGCTGCTGAGGCGTAGCAGCTCTAGCGCCTCTTTCAATTCGGCCTCAAGATCGCGATTGTCTTGGTGGGCCATCTTCGCTTCTCTTAAGCGGCGTTTGTATGTCTTCTCTGGTTCGGGATCGTAAGGAACGATTTCCTTCCCAGTGCGGGTTCTTCGCATAAACCTAAGAAAGAACCTGCAAAAGTCACTCAAGTAGAGTGGTTAGTAGACACGGGGGCAAGTGCCCCAAGAGCAAACCGTAACCGGCTCGGTCTAGACCAAGTCCCCGGCAACGGCGCCAAAAACTTGTTCGCTCCAAACGGTGTGTGCAAGCTTTAAATTTATAACCCTAGATGTAAGCTTAAAACAAGGATGCGAACCCGCAGTGTACGTGTCAATCGTAGCAAAAAGCAAGGAATTCCAGGGGTCGATCACAGGGACTTAGTGAAACAAAGTCCAATTACGGTAAGCTTATGTAAATACTAACCACAAAAGGTAATCAAAACAATCAAAGATGATATAGAAGTCAATAAAGGAAATATGCAATTCTAGGGATTAAAGCATCTAGTTGTGGTTCCAACTCAAGATCTAAAGATAAGCGGACAAAGCTGAGATTTTTGCATAGGGAAGGTGTTACTAAAGTGGAATAAATCACCGGGTAAGTCTCACTACTCACTAATCCTAAACCGTAACTCCTATTACCGGGTAAGTCTCAAGGAATGAAGATAAAGAACTATAATCTCAAACTAACACACCATCTAAGGGAATAGAATCAACCTTTACCGGGTAAGTCTCAGGCTAACTCACAAAGATGGGATGAAAGCACACTCAAACCCCAATAAAGGATAAACCTTTATTACCTACACTTATGATCTTAGGTAAACAAACTAAGGAATTACCGGGTAAGTCTCATCCTAAGCTTGCATTGAACCAGGAAAGGTGTAATAAGAATAGGATTTGGCAAACTCTAACACTTAACTCTCAATTTCAGATCAGATAAGTCACCTCGGTCAGAAGAATTCCACCCCGGCCGAGATGTTCATCGACTGAGCGAGATGCTTAGGGTTAAGGTAAAGACTCGAACTTTCAAGGTCCTAATGTGATTAAAGATTATTCTATCATTATTTTTCCCACAACCTTCAGCCAATCACCCTAGAATCACACAAGGAAATTAGCCACTCATCATCATGAAAGCAATGATCAAATATATGGGAAGAAGGTGAATATTTGAACAAGAAGAATTTAATGAAAAGATTTCAATAAATGAATCAAATATCACAACAAAGCGTTCCTTGGATAGAAATCCAACAAGGCAAGACAACAAGGAAGGGAATCTAAGATAATCTTACAAAAACCCTTCAAAAGCTGTAAAAGCTATAGTCTTCCTTCTTCAACCTTCAAAAAGGTTCTTCAAATCTCCCAACTGGAGTATGGCTGCTGCAATCCTTCGGTGTAAGCAAGGTGATAGCGGATGTCGGATTTGTGGGAAATCTGACCCTTTTTATAGGAAAATTACTCTCCAAAGATAAGATATCTTAGAAAGATCTCTTCCCATAAAAATAGGTAAAATATATGATCTAGCATATCTTCTTCCTTCTAGGAGCCAAGCCCAAAAATATAAGATCTCTTTCCAAAGATAAAAGATCTCAGCCAAGAATAAAATATTCTCGCCGCATCTCAGGTGTTCGCCTCGTTCGAGTCGACTTCTCTGGATCACCTCGGTCGAGGTGAATCTGTGGTCAACCGAGGTGAGTCACAACTAAAAGTGAAATCTCTCAAATCTGGTCCAAAGTGAATCTCTAATCCATGGCTATGCTTCCTGGATGGTTCCTTATGTTCCTGAATGTAGCTCCAATGATTCCATAGCTCCTTTTTGATGCAAAACGTGCCATTTTACCTACGATTACAACAAAACCAGGTGTAGACCTCGATTCCCGCAAAGATAGATGAAGTGGTAATATAATCACATATTATACATACAAACATGCATATTATTGAAGATAAAACGTCCAAACAAACCCCAAAATATAGACTATAATTCATGCTATCAGCTGACGTGGCAGAATATGACACGTCACAGAATCACCAAAATCACGGCTAAGAACAACTTTCCACGACCGTGGTTTAGAGCGTGGAACAAGATTACGGCACATCATGATTTCCACGGCTGTGGTTTAGACCGTGTAACTCTCTGGAGTGCTCGAAACTCATGTCCACATTCATGTTGCCAAATCCACGGCTGTAGTTTAGGGCGTGGACTCAAATTCCTCTTCCACGGCCGTAATTCAGGGAGTGGTTCCTTAGATCCTTTGTTTTTGCCTTAGTTTCGTGAAATCCTTCATCCATGCTCCTTCCTTAGCCTCTCCAATGCATCTCCTTGCCATCAAGTGTGATCAAACACTCCTTTCCTTCCACATTTTGCTACAATCCAAGCTTTATTCACCTAAAAACAAAACGAAGCTAGTGTAGATCTCTATATCGACAAAGTGGGTGAACTAGCTCACAATTGTTTCAAACACATATCTAAGAACACTATAAAGAGGGAAAAACAACTAAAACAAATGCCTAAAATATAGTCATATTTCATGCTAACAATTATCACCAAGGTAAAGGAGCATAAATGGATATTAGATAGTGGTTGCTCACGACATATGAGTGAAAGAAGCTCACTGTTCTCGGATCTAAAGAAGCAATCATCTAAAACCATTACACTTAGTGATAAAGGAAAGTGTAACATTATTGGCATTGATAAAATTGGTTATAATTCATCTAACTTCATTGATGATGTCTATCTTGTTGAAGGTTTGAAGTTTAACTTGCTTAGTATCTCTCAAATATGTCATAAAGGCAACAAGGTGATTTTTGATTCAGAAAAATGTGATGTTCAAGACAAGATATCGGGTGATGTTGTGCTTACAGCTCCTAGATGCAACAATGCTTATTCTTTGAGTACTAACCAAGTTTCAGGAACTAAGATAAAGTGTCTCAAAGCCTTGACTGACGATCCAAGACTTTGGCATAGAAGACTTGGTCATGTAAGCATGCATACAATGACGAAGTTACTTTCAAAGGATTTGGTACGTGGATTGTTAAACCTAAACTTTAAGGTAGATGAACTATGTAAAGCTTGTACACAAGGAAAACAAACAAGAGGTTCATTCAAACCAAAGAAGGTTGTAAGTGCTTCTCGACCTATTGAGCTTTTACATATGGATCTATGTGGTCCTATGCATGTCAAATCTCCCAAAGGTAAACAATACATCCTTGTCATTGTGGATGATTTTTTCGTTTTACATGGATCTCATTCTTACGGGAAAAATCTGAAGCCTTGTTTGCATTTTCTAAATTGTGTAAGGAGTTGCAAACTTTGAAAAAATTACCTATCATTTCGATAAGAAGTGATCATGGTAGAAAATTTGAGCAACTAAAGTTTGATTTGTTTTGTGCAAAATATAGTATTTCACACAACTTCTCAGCTCCTAGTACTCCTCAACAAAATGCGGTTGTGGAACGTAAGAACCGCACCCTAGAGGACATGTCTAGAACCATGCTTGTAGAAAATAGTTTGCCAAAAAGTTTTTGGGCTTAAGCAGTTAATACTGCTAACGACATCTTAAATAGATGTTTAATCCGCCCTATTTTGAAAAAGACTCCTATCGAATACTTTAAGGGAAGAAAACTTAATAATTCATATTTTAAACCCTTTGGATATAGGTGCTTTGTCCATAACAATGGCAAAGACAACCTTGGTAAATTTGATGCACGTAGTGACGAAGCAATATTCATTGGATATTCTTCAAATATCAAAGCTTATCGTGTTTATAATAGACGTACCAAAATCTTTGAGGAAAGTATTCATGTCACATTTGATTAAAGCAATGATGGTACTTTCAGTGAAAGTTTTGCAAATCTTAATCTCAATCAACATGGAGATCACAATTCTGATGGAGAAGAAAATCCTAAAGCTCAAGAAAAGAATATGCAAGAAAAGATTCAAGATACCAGAGAACAATCTCAAGACCTTGAAACGCATCTTCAAGACCTTGAAATAGAAAACTACGATGTCAGAACTCCGTTTCAAGGCCTTGATATAGGATCCAAGGGTAATACTCCCGCGGTACCTGAATCTAGTCGAGCAAATGAGCCCCAATCTTCAAGATCTGTTCCATCTTACAAACGAAGAAAGTTTCGACATTCTTCATACCATCCACCAAAGAATGTAATCTCAGATCCAAACGCAGAAGTTCAAACTCGATCTAGAGGTAACAACCTATGTTCATTCTCAGCGTTCGTGTCTCTTATTGAGCCCAATAATTATGTTCAAGCTCTATAAGAACCCGACAAGATCATTGTCATGCAAAATGAACTAAATGAGTATGAGAGAAACAAGGTTTGGACCCTCACATCTTGACCGAAGCATCAATCCGTCATTGGCACAAAATGGGTTTTTCGAAACAAGTTGAATGAAAGTGGAAAGGTCATTCGAAACAAAGCACGACTTGTACCTCAAAGCTATAACCAAGAAGAAGATATTGATTATGAGGAGACTTTTGCTCCGGTTTCCAAGTTAGAAGTCATATGTATGCTACTTGCTTTTGCATCTTTCTTGAGCATAAAGTTATTTCAAATGGATGTAAAATGTGCTTTTCAAAACGGATTTTTAGAAGAAGAAGTCTACGTTGCTCAACCTCCTGATTTTGAAAATGAAGAATTTTCGGATCATGTTTTAAATTGGACAAAGCTCTTTATGGTCTTAAGCAAGCTCCTCGAGCTTGGTATGAAAGATTGTCCAAATATCTCCTTGAAAATGATTTCAAAAGAGGTTTGATTGACAAAACATTTTTTACCAAAACCAGAGGCAACGATATATTAGTACTACAAATCTATGTTGATGATATATTATTCGTTGTTACTAACGATTTTCTATGCAAGGAATTTTCAGATATTATGTGTAGGGAATTCGAAATGAGCTTAATGGGAGAACTAAATTTCTTTCTTGGACTTCAAGTTACATAGTCAAAGAAAGGAATATTTCTCAATCAAAACAAGTATACCAAATACTTGCTTAAGAATTATCAAATGGATCAATCCAAGGTAGCAAAAACTCCTATGAGTTTCACACTTTCACTTTATCATGACAAGAAAGGTAAAAGTGTTGTACAAAAGGAGTATCGAGGTATGATCGGTTCTTTATTATATCTAACCGCTAGTCCACCTGACATTATGTTTAGTGTGTACATGCATGCAAGATTTCAAGCTGATCCTAAAGAGTCAAACTTGATAGCTGTGAAAAGGATATTTTGGTATCTCAATGGCACTAAGGATTTAGGGTTATGGTACCCACATCAAAGCTCGTTTCACCTCGTTGGCTATTCAGATGCCGACTTCGAAGGTTACAAGGTCGATCGAAAGAGTACTTCTAGATGTTTCCAATTCTTAGGGTCATTCCTAATCAGTTGGCAGTCCAAGAAGCAAAACTCGGTCGCCCTATCCACATCTGTAGAAGAATACATAGCTGTGGGAGCCTGTTGTGCACAAATTCTATGGATAACTCAACAACTTAGTGATCTTGACTTTGATCTCAAAGGTATCCCGATTAAATGTGATAATACTAGTGCTATTTCGATTACTACAAATCCTGTGCAACATTCAAGAACAAAGAATATTGATGTGAGGCATCACTTCATACGTGATCATGTTGAGAAATGTGATGTTTTGATATCTTTTACATCAACTAACTTGCAACTTGTAGATACATTTACTAAGCCTCTACCTGACCATTAATTTATTTTATTAGATTAGAGCTTGGTGTTTTTGCACAACGAAGCATTAACTTAGGGGGAGTAAATCGTTTTATTTCCTCCTTCGAATGCAACCCATTTGTCAATTTCAAGGGCCTTAAAACGGAATTCAAGGGCCACATTGAAAAATCACGGATCTATTTAGGGGTTAATATCTTTTAGATATTTTGATCTCTTAATTATTTTATGGAAGGATTTTAAAAATGATTTCAAACGTCCTTATATTCAGATTCAAAGAATTTTTGAAAAGTTGTTACAAAATTTATGGAAAGAATTCTAATCAAAATCGGGTTTTCTAAGATTTTGATTCTTTAAAGATCTCATTAAACCGAAGTTGATGTGACTTCTTCCCTTATATATCACTTCTCTCCGTTCTTTAACTTCTTTTGCTTCAACTCGTTGTGTAAACTAATCTTCTTTACTCTTTCATCTTCAAAAACCTTTTCAACTTGTAAGAGCCTTAGTCTTCGAGAGATCCCGCATCTGCGCCTAAGCTGAGACGCAGCTGCAATCCACCTTTGGAGCTACAGTGGGCCGCCCCTGCGGGCCTGTGAGCCGCCCCTACGGCCAGGCATTCCGCCCCTGCGGTTTGTGGTGGGCTGCAACCATCTTCTTTGACTCGAGCCCTTGCTTTTTGAACCTCCTTCCTTTATATCTTCTCATTCTCCTTCAGATGAGAGTTTACCCCATTCTCTCTCCTGTTTCATCTCTCTCACGATCTTCTTCTCCTCTCTTCTTCCTTTGGATCTCTTCTTGATCCTTGTTTGAGTTTGTGTGAGATTGGAAGCTTATAAGCTTGGCTTTTCTTGAGGTTGATGCTTGTAAATGCTGTTGTGCTTGTTAATAGCCAGCCTTGAGGTTTTGATGGTGTTCTGATCTTATTTGGGTTCAGCTTGGTGAGTCTATCTCCCATCTCATCCTATCTTCTTTCTTTCTTGCATCTTTCCTTCTTTTCTTCATCTAGAGCTTATGTTCCACAAGTTTGATCTTGTGGTAGCCTTGATTGGCTTTTGTTGATGTATATATGTATGTGTATGGATATGTATGGCTGCTGGATGAAGAAGGAGTGAAGAAGATTGAGTGAGGAAGCAAAGGACAACCGGTGGTGCATTTTCTGCACACCAACTGCCCCTTCGCCACTTCTGGACCACCCCAGAGCCAGCAGTGAGCCGCTCTTGTGCCATCTCTTAGCCGCCCCTGCGGCCACCTGCACCAGCTTGGTGTTGCACTTTGTTCTGTAGTTGTGTCTTGCTTCTAGGATTGCCTATGGATGGCATTGCCTCTTCCTTTCCTCTTGTGAGAGTGTAGTCGCATGCTAGGGCTAGAGGAGAGTGTTTGGATGATGTATGATCATGATATGCCTTGTACGGCTGTAACGACTTAGGTTCATGTTAGTTGAGGTTTGAGGTTGAGTATGATCCTTATGGATCCCTTTGGGTCTAGGTGTGACCCCTTTGATGAATAGAGGTTGATATCTTTCTATGCCTTATTATTAGGAAGTGCCCCTCTCTCAGGGTTGGAGGTTGATCGTGTTTGAGTTGTGTACGAGGTTGAGGTAAGTAGGTAGGAATTACTTAGCAACCATCCTTATATTGAGTGTTTGCATGAGTGGTGTGTGCTTTATATGGTTGTAATGATAGAATGAGATGTCGTTTATACCGACCTATATTTTATTAATTGCCCTGTATGCGTGGTTGTGATAACCTTTCCCTTTCATCCCGCCATGGAGTTTAAGAGGTTCTCTGATGTCAGGCCAGACTGAGTTTACAGGAAGGGCACAATCCACTCCCATAGGGTACATGGATTGCGTGACCGATACTTGTGCAGTTGGCTAGCAGACTCAAAGGCGAGGAAGTATCGGTCCTCGTGTCACATAGTTTCATATATATTTATATATACGATTGGAGTGAATGGTTAATATATAAAGATAATAAATGAGTAAATGTGTAATAGGATGTTGATGTGTTTATCTTTCATGATTGTGCTTGTGCTTGTGCTTATGCATTATCTCATATATGTATGGTTAGCTAACGGTTTTATACCGTGTTGGTGATGTTGCAGGTTAGGCGCTGCTGAGTTATCTGGCAGGGTGACAGGCCGACGACTCTCGTACATTAGGTGGTTGGTTTGGGTTGTTTTTGTTTTCCCTCCTGTGTGAGGATGATCTTCTGTACCTCCTATGTGAGGATGTTTTTTTATATACTCGGCTATGATTTTGTTTACCTTTGGTTGTACAGTTTTTACAGTTTTATGTATTTGTTTTATATATGTAAGTGCCATGTTGTAAGGTCTAGTGAACTTGTTGTCAGGCTAGGGTCAGGATCCACTGTGAGATCCTAGCCCAATGTGGCACTCCGAGTCCCGTGGATTTGGGGTGTTACAGAGTTGGTATCAGAGCCTTAGGTTGATAACAATGGAACATGCTACCTGTAATGAGGTCTGATAGCTAAAATAAACAGATGCCGAAAGGGGTATGGCATTTTCAAAACGTTTTGGTTTTAAGTGTGGTTTTGGAAAAGAATGTACGAGAAGTCGTCACCTCTGCCACGGATATCTGCAGCGTAGATATGTGTGTATATATATATATATGTGTGTGTGTGTGTGTGTGTTTGTGTGTGTGTGTATTGTGGATTATGTGGATGTATTATATATATATATATATATATATATATATATATATATATCGATACATATGGCATATATACACACTAGAGTAGTATCTGTAGTGGGACGAGGTAGGGGTACACCCCCTCTTCCTCCAGTAACGCCAAGTCAGGGACCAGTTTCCGCTGTTGTTTCGCCTATGGAAAAGAACGAGTTTGAAGAGGCTGATCATGTCTCCATGAGTAGATTCGAGTTTCTAGAATATATGCGCCAAATATATGAGGCTATAATAGTTGGTAGACCTATACCGGATTTACCAACATTTGTGGGACCAATTGAAGCATCCGGATCAGAGAAGAATCAATGGACTGAATTAGTTAGTGAAAAAGCAAGGATGATGAATGTTGGACCAAGTCAGATATCAGGAGAATCAAGCGGTCCTTTGGCGATGAAGACGACTGGCAAGGAACTACAGTGTTTTAACTGCGAGAAGTTTGGACACCGGCGAGTTGTGTGCCTAAAGATGCCAATAATATGCTTTACATATGGTAAAGCAGGGCATAGGGCGAAGTTTTGTCGACAGGGCAAGGCAGTATCTCTACTAGTTCCCACCCGGAGTAAGATCATTAAGGGCGGACGACGAAGATCGAGATACCCTTTAGTCGCACAAGTTGAAAGGATGGGACGATTATGTTTCAACTGTGGCTATCCACATCATTTACGCTCTGAGTGCCCCTTGGCACCGATAGCTTGCTTTGCCTGTGGTTAACTAGGCCATCTGGCCCCTTTCTATCAGCAAGGTAGTGTTTCTTCTCAGCAAGACCTTCCTTTTTCCGGTGCAGAAAGAGTAGAAGTGGAGGCTATGGCGATGACCTCAGTGATACCTGAGGAGGCTATGTCTGAGGTTGAGTGATGATATATAGTGGACCTTTTGGCGTTAGCTATTACAAGTACCATTCTTATTAATGGTTTACCTAGTGGAGTTTTGTTGGTTGTGAGTGTTATACACTTCTTGTCTTTCGATGTATGCGTTAATAGTTGACCTTAGATACAGTAGAGGGTAGACTTCCCATTACAGGAATACAGGTTAGGGGTGTGAGGTACCCACGAGATATGTGTTTGTACCATTTATTCTGGGACTTATGTGTGGCTTGTAGACTTCTTTGTCGTGCCTTAGGTGCATGAGAAGGTCTTTATGTGTATGGGTTGGACGAATAGATATCATGTTGTGTTAGATATTAGTTGGAAGACTGTTATAGTCTCAACTGAGGTAGACTGGATAGAGGTCTTATGAGGTTACGACCTTTGAAGAGGCGAGTCTTGTCATTAGTGCCATACGAGCAGCGAAGTTGATAGTACAAGGAGGTGATACTTTCTAATGTTATGTCATGAAGGAAAGAGATAGCTCCACGTTGGAGGATATTCCAGTGGTTATGAGCTTATAGACGTGTTACTGAACCGTCTAGTTTGCCGCCAACAGAGAGTAAACATTAATATCGAGTTGAAGTATGATACGAGACTGATTGGAAAGGCCCATAGCATATGGTGCCTGTTGAGATATTGTAATTGACGACTTGTTGGGTCAACTTCAGGAAGCAGGTGAGCTTCTCAAGATTTCTTTGCGCTCAGGATATCACCAATTGAGGGTGAGAGTGCAAGATGTGCATAGGATAGCACTTCAAACCTGTTATGGACACTCCGAGTTGTAGTGATGCCATTTGGGTTGACGAATGCTTTAACATTTTATATAGAAATGATGAACAATATCTTCATTTACTTCCTTGATCAGTGGTGGTGGTCTTAATTGATGACATTTCGGTATACTCTCGTGGCAGAGAGGAGAAGATCGATCATCTGAGATCAGTTCTACATATTTCGAGAGATAGAGGGATGTATGCTACACTCTCTAAATGCGAGTTGAGATGCCTGAGGTAGCCTTCTTAGGCCATGTTGTCTCTGTTAGTTGGATCATGGTTGATCTAGCGAGGATTGAGTATGTTGCAGCATGGATGATATTGATAAACATTAAAGGAATAAGTAGTTTCTCGGCTCAGCCGATTACTACCAATGCTTTGAGGAAGGATTTTATATGATTGTGTATCCATTTACGAGTCTTCTGAGGAAGACAACCCGAATTGCATGGTCAAAGCAGTATGCTAGAGCTTTGAAGAGTGGAAGAGGCCCTTGACCTCTGCTTCCATTCTGTTATGGGAAGAAGGTTCTGTGGATCCCGTGATTTACGGTTATGCACCCCCAACTAAGCTTAAAACGTACGACGGGAACTACCTGACTCACAATCTAGAGTTAGTAGTGATAGTTCAAACCTTCAAGATTTGAAGACAGTACCTGTAAGATAATTCATATCAGACTTCCACAGACCATTGGAGTCTGAAGTACGTTTTATGCAGCAAGAGTTGAGATACCGTTAGCGTCAATGACTTGAGTTAATCAAGGATCTTTAACCTGGAGATTTCATATCATTTAGAGAAATTGAATGTTGTCGCTAATAACATGAACATGAAGACGCCTCAAGAGATGACTATTGCGAGACTGAATGTTCAGCCTCATCTTCAGAAGAATTTAGCTTGGCTAGAGCTGGACATCCAGCTCCCTGATGAGGATACCCAATGATACGCTTTAGAGATTCTACCTGGTCTGTTGGATGAGATCCAGCAGAAGCAGGGGACCTGCCCGACCTTGATGAGGTTTAGAGAGAGGATGTCTCATGGTGAGGCACCATAGTTCCCCAATGGAGTAGATGGGATGATGAGATGCCGCGACCGTATTTATGTACCTGCTGATGCATAGTTGAGAGAGAGAATCTTACAGTAAACTCACTGTACACTCTACTCAATACATCCAGGTACGAGTAAGATGTAACACGAGGTGAGACGATTATATTGATGAAGAATTTGAAACTGATGTAATCAGATTTGTGACACAATGCGTGACTTGTCAACAGATCAAGATAGCGCAATACCGACCTGCAGATGAGCTCCATCCACTACCAGTGTAGTAGTGGAGGCAGGAGGACATCTCTATAGACCTTGTGACGGGATTGAGGCCCAGTAGGAGTTTTGATGTTATTTGGATTTGGTGATAGACTAACAGAGCCGGCACGTTTCATTCCTATCAGAGAGACGTGGTCAGTAAGTGGCCTGATAGAGGAGTATACTAGAAAGATAGTGAGACTCCATGGTATATCGAGGACAATCATCTATGATCAAGATGGGTAGTTTACCTCAGGATTTGGCAATAGATACCGACAGCTTTGGGGACGAGTTTACACTTTACGACTGTGTTTCATCCCCAGACTGATGGTCCGTCAAAGAGGACCACCTAGACCCTTGAGAACATACTATAAGTTTGTGTGTTTGATTGGAAACATGGATGGTTAGATTACTTTCCATTAATGAGTTTATTATATCATAATGATTGACGTGCATCTATTGGGATGGCCCCTATAAGGCATTATATAGACATAAATGCCGTATACCTTTATGCTAGAATGACCTAGCAGTATTAGTAGAATAACTCCTAATCAGATTCGGGATTTTATAGCTCAAGTAACGCTGATTAGAGGAAGAATGTTGGCTGCACAGTGTCGCCAGAATTTGTATGTAGACGGGAGGGGTCGACCTCTAAAGTTCAGAGTGAGAGGTCATGTCTAACTAAGAGTATCTCCGATGGGAGACGTCAGAAGTGTTAACATAGAAGGGAAACTGAGTTCCTAATATGTTGATTTACTGGAGATTTTGAACAGAATTGTGAAGGTAGCATAACGATTAGCTTTGCCTACGAGGTTAGAGGGTGTTCACCCTATGTTCCGTGTGTCTCAACTGAGAGAGTATATACCAGATCCGAGACGTCTTTTGAGTTATGATGATCTGGTGGTTGAGCCGAACCACACCTCGATTACATTCCTAGAATGAGATAGGAGACAGTTGCATTCGAAAGGCATTTCCACATTGAGGACATATTGGTCGAGGTGAGGACCTGAAGAGGCCACGTGGGACACTGAGAATGATATCTTGAGGAACCATCCAGAGTTTATATCGGGACAGATTCATCTTTGGGAGCACGAGTAGATCTTAGTGCTATCTTGATGAATGTTGTGCTCATGTGCTTATATGCCTTGATCTGTTTATTCCATGCTAGCTATGATGTGATTTATGATCCTAGTAGATCTTGATGTGCTAGCATGATGTATGTCATAGTTAGAGATGATTATTTCCTCCACGCTATCTGAGTATGATTTATATTTATGGCTAGAGATGGTTCTTTCCTCCATGCTATCAGAGTGTGATTAGGATATAGCTGGAGATGGTTGTTTCCTCCATGCTACTTTGATGGACATAGTTTCAGTGGAGATGTTATTCCTCCATGTGATGTTTATGAGTATGTTTTGGCTAGAGATGTATTTCTTCTATGCCTTGTGATGTGGTATGGCTAGAGATATGATTCCTCTACGCCTTTAAGTAGTGTTATGACCCTGTTTTCTGGAGATGATGATTCCTCCATGTTTACGTTTGAGGTTATAGATTGTTATAGGCTATGATCGTTTGAACGGAGATGTGATACCTCCGATAGAGAGAGTGAGAGTTACACCTCGGCTTATGGATCCGAGAGACTTTGGGATTTTGCAAGTTTCGGGACGAAACTTGTTTTTAGGGGGGTGATATCTAAGAGCCTTAGACTTCGAGAGATCCTGCACTGCGCATCAGCCAAGACGCAGCTGCCATCGACATTTGAAGCTACAGTGGGCCGCCCCTGCGCCCCTGGTTGGCCGCCCCTGCGGGCCTGTGAGCCGCCCCTGCGGCTAGGCCATCCACCCCTGCGGTTTGTGGAGGGCTGCAACCGTCTTGTTTCACTCGAGCCCTTGCTTTTTGACCCTCCTTCCTTTATATCTTCTCCTTCTCCTTCAGATGAGGGTTTACCCCATTCTCTCTCCTGTTTCATCTCTCTCACGATCTTCTTCTCCTCTCTTCTTCCTTTGGATCTCTTCTTGATCCTTGTTTGAGTGTGTGTGAGATTGGAAGCTTAGAAGCTTGGCTTTGCTTGAGGTTTATGCTTGTGGATGTTGTTGTGCTTCTTAATAGCCAGCCTGGAGGTTTTGATGGTGTACTGATCTTGTTTGGGTTTAGCTTGGTTAGTCTATCTCCCATCTCTTCCTATCGTCTTTCTTTCTTGCATGTTTCCTTTTTTTCTTCATCTACAGCTTAGGTTCCACAAGTTTGATCGTGGTAGCCTTGATTGGCTTTTATTGATGTATATATGTATGTGTATGGATATGTATGCTTTCTAGATGAAGAAGGAGTGAAGAAGATCTAGTGAGGAAGCAAAGGACAACCGGTGGTGCACTTTTTGCACACCAGACGCCCTTGCGCCACTTCCGGACTACCCCAGCGCCAGCAGTGAGCCGCCCCAGCGCCATCTCCTAGCCGCCCCTGTGGCCACCTACACCAGCTTGGTATTGCACTTGGTTATGCAGTTGTGTCTTTCTTCTAGGCTTGCCTATGGATGGCATTGCCTCTTCCTTTTCTCTTGTGAGAGTTTAGTAGTATGCTAGGGCTAGAGGAGAGTGTTTGGATGATATATGATCATGATCTGCCTTGTACGGCTTTAAGGACTTAGGTTCATAATAGTTGAGGTTTGAGGTTGAGTATGATCCGTATGGATCCCTTTGCGTCTAGGTGTGACCCCTTTGATGAATAGAGGTTGGTATCTTTCTATGCCTTGTTATTACGCAGTGCCCCTCTCTAAGGATTGGAGGTTGATCGTGTTTGAGTTGTGTACGAGGTTGAGGTAAGCCCGTAGGACTTACTTAGCTACCATCCTTATATTAGGTATTTGCATGAGTGGTGTATGCTTTATATGGTTGCTATGATAGCATGAGATGTCGTTTCTACCGACCTATGTTTTATTGATTGCCCCGTATACGTGACTGTGATAATCTTTCCCTTTCATCCCACCATGGAGTCTGGGAGGTTCTCTGATGTCAGGCGAAACTGAATTTACAGGAAGGGGACAATCCACTCCCATAGGGTACACGGATTGTGTGACCGATACTTGTGCAGCTGACTAGCAGGCTAAGAGGCGAGGATGTATTGGTCCTCGTGTCACATAAGTTCATATATATTATATATACGATTGGAGTTTATGGTTATTATATAAAGATAATAAATGGGTAAATGTGTGATATCATGCTGATGTGTTTATCTTTCATGATTGTGCTTGTTCTTATGCATTATCTCATATATGTATGGTTAGCTAACGGTTTCATACCGTGTTGTAGATGTTGCAGGTTAGGCGCTGCTGAGTGATCTGGCAGGGTGACAGGCCGAGGACTCTCGTACATTAGATGTTTGATTTGGGTTGTTTTTGTTTCCTCTCCTGCGTGAGGATGATCTTTTGTACCTCCTATGTGAGGATGTTGTTTTATATACTCGGCTATGATGTTGTTTACCTTTGGTTGTATAGTTTTTACAGTTTTAAGTATTTGCTTTATATTTGTCAGTGTCATGTTGTAAGGTCCAGTGAACTTGTTGTCAAGCTAGGGTCAGGATCCACTGTTATATCCTAGCCCAATGTGACTCCGAGTCCCGCGGATTTGGGGTGTTACACAACTTCTCTCTCAAACATTCTCCATGGCTTCAAAGAGAACATCCATTGATGAGGCATTGCCGTCGGTCACAAAACACCACAGGGTTGTGCATCTCTTCTCCGACTCCAAATCCTCGTCTCCCATGGAAGATATTGATATCTGCACAAGGACTGACCTTCCCTCGAACTGGTTCAGTAGCCACACCACAGTTGGCAAGTGGCTTGACAAATTCAAGAACATAAATCTTTGCATGTGTGAGGTGGTGGACCTGGAACTCTTTATGTCTCTCAGTCTCCCCTGCATCACTATGCTACGAGGGAGTTCCATCTAGAAGATCCTCAATCCAGGGGAAAATTCTTACCCAAGGTTGACAAGGCTATTCTTCGTCAATCATACCGCCAGAAGAGAATGAGGGGAGATAATTCTTGAGTCTATTGTCAAAGGTAACACTATAGCTCTTTTGTCTCTGGTTATTGCTCAGATTCTAGGGCTTCCTACTTTGAATTCTTTTGACCATCCACCATCCTAGAATTGTTAGCTTGTCCAAAGAACAATTTCTACTACCCAACTCTCCACCACAACCCACTTTGACCTCTCTGACTCTCGAGGCCAAAATCGTGTGTGCTATTCTTGTGGGATGTGTTGCCCCACGAGTTAAACGTCGGAATGTGCTGACAAATCAATTGTTTGTGTTTCTATATCACGTGTTAAATGGCCTTGATGTTGACCTTCCTTGTGTCATCCTGAATCATATGCTTCACATGATAAACTCCCCCAGCGATACCCCTCTTCCTTATACCAACTTGCTTCCAAAAGTTTTTAGATATTTCTCTATTGATTTGGCTGATGAGGTACAACACTATGTTGCTGGAGAACTGGATTAATATTTCTTTGAAAACATAGGGATCGAAAAGACGCAATCTGGAGAATGGGCCCTGAAAGAACCAACCACTTGGTCGTTTTCTACAGCACAAAGACTTGATGCAGTAGAGATTGGTCTGGATTCAGTGAGAAGGGAGTTGTTGACTTTTAAATCCGAGATAGCAGATAAGTTACACGAATCACAAGATCTTATGGCCATACTAAACGAGAAGATAAATCAAATGTTTCATGTGAATGTCCTCTCCTTAACATCTGCGAGTAGTATTAAGCCCTTAAGTGAGGACGACGCCAAAGCAACTACGAAACAGGCTGAAGAGGTCATGAACCAGTATTACAAGATTGTGAAAGATCTCCAGATTTGCCAACCTGCTCTTGAGGACCCGAATATACTACAAATTGAGGAGTTTGGTCTAGTGAAGAAATACAAGAACGCGAGAGATCAACGGCGTGTGGACGATTCCTTCAAAAACATCTACTTGAAAAACGCTCATGCTTGCTGGAAGAAAAAGTGCCTCAACGAACTCTTTGGGAAAGGACATTTGAATCCAAAATGGTACCAGGAGTAGTGCATCACAGCCTTGATATTGATGTCAAGGCCTTGACATCGATTTCAAAACCCTTTGGTTTTAATTTCAAGGCCTTGACTTATATTTGAGGGACTTCCGTTTTAAAGTTTTTTCTCGTTTTTGGAAATAATTTTTATGAGTTTGTAATCGGTATAAAACTCCGCTGCTCTAACTATTTTTTCCCTTGTTGAAAGACAAAGGGGGAAAAATTATGTGATCCGAAGCATTTTAAGTTTTGATATTATTACATATGCATCGCTAACTATAAATACAAGTACAATATTAGTGTTGTCTTCCATCAACGGGGAGATTGAAAACTCCACCTCGATTATATATATGCATATGTGATGATGGAAGACTTACCACAAATGAGCGGTTTTTATACGAACAAATATCGATTTTATTTCTAGATTGCTTGGTTTGGTTTTGTGTTTGTCCAATGTATGCACGTCTTGAAAAGCATTTCAAGGGATAAAAGGAGGCCTTGAAAACGGATACAAGGGACAAGCGCAGAGATTGAAAAACATTTCAAAGGTTCAACACGAAGGCCTTATAAACCATTTCCAAGGATCGAAGCCAAAGTCCGAAAACAAGATTCAAAGGATATGACGGCTGGAACGAATTCAAATAAATCTCAAACAACTAAATCTACCAAGGATCAAGAGAAGATCTTCTAGGAAGATCTCAAGGAGATTTAATAAACAAGAATATATCAAGGAGATCACGACTAACAAGAAGATTCGATCCAACCAAAAAGATCTTGCAAATATATTAACCAAATCAACGCTAGCTTGAAGATCTCTTCCCAACGGATCTTAAACAGATTCTCAAAGATCTTCAGCCAAAGATTCTCAACAAACATGAAGATCTCGGAGCTTGAATGACAAGATCTTCAACAACGTTTTTTAAGAGAAGATTTCAGAAAAGAATAATCAACGTGCGTTAAGGACATGAAGAAGTTAAGGAGTATCTACAACGGCTATCTCATCTCAACATACACCATTTTCTATGGAAAAGAGGAAACATCAACAACAGTCATCTTCTCAACGGCTAGAAGACTTCTTCATCAAAGACTATAAATGATGATGTTGATTGAAGAGAACAACATAAAGCTTACACGGAAACATCTAAGTCTTCAAGCAATCCAAAGCAATCTTCATTTCAATCCAAACGTTTTTCTTCCTCTTAGTTTGCAAAAGCTTTATTCCTTAGAGAAAGAAAAACACGAGAGCTTCAGTGGAATATCTAAAGAGTGTTATACTCGAGTGTGTGTTACTCTGCGAAGTAACTAGGCTATTATAGCTAGGTTAAGAGTTGGAACTAGATGTGATTACAGTTAAAGAAGAAGGGAATTTCTTCTAGGTTGTATCTAAGACTCTTTGAAGCTAATAATAGATAGTTAGATCCTATGGGTAAACCCTAGGACGGAGTGTTGGCTGTTAGAGCCGAACTTTGTAAACATTACACCGTGACGATCTTTTCATTTCCGCACCATATCTTGCTTTATTGTGACTAGCGTTGCTTTGCAGGATTACAAAGTCAAGGCCCTTGAAATCACTTTCATAGGCCTTGAAAACCAGTTGTGTCACAAAGAGTCAAGATCAACATCAAGGCCTTTGAAATCAGTTTCAAAACCTTGAGATAGGTGTTTGCGAAAAGGTCCCATACTCTATTGAACCCCTCTTCTAGAGTATTGTTATCCTTTATGTTCACCTTACGGTTCTTCAAGCGAGATGTTGTTTGCTAGATCCAAGAGCCCACAAAAACTGACAGTGAGGGAGCTCTTTCTTCTTTGGTGTATGGCTACCAGTACTGTACCGGATACCTCAACCCTTTTGGAGGATAGTTTGAAGAAAGTAGGGAACAACTCCAAAGGGGACATATGCATAGGAGGTCTAGTTACCAACATAGCTAGAAACTTAGACATTGACTTCTCAGCTTGCTCCCTTGTAGCCTTTGCCCTCCCCCTTGCTCTCCAACAATTATTTTCCCGTGGTATTCTTATACTATGAGGACGGGGTTCTCCTTTCAATTCTATGCCTTGGATAAGACGAACCCGAGGGGGATTGCTTGGAAAAGCGCATTCACCATCGGAGATCAACACAATTAGAATTGTGTGTTTCAGGAGATGTATGAGGAGGATGGGGAGAAGGCTGACATGGGATATGATGATGATGAGAGTGATGATGGGGCTAAGACCATTGACACAGGGACCGGCGTTGAGGGTTTTGGTGGTGAGGATGATGATGACAAGGAGACGGAAGAGGACATGCCAACTGAGGGTGGAATTGACACGGATCCTGGACGGTAGGAGGTGCCTATGATAAGATCGAGACACTCGGTCTCTGACGCACCTAGGCACGGGACCCGACGCCGATCGGAGTATTTAGAGTTCTCTACTTTGCTGACGCAGATGACTTCTAGGTTCGATAGCCTTTCGAGTAAGATTCCGGGGATTAACTGTTAGCATGAAATATTGTGATATTTTAGGCATGTTTTCTAAGTGTATTTCATCCATATTGGTATTCATTGATAAAGCATTGAAGCAATTGTGAGCTAGTTTATCTATATTGTCGATATAGAGGTCTACATTAGCTTTGTGTTGATTGTAGGCGAATAAGAGCTAAAACCAAAAAAATCAAGGGAGAATGGAGATGGATTGAGCATGTCCAAGGATTGAGGACACCACAAGGGAGCTAAGGAAGATGCTAGGATGAATAATGACACAAAACAAAGGAGAATTACGAGCAATCTATGTTCCACGCTCTAAAATACGGCCGTATTGGAGTCAACACTCTAAACCACGGCCGTGGAACTTTGGCAACACAAACGTGGAGCATTCCAGAGGGTTACACGGCCGTGGAAGTTGTGAAGCACCGTGATGAATTTCCACGCTCTAAACCACGGGCGTGGAATCCTCTATAACCGTGATTTAGGCGATCTTTTAACGTACAACTTAAAGCCACGATGTTTTACACAATGGGCTGGACACATATTTTATCTTGCCCTATAAAAGGACGGAAAGAGAGAGATTCCGTCACCTTTGCATACGCCTCCACTTAGACTTCGCTTACGCTTATTGCACGTGCCTAGGGTTTCAAGTTGGACGTGTGGAGATTGCTAATTCGCAATGGAGATTAGTGAAAGACTTGGAGATTTGGAAGTTACGCTTTGTCCTTAGGTTTGATTAGAAGACGGATTGACATCTCGTTCTTCGTTCTTATCAAGGATTGTGATTGGTTTGTGTTATTCTGAATCTGTTATACATCATTATTCTTGTTTGTGGATTGAGATTGGTTTGAGATTTATTAAAGGTTTTCAAAGGTTTTCATCTTTCATTCATTTTAAATCTTGAATTTGATATCATAATGACTGTTGTTAGCTAAAACCCTTTAGCAATTATAAGGTGAAGGGTTGATAGTTGTGGCTTAGATGATGATAGATCGATCGTAAACAGATTGGACCTAGAGAGTTAGAGAGAATCGCCGACGAACCCAAAATCACGGTGTGTTCTTGAGTTCCACGGCCGTGGAATCTCAAGATCCACCCGTAATTTCCCTTAGTTTACGAACCTTGCTTTTACTTTAATCCAAAGTTAAAAATTTGCTTTAACTTAGTCTTGGCTTGCCTTTTCTAGGTGGTAGTGAAGCCTCAACAACCTCTACCTCGATTTCGAGTGTCACAACCTTAATCGGTTTAGTTAGGCTTGATCCTTGGATTACAAGTTTGGGTATTTGATATTAATTCTTGTCTTTAGATTCTTTATATACTGAAGCCTCAACAACCTTTATAGAGAGTATTTGTAGATAAGTCACATAAAGCCTTGGAACTTCACCGTACATTGCTTTGCATTAGTATACCTTTGCAACTCTTAACTCTGTCCTTATATCTTTAGTATATCTTGAATCGATTGCCACAGCTAGACTTCTGGATCTTTAGGATTGTTGTTTTCCCAATAATTTACAAAGCTCATACATTTACTTGGTTGACAATTCTATAATTGGATTTAACCCCCCAAATCCTTCTGTTCGATACTCTGGAATTCTTGCTTAACTATATCGATCCGTACACTGCGGGTTCGCTGCTTGATTTTAGTTTTATAAATTTAAAGCTTGTTTGCACGCACGCTAAGTGGCGAACAATTTTTTGGCGCCGTTACCGGGGATTTGGTTTAGGCCGAATTCGGTTATCGGTTGTCAAGTTTGGGATCTTTTCCCTTGTTATTTGATATCTCTTCGAGTGTATGCGTAGGTCTAGGAACAACGAAGACCTCTTACCTCTTGATCAAGAGCTTGAGAGGACTTTGAGGAGAAAGCTTAAGGAAAGAAAAATGGCTGAAGAAAGAGAACGTGATTACCAAACGGAGTTAGCGGAAAAGGAAGCTCAACTCCAATGGAGTGAGAAGACTCGCAGGGAAGAAATAGATCGTCATCAAATGAAGGTTGATGATCTATCGGACATGATGTTCCAAATGAGGTTGGAAATAAACAACCTCAAGGAGAAAAAGAGAAGAAGGAGACCGGGAAGATCGGTTAGAGCCAACTCATCCAATGAGGATAGCGACTCTTCTATGCCACCACTAGAGGAAATTGATCCAACGAACAATGTGAATCCGTTCTTTCCACGGCCAGCTGCCAATCGCCGTGTTCCAGCTAGAGGTGCGAGAGTCGAACGTGTAGATGAGGAGCCAAGAACTCTTGGCCAAAGGATGGATCCAACGCAGCAACCACGCCGTTTGGGTGTGAACTTTGATGCTTATGATGCACAAGGGTTTAGCTTCAACCCGCAAGTTATTACCATTGTCCGCCAAAATCAATTTGGGGGAACAAGCGATGAATCTCCACACCAACATCTACAAAATTTTGAGATCATGATGGAGACAATGAAGCCGAAAAATGCAACTACCAACAGCTATAAACTCAAGCCTTTCTTCTTCTCCTTGAAAGGGAAAGCATTGTCTTGGTATCAAGCTCTTTCAAGTGGGAAACTTGAAACATGGGAGGATCTTTCTTCGGAATTCCTCACTAAGTTCTTTCCGCCATCTAAAACGGCGGAGTTGAGAGGTAAGATTAATGCATTTTCTATAAGATCTAACCAAAGTTTGTTTCAATCTTGGGAAAGATTTCAGGATTTGCTATTGGATTGCCCACATCATGGCATATCCAAATTGGCGCTATTGGAGATATACTATAAGGGGCTGGATGTGGAGACACAATTCAAGCTCCAATCCCTTTCATGTGGTACATTCATGGACATGAGGGAAGATGACGCTTGGGACTTCATTGAGAAGCAAGCGCGAGTTATTGAGAAGTATTCTCATCGGAAAGTGGAGGCGAATCATGTGGATCGAGCAAAGCTATCACAAGCAGCTCAAACTCAAATCTTTTCTCTCAATACGGAGATTAAGGAGTTGAAGGAAGCCATCAAAACCAACTTTCCAAAGCAAAAGGAACAAGATGTAGGTTATTTGGGCAACAACAATAACCAGAATGGGAATGAGAATACAAACCGCAACAACCGGAACAACAACCGGAACAATTGGAACAACAACAACAACCGGAACAACAATTGGAACAATAATAGGGGTTCAAACAACAACAATTGGCATCCCAACCAACAAAATTCCAGTAATTCTTATTCCAATTCAGGAAATTCACTAACTCCACCTTCCTCTTCTTCCACTCCTTTGAAAATCCAGGGGCAAACATCTAATGGTGGAAGTACTTCGGGGAAAGAGAAGCCCGATCCCATGTTGGAAACAATTTTGGGCAAGCTTCAAGGATTGGAGACTCGTATCATCAAGGTTGATGATCACATAACTAAGGTTGATAAAGCTCAAAAGGTTTTAGAAAACCAAATGTTTAGTCATGTGGAGGAAGTTCCTAGGAATCAAGGGAAACTTCCGGGAAAGACGGAGGACAACCCAAAAGGAAGGGTGATGGCAATCACAACTAGGAGCGGAGTAACAACTACCGACCCGCAGCCTAAGTTTGTAGAAGTCCCCGTTGAGAAAGAGAAAGAAAAGGGGAAGGAGAAGGAAGATGTCTACGTTCCTCCTCCAGCTTACAAACCTCCCCTACCATTCCCACAATCTAGAGCGAGAGGGCGTCTAGACAAGCAATTTGGTAAGTTTATTGAACTCATGAGCAAACTGCATATTAATATACCTTTCATTGATGCAATTGTAGGTATGCCGGCTTATGGAAAGTTCCTAAAGGAGATCCTCTCTAACAAGAGAAAGCTAGAGGATTTTGGAGAGGTTAAGATGAGTTCAGATTCATCGGATCTCATCAAAACCATGAAAGAGAAGATGCCCCCAAAGCTAAAGGATCCGGGGTCATTTTGTATTCCCACAGGAGTGGGAGATGTCACATATGATGCATTATGTGATTTAGGAGCAAGCGTGAGCATCATCCCGCTTGCCTTATGCAGCAAGATCGGTTTATGCGATCATAAACCGGTAAAGATGACGTTATACATGGCGGATCGCTCCATAACTCGTCCCGTCGGTATAGTTGAAGATGTCCCTGTCAAGCTTGGTAAGTTCTATGTTCCTATAGACTTTGTTGTGCTTGACATTCCTGCAGATAGTCCGGTCCCGATCATTCTCAAAAGACCGTTTCTTGCAACATCCGGCTGTATAGTCGATTGCAAGAATGCTAGACTCGCCTTTGACATAGGAGAAGAAAAGGTAGAGTTCGTCCTTTCCACTCTAGTGAAGGAACCAACCTTCGATGAGGATCTATTCAATATCCATGACGAAGAGCTATCTAGAGAGGAGGTAAGTTCTATTCTCTTCAAAGATCCCTTGCAAAAAGTTATTTCTATGAGCATAATGGATATAGGGGAAGAAGAGGAGTGCAATGAGGCAATTGAAGCCTTAGAGACACAAGAAGAATTGTGTGAAGAAGAGTTCGAGAAACTCCACGATGAAGCAGAAAACGTACGGATCCACGGTCAGACGGCCTATTCCACGGCCGTGGATTTCACCAACAAAAGCATGGAGCACTCCAGAGAGTTACACGGCCGTGGAGGAAACAGAGGCCCCGTATTTATTTTCCACGCCCAAAATCACGGCCGTGGAGAAGGCAGGGGTGCCGTAATTTTGGGTGAATTCGAAGGAAATTGTGTCTCGTCTACAACTTCTCTTGATTCTTCTCCAACACCTTCTACATCCTTAGACACTTCTAAGGAAGCATCGTATGCTCCTCAAGAGCCATTGGAAACTCCGATAGTGATGGAATTGAAACCACTTCCTACTCATCTAAGGTACGCATTTCTTGGACCTAATTCTACCTTTCCGGTAATTGTTAGTTCCAATTTGAGCATAGATGAACATAGTAAGCTTATGGTTTTCCTTAAGAAACATAGGAAAGCCTTAGGATATACTATAGACGATTTAGTAGGAATGAAACCTTCCCTATGCATGCATAAGATCTTAATGGAAGAGGACTTTAGAACTTCGTGACAACCTCAAAGGCGGTTAAATCCGACCATGAAGGAGGTTGTCAAGAAGGAAATTCTTAAACTACTTGATGCAGGTATCATCTATCCTATCTCCGATAGCAAGTGGGTGAGTCCCGTACAAGTGGTTCCGAAGAAGGGTGGAATGACGGTCATCACCAACAAAAACAATGAACTCATTCCTACACGAACCGTAACAGGATGGCGAATGTGTATAGACTACCGCAAGCTAAACAACGCGACGAGGAAGGATCACTTTCCACTACCCTTCATCGATCAAATGCTTGAAAGGTTAGCGCAACATTCACACTTTTGCTATCTTGACGGTTATAGTGGTTTCTTTCAGATTCCGATACACCCGGATGATCAAGAAAAGACCACGTTCACGTGCCCGTGGGGTACGTTTGCCTATAGGAGGATGCCGTTCGGGTTTTGCAACGCCCCATCCACCTTTCAAAGGTGCATGATGGCCATCTTCTCGGAATATATAGAGGAAATCATGGAGGTTTTTATGGATGACTTCTCCGTTTATGGTTCCTCTTTTGACAATTGCCTTTCTAACCTTGCTCTTGTATTACAAAGGTGTGAAGACACTAACCTAGTTCTTAATTGGGAATAGTGTCAATTTATGGTGAAAGAAGGTATTGTATTAGGACACTTAATCTCTAGTAGAGGGATTGAGGTGGATAAAGCTAAGATAGAGACAATAGAAAAGCTTCCTCCCCCAACTTCGGTGAAAGGGATAAGAAGTTTTCTAGGACATGCTGGATTTTATAGGCGTTTCATAAAGGATTTCTCTAAGATATCAAAGCCGCTAACTAATCTATTGATGAAGGATGCAGTTTTTGAGTTTTCAGAGGAATGCTTAGATGCGTTTAATATGATTCGGGAAGCTCTAATCTCAGCCCCGATTATCCAACCTCCGGGTTGGAATCTTCCCTTTGAGGTTATGTGTGACGCAAGTGACGTAGCTATAGGAGTTGTTCTTGGACAAAACAAGGAAGGATGAACCCACGCTATCTACTACGCTAGCAAAACGCTAGATGAAGCGTAGCTCAACTACGCCACTACCGAAAAGGAATTCTTAGCTATTGTATATGCAATTGACAAATTTCGCTCTTATCTTGTAGGTGCAAAGGTGATTGTATACACGGATCATGCTACGATCCGGTATCTCCTTGCAAATAAGGATGCGAAGCCAAGGCTAATTAGATGGATTCTTCTCCTACATGAATTCGATCTAGAGATCCGCGACAAGAAGGGTTCGGAAAATTCTGTTGCGGATCATCTGAGTCGTCTAACACATCTAGAGGACGACCATCTACCTATAGATGAATCCTTCCCGGACGAGCATTTACACATCATAGGGGAGTGCATCGATGTGATCACCAAAGGTAACGAACCATGGTTTGCTGATTTTGTTAACTATTTGGTTTGTCAGGAATTACCACCCGGATTATCCTACGCACAAAGAAAGAAGTTCTTTAAGGATGTTCAGGAATACTTTTGGAATGAACCTCTCCTCTTTAAGAGAGGTCCGGATGGCATTATTCGGCGATGTGTGCCGGAAGATGAGATGCAAAGTGTCATCCGTCATTGTCATTCACTACCTTGTGGAGGACACGCTAGTTCGAACAAGACTAGCGCTAAGGTATTGTAATTTGGATTCTTTTGGCCTACTCTATTTATAGATGTGCAAACCTTTGTTTCCTGCTGCGATGCTTGTCAAAGAACAGGGAATATATCTAGGAGGAATGAGATGCCCCTCAACAACATCCAAGAGGTGGAGATCTTTGACGTTTGGGGAGTAGACTTCATGGGACCTTTCCCATCATTTTGTGGAAACCAATACATACTTTTAGCGGTGGATTATATTTCGAGATGGGTTGAAGCAATTGCCTCTCCCACCAATGATGCCATGGTAGTGGTTAAGTTCTTTAACAAGACCATCTTCCCACGATTTGGTACACCACAGACTATCATTAGTGATGGAGGTTCTCACTTCATTGCCCGGCGTTTCGAAGCTCTTTTAGCTAAGTATGGGGTGACTGACAAGATCGCCACCCCTTATCATCCACAAACTAGTGGACAAGTGGAGATCTCAAACCGGGAGATCAAAGGAATCCTAGAGAAGACGGTTTCAAGGACTAGGAAGGATTGGTCTTTGAAGCTAGATGATGCATTGTGGGCGTACCGGACTGCATATAAGACTCCCATCGGAACTACGCCATACATCCTTGTGTATGGGAAGTCTTGCCACTTACCGGTAGAGTTGGAGCACAAGGCGTTTTGGGCAATAAAGTGGTTGAACTTCAGCATGAACAAAGCGGGAGAGAAGCGTCTCTTGGACCTCAATGAGCTTGAAGAACTCCGCTTAAACGCCTACGAAAACGCCAAGATCTATAAAGAAAGAGCGAAGCGTTGGCATGATAAGCATATCATCCCAAAGGACCTCAAAGAAGGAGATCAAGTTCTCCTCTTCAATTCAAGGCTTCGTCTCTTTACAGGTAAGCTTAAATCTCATTGGACTGGACCTTTTCTAATCAAACATGTTTTTCCCCATGGTGCAGTTGAAGTATGGGGTGAAAAGGGCGGAAGCTTTAAGGTGAACGGTCAACGACTCAAGAAGTATACACCGGAACTCCAAGCTGAAGAGTTCGCGCCCACCACACTCGAATAAGTGCGAATATGGTCTAGCTACAGACCTTAAACAAAGCACTTCTTGGGAGGCAACCCAAGGTATTGCACTTACATTTTTGTTTTTGATTCATAGATTAGTTTAGTTTAGACGTTTTGCTTTGTTTTGCCTTCGATGCCTTCCGGTATGTTCGTGTTTTTGGATGTAGGAACAGTGGAAAAGAAAGGGGAAAGGAAAAGTTTGAAGAAAATTGACGAAACTTGAACTTTGACACATTACAGAGAGTTCCACGGCCAAAACCACGGCCAAAACCACGGCCGTGACAGCTACAGTGACCATAATTTTCAAAAGCCTGAGAAAAATCACCAAAACCACGGTTCCGTACATTTCCACGGCCGTGGAACCCCCCGACAGACCGTGATTTTCAAAAAATTTTACGGCCACTATAAAAACCACGTTTCTTCACAAACACCACAAAAAAACCCAATTCCACGCCCCAAAACGCCGATTGTACTCACCATCTCCCAATTCCTCGTTTGTTAATCGTTTTTAACGATTCTTTGGCCAAAACTGAAGCAAATCCAATCACCAACAAGATCCAAGCAACAATTCGAGCGGCAATTCACCGGAGAAGACAAAATTCGGATTCCAAAATCCGAAAACCTAGGTTTTTCGTTCTTTCTCTCTCTTCGTCGATTCGGCTTCGCTTTTGCTAGAACTTTTAGGAGAACTGATTGGAATTGGACTGAAATTAGTCTAGGGCTGCTTACTGCTGAGTTTGGTGTGAATTTGCTGAGTTTTGAGAATTTTCGAGACGAACCACGGTCTCTGGACATTCCACGGCCGTGGAACCTGAAGAACAGGCCGTGGTTTTCAACAGAAAATGGATTTTGTAAGGAGAGTGTCTAATAGAAACAAGAATAAGAAAAGGAAAGGCAAACCCTCTTCCTCTTCTAGAGCACCACCCGCTGAGCCTCCATCACCTCCATCATCACCATCACCACCTCCCCCTAGGATTCCTACTATCCATGAGGATCATCTAGATGCCTTAGAGAGGATCCAGGAGAGGACGGTCATAGGACCTAGATACTTACTACTTGAGGAGCTAGAGCCCTTGCATGTGATAGGGGATCTCACATGGCTATTGGATAGAGCCGGTTTAGTCATCTTCTCCGCTATTCGGGAAGATGCTTATGAGGAGATTACTAGGGAGTTTGTAGTTTCCTTTGAGCACAGTCATGTTGACAGGACAGTTTCTTTCCGGCTGATGGAGAGAAACTATGATTTCTCTATTAGAGAGTTTGGAGCCTTCTTTGGGTTCCACGAGACCTTTAATGGTCGATTCCCCAGTGGCGTGTACGCCAAGGATTTCTAGGAGGAGATTGCCATGATTTACGCCAGCGAGGACCGCTGGCAACCTGCTGATACCAAGGCTAAGTTGATCGACCACTTAGCCTTGAAGATTGCCCATAGAGTGCTTTCTGAGTGTCTCTTCCCTAGGACGGAGACACCTCAGAAGATTAAGACAAACGAGCTGTTTCTTCTCTACAGTATGTTGTATGGCAGGCCAGCTGACTGCGCCACCCTCTTAGCTGCTACTATGAGCAAGCTAAAGAATAAGAGGGCAAGCAACATTGGATATTGTGGGATGGTCACCCACCTCGCTAGACAATTAGTGGTAGACTTCTGCGCTTGCACCCGCATTGCAGCTAGACCCCTAGGACTTCAGGCCCTCATGACTAGAGGCATCATCTTCCCCACACATAGAGGTCCACCGTATGCTGCTATGCCTTGGGAGAGTAGGACAGGGAAAGGTATTAAGTGGCTTCCTGAGTATTCCATTATGGCTGGACGCCATAACTGCAAGGAGACGTTCGTTGCCATGCATGCGAACAGATTAGTAGCCCCTCCCTATGTCCCACCACCACTAGTTGTTGAGGAGCAGATGAGAGGGGATGACGAGTTTGAGGGAGGAGGACATGATCATGACTTTGTCACCTTTCCGGATCAGCCGGATGCAGTTCCTGACCTTCCTAGACACTCTCCCCGCCCCGCTAGAGCTTCTGGATCCTCCTCTCGCCGTGCTAGTGTGAGCGAGAGGCCGACTTGGATGGCGGATCCTCCTTCATGGTATAGTACGCAACCGGACTGGATGGGAGCTCCACCACCTTGGCATGCACAGCCGCCACCTGCACCAGCACCTTCAGATGCACCGGCGTGGTACAGTCAGCCGCCTGGTGGGTATGAGCAATTGCCAGAGTGGGCTACCGACCTTTCCGATAGGGTCGGAGCCTTGGAGATCCATGCAGATGCTAGGGATGCACGAGCCGCCGATCATGACCGCATGATGAGAGACATATACCGCCAGCAGTTTGGGCGGAACTATGATCCCGACTTCTTCCCGTTTCCACCACCGCCTCCACCTCAGTGATGATATGGACGATCGAACGCTTTAGCCGCTCCACCACCATTTTGTGAGTTCTTTTTCTTTCTTTCTTTTCTTCTTTTTCTTTTTGAACATTAGGGACAATGTTTGTTCCAAGTATGGGGTGGGGTGTGACTAATAGTTTGTAATAACTCTTACTCACTTTGTATGCTTTTATCGAGACTACCTTGCATGTTCATTCTATTGTTACACGTTTCATTATTGCATTGCATGAAAAAGCTTTTGAAAAACCCATAAAAATTGAAAAATTTTGAAATGTGAATTGAGTTTTGATGACAATCGCATGCTTAAACAAATAGTGAATTGAAATGAAATTGAATGAGTTGATTATTCCTCTTTGCAAAGTTCATAATGTGATGAATGTTACTTAAATCATATTGAGAAATCAAGGTTGAAATCACATGATAAGTTCTTATACTTCTTTTTGAGATGATTAAGGCACTTCGATTTTCTTTCTTCTTTCTTTGATCATTTAGCCCCTCAATGAAATTATGACCTCCCTTACCTATCTGGGAATTTGGAGGAGTTGATATTTGGCATGTTTGATGTGGGAGGGCCATGAAAGCAATATTTTGCATTCAAAGGAATAGAAAGAAATTATAGGTTTGGGGAAGTCAATCATGACGATGAGTAACTCGGCACCATTCACATAGCTGGGTGTTTGTTTCTTGCCAAAGTCGGATTGAGCGATATTCCTAGCGGATTATGGTATGTGCATCAAGGGTTTGAGGCATCTCGTAAAAATGAGAAACACCAATCTCCTAGGCTTCGGTTTTTGTGCACCTCTGTCCATAACTCCAAAAGTAAAGTCGAAAAATGAATTGAAAAGAAGAGAGCGAAGCTCTAAGTTGAAAGTGTTGCGGAAACCGCAAAATAGAAAGAAAAGAGTTAGTTATCCACTTTCCCGGATTCATGCACCACATTCCTTAAAGTTTTCCTTCCCTTTCCGCATTCTAGACCTTGTTTGAAAGTCCTTAAGATCAAGAGAATGATATATGACTTGGTGATCTAAATTGAAGTTTCTTATGATTGATTTTGATGATATTTGAAGGTTATGATGTTTACATGGAAGTTTGATCAATTCACGAGCTTTCTTTACTCTTTACTCTTTGATTATGTATATGAAAGTCTTATAAACGAATGAAGCAAGATTTGAGAATGATCTATTGACTAGAAAGCACATTCATCTAAAAGAAGTTTTGTTTTGAGAGTGTACACATATTTCATCCTAAATTCAGTTTTAAAGCTTTTGAAAGACCTTGCTTGGGGACAACCAAGTGGCAAGTATGGGGTTATTTGTTAGCATGAAATATTGTGATATTTTAGGCACGTTTTCTAAGTGTATTTCATCCATATTGGTATTCATTGATAAAGCATTGAAGCAATTGTGAGCTAGTTTATCTATATTGTCGATATAGAGGTATACATTAGCTTTGTGTTGATTGTAGGCGAATAAGAGCTAAAACCGAACGAATCAAGGGAGAATGGAGATGGATTGAGCATGTCAGAGGATTGAGGACACCACAAGGGAGCTAAGGAAGATGCTAGGATGAAGAATGACACAAAACAAAGGAGAATTACGAGCAATCTACGTTCCACGCTCTAAAATACGGCCATATTGCAGTCCACGCTCTAAACCACGGCCGTGGAACTTTGGCAACACAAGCGTGGAGCATTCCAGAGGTTGCACGGCCGTGGAAGTTGTGAAGCACCGTGATGAATTTCCACGCTCTAAACCACGCTCTAAACCACGGGCATGGAATCCTCTATAACCGTGATTTAGGCGATCTTTTAACGTACAACTTAAAGCCCCGATCTTTTACACAATGGGCTGGACACATATTTTATCTTGCCCTATAGAACGACGTAAAGAGAGAGATCCCGTCACCTTCGCATACGCCTCCACTTAGACTTCGCTTAAGCTTATTGCACGTGCCTAGGGTTTCAAGTTGGACGTGTGGAGATTGCTAATTCGCAACGGAGATTTGTGAAAGACTTGGAAATTTGGAAGTTACGCTTTGTCCTTAGGTTTGATTAGAAGACGGACTGACATCCCGTTCTTCGTTCTTATCAAGGATTGTGATTGGTTTGTGTTATTCCGAATCTGTTATACATCATTTTTCTTGTTTGTGGATTGAGATTGGTTTGAGATTTATTAAAGGTTTTCGAAGGTTTTCATCTTTCATTCTTTTAAATCTTGAATTTGATATCATAATTACTGTTGTTGGCTAAAACCCTTTAGCAAATCTAAGGTGAAGGGTTGATAGTTGTGTCTTAGATGATGATAGATCGATCGTAAACAGATTGAACCCTGAGAGTTAGAGAGAATCGCCGACGAACCCAAAATCACGGTGTGTTCTTGAGTTCCACGGCCGTGGAATCTCAAGATCCACCCGTAATTTCCCTTAGTTTACGAACATTGCTTTTACTTTAATCCAAAGTTAAAGATTTGCTTTAACTTAGTCTTGGCTTGCCTTTTCTAGGTGGTAGTGAAGCCTCAACAACCTCTACCTCGATTTCGAGTGTCACAACCTTAATCGGTTTAGTTAGTCTTGATCCTTGGATTACAAGTTTGGGTATTTGATATTAATTCTTGTCTTTAGATTCTTTCTATACTGAAGCCTCAACAACCTTTATAGAGAGTATCTGTAGATAAGTCACATAAAGCCTTGGAACTTCACCGTACATTGCTTTGCATTAGTATACCTTTGCAACTCTTAACTCTGTCCTTATATCTTTAGTATATCTTGAATCGATTGCCACAGCTAGATTCCTGGATCTTTAGGATTGTTGTTTTCCCAATAATTTACAAAGCTCATACATTTACTTGGTTGACAATTCTATAATTGGATTTAACCCCCCAAATCCCTGTGTTCGATACTTTGGAATTCTTGCTTAACTATATCGATCCGTACACTGCGGGTTCGCTGCTTGATTCTAGTTTTATAAATTTAAAGCTTATTTGCATGCACGCTAAGTGGCGAACATTAACCAACATTTGGGATGTATAGATGAGCGGATGGATCGCTTCGAGGCCTGACATTCCGTCCATAGCGGGATGTTGGAGGACCTTTACCTCTAGACGTTTGGAGCGGTTTATGACCCAGGGATAGGTGATGGAGTCACTATCAATTTAGGTAGTTTTTAGAGCCTTTTTGTGTCTTTGAGTCATATTGTGTTACTAATACCTTTGTCCTGTTGAAGAAAGCCAAATGAAGCAAAGAAAGGTTTTTAGCAACACGTGGGAGAACCATGTCAAAGAGTCATAGCCTGCGGTGACACCCCTGAAGAACCATGTCAAAAAGCCATAGCCTGCGCTTTAGTCTGCATCCAAAAGGCCCTTGTCACCGCCCCTGCGGTAGATTCCAACCGCCCCTGTGGTGACTCAGCCCGAAGAATAAGTGTCACTGCCCCCACACCCTTGTCTACGCCTTCTCTAGCGGACCTATGAAGCTGAAGAGACTGTGTCACTGTCCTTGCGGTGACACTTGGCCACCCTTGCAGTTCTACACCAGAAACGTCACAAAGTTGTAGAGTCAGACTTTCAAGAGCATTGAAGACTCCTCCCCGCGGGTTTGCCATGCCGCCCCAACGGCCAAGATGAAGATGGAACGTTTTGGCCTAAACCGCCCCTACGGAACCACGTCCCGCGCCTGCGGTTTCCCTCCAGAGGACTTAACTCTGGCTGTTTGCACCACCTTCATGACATTTAAGGTCGCTATTTAGAAAGCCTATTTACTCCCCTTTATTGTATTTTCTAGTATAAATAGATCCCTTGGCTAATTGCTTGAATCATCCGTCATTTTCTCTAAACGCTCTATAATTCTTTAGTGCCATTTTGTAATGAGTTTCTAACCTACCTTGCTACATTGGGTTGATTGTAGCTGCATTGCTATTTGGTCGTAAGTTCTTTTAATATAAGTTTAGTTCAGTATCCTTTGTGTTATGTTTCCTTGATCTCTCACTTATGTTTGCATGTCTTTTATCACTTAGATTGATAACCTTAAGTGTAATAATGCATGTAAAGTGCTAGAATTAATCGATTCCGGGTTCGGGTCTTTGATCTAGTAGCAAACCCCTAGGTAAAAGCTGGTTGTAATTATCTAAGGGAAAGGAACATAACTATAAAGTAAGATTAACGGTTTGTTTATTTTTCTTTATATCTCTTTATTTTTACTAGAATGCTAACTTGTGCTTTCATCTTGTAGGTTTACGGGCCAATACACTAGTTAAGTTGTGTTAATGTCGGTAGGCTTAACACATATCTAAGATCAAGATGAGAACATTGGTGAATTACTTCTAAAAAAACCCAACCAAGTAGTATGCAAGCTAAGATCCAACCTAGTGTAGCTTTTTAATCAACCTTATTATCACCATCTTTGTCTACTATTTAAATCACTTTTGTTTTGTTTGTTCTACAATCCACCCCCCCCCCCCCCCCGTTTACAATTCGTTAAATAAATCTAATCAAAACTTGACTAAAACTCTCTTGGGTTTGACCATAGGTTTTTAGCCTCGTCAAATTTGGCGCCATTGCCGGAAAGTTTAAGTTTCTGTTTAGTTTTTATTTCTGATTATCAGTTATTGGTTCGGACCATTTTCATGGTTCGAATGTGTGCTACTAACTCAGATTTTGCCCCTTTTGATTCAGAAATCGAGAGAATGCACAATCGACAACAAAGGCAACAACGAAATTGTAAAGCAATGGCAAACCAAACTCTCCGCCAACTACGCAACCCAATTTCACTCAACACCCTTTTGCTGTTACCATACCGGTAATCGGGGAAGGAGTCAACTTTTAGCTCAAACTGCAACTTGTTCGCTCCAAAAGGTATGTACAAGCTTTAATATTTATACCAAGAATAATTGCAAATAGCGAACCCGTAGTGTAGGGATCGATTGTAATAAAAGAAAGAATTCCAGGGTCGAACACAAGGACTATGGTCAAACAAAGATCGGTAATTTAGGTCGTCAATTAAAAACAAGTAACAAAGCAAAGATATCAAAAATGATCTAATAACCACGTAAAGAAAATGCGGATTCTAGAGATTAAAGCATCCAGTTGTAGTTCCGACTCAAGATCTCAAAGGATAACGTGGACAAAGCTTACGTTTGCAAATGGGAAGGTATTTCTAAGGTGGGAATAGATCACCGGGTAAGTCTCACTACTCACTATCCCAAACAAAAGATCCTCTCACCGGGTAAGTCTCAAAGTACTAAGTAAAGGAACTATAATCTCAAACCAACGCACCACCCAAAGGGATGTAATCAACCTTTACCGGATAAGTCTCAGGCTAACTCTCAAAGATGGAATGAAGGCACACTCAAACCCCAGTAAAGAATAAACCATTATTACCTACACTCATGATCTTGGGTAAACAAACAAAAGAATCACAGGGTCAGTCTTATCTAGGCTTACGTTAAACCAAGAAAGGTATAAAAAGAATATGAATTGGCAAACTAAAACCTCAACTCAGATAAGGATCAGGAAAGGTCTCGCCTCGCTCAATTAGTATCCCATCTTGGTCGAGATGTTCTACGACTGACCGAGGTGTTCGTCGGTTAAAGTAAAGGCCCGAGCTTTCAAGTTCTACTGGTGTAAAGGCTCATTCTTTCATCGTCTTTCCCACAACATTCAGCCAATCACCCTAGAATCGCATAAAGAACTTAGCCAACAATCATCATGATAACAATAATCAAATATATAAGAAAGGAATCAATATTCAAACAAGAAAATCTTTACACAAAGGTATCAATAACTCAATCAAACAATAAAACAAACAATCAAACTGCGTTCCTCAATCACAATCAAAAAAGACAACAAATCAATCCAAACTAAGAAAATCTTTCAACTTCCTTCAAACTTCTTTCAAACTAACTTCCTTTGTTCCTTGATCTTCAACCTTCCAAACTTTGTTCCAAACTTCCTTCAACTCTGGAAAACTCTGCTCCATGATCTCCCTGATTCTGAGATAATTTAATTCCAGCAAATCAACCTCTTTATATAGGAGAATCACCTTCCTAAGATAAATATCTTTAAAGGCAATTTCCTTCCTTACAATATCTTCTAATCTTCCAAAATAAATCAGCCAAAAAGATATGCTTCCTTCTAGAAATCCATCCTAAAATAGGAAATTCAC
Source organism: Fagopyrum homotropicum (assembly GCA_033239125.1). Classification (NCBI taxonomy): domain Eukaryota; kingdom Viridiplantae; phylum Streptophyta; class Magnoliopsida; order Caryophyllales; family Polygonaceae; genus Fagopyrum; species Fagopyrum homotropicum. The sequence goes on from BSWB01000004.1 coordinate 74,978,573, forward strand.
TTTCCAAAAATAGAAGATCTCAACCAAAAATAAAGATCTCATGGCCGTTATAATATTCTCCTCGGCCCAGCCTGTCCTGAAGATCACCTCGGTCGAGGTGGCACTGTAGCCAACCGAGGTGAATCTCACCTAAGCGTAAATCTCTTTTATTTGGTCCGAAATCAATCTTCCATCTCATTTCCATGGTTCTTGAGCCTTTCTTGTAGCTCCTATATGCTCCACAATGTTCTCCAATGACTCCTTAGCTCCTTTAGCTCCATTTTGTTTCAAATCTCGCAAATGTAAACAAAACAACATAATGATCGAAGAATATACATCCATACATATAGATTTATGAAAATTAAACGTCTAAACCAATCCCTAAATATAGACTATAATACATGTTATCAAAATACCCCATACTTGTCCCTTGCTTGTCCCCAAGAAAGGTTCAAATCTTAGATACAAGATAGAATGGATTATATGTCATCGAAAAGATCAATGAAAAACATTTCAAAACCTTTTGGTGGTGTGCTCCATTAATAGATCACCCTAAGAGAATGCTTCATGGCAAATAAAATCAAGACATGATCAAAACATTTTATAAATACGAGAAAGTTGTTCATCTTAACAAAATATCATAGAATGCATAATAAATCATATTTATCGAAATCAATCATGTATAATCCAGTTTAAACTACCAAGTCAATCATCATATTCGAGGTCTCAAGGGCTTCCAAAAGAGGTCAACAAACATGTCAGGGTGGGATGTATATAGGGTAATGTGGTGCTAGAATCCGGGAATAGGATCTTACTTTCACTTTCTTTGAATCACGACATCGTCCACCAATAAGCTTTGCTTATTTTCACTTTACTTTACATTTCGGGAACATGGATAGAGGTGCACAATAACCAAAGCCTAAAATAGCAACAATCATCAATTTATCGAGATTCCTCAAACCCTTGATGCACATACCATGACCCGTTAGGACTATCGATAAATCCGACTTTGATAAGACACAAACACCCGGCTATGTGAATGGTGTCGAGTTAGTCATCATCAAGATCAATGTCCCCAAACAAAATTTGTTTCTTTCTAACACTTTCAAGCAAGATCTCAACTTCGCTTCACACGCTTTTCATCAAGTGCATCCAAATTCCCGGATAGGTAAAGGGAGGCAAATATTTTATATGAGGGGCTAAAACAGGGTCAAGAAGAGGAAGAAGAGAATGAAGTGCCTTAGTCATCCCAGGAAGAATGTGAGAGAACTCATAACGTGGTGTTAACATTTAGATTCAACATAATTTTGATAAGAACAAAGTATTAAACATGCTAGAATTTCAAACAAACCATTTAGAAACTTAAACATATCATAAAAGCTTTTGAGCATATAAAGTATTCAAAACCAATCTACAAACAAACATCTTCATCGAGGTCATATCCAGAAAAGAAGCACAAAACGTTTTGAAAATCTTTCAGTTAAAAACCCATCTTGGTTGAGATATTCTGACGGTGTCTGAGGTGTTCAGCCTCAATTGGTAAAGAACGTCTCGGTCGAGCCAATTTTTTTTTTAAAACTGGTTTTTAACGTTTTGCTCAAACAAAAACTTTTATGTATGCATGTAATGACAGATAAGCACATAGAGCAGAATAAGATCATAATATCCATATGAGTCATACAAGTCATAAACATAAGTCACATAATACATCAATACCCCATACTTGGGACACATCGTCCCAATGGGTCATATATAAGTCTGAAGAACAGAATACTAACCGTCTTCTCGGTTGGCGAAGAACATCTTGGTCGAGGCGTCCTGAGAGCATCCGAGATGTGCCTTAGTTAAACTCCGTCTTCTCAATTTCTCGAACGTCAGTCCTTCCATGTAGCTCCTGGGTTGTAATTTCTTCTTAGAGATCACCTGATTCCTGTGTAGGAGGACGTAAAAACACGAAGCAAACTATCTAAACTAAGCTAAAAAATGGGAAAAGAAAGAAATACCTTGGGTTGCCTCCCAAGAAGCGCTTGGTTTAAAGTCGTTAGTTGGACTGTACGCAATCCTCAAACAAGGTATAACGGTGTAATCTCTTCAGTCGAGACTTCCGGTCGATACTTCTTCAGCCTATGACCGTTGACCTTATAGCTTCCGCTGGTTTCGCACCATATTTCAACTGTACCATGGGGAAAAACAGTTTTTACAACGTAAGGTCCTGTCCATCTGGATTTCAACTTACCTGGAAAGAGGCGGAGGCAGGAGTTGAAGAGTAGAACAAGATCTCCTTCTTTGAGCTCCTTAGGAATGATATGTTTGTCATGCCATCTCTTTGTCCTTTCTTTATAGATTTTGGCATTCTCATACGCGTTTAAGCGCAACACCTCCAACTCATTAATGTTTAAAATGTAATACCCCAAATTCTGGGAACTTGAATCGCTACAGGCTAGGACCGCACAATGTGTCCCGACCCTCAGAGTAGCAACAACAAACGGATCTTACAACAAGGCATAGACGAATGAAAACAAAAACTCAATATAAAACCAAAGGTTTAAACAAAAGAAAACACAAAAACTCCACATCCGAGTTTAAAACAAAAGCGAAACAACCAAAAGAAACAAAAACCCGATCCCGTCCTATAATGTACGGGAACCCCCGGCTGACCACACCATCCGGATCACTCAGCAGCATCCTGAACCTATGGAACATCTACAACGACGATATAAACCATTAGCTAACATTCTAGGTACAAGCAAGAGCGTAAAGGCACAAACACACATAAGGTAAAGAAAACACATAGCATGCTCACACATCAACCGGTTATTATCTTTCATTAAGGTTATTCATTACTAAATCAACTTCTTTTGTCACACGAGAATCTCCCAAAACTCGCCTCCGCTTCTGTCTACCAATAGGAATGGATCAGTATTATCCGTTACCTACAGGTCTGGGTTGCAAGAGCACATTCTAGTCTCCTGTAGAACTAGACAAGTGGTCACCGCCCGGTTATAATACACTTTGGCCAGTTAAGGTTACAAAAGGGTGAATCCGATTTCCAATTATCCATTATAACATGAATAAACAAAACAAACAAGCCAATATAATCCAACTAATACGCGAAATGAAGCTAAGTAAGTCCAAGGGACTTACCTCACACGAAGGAAACACAAAAGGCTCGAAACAACTCAGGAAAGCTCAGTTTCCCTTAGGAAAAGAGCAACGAAAGCCTGTACGAACAACAACACGGATCGAGACCGAAACGGTTGCTGGAAATCTATAACTTCTAGTCTCAACGATCTCTAAGAGATCTCCACAAGCTAAGGGCTCAACCTTAGTCTTACAACAACTCAGGGACAAGGAACAACCACAAGGAACCAAGGAAGGAACGAGGAAAGGAAGAAAGTAAGCAACTCACCAAAGACGGAAGTCACAGTAGGTAAAACCGTTGGGGCGGTTGGACAGAGGCACAGGGGCGGCAACACGCAGGGGCGGCCAAGTGCAGGCGCAGGGGCGGCCAGGTGCAGGCGTAGGGGCGGCTGCACGACAGAAGCGCTGTCGGGATTCTCTTCGACAGAACTCACAACAAGGGCAACATAAGCTCGAAACTTTGGTTCCAACTCGTCAAGACCCAACTTCGGAGAGCCTGAGAACAGCAAAGGGTCAACAACAGAATGCTCCACAAGAATCAAGGATCAAACTTGATTCTTGGGGTAGAAGAAAAGAGAAGAACGAAAGGGAGACACCAAAACAAGAGGAGAAAGCATGCAGCACTGTAAGAACGTGAAGGAGAAACCAGAAGGAAAGAACTTACACGTTCAGCAAGGTTGCAAGAAGAAAGGGGACATCTGCAGCTCTCTACGGTTGAAGAAGACGCAAGAAAGAGACGGGAAATAGAGATAAAGAAGAGAATATATAGAGACGGCTCGAACGCTAGACGGAAAGAGCGTCTAGGGTTAGAAAGAAGACAAGAAAACTGGCCCATAAGATAGAATATCGGATATTCTATCTATGGAAGGAAGATAAAAGAACAGAAGAAAACATCGGGCACGATCTGTCGTCATCTACAGGGGTGGAACAACACAGCCGTGGGGGCGGTTGGCCGCGTGGGTGGCCTTCTTCACCTCGGGGGCGGTAAAGGCCAAAAATCGGATCTTACATCAGATCTCCCTAAAAAGAATTTTCGTCCCGAAACTTGCAAAAGCCGAACGGTCACTGACCGAAGGTATTTCTATGGTCGTCTATACCCAATCAAGTAAATCCCGACTTAGCACTAAGAACAAGTATAGTGATTAAGTAAGGGTCGAACCCAAGAGAGTTAAGGTGTTTTAGATGCAATTATCGATTATAATGACAAGTGACACAAAGGGGGGGGGTTTGTTTGAATTGATGCACAAAAACTTATGAAAACGATTAATGCGACAAGTAAGACAATAATGCGTGAATCTACACTAGGTTGATTCTAAGCATGCAATTGCTACTTTGGTGAGTTCCTTTTACAAGTTTCCAAGTAATCTCCCGTCTCGATCGTATATATGTGTTGAGCCAACCGGAATCAACACAACTTAACCTATTAAAGTTCCGTAAACCTACAAGAACAAATAACAGGTTAGCTTTCAAACAAAGACTAAGGGATATAAAGAGAAGATTAAAGCCGTTAAACTTATCTTTATATTTGTGTTCCTTTTCCTTAAGTAATCACAACCCGTTATTACTTAAAGTTTCTACTAGATTAAAGACCCGAACCCGGAACCTATTAATCCTAGTTGTTTGCATGCACTTTAGAACCTAATGTGATCAATCTCAAGCAATAGGAAACATGCAATTAGACAATGGAGATCAAGGAAACACAAAGTATTACTGAATGAAAACTTATATTATAAAGTACTTACAACCAAAGTAACAAAGCAGCTTCAAGCCAACCCAATGTAGCAAGGGAGTTAGCAACTCATTACAATGGAAAACTCAAGTCTAAAATGGATTTTGTGAGGAAGAGCATGGATGATTCTAGCAATCAGCCATGGACTATTTATACTACAAAAGACACTTAATTAAGAGTAAATAGCCGGCCTAAAACAGCCACCTTAAATGCCATAAAGGTGGTGTAAACAGCCGGAGTAAAGCTTTTGGCGTTAAACCGCAGGGGCGGCGTTCAGGAACCGCAGGGGCGGTTTAGGCAGAATCGGTTGACCTTCTTCAGAACCGTTGGGGCGGCTACACAACTCCGCTGGGGCAGATCTTTAATGCACTTCAACGTCTGACCTTTCACCTTCGTGACATTTCTGATGTCAAGCCGCCAGGGCATCCCTATGTCGACGCAGAGGCATCGACATAGCCTCTTCGTCTTCTAGCTCCCAGGTTGAGGTGAAGGTAGGGGCGCAGTGTGAGATGCAAGGGATCCGGTCTTCATATCTTCAGGGCAAGTCACCGCAGGTGTTCGCCCCTAGAGGTGTGTGCAAATAAGTTTTAAATTTATAAAACTAGAATCAAGCAAGCGAACCCGCAGTGTACGGATCGACGTAGTTAAGCAAGAATTCCAGAGTACCGAACACAGGGATTTGGGTGGAACGAACTCAATTGCAGGTTATCAAGCAAGTAAATATGGGAGTTTTGCAGATATTGGGAAAACAACAATCCTAAAGTTCCGGGTATCCAGCTGTGGCAATCGATTCAAGATATACTAATGATATAAAGACAGAGTAGAGATATGCAAAGGTATACTAATGTAAGGTAATCGTACGGTTGAGGTTCCAAAAACCTTATGTAACTCACCTAAAAGACACTCCCTATACAGGTTGTTGAGGCTCAATATAGAAAGATTCTAAAGACGAGGATTAGTATCAAATACCCAAACTTATAACCCAAAGATCAAGACTAACTTAACCGATTGAGGTTGTTGAGGCTCACAATCGAGGTAGAGGTTGTTGAGGCTTCACTACCACCTAGAAAAGACAAGTCTAAACTAAGCTAAAGCGAATCTTTAACTTTGGATTAAAGTAAAAGCAGGCTCGTAAACTAGAGGGAAATTACGGTTGGATCTTGAGATTCCACGGTCGTGGAACTCAAGAACAGCCCGTAATTTAAGGTTGTCGACGATTCTTTCTAACTCTCAGGGTCTAATCTGTTTGCGATCGATCTATCATCATCTAAGCCACAACTATCAACCCTTCACCTTAGAATTGTTAAGGGTTTTTAGCCAATAACAGTCATATTGATATTAATTCAAGAATTAAAAGATAAAAGATGTAAACTTTCAAGAATTATCAATAATCTTCAAATGAATCTCAAGATCACAATCAAGAACAAGTGTTTATCAAAAGATTCAAAACAAAGTAAACAATCACAACCTTAGGAAAGAAGAGAAACGGGATGTCAATCCGTTTCCAAATCGAACCTAAACAAGAAGAGAGATCTTCTTGCAAAATCTTCCGAGAAATTCGATCTTCCACAAATCTGAAGATCACAACAGCAACTCTCCACTAAAAGTGCGAGTTTTGAGCAACTCTCCAATACGAACTTTGATCTCCAATGAGATCTCCCAAATACCTCTAAGATGAGGGTTTGTGTGTTGCTAAGCGTTGCTCCTTTCTATGCGTTAATGTGTAAGCGATGATTGTAAGCGAGCATGACGGAATCTCCTTTCTTCCGTCTTTTTATAATGCAGGGCAAAGTGTCGGCCCGGGCCAATCTTCAAAAGATCATGGCTTCGAAGTGTGGCGAAAAGATTCGCCAAGATCACGGTCGTGGAAGATTCCACGACCGTAATTCTAAGGCGTGGAAACAATTACGGTTAGTTCCACGGCCGTAGAATCCCCTGGAATGAACATCGAATTCTGACTCTGAATCCACGGCCGTAATTCTGAACGTGGTTTGTGATACGGCCGTATTTTAGGGCGTAATTTAGGGCAAGAACGTGATTCTTCCCTAAACTCGTGCATTCCTCAATCTAAGACTCCAAATTGCTTCTAAAAAGTGTCCTCGATCTATGGACATATCAACTCAACTCTCCTTTGCTCGATTCCGTTCGGAAATAGCTCCAAATCACCTATAATCAACATAGAACTAGTGTAGACATCCATATCGACAATATAGGCAATACTAGCTCACATATGCATAAAGATCAATCAAAGACTATCAATATGAATCAAATACGATTAGAAAACGTGCCTAAAATATCACAATATTTCATGCTAACAAATAACCCCATACTTAACACTTGCTTGTCCCTAAGCAAGGTCTTTCAAAAAGCTTTAAACAAGAGTTAGGATGAAATATGTGTACCTTCTTTGGGATGAATGTGACTTCTAAAGAATAGATCATTCTCAAACCTTGCTTCAATCGTTTTTCAAACTTTCACACACTTAATCAAAGAGTAAAAGGCAAGGAAAATTCATGAATCAATTTAACTTCAAAACAAGCATTATAACCTTCAAACTTTATCAAAATCAATCATAAGAAACTTCAATTTAGATCACCAAGTCATATAACATTCTTTTGATCTTAAGGACTTTCAAAGAAAAGGTCTAGAATATGGAAGGAAAGGGAAAACTTTAAGGGAAAGTGGCGCATAAATCCGGGAAAGTGGACAACTACCTTCTTCTTCTTATGCGGTTCCCGCAGCACTTCAACTTAGAGCTTCGCTCTTGCATTTCATTTTTCGACTTTACTTTTGGAGTTATGGATAGAGGTGCACAAAAACCGAAGCCTAGGAGATTGGCGTTTCTCAAAATTGCAAGAGATGCCTCAAACCCTTAGCGCACATACCATAATCCGCTAGGAATATCGCTCAATCCGACTTTGGCAAGACACAAACACCCGGCTATGTGAATGGTGCCGAGTTACTCATCATCATGATTGACTTCCCCAAACCTATAATTTCTTTCTATTCAATTGATTGCAAAATAATTGCTCTCATGGCCCTCCCACATCAAACATGCCTTTTTCTCATTCACTTTTCCAAGTTCCCGGATAGGTAAAGGAGGCTAATATTTCAATGAGGAGCTAGATGATCAAAGAAAAGAAGAAAGAAAGTATCGAATTGCCTTAATCATTTCAACAAGAAGTATAGGAACTTATAATGTGATTTCAACTTCAATTTCTCAACATGATCTAGGTAACATCTTCACATTATAAAACTTGCAAAAGAGGTAAAATTCATTCATTCAAGTTCTTTTCAATTCACAATCCTTTTAAGCATGCAATTGTCATCAAACTCAATTCACAAGTAGTGATTATCATGGAAATCATCTCAATTCATTAGAAGCACAAAATTTTCAAAATTTTTCAATTTTTATGGCTTTTTAAAGTTCTTTTTCATGCAATGCGAAAATAAAACGTGTAACACATAATGAATATGCAATGATAGTCTTGAAATGAAAGCAACATAGAGAGTAGAGTTATTACAAACTTTTAGTACATCCCACCCCATACTTAGGACGAACATTGTCCCTAATGTTCACAAGAAAGAACAAAAGAAAGAAAAGAAAAAGAAACTCACAAGTGGTGGCGGGAATGTCTAAAACGAACGGTCATGCATCGATCACTGCGGCGCCGGCGGAGGTGGGAAAGGAGAGAAACTCGGATCATAGAACCGCCCAAACTGCTGGCGGTAGACGTCCCTCATCATGTGGTCAAGGTCGTCTAGGCGTCCGTCTCTAGCATCCGCTCGGATCTCTAGCGCTCCGACTCTCTCCGAAAGTCCGGTAGCCCAATCCGGCATCCTCTCATACCATCCCGGGGCGTGATCATACCATGCGGGGGCATCGGCTGGTGCTGGTGCTGGTGGTGGCGGTGGTGCTGCTGGCTGCGTCGTGGACCAAGGAGGGGGTGTGTCGTACCAAGTGGGAGGTGTAGTCATCCACGTGGGCCTCTCACTCACGCTGGCGCGGCGAGATGACGAGCCTGAAGCTCTAGCTGGGCGTGGAGAGCGCCTAGGTACATCCGAGGCCGCCTCCGGCTGATCCGGAAACGTGCCGAACTCCTGCTCCGCTCCTCCACCACTCTCGTACTGCTCTCCCATCTCCTCCTCATCCACAACCGGTGGTGGAACGTAAGGGGGAGCTACAAGCCTGTTCGCATGCATCGCAGCGAACGTCTCCTTCCAATTGTGGCGCCCCGCCACAATGGAATACTCTGGCAGCCACTCAATACCCCTACCCGTCCTACTCTCCCAAGGCATGCCCGCATAAGGCGGACCTCTATGTGTGGGGAAGATGAGTCCCCTAACCATGAATGCATGTAATCCTAGAGGTACGGCGGGTATGCGGGTGCAAGCTGAAAAATCCACACCAAATGTCCTAGCCATGTGGGTCACTATCCCACCATATCCAATGTTCCCCTTCTTCTTGTTCTTCAGTTTACTCATCGTAGCCGCCAAAAGAGTAGCACAATCTGCGCGGCGACCGTAAATCATACAGTAGAGCAAGAATAGCTCATCCGTCTTGATCTTTTGGGGCGTCTCCGTCCTAGGAAAGAGACACTCCGAAAGAACACGGTGAGCTATCTTCAAGGCTAGATGGTACATCAATCTAGCCTTGGTATCGGCGGGTTGCCAACGGTCCTCGTCGGCGTAAATCATGGCTACTTCCTCCCAAAAATCCTTGGGGTAAACTCCGCTCGGAAATCGACCATTGTAGGTCTCATGGAACCCGAATATGGTCCCAAACTCAACTATACTCAACTGATAGTCTCGATTCATGAGACGGAAGGAGACGGTCCTATCAACATGGCTATGCTCGAAAGACGTCACAACCTCTCGGGTGATCTCCTCATAGGCGTCTTCACGAATGTTCGTGAAGACTAGCAATCCGGCTCTATCCAAGAGCCATGTAAGGTCATCGACTATGTTGACAGGATGTAGATCCTCCAACAACAAATACCTAGGTCCAATCACTGCCCTCTTCTCTATCTTCTCAAATGCAGCTAGGTAGTTTTCGTGTATGGTTGGGATGCTAGGGTGAGGAGGTGAGGATGGAGGTGAGGGTGAGGATGGTAATGAGGGAGATGAGGGTGGTGGTGCCCTAGAGGTTGAGGGATTTCCTTTCCTTTTCTTACTTTGCTCCCCTTTCTTCTCCTTTATCCTTCCCGACATTCTCCTCACGAAATCCATTTTCAGCAAAAATCACGGTCTGTTCTTGGGGAATTACGGCCGTGGTTTACCCAGCGACCGTGATTCGTCTCAGAAATTCGTGAATCTCAGCAAATTCACCAACAATCACCACAGCAAGCAGTCCTAATCTAATTCCTTCCGGTCTTTATCAGTTCTTCCTAAAAAACTATAGCAAAAACGAACTAAATTCGTGAAAATCAAGAAGAAAGAAGTAACCTCTTTTTCGGATTGAAAAATCCAAAATGCGTGTTTGTTGATCGATTTCCACTCGATTTGTTGTTTGGATTCTGTTCGTGGTTGGATTTGCTGCAGTTTAGGATGAAGAATCGTTGAAAACGATTAGAAAACGAGGAATTGAGAGAGGTGGAGGGTTTTCGGTTTCTAGGTCGTGGAATTGGGGAAATTTTGGTTAAGTGTGTGAAGAATGTGGGTTTTATAGTGGCCGGCAAAATTTCCAAAAATTACGGTCTGTCGGGGCATTCCACGGCCGTGGAAGTGTACGGACCCGTGGTTTTGGTGATTTTTCAAAGGCTTTTGAAAATTACGGCCACTGTAGCTATGACGACCGTAATTTAGACCGTGGAACCTTCTGTAAAGCTTCAAAGTCCAAATTTCGTCACTCCTCTTCGACATTATCTTCCCTTTTTCCTTTTCCATCGATCCTACAACCAAAAACACGAACATACCGGAAGAAATCGAGGCAAAGTAAAGCAAAAACGTCTATTCTAAACTAGTCTATGAATCAAAAACAAAAACAAAAATGCAATACCTTGGGTTGCCTCCCAAGAAGCGCTTTGTTTAAGGTCCGTAGCTAGACCAAACTCGCACTTATTCGAGTGCGGTAGGCGCAAACTCCTCAGCTTGGAGTTCCGGCGTGTACTTCTTGAGTCGTTGGCCGTTCACCTTAAAACTTCCGCTAGCCTCACCCCATACTTCAACTGCACCATGGGGGAAAATACTCTTAATTAGAAAAGGTCCGGTCCAACGGGATTTAAGCTTACCTGGAAAGAGGCGAAGTCTCGAATTGAAGAGGAGAACTTGATCTCCTTCTTTGAAGTCCTTTGGAATGATATGCTTATCATGCCAACGCTTTGCTCTTTCCTTGTAGATCTTAGCGTTTTCATAGGCGTTCAAGCGAAGCTCATCCAGCTTGTTGATGTCTAGGAGACGCTTCTCTCCCGCTTCCTTCATGCTGAAATTTAGCCACTTGATAGCCCAAAACGCTTTGTGCTCCAGCTCTACCGGCAAATGACAAGATTTCCCATACACAAGGTTGTATGGTGTGGTTCCTATGGGAGTCTTGTATGCAGTCCGGTACGCCCATAATGTGTCATCTAGTTTCAAGGACCAATCCTTCCTAGTCCTTGAAACCGTCTTCTCTAGAATTCCCTTGATCTCCCTATTTGAGATCTCAACTTGTCCACTCGTTTGTGGATGGTAAGGGGTGGCGATCTTGTGAGTAACCCCATACTTGGCTAGAAGAGCTTCAAAGCGACGGGCTATGAAGTGAGAACCTCCATCACTAATGATTGTCCTTGGTGTTCCAAATCGCGGAAAGATGGTCTTGTTGAAGAACTTAACCACCACCATGGCATCATTTGTGGGAGAGGCAATTGCTTCTACCCATCTAGAAACGTAGTCTACCGCCAATAATATGTATTGGTTTCCACAAGAAGAAGGGAATGGTCCCATGAAATCGACTCCCCAAACGTCGAAAATCTCCACCTCTTGGATGTTGTTGAGGGGCATCTTGTTCCTTCTAGAAATATTGCCTGTTCTTTGACAAGCATCGCAACAAGAAACAAAGGATTGCACATCTTTAAATAAAGTAGGCCAATAGAATCCAGATTGCAATACCTTTGCGCTAGTTTTGTTCGAACTAGCGTGTCCTCCACAAGGTAGTGAATGACAATGGCGGATGACACTTTGCATCTCATCTTCCGGCACACATCGCCGAATGATGCCATCCGGACCTCTCTTAAAGAGGAGAGGCTCGTTCCAATAGTATTCCCGGACGTCCTTGAAGAACTTCTTCCTTTGTACGTAGGATAGTCCGGGCGGTATCTCCTGGCAAACCAAATAGTTAACGAAATCAGCAAACGATGGTTCGTTACCTTTGGAGACTACCTTGATGCACTCCTCTATGATATGTAGGTGTTCGTCCGGAAAGGAGTCATCAATGGGCAAATGGTCGTCCTCTAGATGTGTTAGACGACTCAAATGATCCGCAACAGAATTTTCCGAGCCTTTCTTGTCGCGGATCTCAAGATCGAATTCTTGTAGGAGAAGAATCCATCTAATCAGCCTTGGCTTCGCATCTTTCTTCGCAAGGAGGTACCGGATCGCAGCATGATCCGTGTAGACTATCACCTTTGCACCTACAAGATAAGAGCGAAACTTGTCAATAGTGTAGACAATGGCTAAAAATTCCTTCTCTGTGGTGGCGTAGTTGAGCTGAGCTTCGTCTAGCGTCTTGCTAGCGTAGTATATGGCGTGGGTTCGTCCTTCCTTTCGTTGCCCAAGAACAGCCCCAATGGCTACGTCACTAGCATCACACATAATCTCGAAGGGGAGAGTCCAATCCGGGGGTTGGATAATAGGTGCTGAAATTAGAGCCTGCCGAATGGTGTTGAACGCATCTAAACATTCATGCGAAAACTCAAAAACCGCATCCTTCATCAATAGATTAGTGAGAGGTTTTGATATCTTAGAAAAGTCCTTAATGAAACGTCTATAAAATCCAGCATGTCCTAGGAAACTTCTTATCCCTTTCACCGAAATTGGGGGGGGGGAAGTTTCTCTATGGTCTCTATCTTAGCCTTGTCTACCTCTATCCCTCTACTAGAGACTAAGTGACCTAATACGATTCCTTCCTTAACCATGAATTGACACTTTTCCCAATTAAGAACTAGGTTAGTGTCTTCACATCTTTGCAAAACAAGAGAAAGGTTAGAAAGACAATCGTTAAAAGAGGAACCGTAAACGGAGAAGTCGTCCATGAAGACTTCCATGATTTCCTCTACGTATTCGGAGAAGATGGCCATCATGCACCGTTGAAAGGTGGCTGGGGCGTTGCAAAGCCCGAACGGCATTCTCCTATAGGCGAACGTACCCCAAGGGCACGTGAATGTGGTCTTCTCTTGATCATCCGGATGTATCGGAATCTGAAAGAAGCCACTATAACCGTCAAGGTAGCAAAAGTATGAATGTTGTGCTAACCTTTCAAGCATCTGATCGATGAATGGCAATGGAAAGTGATCCTTCCGCGTTGCGTTGTTGAGCTTGCGGTAATCTATACACATTCGCCATCCAGTTACGGTTCGGGTAGGAATGAGTTCGTTGTTCTTATTGGTGATGACCGTCATTCCTCCCTTCTTCGGAACTACTTGAACCGGGCTCACCCACTTGCTATCGGAGATAGGATAGATGATACCTGCATCAAGAAGTTTAAGAATTTCCTTCTTGACAACCTCCTTTATGGTCGGATTCAACCGCCTTTGAGGTTGTCTTGAAGTTCTAAAGTCCTCCTCCATTAGTATCTTATGCATGCATAGGGAGGGTTTAATTCCTACTAAGTCCTCAATAGTATAGCCTATGGCTTTTCTATGTTTCCTAAGGACAATCATGAGCTGTTCATGTTCATCTATGCTTAATTCGGAACTAACGATAACCGGAAAGGTAGAATTAGATCCAAGAAAAGCGTACCTTAGATGAGTAGGAAGTGGTTTGAGTTCCATTGCTTTCGGAGCTTCCAATGATCCTTGAGGAGCTTCCGATGTTTCCTTAGAAGTTTCTAAGGATGTTGAATGGGTTGGAGAAGAATTAGAAGAAGTTGAAGAAGTATGCCGGTCACCCTCTTCCACGGTCAAAATTACGGTCTCCTCTTGTGTTCCACGGCCGTAATATCCTCTGGAATGGAAGTCGATTTTGGTCGTGGAATCCACGGTCGTGGAATACAGGGTATGACCGTGGATTCTAATATTCTCAGCCTCATCGTGGAGTTTTTCGAACTCCACTCCATGCATCTCTTCTTGTGCTTCTAAGGCTTCAATTTCCTCTTTGCACTCTTCTTCTTCTCCTACATTGGTTAGACTCATAGTAATAACCTTTTGTAAAGGATCGTTAAAGAGAATCGCACTTACCTCCTCCCTAGACAAACCTTCTTCATCTTGGATATTGTAAATATCCTCATCAAAGATTGGCTCCTTCACTAGAGTGGAAAGAACGAACTCTACTTTCTCTTCCCCAATATCAAAAGCGAGTCTCCCATTCTTACAATCGACCATGCAGCCGGAAGTTGCAAGAAACGGTCTTCCGAGTATGATCGGGACCGGACTATCTGCAGGAATGTCAAGCACGACAAAATCAATGGGGACAAAGAATTTGCCTAGCTTGACCGGGACGTCTTCTACAATGCCGACGGGGCGAGTAATGGATCGATCCGCCATGTATAACGTCATCTTCACCGGTTTTGGGTCGCCTAAACCGATCTTTCTGCACAACGCAAGTGGTATGATGCTCACACTTGCTCCTAAGTCACATAAAGCGTCATATGTGACCTCTCCCACTCCAATGGGAATGCAAAATGACCCCGGATCTTTCAGCTTTGGGGGCATTTTCTCCTTCATCGTCTTGATGAGATCCGAAGAATCCGAACTCATCTTGACCTCTCCAAAATCTTCTAGCTTCCTCTTGTTTGAGAGGAGCTCCTTTAAGAACTTGCCATAAGCCGGCATACCTACAATAGCATCAATAAAAGGTATATTAATATGCAGCTTGCTCATGAGTTCTATAAACTTACCGAATTGCTTGTCTAGGCGCGCTCGCGCTCTAGATTGAGGGAACGGTAGGGGAGGTTTGAAAGCTGGAGGAGGAACATAGACATCTTCCTTCTCCTTCCCCTTTTCTTTGTCCTTCTCTACGGGGACTTCAACGAACGTAGGCTGCGGATCGGTGGTAGTCACTCCGCTCCTAGTTGTAATCGCCATTACTCTTCCCTTAGGGTTGTCCTCCGTCTTTCCTGGAAGTTTCCCTTGATTTCTAGAGACTTCCTCCGCGTGGTTGAACAATTGGTTTTCCAAAACCTTTTGAGCTTTGTCAACCTTAGAGACTTGATCATCAACCTTGATGAGGCGGTTCTCCAACCCTTGAAGCTTTCCCAAGATTGTCTCCAACATGGGATCGGACTTCTCTTTTCCCGTATTGTTTCCTCCATTTGATGATTTCCCCTGGCTTTTCAAAGGAGTAGAGGAAGAGGAGGGTGGAGTTAGTGAATTGGAATTGGAAGGATAGGAGTTACCGGAATTTTGTTGATTGGAGCGCCAATTGTTGTTGTTTGAACCCCGATTGTTGTTCCAATTGTTGTTGTTCCGGTTGTTGTTGTTTCCATTCCAATTGTTATTCCGGTTATTGTTCCGGTTATTGTTGTTGCGGTTGGTGTTATCACCGCCGTTGTTGTTGCCCAAATAGCCAACATCCTTCTCTTGTTGCTTTGGGAAGTTGGTCTTGATAGCCTCCTTCAACTCTTTGATCTCATTGTTGAGGGAGAAAATCTGATTTTGAGCTTCATGTGTGAGCTTTGCTCCTTGCTCCACACGATTTCCCTCCACTTTCCGGTGGGAATACTTCTCTATGACTCTTGCTTGCTTCTCAATGAAGTCTCAAGCGTCATCTTCTCTCATGTCCATGAACGTTCCACATGAGAGGGATTGGAGGTTGAATTGCGTTCCCGCATCCAGCCCCTTGTAGTAAATCTCCAGCAAGGCAAGCTTGGATATGCCATGATGAGGGCAATCCAATAGCAAATCCTGAAACCTTTCCCAAGATTGAAACAAACTTTCGTTAGGTCTCATGGAAAAAGCATTGATCTTACCTCTAAGTTCCGCCGTTTTGGAAGGCGGAAAGAATTTGGTGAGAAACTCTGCGGAAAGGTCTTCCCACGTGTCTAGTTTCCCATTAGGAAGAGCTTGGTACCAAGATAACGCTTTCCCTTTCAAGGAGAAAAAGAAAGGTTTGAGCTTATAGCTGTTGGTAGTGGCGTTCTTCGGTCTCATCGTCTCCATCATACACTCAAAGTTTTGCAAGTGTTGGTGTGGAGATTCAGCGCTTGTACCGCCAAATTGGCTTTGGCGAACAAGAGTGATAACTTGAGGGTTAAAGCTAAACCCTTGCACATCTTCAGCATCAAAATTCACACCCAAGCGGCGTGGTTGTTGTGTTGGATCCATCCGTTGGCCAAGAGTTCTTGGCTCATTATCCACACGTTCGACTCTCGCATTCCTTGGTGGGATGCGGCGATTAGTAGCTCCTTGTGGATTGAAGGGATTTATATTGATTGTGGGATCAATCTCTTCTAACGGTGGCATGGAAGAATCACTATCATCAGCGGATGAGTGGCTTTTTCTTCTAGACCTTGATCTCCTTCTCGACGACTTCTTGCCTACCTTGTCTTCAAGGTCGCTCATCTTTATCCTCATTTGGAAGAGCATGTCTTGTAGACCGTTAACTTGAGATTGATGACGATCCATCTCATCCTGGCGGAGAGTCTCATTCCATCGGAGTTGAGCTTCCTTCTCCGCCAACTCCGTTTGAAGATCGCGTTCGTTCTCTTCAGCCATCTTCTTTTCCTTGCGCTTTTGTCTCAAGGTTTTCTCTAGCTCTTGATCAAGAGGTAAGAGATCTTCGGTGTTCCTAGACCTGCACATGCACTCAAAGAAAAATCAAATAACGAGAGCAAGCTCCCAAGCTTGACAACCGGCTAGCGGATTCGGACGAAACCAAATCCCCGGCAACGGCGCCAAAAACTTGTTCGCCCCTAGAAGTGTGTGCAAATAAGTTTTAAATTTATAAAACTAGAATCAAGCAAGCGAACCCGCAGTGTACGGATAGACGTAGTTAAGCAAGAATTCCAGAGTATCAAACACAGGAATTTGGGTGGAACGAACTCGATTGCAGGTTATCAAGCAAGTAAATATGGGAGTTTTGCAAATATTGGGAAAACAACAATCCTAAAGTTCCGGGTATCCAGCTGTGGCAATCGATTCAAGATATACTAATGATATAAAGACAGAGTAGAGATATGCAAAGGTATACTAATGTAAGGTAATCGTACGGTTGAGGTTCCAAAAACCTTATGTAACTCGCCTAAAAGACACTCCCTATACAGGTTGTTGAGGCTCAATATAGAAAGATTCTAAAGACGAGGATTAGTATCAAATACCCAAACTTATAACCCAAAGATCAAGACTAACTTAACCGATTGAGGTTGTTGAGGCTCACAATCGAGGTAGAGGTTGTTGAGGCTTCACTACCACCTAGAAAAGACAAGTCTAAACTAAGCTAAAGCGAATCTTTAACTTTGGATTAAAGTAAAAGCAGGCTCGTAAACTAGAGGGAAATTACGGTTGGATCTTGAGATTCCACGGTCGTGGAACTCAAGAACAGCCCGTAATTTAAGGTTGTCGACGATTCTTTCTAACTCTCAGGGTCTAATCTGTTTGCGATCGATCTATCATCATCTAAGCCACAACTATCAACCCTTCACCTTAGAATTGTTAAGGGTTTTTAGCCAATAACAGTCATATTGATATTAATTCAAGAATTAAAAGATAAAAGATGTAAACTTTCAAGAATTATCAATAATCTTCAAATGAATCTCAAGATCACAATCAAGAACAAGTGTTTATCAAAAGATTCAAAACAAAGTAAACAATCACAACCTTAGGAAAGAAGAGAAACGGGATGTCAATCCGTTTCCAAATCGAACCTAAACAAGAAGAGAGATCTTCTTGCAAAATCTTCCGAGAAATTCGATCTTCCACAAATCTGAAGATCACAACAGCAACTCTCCACTAAAAGTGCGAGTTTTGAGCAACTCTCCAATACGAACTTTGATCTCCAATGAGATCTCCCAAATACCTCTAAGATGAGGGTTTGTGTGTTGCTAAGCGTTGCTCCTTTCTATGCGTTAATGTGTAAGCGATGATTGTAAGCGAGCATGACGGAATCTCCTTTCTTCCGTCTTTTTATAATGCAGAGCAAAGTGTCGGCCCGGCCCAATCTTCAAAAGATCATGGCTTCGAAGTGTGGCGAAAAGATTCGCCAAGATCACGGTCGTGCAAGATTCCACGACCGTAATTCTAGGGCGTGGAAACAATTACGGTTAGTTCCACGGCCGTAGAATCCCCTGGAATGAACATCGACATCTGACTCTGAATCCACGGCTGTAATTCTGAACGTGGTTTGTGATACGGCCGTATTTTAGGGCGTAATTTAAGGCAAGAACGTGATTCTTCCCTAAACTCGTGCATTCCTCAATCTAAGACTCCAAATTGCTTCTAAAAAGTGTCCTCGATCTATGGACATATCAACTCAACTCTCCTTTGCTCGATTCCGTTCGGAAATAGCTCCAAATCACCTATAATCAACATAGAACTAGTGTAGACATCCATATCGACAATATAGGCAATACTAGCTCACATATGCATAAAGATCAATCAAAGACTATCAATATGAATCAAATACGATTAGAAAACGTGCCTAAAATATCACAATATTTCATGCTAACAGCAGGGGCGCCAAGGTGTGGCGTAGGGGCGGTGACACACTTCATGGCTGGCGCTGGTGAAGGCGCAGGGAGCATTCCAGTGGAAACGTCATCCGCAGGGGTGGCTGCAAGGACCCGCAGTGGCGGTGAGGCAACAGAAGCTTTGCTCCGTGATCGATCTTCACTCCTAAGTGCATATAACTCCTTCTTTAGCTTCTTTTGATCTTCTTCTTCTGGACCAAGGAGTTAGTAGCATAAACCGACACTAATGCAATAAATAGACTCTAAAAACTACCCTAATTGATAGTGATTCCATCACCTATCAAACTCCCCCATACTTAGACCTTTTACTCGTCCCGAGTAAAACCAAATGTCATCAACTAGACTCAAAGGCCTCAGGAAGCATGAGTAAGTAGAAAGATAATGGAAAACAAGAGAAAAGTCAAGAAAGAAAGAAAGAAAAGAGAGAAAATGTCAGAAAAAGAAATACTACCATCCTTATCGCTCCAAGAGTGGCCTACCCGGACAACCTCCTTATGACTCCCCTTCTTATGTCGCCAAAACGCCGGAAGGGAAACCTACACTCGGTGTCGCTCATCTTGCCAAGGCGCCCTTCGGGTTCTCACCTTGCCACTCTTCTTCTTTTCTCACTTAAACTCACATCCCTCAAGTCCAATTTTGCACCAACCTATGGTTGGTCGGACTACCTTCTTTTTACGTAAAGCGCCCTTTCGGTTTTTCGGTTTATCCAAGGATTTTCATGCCTTTTTTCACTTCTTTGGCCTTTTTTTTCCAAATGAAACTGAATTCAACAATGCAAAAACAAACGCCAAAAACAACTCAATGAACTGTACAAGCAATGATATATTCCTCCCCAATACTTCAAGTACACTTTGTCCTCAAAGTGAAAATGAGTCGAAGATAAATCTGGAAGAAGGGAAAGAAATGTACCCCTCACTGGGGTGGTCCGGATGGACCACCAGGACCCTCCTCCGGTGGGTATGGGAAGTGGCGGAAGAAATGCTCCTGGCGACGGTGAAGGGTGTCAATACGTCCTCTTGAGCCTCCATCCTCTCTCTAAATGAAGTCTCATAGCTAGCTTGCCAAGCTAGTTGCTGAGTCTCCAACTACTGCTGATGAGCCGCCTACCAAGCATCCTGACGGCGGTCAAAGTGAGTGGTCATGGAGGAGGCAAAGCTGGACTGCCATGCCTGCTGCTGCTCAAGCATGGACCGCTGGTACTCGGTCTACCATGCTTGGTGCTGTGTAGTCAAAGCTGCCATCTGAGCCTGCAGACTCTCCATGGTCTGACTGTCATGTCCAGCCGTCGGCATTTCCTCATCAGTGGTATGGGCCCTGCTAAAGCCGGCTGCGTACCTCCCAACAATATCAACCTGAGGCCGTCTCGGAGGGACTGGGTCAGCCGGTACATACAGATTCGCGAGCTCGTCTGCCAATGGAATTTGTCGAGGGAGGTATGTGATGTGACTCCCATCTGCTAAAGAGAGCCAAAAACGATACTCCTTGTCTCTCCTGAGGAGCCTGTACCTCCTTAATAATCCTTCAGTGTATAAGGGTGCCTCCAAACCCTCTTCTAGTGGAGGAAGATCCATCACCTGTGTAGCTAATAATGATATGATCCCACCTCCAACGATGTCCCGAGGCTCATTCTTCCTAATCCACTTAAGGGCGGTAAGGAAGAGATATGCCCAATCCGGTACCCAATCATTCGTGGAGAGGCAATCATATATCAATGGAAGGTCCTTGAGAGTGACCTTATTCTCCTCCTTGTGTCCACAGAAGACACTCATGAAGACCTTTGAAATGAGCCTCAAACAGGGGTGAGTGAATTTGTTGGAGTACTCACCTCCTGCATGAAACTCTGACCTAGTGGCGGCCTGCCAAAATTCCAACAAATCAGGCGTCGGAATGGGTTCCATCCAGTCATCAAAAGCTGCAATGGTCACCCCTAATGCCTCCTGTATTTGGGTGTAATCCAATGTGTATTTTCTCTTGTTGTACTTAAATGAAAGCCCAACACACAATTGGTCTTCCGTCTCCATTTTGAATGTGGCTATAAACTGTCTACTGAGGTCGGGGTGTGTTGGAGCGTTCTTTATCAGAAAATCACCCAATCCGGCATTGTTTAGGAATTCCTGCGTACTTTCCAACATCCCCAGATTTTCCAAGGTGGAAACATCAAGGAACCGGGTTGCATGCACCTCCCGGCTTTGAGCGATCCTATACCGATCCTTCTCACCTTCCGTCAACTTGTATTTCCTTTGTGATTCCATCTCTTGCAATTGATCAAGTAAAAGAGTTAGAAAGTTCAACAATCTGATCAAAAAACGAACCTTTTGTCATAATATCCGCAGGGGCGGCTGTGATAGCATGAACTATTGTCTATATTTTGGGGCCTGTTTAGACGTTTTATCTTCAATAATATGCATGTTTGTATGTATATTATGTGATTATATTGTCATTTCATCTACCTTTGGGGAATCGAGGTCTACACCTAGTTTTGTTGTAATTGTAGGTAAAATGGCACGTTTTGCATTAAAAAGGAGCAAAAAGAGCTATGGAGTCATTGGAGCTACATTCATGAGCTTAAGGAAAAATCCAGGAAGCATAACCATGGATTAAAGATTCACTTTGGACCAGATTTGAGAGATTTCACATTCAGTTGTGATTCACCTCAATTGACTACAGAGTCACCTCGACCGAGGTGATCCAGAGGAGCCGACTCGACCGAGGCGAACACCTGGGACGCGGCGAGAATATTTTATTCTTGGCTGAGATCTTTTATCTTTGGAAAGAGGATCTTATATTTTTGGGTTGGGTTCCTGGAAGGAAGAAGATAAGTCACACCATATATTTTACCTATTTTTATGGGAAGAGATCTTTCTAAGATATCTGATCTTTGGAGAGTAATTTTCCTATAAAAAGGGTTGGATTTTCCACAAATCCAGACGCCACATACCACAAAACATCCGCTATCACCCGGAATACCCTACATACATCCGAATACACCGCTGTAGCCATACTTCATTGGGAGATTTGAAGAACCTTTTTGAAGGTTGAAGGAAGAAAGTCTATAGCTTTTATAGCTTTTTGAAGGGTTTTGTAAGATCATCTTAGATTCCCTTCTTTGTTGTTTGCCTTGTTGGATTTCTATCCAAGGAATGCTTGTTTGATAATTGATTCAGTTATTGAAGCCTTTCTCTTAAGGTTTTCTTGTCCAATTATTCTCTTTCTTCCCATATATTTGATTAATACTTTCATGATGATGAGTGGCTAATCTCTTTGTGTGATTCTAGGGTGATTGGCTGAAGGTTGTGGGAAAAACAATGATAGAATAATCTTAATCACAGTAGGACCCTGAAAGTTCGAGTCTTTACCTTAACCTTAAGCATCTCTCTCAGTCGATGAACATCTCGGCCGGGGTGGAATTTGGCTGACCGAGGTGACTTATCTGATCCGTAACTGAGAGTTAAGTGTTAGAGTTTGCCAAATCCTATTCTTATTACACCTTTCCTGGTTCAATGCAAGCCTAGGATGAGACTTACCCGGTAATTCCTATGTTTGTTTACCTAAGATCATAAGTGTAGGTAATAAAGGTTTATCCTTTATTGGGGTTTGAGTGTGCTTTCATTCCATCTTTGTGAGTTAGCTTGAGACTTACCCGGTAAAGGTTGATTCTATTCCCTTAGGTGGTGTGTTGGTTTGAGGTTATAGTTCTTTTCCTTAATTCCTTGAGACTTACCCGGTAATAGGAGTTACGGTTTAGGATTAGTGAGTAGTGAGACTTACCCGGTGATCTATTCCACTTTAAAAACACCTTCCCTATGCAAAAATCTCAGCTTTGTCCACTTATCTTTAGATCTTGAGTTGGAACCACAACTAGACGCTTTAATCCCTAGAATTGCATATTTCCTTTATTGACTATTTATCATCTTTGATTGTTTTAATTGCTTTTGTGGTTAGTAATTAGAAAGATTACCTATTCCGACTTTGTTTCACTAAGTCCCTGTGATCGACCCCTGGAATTCCTTGCTTTTTACTACGATTGACCCGTACACTGCGGGTTTGCATCCTTGTTTTAAGCTTACATCTAGGGTTATAAATTTAAAGGTTGCATACACCGTTTGGAGCGAACAAGTTTTTGGCGCCGTTGCCGGGGACTTGGTCTAGACCGAGCCGGTTGCGGTACGCTTTTGGGGCACTTGCCCCCGTGTCTACTAACCACTCTACTTGAGTGACTTTCGCAGGTTCTTTTCCTTAGGTTTATGAGAAGAACCCACGCTGGGAAGGAAATCGTTCCTTACGATCCCGAACCAGAAAAGACATATAGACGACGCTTAAGAGAAGCGAAGATGGCCAACCAAGACGATCGTGATCTTTAGACATTAATGAGTTGGAGGATTTGCGCTTAAACGCCTTTGAGAATGCCAAAACCTACAAAGAAAGGACAAAGAGATGACATGACAAGCATATCATATCTAAGGAGCTCAAAGAAGGAGATCTTGTTCTACTCTTCAACTCCCGCCTCTGCCTCTTTCAAGGTAAGTTGAAATCTAGATAGACAGGACCTTATGTTGTGAAAACTGTTTTTCCCTATGGTGCAGTTGAAATATGGGGTGAAACTAGCGGAAGCTTTAAGGTCAATGGTCATAGGCTGAAGAAGTATCGATCGGGAGTTCCGGCTGAAGAGATTGCACCATTATACCTTGTTTGAGGATGGCGTACGGTCCAGCTGGCGATCGTACGCCATCTCGGATGTTTTCAGGACGCCTCGACCGAGATGTTCTTCACCAAAGTCGAATTGATCGAAAGTGTTAGGAAGAAACAAATTAGGTTTGGGGACGTAGATCTTGATGATGAGTAACTCGCACCATTCACATAGCCGGGTGTTTGTGTCTTGCCAAAGTCGAATTGATCAAAATTCCTAACGGGTCATGGTATGTGCATCAAGGGTTTAAGGCATCTCGAGAAAATATGATTGCTGATCTCCTAGGCTTCGGTTTATGTGCACCTCTGTCCATCTTCCCGAAAAGTAAAATAAAAGTGAAACTAAGCAAAACTTATTGGTGGAAGATGTTGTGATTCAAAGAAAGTGAAGAAAAGAACCTATTCCCGGATTCTAGCACCACATTACCCTATATACATCCCACCCTGACACGTTTCTTGACCTCTTTCGGAAGCCCTTGAGACCTCGAGTATGATGATTGACTTGGTGGTTTAAACTGGATTATACATGATTGATTTCGATAAATATGATTTATTATGCATTCTATGATTTTACTCAAAGATGAACAACTTTCTTGTATTTATAAAATTTTTTGATAATGTCTTGATTTTATTTTCCATGAAGCATTCTCTTAGGGTGATCTATGAATGGAGCACAACACCAAATGGTTTTGAGATGTTTTTCATTGATCTTTTTGAGGACTTTTAATCCGTTCTATCTTGTATCTATGATTTGGACCTTGCTTGGGGACAAGCAAGGGACAAGTATGGGCTATATTCTTCAATCATTATGTTGTTTTGTTTACATTTGCGAGAATCAAGGTGTACACCTAGTTTCGTTGTGATTGTAGGGAAAATAACACGATTTGGAACAAAATGGAGCTAAAGGAGCGAAGGAGTCATTGGAGCCACATTATGGAGTATTGATGAGCTACAAGAAAGGCTTAGGAACCATGGAAATGAGATGAAAGATTGATTTTGGACAAGATCAGAGAAATTTATGCTTAGCTGAGATTCACTTCGGTTGGCTACAGTGCCACCTCGACCGAGGTGATCTTCAGGACAGGCTGGACCGAGGCGAATATTGTAACGATCATGAGATCTTTAGTTTTGGTTGAGAAATTCAATTCTTTAAAAGTGAATTTCCTATATTTTTGGATTGATTTGTGGAAGGAAGCATACTTTTTGGTTGATTTATTTTGAAGGATTGGAAGATATTCTAAGGAAGGAAATTGCCTTTAAAGATATTTTATCTTAGGAAGGTGATTTTCCTACATAAAGAGGTTCATTTGCTGGAATTAAATATCTCGGAATCAGGGAGATCGTGGAGTAGAGTTCTCCAGAGTTGAAGGAAGTTTGGAAAGAAGTTTGGAACGTTTAAGATCAAGGAAGGAAGGAAGCTAGTTTGAAAGAAGTTATAGAAGTTGTAAGATTTTCTTAGTTTGGATTGATTTGTTTTCTTTTCTAATTGTGATTGAGGAACGCAGTTTGATTATTTGTTTGATTGTTTGATTGTTTGATTGTTTGATTGAGTTATTGAGACCTTTGTGTTAAGGTCTTTTAGGTATGCCGGCTTATGGTATATTTTTGAAAGAGATACTCTCCAACAAGAGGAAGTTGGAGAAGTATGGTGAAGTGAGGATGACAAATGGATCCTCCGAGTTGATCCAAACTATGAGGGATGAGATGCCTCCTAATTTGCGAGATTGGGGTTCATTTTGTGTGCCTATTGGTGTTGGTGATGTGCAATTAGAAGCTCTATGTGACCTTGGTGCTAGTGTAAGCATAATCTCGCTTGCACTATGCAAAAAGGTTGGGTTAGGTGAGCAAAAGCCGGTCAAGATGACCCTTTATATGTAGGACCGATCCATCATCCATCCGGTAGGAATACTTGAGGACATCTCGGTGAAACTCAGAAAGTTCTATGTGCCGATTTACCTCATTGTGCTAGTCATCCTAGGGGATTATCCCGTTCCCATCATCTTGGGAAGGCCATTCTTAGCTACATCCGGATGTCTAGTTGATTGCAAGAATGGAACTCTCTTATTAAACATAGGAGAGGAGCACATAAAGTTCAAATTGTCCACAATGGTGAAGGGGACAGCTCTAGACGAAGATATCTTTGACATTTGTGATGATGAAGAGTCTAGAGAGGTGGTGAGTTCCGTCTTGATCAAGGACCCTTTGGAAAAGGTTCTAAGGATGAGCATCATGGAGGAAAGTCTAGAAGATCATTGCAATGAAGAAATCCAAGCCTTGGATGCACTCGAAGAAGAGTCAAATGCTGAAGTTGAAGCACTAGAAGAGGAAACAAGTTCTGAAATTGTGATTTTGGACAAAGCTGAGCTGGATTTCTGTTGGAAGCAGGTCATCTCGACCGAGATGAGTTTAGGGCCATCCAAGGTGAACACAAAAGGGTCTCACCTCGGTTCATACCTCGACCGAAATGCCCCAGAGCCAACCGAAACTCATGAACCTCAAGAAAGGCTTCCCATTGTTGTTCATGAAGCTTCAAGGTGTCTTGGGGAGTCTTCAATGGCTTTGGATTCATGCAATGTCGAGCTATATGGAGCACACCCCATTGAGAAAGGTCCTCCTAAACTTTATCTTAAACCTCTTCCTTCTCATTTAAAGTATGCTTTCCTTGGTGATAACTCTACATATCTTGTGATTGTGAATGCATCTTTGAATGATGATGAGCTTGAGAAGCTTTTGACTGAAATGAAATTGCATAGGAGAGGTATAGGTTACACCATTGATGACTTATTTGGCATTAAAACATCATTGCTTATGCATAAAATCTTAATGGAAGACAATCAAAAGCCATCTATTAAACCTCAAAGGAGATTAAACCCAATCATTAAAGAGGTAGTTAAAAAAGAGGTCTTGAAATTGCTAGATGCCGGAATCATTTTCCCGATTTCGTATAGTAAGTGGGTTAGTCCCCTACATGTAGTGCCTAAGAAGGGTGGTATGACCGTAGTAACTAATGAGAACAAGGAACTTATACTGACTAGGATGGTTATGGGTTGGAGGATATGTATTGACTATAGGAACTTTAATGTGGCTTCTAGGAAAGACCATTTACATCTTCCTTTCATTGAACAAATGCTAGAGAGGTAAGCTCAACATTCTCATTTTTGTTATCTTGATGGTTATAGTGGGTTTTTCCAAATCTCGATTCACCCGGATGACCAAGAGAAAACTACATTTACATGTCCATGGGGAACATTTGCATATAGGAGGATGCCATTTGGGTTGTGTAATGAACCCTCCACCTTTCAAAGGTGTATGATGGCTATTTTTTGTGAATATATTGAGCACATCATAGAAGTGTTTATGAATGATTTCTCGGTTTATGGAACTTCATTTGATGATTGTCTTGCTAGTCTATCTTTGGTGTTGAAAAGATTTGAAGAGACTAATCTTGTTTTGAATTGGGAAAATTTTCACTTCATGGTGAGTGAAGGTATATTCTTGGGACATTTGGTTTCGCATAGAGGCATTGTTGTTGATAGACCCCAAATTGAGACGATAGAGAAGTTGCCACCACCTACGTCGATGAAAGGGGTAAGGAGTTTCTTAGGGCATGCCGGTTTTTATCAGAGGTTTATTAGAGATTTCTCTAAAATTTCTAAGCCTCTCACTAAACTATTAATGAAAGATGTTGAGTTTGTTTTTTTTCAAAAGGATTGCCTTGAAGCTTTTTATAGGTTGAAGGACGCTTTGATCACCACCCCGATTATGCAACCTCTGGATTGGAGATTACCGTTTGAGGTGATGTGTAATGCTAGTGACGTGGCTGTTGGAGCCATGCTAGGACAAAGGAATGATGTGCTTACACATGCAATCTATTACCCTTGCAAGACGCTAGATGAGGTCCAACTAAATTATGCCACCACCGAGAAGGAGTTACTAGCGGTTGTGTACGCTTTTGAGAAGTTCCGGTTATACCTAGTGAGAGCCAAGGTGATTGTGTATACGGATCATGTTGTGATCCATTATCTACTCACATAGAAGGATACCAAACCTCGTCTTATCCGGTGGATCCTTCTTCTCCAAGAATTTGATTTGGAGATTAGAGATAAGAAGGGATCTGAAAACTGCGTGGCGGACCACCTTAGTAGACTTCCTCCCTTGGAGATGGAGAGAGATGAGATCCCGATTAATGATTCATTTCGGGATGAGCAATTGCAAGTGGTGGAGGAGTGTCTACTTCATGTGACTAGAGGAAGAGAGTCATGGTTCGCGGATATTGTAAATTACTTGGTTTGTGAAGAAGTGCCTCCGGGTTTGTCCTAAGTCCAAAGAAATAAATTTTTCTAGAACGAGAAGCACTATTTTTGGAGTGAACCTCTCTTGTTCAATAGAGGGCCGAATGGAGTATTCCGAAGATGTATTCCGGAGGATGAGACGAAGAGTGTGATTCTGCATTGCCATTCCCTACCATGGGAGGACACGCAAGCTCACATAAGACTTGTGCCAAGGTATTGCAATCCGAATTTTATTAGTGTAACACCCTGAATCCGCGGGACTCGAAGTGTCACATTCGGCTAGGATCTCATAATGGATCCTGACCCTAGCTTGACAACAAGTTCACTGAACCTTACAACATTGCACTGACAGATATAAAACAAATGCGTAAAACTGTAAAAACTGTACAACCAAAAGGTAACAACAACATAGCCGAGTATAAACACCAACATCCTCACACAAGAGGTAACAAAATATCATTCTCACGCAGAAGGGAAAAGTAAACAACACCGAAAGACACAATCATCCTATGTACGAGAGGTCCTCGGCCTATCACCCAGCTAAATCACCCAGCAACACGCCTATCCTGTAAGGCATCTACAACATGGTGATTAAGCATTAGCTAGCCGTACATATATAGAGTAATGCATAAGCACAAACACAATCATGAAAGATAAACACATCAGCATGCTATCACACATCTATTCTATGGGAGTGGATTGCGCCCTTCTTGTAAAGCCAGTCTAGCCTGACATCATAAAACCTCCTAGACTCCACGGCGGGATGAAAGGAAAAGGTTATCACAACCACACAACGGGGCAGTCATTAAGACATAGGTGGGTATAAACGACATCTCATGCTATCATAGCAAACATATAAAGCACACACCACTCATGCAAACACCCAATATAGCGATGGTAGCTAAGTAAGTTCAACCTCGTACAATCACAACCACGATAAACCTCCAACCCTGAGAGGGACACTGCCTAATAACAAGGCATAAAGAGATATCAATACTCCTACCAATAAAAAAGGTCACACCTAGACCCAAGGGATCCATAAGGATCATACTCAATCCATAAGCCTCACAACCAACAAAACCTCAATATCTCAACATAACTCACAATTCTTCAAATCTCAAGGTAGTATCTAATCAACATTCCTCAATATCAATTCTAACACTAATTTAATTAGTTAACTTTTAATTAATTAATTAAATTTCTCCAAAATAACGTTTTGCCCGCAGGTAATTTCTAAACCCACCTGTCATCACATTTCATCAAACAAACTACCCATAATCACTAGAATAATCTAACGACCATAATGGAATTTCTAATTATACATTTTGATAAGCCTAAAGTCAATTTAGGCCAAATCCCAGTACGGAAAACGAATAAATTAATAACTTATTTGTTACTAACCCGATTAACGATCTAAAAGAAGATTCGGAATCACAACGACGCAGGATACGCATGGACAACATCAAATTCACCGGAAGTTGAGTGACGGAACCTGCCTGGTGACATATATGCTCGACCATCTCTTCATTAGCTCGGAAATGCAGAAACTCGGTACCGATATGATGAGAATGAAGAGAGGAATCCAGAAACTCAAACGGAATTTAAATCAGATTAGAATTAGAGAGTAGATCTGTGTTTGAAGGTTGAATGAAATAAGAGCTTTTACGAGGACACGTGAAAGGAAATGAATTAATAAAGGATTTTCCGCTATTTATTGCGAAGACGATAATTATCCTTTAGCGAAGTCGATAATTATCCTTAAACCGATCCAAAGGCGGGTCGATCCTCCTTCTCCAAACTTCTCGAGATTGGAATAATAAATCTGGAATATTGTATGGATAATTATTCCACAACTACCTCGGAAAACGTGTATTCCTAAGCCGTCTTTGTTAGCCGTTAAGAAACGAAATAGCGACTCTTTTGGCCCTTTTTCCTCTCCATGTTATTTCATATCAAGGACATATCCAATGTCCTGATCAATTCTCTCAACTGCATTTTTATTAATTGGAGCTCCCAAATACTCTAAATAACACTAGAGGGTAAAAATAATTACCCGGCAAAAAAAGTAAAAATTTCCCCCAAACGTCCAAAATTACGCCAGGAACATAACGGTGGGACTCATACTCATCACTTACGAAATCTTCGCGAGTTCTATGTCAATTACTATCAACGATTAAGTTAATCAACAATAATTAGAATTCGGAAATCCTACCTATTACATCACACACCCCTTAACAAAAAGTTTCGTCCCAAAACTTGAAAAATTCCCAAATCATCTCGGACTCATACGCCGAGGTATAAACAATGTCTGTAACGAAGGTATCACATTTCCATTCAAAGGTATCAACCTATAACAATCTATAGCCTCAAAACATAAGCATGGAGGAATCATCAACTCCAAAAAATAGGATCATAACGCTTACCCAAAGGCATGGAGGTAAAACATCTCCAGCAGTCTAATCCTATCGCAAAGGTACAAAGGTAAAACATCTTTGGCAACTATATCCTTAATCACACCGTGGAGGAAAACATCTCCAAGAACTATAATCACTATAACAGTATGGAGGAAATACACCTCCAACTGGCTCACATCAAAAGGGAATGGAGGAAAAACATCTCTAGCTACTGAATCATCATCAAGGAGGAAACACATTTCCAAAACACAAATGACCGTATGGAGGAAGAACATCTCCAGAAATATCTATACCTAAATCCCAAACGTGAAGACCCTAATCTCATTCTACAGCATGAAGGTAGAACCATCTCCAACTGACCTATACACGGTGGTATGGAGGTAGAACTTCTCCAATAGTAAAATCATCGCTCGAGGGCTTGGAGGTAAAACTTCTCCAGTCATAACATAACTCGAACTAACATAACAAGATCCACTAGGATCACCAATAATCTAGCATGCAAGAGAACATCACAAATCACATAATCACATACTCACATAATCACATCATCATATATCTCATAATATATAACCATGGCTTCCTCAGAAAGTCTACAGTGTAGCCTTCTCTGCATAAACTCAGAAAGTCTACAATGCACCCTTCTCATCATAAAAATGTTCTTCAAGTATAAACGTCTTATACCTCATTCTAAGACTACAACAAGATATTCAACAAACATGTGGTCTGCCTCGACCACTAAATCATCATGACTTACAGTGCGTCTCGGATCTGGTATATACTCCCTTAGCTGAGACACGGGAAACACAAGGTGAATACCCTCTTGTAAGAGCCTTAGTCCTTGGAGCCTAGGAGTCCTTGCTGAGCTTTGCCTTAACCCTGTCAGCCGCCCCAGCGGACTTGGACGGCTTCCCATGCGGCTAGGCGCCGCTGCACCTTGGGTGAGCCGCCCCTGCGGCTCTGTGTGGGTGCAGCTGCTTTCGTTGACCTTTTGACTCGTGCTTTACAGTTGGCTTCCCTTATAAGCCTCCCATTCCTTCAGATAAGGGGTTTCCTTACCTCATTCCAGCTTCTTCATCTCCCTTACGCTCTTCTTCTTCTTCCTCTTCTCATCTTGGATCTCTTTGATTTTGTAGGTGAGTTCTTGAGAGTTTATTTGTGGTTTTTGTCTTGGATGATCATGAGGATGATGCTGTGTGTTGTTTTTGATATGCTGAGGATGTGAGAGGTGTTGCTGCTCCTGGTTGCTGCTTAGGGTTGTTGTGGAAAGGTTCCATCTTCCATCTTCTTTCTTTCTTCACTTTTGCTTCCTTCTTTCTTCTTAGCTTAGAATCGCAAGTTAGACTTGTGTTGGATCCTTTCCTGGATGTTTTGATGATCATATATGTGTGTATATATATATATGTGTTGCTATGGTGGGGTGAAGAAGTGAAGAGAGTCGAGAAAGAGATCGAAGGGGAGTCGGGACCAACTCTCAGCACAGTAGGCCGCCACTGCGCCTGAACCAAGCCGCCCCTACGCCTTGAGTGAGCCGCCCCTATGCCTCACTGGCTTAGCTTAGAGTTTCTTGGTTTTGTTGGTGCATACCTTGTTGGTATGTCTTCCTTCCTTCCTTTCCTTTGGCCTTGGCTTAGATGTTGGCTAGGCTAGCTTGCTTAGGATGAGTTGTATGTTAGAGATATTCCTTACGCACTCGTGTTGATGTTGAGGTTATGCTGTAGGCATCTGTGAGCTTGTCTTGGTCTTGAGGGTTAGATTGAGGTTATAGGTTGGTTTTGGTTATGGAGACGAGTATCCTAACCCTTGCAGTTTGTGATGTTGTGTGCCTTGCTATTGCAGGCGTTGATTTCTTCCCCAAGGGGAAGCTGTGATGTGGTTTTGGATACGAGTATATGAGGTAAGTCCATAGGACTTACTTAGCGTTTAGTTATGAGTTGTTTGATTTTGATGGTTGTGTGTGTTCATATGATTGTGCATTTATAACCTAAACCGGGCTAGGACGATCATTTATTAAATTTAAATGGCCCAAGTGTATTATAATGGGTCGTGACCACTTGCCTCCGCCTGCGGGTAGGAGGAGGTGCCTTGAAGATGATATCGCAGGAGGGGACGAGTGATGATCACCCCCATGCAAAACTCCTATGTTACGTTGGATGACGCGGGTTCTTGAGGCTCCTCGTGTTACAGAAGAAGTTGAATTAGTAATTGAATAACATGATGAAAGATAATAAATGAATGTATGTGGCATTGCATGTATGAGATGTTGATGTGTGTTTGTGCTATTACTTTCATACTTATTCATTGTTGTAGCTAACGGTGTATATCGTGTTGTAGATGATCTACAGGTTAAGAAGACTGTAGAGTGAGCCATATGGTGTGACCAGCCGAGGACTTCAGTACATTAGGATGCGTGGGATATGAGATCTTTTGTATCAGATGTTTATGTGATGTTTTGTACTCGGCTTTGTGTTTGTAAACTCTTTTGACGTATCATATACAGCTTTTATGTATTTGGTTTTAATCTACCTGTGCCTTGTTGCAAGATCCAGTGAACTTGTTGTCAGGCTAGGGTCAGGATCCATTGTGAGATCCTAGCAGAATGTGACATCCCAAGTCCCGTGGATTCGGGCTGTTACAGAGTTGGTATCAGAGCCTTAGGTTGACAATAATGGCACTTGCTATCTGCAATAAAGGTAGAGAGGATAAATAAACAGAACCCACATGGGGTCTAACTTTTCAAAAGGTTTTGGTTTTAAAGCGTGTACAGATGTTTTGGGATAGTATGTACAGAATTCGTCACCCATCTGAGGATCTCGATAGCATAGATATATATATATATATATATATATATATATATATATATATATATATATATATATATATATATATATATAAAGATATCTTTTATGTGCGGATGTGTATGCATGTACTATTAAGTATTATATATATATATATATATATATATATATATATACATATGGCCTATATAGAGCCTTATATGTTAGGTGTGCATACCCCGCAGATGGCTCGGACAAGAGCTACAACTGTTGTAGGCAGAGGTAGAGGTAGACCACCCCTTCCTCTAGGAGGGATAGGACAAGGACCAGCTCCTGCTGTAGATCCACTAGTGGTGGAGGAGGCTACTGAGGAGGTTGTTGAGAGTGTAGTTCCAACTACGAGGAGTGGTGGATCCAGAAGGCAGTAGACCCATCAAGCTTAGTCTGATGGCTCAAACCGTGTCTCTATGGGTGGACCACAATTCAGAGAGTATCTCAAACAGTTTGAGGAGGCCATTAGAGCAGGCAGACGAGCCCTAGATTTACCAGGGCATGAGTGATCATCTGAGAGATCCCATGGAGCTACTCAGGTACTAGCTATGTCGGCACGTGCTGCTGAGGTTGCTAGAGCTGTAGAGGAGACTAGAGGGCCTCGGCCAGATACCTTGTTGAAGGCATTTCATTAGCAGGGAGTTCCACACTTCTCAAGAGAGATAGGCTTAAAGACTGAGGTGTGGATTGGGCATGTAGACTCGGCTTTAGAGACTATTCGATGCCTTGAGGACAGACGGGTAGAGCTAGTACAATCTCTATTCCGTGATCTGGCACACTAGTGGTGGAGGACAGTTAGAGCACGAGTTACGAGCTATGAGCAGAGGAGGACTATGCTAAGGGAGCAGTTTTGCCCTACCTCATTGAGGAGGGAGAAGCTGCAGGACTTCGTGGATGCGGGTTTCGAGGACGTACCCATTACAGACGCTATTCGCCGCTTCCAGACTGAGTTAGCATTTCTGGATCCAGCTGCACCATCTGAGGACCAACATGTGTACCTTTTTGCCCGTCGTTTGAGGGAGAGAACACGCTCATACATGGCGGGAATTCACTGTTACTCGTTAGCAGACTACCAGGATCGGGCCTCTGCCTATGAGAGAGAGAGAGCTAGCTAGAGGAGGACTTCTCATTAAGGACGATATGAGAATAGGCAGCGCACAACACCGACTGGTGCATGAGCATCTGAATACGGGCGAGGTTAGACTCAGGGCCGCTCGAGTGTTCCAGTGTTTGCACAAACTACTGATTGAGGCCGGCAGTATTACAATTGTGGGGCCTATACTCATATGAGGGCTTATTGCCTGAGGGTACTACTGGCGTACTTCTCATGCGGGAAACCAGGACACAAATCTACGTTTCGCCGCCAGGGCAAGGCTTCATCACATCAGGGTTCTTCCCCTGCAGGTGCAGTAGGAGGTGGGCAAAGACCGCCTCAGCATCAGACATAGGGACAACAACGAGTCCCAAACACACCAGCTACTCAGGGGTTAGCTCCAGGACCGAGTAGAGGTAGAGGTAAAGAGGCTGGTACCAGTGATGCACGAGGAGCTCGAGGCAGAGTTTTTGAGCTGAGGAGTGCTGAGGAGCCGCCAACACCAGCTGCTACAGGTACAATTCTGTTACATGGTTTACCTGTTAGAGTTTTATTTGATACGGGTGCAACGCATTCATTTATTTCTGCTGCTTGTGTTGAGCATTTCCTTTTGTCTACCATAGAAGGGGCACCCTTTACTATAGGGTTACCTGATAGTAGTAGGGTCAGAGGTACCCAAGAGATACGTAGATTTCCCCTACGCTTAGGGACTCGTGTCTTACTTGTTGACTTCTTAGTCATGCCTCTGATGCATGAATACGTCATATTAGGTATGAATTGGATGCGTAGACACCGTGCGGTGTTAGATGTGGGTAAGAGAACTGTTACAGTCTCTACCGACATAGGTTCGATAGAGGTCTTCCGGGGTTGGGACCTTGGGAAGACTAGATCTGTCATCAGTGCAGTACGAGCAGCTAGACTAATTGTAGAGGGATGTGATGCCTTCTGGTGCTATGCCATGAAGGATGGACAGAGTCCGGCCTTGGAGGATATACCAGTGGTCTGTGAGTTTACAGATGTATTTGCAGAGCTGTCTAGCTTGGCACCTTAGAGGAGCGTAGATTTTGGCATTGACTTGGAGCCGGGTACGAGACCCATCTCGAAGGCACCATACTGTATGGCACTTGTCGAGAAGTTGGAGCTGAACAAAAGCAACTCGAGGAGTTGGCTGAGAACAACTTCATATGCCCTAGCGTTTCACCATGGGGTGCACCTGTCCTCTTCGTGCAGAAGAAGGATGGATCGTTGAGATAGTGTGTAGACTACAAAGAGCTAAACAAGGTGACCATCAAGAACAAGTATCCACTGCCTCGTATTGATGATCTATTTGATCAGCTTCAGGGAGCGACAATCTTCACCCGGATCGACTTGCGTTCAAGATATCACCAGCTGAGGGTGAGAGAGTAGGACGTGCATAGGACGACATTCCGTACCCGTTATGGACACTACGAGTTTGTAGTGATGCCATTTGGGTCGACGAATGACCCAGCAGTCTTCATGGAGTTGATGAACAGTATCTTCATTAACTTCTTGGATCAGTTTATGGTAGTCTTTATTGATGATATTTTGGTATACTCTTATAGTAGAGAAGAGCATGCCGGTCATCTGAGGACAGTTTTACAGATTTTGAGGGATAGAGAGCTGTATGCCAAGCTCTCTAAGTGTGAGTTCTGGATGTCTGAGGTTGTTTTCCTTGGACACATCATCTCCGTCGACGGAGTTATGGTAGATCCGGCGAAGATCGAGTTTGTTGTTTCATGAACGACACCTACGAACGTCAACGAAGTGCGTAGCTTTCTTTGCTTAGCCGGTTATTACAGACGCTTTGTGCAGGAAATTTTTGTGATTGCCCGTCCACTGAGAAGTCTTCTGAGGAAGACTACCAGATTTGTGTGGACCGACCAGTGTGCTTAGAGTTTTGAGGAGTTGAAGAGGCGTTTAACTTTTGCTCCTTTCTTGGCACAGCCAGAGATTTCTGATGGATTTGTGGTCTACAGTGATGCATCCAAACCGGGCTTGGGATGTGTACTGATGTAGAGAGGCAGAGTGATTGCATATG
This sequence comes from Fagopyrum homotropicum, assembly GCA_033239125.1. Lineage (NCBI taxonomy): Eukaryota > Viridiplantae > Streptophyta > Magnoliopsida > Caryophyllales > Polygonaceae > Fagopyrum > Fagopyrum homotropicum. The sequence continues at coordinate 75,014,607 of BSWB01000004.1, forward strand.
CGTCTCGACAGCTGAAGATGTATGAGGAGAACTACCCGACTCATGATCTGGAGTTGGCAGCGGTAGTTCATGCTTTGAAGATTTGGAGACATTACTTGTATGGTGCTATATGTCAGATCCTCATATGATTGTGCTCTTATAACCTAAGCCGGACTAGGATGACCATTTATTACATTTATTTGGCCCAAGTGTATTATAACGGACGGTAACCACTGGTCTCCGCCTGCTAGTTAGGACGAGGTGCCTGGAAGCCAGTAACAGAGGGGTGGACAAGTGACGATCACCCCCAATGCAAACCCCTGTGTTAGCGGGGAAAGGGACGAGGTTCTTTAGGTTCCTCGTGTTACAAAAGAAGTTGAATTAGTAGTGGAATAACATAATGAACGATAATAAATGAATGTGTGTGACATTTCATGTATGAGATGTTGATGTGTGGTTGTGCTATTACCTTCATGTTTTTCATTGCTGTAGCTAACGGTTTCATACCGTATTGTAGATGATCTGTAGGTTAGGAAGACTACAGGGTGAGACAGATGGTGTGGCCAAACGAGGACTTCTGTACATTAGGATGCACGGGATATGGGATCTTTTGTATCGGATGTTGTGGTCTGATGTTTTGTACTTGGCTCTGAGTTTGTAAACTCTTTTGATGTATCATATACAGCTTTTATGTATTTGGTTTTAATCTATCTGTGCCTTATTGTAAGATCCAGTTAACTTGTTGTCAGGCTAGGGTCAGGATCCATTGTGTGATCCTAGCCTAATGTGACACTCCAAGTCCCGTGGATTTAGGGTGTTACAGAGTTGGTAACAAAGCCTTAGGTTGACAACAATGACACTTGCAATTTGCAATAAAGGTAGAGTGGATAAATAAACAGAACCCACATGGGGTCTGACTTTTTAAAGGATTTTGGTTTTATAGCGATTACAGATATTTTGGGATAGTATGTATAGAAGTCGTCACCCATCTAAGGATCTCGACAGTGTAGATATATATATATAGAGATATCTTTTATGTGCGGATGTGTATGCATGTAATAATGAGTATTGTGTATATATATATATATATATATATATATATATATATATATATATATATATATATATATATATATATATATATCGATATATATGGCATATATATATAGCCTTATAAGTTAGGAGCGTATTCTACAGATGGCTCAGACTAGAGCAGTATCTGTAGTGGGACGAGATAGGGGTACACCCCCTCTTCCTCCAGTAGCATCAAGTCAGGGACCAATATCCGCTGTTGTGTTGCCTATGGCAGAGATTGAGTTTGAAGATGTTGATCGTGTCTCCATGAGTAGATTCGAGTTTCAAGAGTATATGCAGCAAGTATATGAGGTGGTGATAGTGGGTAGATCTACACCGGATTTACCAACATCTGTGAGATCGAATGGAGCTTCTGGATTAGAGAAGAAACAACGGGTTGAATTAGTGAAAGATGAGGTTGGATATCCAGGCTGCAAACCGAGCCCGACTTGTGGACATTTGAGTACTTCTTGTTCACACAGACTTCTGGTGAAACGAGGACTTGTTACAATTGTGGGAAGCCTTGACATGTACGACCACAGTGTCCAAGATCGCTAGTGATTTTCTTTACCTGTGGTAGACAGGGTCATAGAGCTGTTTTTTGTAAGCAAACTGGAGTGGCATCACGACAGGGTTTTATTTCTACTAGTGTGACGGGAGGTGGTCAGAAGACACCTCAACAGCAGACGCGGGGGCAGTAGAGAGTGCCAGATTATTCGCCTACTCAAGAATCCGTTCCCAGGCTGAGTAGAGGTAATGGTCGTGGTAGGAGTACCACAGATACTAGAAGAGGTCAAGGTAGAGCCTTTGACTTGGGTTGTGCATAGGAGCCACCTGTACTAGTGGCAGGGATGGGACATATATATCTCAACTGTGGTTATCCAGATCATTTGCGCTCTGAGTGCCCCATGGCACCGATAGCTTGCTTCACCTATGGTGAACTAGGCCATCTGGCCCCTTTCTGTCAACAAGGTAGTGTTTCTTCTCATCAAGACCTTCCTCTTTCCGATGCAGAAAGAGTGGAAGTGGAGGTTATGATGATGACCCCGGTGATACCTGAGGAGCATAGGTCCGAGATTTAGTGCTGATATGCAGTAGAGCCTCGGGCGTTAGCTATTATAGGTACCATTCTTGTTAATGGTTTACCTAGTGGAGTTTTGTATAATGTGAGTGCTGTGCACCTCTTGTCTTTCGATGCATGCGTTAATAGTTAAATATGGATACAATAGAAGATAGATCTTCCATTATAGGATTAGGAGTTACGGGTCTTAGGTACCCGCGAGATATGTGGTTGTTCCCTTTGTTCAGGGACATGTGTATGGCTTGAAGACTTCTTTTTCATGCCTTTGGTGCATAAGAAGGTCTTTATGTGTGTGATGAATAAATAGATATCATGTCGGTTTAGATAGCAGTAGGAGGACTATTATACTCTACTGAGATCGACTAAGTAGAGGTTTTCCATGGTTATAACCTTTGAGGAGGTGAGTTTTCTTTAGTGCCGTATGAGCAGCGAGGTTGATAACACCAGAGGGTGAAATTTTTTTTTTTAATATTGTGCCATGAAGGAAAGAGAAAGTTCCACGCTGAAGAGTATTCTAGTGGTATATGATCTTATAGACGTGTTATTGAACCGTCTAATCTATCGCCTCAGCGAAATTGAAGAAGCAATTTGAAGAGTGGTTTGAGATGGGCTCCGTTTTCCCTAGCACGTTCATTGCTACGTATGAACGACTTCATGGATCAACTAAAAGAAGCAATTGTGGTTTTAAGATTTCCGTATGCTTAGGATATCATCAGCTAAGGACGAGAGAGTAGCGTGGGCATAAGACAACATTCCATACCCGTTATGGACACTACGAGTTGTAGTGCTGTCATCTGAGTTGAGGAACGTCCTAGTAGTAGTTATAGGAGTTGATGAACAATGTCTTCATCTACTTCCTTGATCAGTTGGTGGTAGACCTTATTGATGACGTTTTGGTGTACTCTCACAACGGAGAGGAACGTACCGGTTATTTGAGGACGGTTTTGCAGAATCCGAGGGATAGAAGCCAGTGTGCTATACTCCCTAAATGTGAATTGAGATGCCAGAAGTAACCTTCAAGGTCAGGTTGTTCCGCCAGTAGGATCATGATTGATGTGACGAGGAGTAAGTATGAAGACTTATGGATGATACTGATGAACGTTAAGGGAATGTGTAGTTCTCGGCCCAGCCGATTGCTACTAGCGCTTTGAGGAAGGATTCTATGTGATTTTGCATCCATTTATGAGTCTTTGTGAGGAAGACCACCATAATTGTGTGGTTGAAGTAGTATGTCGAAGCTTTGAAGAGTAGAGGAAGCATTTGACATCTGCTTCTATTCGGTGATAATCAGAAGATTTTGGGAATCACGTGACTACGGGGCTGAGAACGTGTGAGGAGAACTGCCCGACTCATGATTTCGAGTTAGTGGTGGTAGTTCAAGTTCCAAGATTTGAAGACAATACCTGTGTGACATTTTGTGTCACAGTTTCACAGATTGTAGGAGGTTGAAGCATATTTTTATGCAATAAAGGTTGAATAACTACCAGCGTCGATGGTTTTAGTTGATCAAGGACGTTGACCTTGAGATTTGTACCATTCTGGCAAGGAGAATGTGGTCACTGATGCCTTGAATAAGAAGACTCCTCGCGAGAAGGCGATTTTTGGAATTGATGTACAATCTCGGTTTCAAAATGATCTAGCTTGGTTAGAGTTGGACCTACAACTTCTGATAAGAACGTTAGTTTCATGTTTAGGGATTTTACCTGGTTTGTTGGATGAGGTCTAACAAAAACAGAGGACTTACCTGACCCTGATGGAACTTGATGGAAGGATGCCTCATGGCGAGGCACCACAGTTCTGTAATGGAACAGAAGGAGTATGAGGCGCCGCAACTGCGTCAGTATAACCGCTTATGCGGAGTCGAGTGGAGAAGATTACAGTACAATCATACTACACCTTGTTTAGTACATCCATCTACGAATAAGAGAACCACGAAGTAGTAAATAAGGTTAAAGTGTTATTGACCTAGAGATGAGCTCATCCACTACCAGTGCTGTAGTGGAAGTGAGAGGACTTTTGTGTGGACTTGTGATGGGATTGAGACCCAGTAAAAGTTTTGGTGTTATCCAGATTATTAGTAACAGATTTACGAAGTCGACACGTTCCATCTCCACAGAGACGTGGCCAGTGAATGAAGTAACACAGGAGTACACTAGACAGATGGTGGGACTCCATAAGTGTACCGAGGACGATCAACTATGATTGTAGTAAACGGTTTACTTCGAGGTTTTGATAGTAGATTCAGACTGCTTGGGGAACGCGTCAACATATCATGATTGAGTTTAACCTTAGATAGACGGTCAGTCTGAGAGAACCCTCCAGACCGTAGAGGACATGTTGTGAGCTTGTGGGATAGATTGGTAATAGGGACGATTTGTTTATCTCCCACTCGTTGAGTTCTTATACCACCACCGTTGGTATGTATCTATAGGGATGGCCCCTATGAGGCGTTGTGTAGACATAGGTGTCATACACCTTTATGCTGGGAGGATCCTAGCAGTAGCAGTGGGATAGCGCCAGAATAGATTCAGAATGTTCAGCTCCTTGACACTAGAGGCGGTAAGATTCAACACCAGAGCTCTTGAGCTTTGGCTCCCCCCTTCTTCACCTATATGTGAGTATTTCTCTATAGTGACACTTTTCTTCTCAACAAATTTCCACGCCTCATCCACCGGCTTGTCCATAAAAGTTCCACCTGAAAGTGATTGTAGCTTGAATAGCGCTTCCGCATCCAAACCCTTGAAGTAGATCACAAGCAAATCAATCTTGCAATCCATGATGTGGGCAATCCAAGAAGAGGTCCTTGAACCTTTCCATGAGGTGAAGAGACTTTCACCATTCTTCATCACAAATGCGTTGATCTTAGCTCTAAATTCCGCCATCTTTGATGGCGGAAAGAATTTGGTAAGGAAATCGGCGATCATCTCTTCCCACGTGTTCACTCTTCCGGCGGGAAGCGATTGGTACCATGCTAGTGCTTTATCCTTCAAAGAGAAAAAGAAAACACGCAGCTTATAATTGTTATTTTTGCAGCTTGAAGGTCTAAATGTTTCCATCAAGATCTCATAATTCTAAAGATGTTGGTGTGGTGACTCCCTCTCCATTCCTCCAAAGCGATTATGATGGATCATAGTAATCAACGGAGTTCTAAACGCATAGTCACGATCAGCTGGATCTCCCAAGTGCACGGCCGGACGGCAAGCTTGCTGGACCGGATCCATCCGCTGCTCAAGTGTTTGTGGTATGTCCACAAACGGATCAGCTGGCTCCACTCTTGGTGAATGTGGTGGTGACACATAAATTGGTGGTGGTAAGATGTTAACGGGTTCCGTTGGATGTGGATTAACCACAACCGTAGCATCCGCGTCTCTCTCCTGATTTGCCAGTTGTGCTTGTGCTATCGTAATGGCCATTTCGGCTCGAAGTCGGTCTTGTAGAGTAGCTTGATCAGCTCTCTCTTTCCTCAAGGATTTTTCATGTTGCCTTATTTGATCTCGAGTTTCAACTAATTCAGCTCTAAGATCCTCCAAATCTTGATTGTTTTTAGCGGCCATTTTCTTAGCCTCTCTCAACTTCTTTTTGTAAGTATTTTCCGGTTCAGGATCGTAAGAAATGATTTCTTTACTGATTTGCGTTCTTCGCATAAACCTAAAGAAAGATCGTGCAAGAACACTCAGCAAGAGTAATCAGAAGCAAAGGTAGAAGCTACCAAGCTAGACAACCGTGCACTGTATTGGTCTTGTCCGATTCCCCGGCAACGGCGCCAAAAACTTGTTCTTTGGCAAAACTCTATTCCGTTGACGGAACGAGAACTTTCTATGTACCTAGAAAAAGCAAGAAATGTCCCCGGCAATGGGGCCAAAAACTTGTTCGCTCCAAAATGTGTGTGCGCAAATAAGCTTTAAATTTATATCCAAGAATTAAGCCTAACGATTGAGAACCCGCAGGGTACAGATCAATCGTAGTATGGGTTGATATTCCGGAGTCGATCTCAGGGAATCGGTGAGAACAAAGCAGTAAAGGTAATCCAACTTGAGTAGCAAGAAATGCAATGATCACAATAAAGAATATAGAAGCAAGAATAATGGGAATGTAGATTTTAAAGATCCAAGTATCCAGTTGCGGTCTTCGATTCAAGATATCCAAGGATGTGTACGGACAGAGCTGGATAACAAGGTATATGTTCTTCGGTAGGATGTCGTCCGGTGAAGATCCAACTTCCCTTATGTCCCAACCAATGGATTCTACTTAACAGATGTTGAGTCTTGTCAAGAAGATGTCATAAGGATAGGATTTAGCTCTCATACCAACCAAAACCCAAGGAAAAGAAAGTAAAGGGCAAAGGCTATGACACTCCTCACCTAATAGAGGGTTTGGAATCCCCTATCACCTAGAGCTCGTACACACTCACAATCAGCAAAGCTAAAGCTAGAAATGGTTAACAAAGGTAGGATTTAACAATCTTTAACTTTGGATAAAGGCAAAAGTGAAACGTGCAAGATAAAAGAAACCACGGGCAGATCTTGGGAAACCACGGTCATCGTTAAAGAACAGGACGTGGAAATCTCATTCTAGGATTCGATTTGTTAAGGCTCAATCTATCATCATCTGTACTACAACCATCAACCCTTCACCCTAGAATCGCAGGGGGGGTTTAGCCAACAATCATCATCATAATCAATTCAAGATTAAGAAAAGGGATCAAGAAGGATAAGCAACCAAGAACAAAAAGATGAATAAAACAAATCTTGAAGGAATCAATAACTCAATAGAATTAAACAATAACTATTTCAATAATGTGTTTTCAAAGACAAAAATCAAACACTAGAAAAATCTCACGAATCTCTAAAGTGGAATCAAGAACTTCTTCAATCTCCTCCAATGGTGAAGCAATCCTTTCCGAAGTACGGAAAATGGAATCCAAAAGTTTTGTCCTTCCGGCCTAAAGCGAGATCTACGTCTCAAACATAATCTCCGTGTAAAGCGTGATATCTGAAATACAGCCGTCAACCTCCTTTTATGAAATAAAAATAGGTTAGAAGGCTCCTTCCTTTCTTGCTGACGTGGCAATTAATGTAACGGTTTTTTCCGAAGAAAATCACGGGTGACGTCACAAAACCACGGCCGTATTTCTTCCCTTGGCGACTCTCGACCTTCGTTTCAACGTGTGAAATTCAACTAATTATCAAAACCCCGGCCGTGGAACTTCCTTCTTGTGGTTCTTCCTTTTCGACTCTTTTCACTTTTGCTTCACTTCATACTTCTTCCAATGACGTTCCAATGCGTCCCAATCAAATCCTCATCGACCAATGCTTAGTGAATGGTCCCTTTCCACTCAATTTCTGCTCTAAATCACCTAAAATCACAACAAAGCTTTTGTAGATCTCGATTCCAAGATAATAGGCAAATATACTCAATAAGTGCCATAAATGCATGCTCATGTACCTAAAGGAAAGGGATAAACTACCTATATGCACATCTAAACTACGTCAAATGTCATGCCATCAGACGTTTTATGCTTTATCGAGTCATTTCGTCGGAATAGACGTCTACACGAGCATTTGTTGGTTTTGTAGGTATTTTGGGGAGCTTTCATGCATTGGTGATCATATCTGATGATCAAATCTCGTGACGGCCCGGATTCAAGGTTTCAATGGAGCAAGCATGAAGAAAAGAAGAAGAAATTGACCTTAGTTGGTTCGAGCCATGCACCGGCTTGTGTTTAGCCATGTTTTTAGCCATGTAGCCCTTCATCTTGGACCAGCCCTCACCCATCTGGGCCGAGATGATTTCTGGGCCATCCGAGATCATTGGTTGGTCCCCCACGACACTTGGCACACTCCTCTTACAGCCAACGATTTTCTCTCGCATGATGGAGGAGAAATGTCTTGTTGCAGCCTACACATTTGTTGCAAGGATTCTTCCAATTCATTCCATTCTCTAACATTCCTAAGTTGGAAATCAAAAGTGTGGAGAAGAGAAGAAAGGAGACTCCATTGAAGAGAATAGAAGAACACCATTTTCATAGTTTTTAAGTGAGTTTTTTAGTGTCTTGTAGTGAGGAAAGTTATAGGGATTGTTGAGCTCTTTTTGATGCTACTCTTGGATGGTTGCAAGCTCATTCTAAACTTATTGTTCAGCTTGTTCTTGGTTTATTCTGCATCTCTTACCTTTATCATGCTATGGCATGCATGTTTGTTGTTTTGATGATGAATGAACTTGAGATGATTGTTGTTGGGTAAGTAGCTTGTGATTCTAGGAAGATAGATGAAAGGTTATGGATAGGATAATGATAGATTGGACTTTGATGTATCTTAGTATAGTTGTATGCTCGAAATCCCTAGCTCACTTTGCAATCTCGGCCTGTTCTTCAACCATTTTGGCCGAGGTGTTCTTGATCCACCCGAGGTGTGTGAGATGTTGTTCATATAGTTGTATATCTTCATGATTAGGGAGTTTGAGAGTTGAAATCCTAGTGTTTTTTGAGCATAATCTAGTATTAGGGTGACCTATGTTAGTAAACTAGGTAAGGGATGTGATTTACCCAGTAATTCCGGCACTTAGGTATAGAAGATGGCAACCACTAGGTAGTAGTGAGCCTCAACAACCGCTATTGGATTGAGTGTGCTAGGATCGTTGTTTAGGACTTGCCTTCCCGAGACTTACCCGGTAAGGAGAGGTTTGACCCCTAGATAGCAATCCGGTTTGTGTAGAATTCCCAACCTTAGGTTCCTAGAGACTTACCCGGTAGTAGGACCTTGGGTGCGGGCTTAGCGGACCATATCACCTACCCGGTGATTGATCCCTTTATAGAAATATTCTTTCAAAACATACGCAGCTTGTCCTAAATTGATTAGAAGCTTGAGTCCATGCCATAACCGGACATCCGAATCTCTAGAATCCGCTTTCTATACATTGATTTTATATTTTGTGTTTGTTTTTTTGTTGTGTTGACCTTGTTGTTGATTGTGATCTTTGCTTGATCACCCTAAAACCCATAAAAAACATATGATTTTCATTTCTTTGTTTCCATCTCTTTTCTCATCTTAGACTATTGATATCCATGATCATTGCTTGATTTAATCTCACATTAGTCTTTGTGTTTAACCTCGAAATGCTTTCTTTTCTACTTTGCGATCCGTACACTGCGGGTTGGTTAGGTGTTTAGGATTTCAGTTCAAGTTATAAATTTAAGACTTTGTGTGCATGATTTGGGTGAACAAGTTCTTGGCACTCTTGCCTCGGATTCGCTTAGTTTTCACATCCTAGAAAACACCACAACAAGCATTGAAGACCCCGCCCCTGCGGCAGCAACCAAGATGAAGATGGAACGTTTTGGCCTAAACCGCGCCTGCGGAACCCCTGCCCGTGCCTGCGGTTTAGCGCAAGAGGACTTAACTCCTGTTGCTTGCACCACCTTTTATGACATTTAAGGTTGCTGTTTAGTGCAAGAGGACTTAAACCGCGCCTGTGTTTTCTAGTATAAATAGAGTCGTTGGCTGATTGCTAGAATCATCCACATTTTCCCTAAAAGCTCTATATTAAGTTCCATTTTGTTATGAGTTTCAAAGCTTCCTCGCTACATTGGGTTAATTGATGTTGCATTGCTATTTGGTTGTAAGTTCTTTTAATATAAGTTTAATTCAGTATCCTTTGTGTTATGTTTCCTTGATCTCTCACTTATGTTTGCATGTCTTTTATCACTTAGATTGATCACCTTTAGTGTACTAATGCATGCAAAGTATTAGGGTTAAATGATTTCCGGTTCGGGTCATTAATCTAGTAGCAAGCCCCTAGGTAAAAGCTAGTTGTAATTATCTAAGGGAAAGGAACATAACTATAAAGTACGATTAACGGTTTGTTTATTCTTCTTTATATCTCTTTATCTTTACTAGAACGCTAACTTGTGCTTTGATGTTGCAGGTTTACGAGTCAATACACTAGTTAAGTTGTGTTAATGCCGGTTTGCATAATACATATCTAAGATCAAGATGAGAACATTGGTGAATTGCTTCTAAAAAGAACCAACCAAGTGGTATGCATGCTAAGATCCAACTTAGTTAAGCTTTCTAATGAACCTTATTATCACCATCTTTGTTTACTATTTTAATCACTTTTCTTTTGATTGTTCCACAGTCCAAACCCCATGGTTACAATTCGTTAATTGAATCTAATCAAAACTTGACTAAAACTCTCATAGCATGCATTATAGTCTATATTTTGGGATTGGTTTGGACGTTTTATCTTCATTAATCTGCATGTATGGCTGTATGTTCTTGATGATTATGTCGTTTTGTTTACCTTTGCAAGAATCGAGGTCTACACCTAGTTTTGTTGTAATTGTAGGGAAAATGGCACGTTTTGGAGCGATATGGAGCTAAGGGATTTAAGGAGTCATTGGAGCTACATTATGGAGGATTGAGAAGCTACAAGGAAAGCATAGGAACCATGGAAGTTGGATACATATTTTATAGTGGACCAGTTTAGAGAGATTTGTACATAGCTGAAGATCATCTCGGTTGACCCCAAGATTGTAAGAGTCTACTTGCTAAGTTGATGAGAGAGTGAGCAGAGGGCCAGGATTGTGCCTAGACCGCCCCTGCGTGACCCTGGAGGTGCCCCTGCGGTTTGCCTAGGCCGCCCCTGCGGCTAACAGAGTCCGCCCCTGTGGCTCTGTTAGTTACAGCCGTCTTCTTTGACCCTTTGACCCGTGCTTAACTCTTTTTACCCCCTTTATAACATTCATCTTCTTTCCTCTGATGAGGGTTTACCATTCTTGCTTCATCTCTCTCTCTTGCGTACGTTTCTTCTCCCCTTATCTCCCTTGGATCATCCTTGCTTGATCTTCCTTGAGTTTTGTGGAGTTTGTGAGAGATCCTAGGTAGCTTGCTTGGCTTTGATGTTTGTTGATGTTGGTGTGCCTTGTTGAGCCAGCCTGAAGTGTGTTGATGTTGTGCTGATCTTCTGGAAAGCTTAGTTCGTAAGCTTTCATGGCCTTTCTTCTTTCTTTTCTCTTTTCTACGTCTTTTCCTCTCTTTCCTTAGCCTAGCTTAGTTTCCTTAGGCTTGGATCATGTTTCAGCCATGTTTGGCTTGTGTTGAATTATATTTATGTATGTTCTATATGTATGTTGTTGTTGGAGTGAAGTAGTAGTAAAGAATCGAAGGAAAAAGTGAAGAAAGGGGCTAAGTGGTGTCTTCTGTTGTCCAGCCGCCCCTGCGCCACCTTGTAGCCCCCCCTGCGCCGGCTAGGATCCGCCCTTGTGCCACCAATGAGCCGCCCCTGCACCACCTGCATTAACAAGGGTCTTCTCTTGGTTCTGCAGGTGTGTGTGTGCTTCTAGGCTTTCCTTAGGATGCCTTTGTTCCCTCATTTCCTAGTGTAAGAGTATAGGATCATGCTAGAGGTGTGAGGATGTGCTTGGTTGAGGTTATGATCGGTTAATGCCTTCAATGGCCTTTGAGGTTCGTTAGGTTGTGAGTTTAGGTTGAGGATGATCCTATGGATCCCTTTGGGTCTAGGTGTGACCCTTGTTTTGTTAGGAGATTGATATATCTCTTTATGCCCTGTTTATAGGTTGTGTTGTCCCTCCAGTGTAGAGGTGATCGTGGTTGAGTTTGATCGAGGTTGAGGTAAGTCCGTAGGACATACTTAGCTACCATTCTTATATTGGGTGTTTGCATGAGTAGTGTGCGATTTATACGTTTGTTATGATAGCATGAGAGGTCGTTTATACCGACCTAAGTTTTATTGATTGCCCCGTATGCATGGCTGTGATAACCTTTCCCTTTCATCCCGCCGTGGAGTCTGGGAGGTTCTCTGATGTCAGGCCAGACTTACTTTACAAGAAGGGCACAATCCACTCCCGCAGGGTACACGGATTGTGTGACCGATACTTGTGCAGCTGTCTAGCAGGCTTAGAGGCGAGGATGTATCGGTCCTCGTGTCACAAAGTTTCATATACATTTATATATACGATTTGAGTGAATGACCATTATATCGAGATGATAAAATGGGTAAATGAGTGAAAGAATGCTCATGTGTTTATCTTTCCTTGATTGTGATTGTGCTTATGTATTACTCTATATATGTGTAAGGATAGCTAATGGTTTATTACCATGTTGTAGATGCCCCACACGATAGGCATGCTGCTGGGTGATCTTGCAGAGTGCCAGGCCGAGGACGTCTCGTACATAGGTTATTGTGGGCTTTTGGGTTTGTTTACATTTTCCCTCCTACGTGAGGATGATCTTTTGTTACCTCCTGTGTTAGGGTGTTGGTTTATATAATCGGCTATGTTGTCTTACCTTCTGGTTGTACAGTTTATACAGTTTTATGTACTTGTTTTTATAATTGTTATTGTCATGTTGTAAAGTCTAGTGAACTTGTTGTCAAGCTAGGGTCAGGATCCATTGTGAGATCCTAGCCCAATGTGGCACTCCGAGTCCCGCGGATTCGGGTGTTACAGAGTTGGTATCAAAGAATTAGGTTTACAACAATGGCACTTGCTACCTGCAATGAGGTTTGATAGCTAAAATAAACAGAATCCACATGAGGTCTGACGTTTTAAAAAGGTTTTTGGTTTTAAGTAAGATTTTGGGTTAGATGTACGAGAAGTCGCCACTTCTACTATGGATCTCTGCAGTATAGATATGTATATATGTATTGTGGATTATGTATGTGTATGTGTTGAGTATGTATATATGTATACATATGGCCTATATAGAGCCTTATAAGTTAGGTGTGCATACCCCGCAGATGGATCGGACTAGAGCTACTATCGTTGTAGGCAGAGGTAGAGGTAGACCACCCCGTCCTCCTCGTGTATCTCATCCACCAGTGGTGGATGAAATACACGAGGAGGTTGCAGAGAGCGTCGTCCTAGAGACGATGAGCGGTGGTAGAGGTAGACCACCCAATCCATGAGAGGACCGGAGTTTAGAGAGTACCTCAGATGTTTTGAGGAGGATATTAGAGTTGCCAGATGGGCCCCATATTTACCAGTACATGTGTGATCTTCTGAGAGATCTCAGGGAGCGACACAGGTGCCAGCTGCACCTGCACGTGCTGTTGAGCCAGTTCGAGTTGTGGAGGAGATTTGAGGGCCTCGACCAGATGCCTGGTTGAACGCATTTCATCGGCAAGGAGTACCACCCTTCTCAGGAGAGATAGGGTTACAGAGTGAGGTGTCTATAGGGCATGCTGACTCAGCTTTAGAGTCTATGAGATGTCGTGAGGGCAAACGGATAAAGCTAGTTCAATCTCTATTCCGTGACCTTGCACACCAGTGGTGGAGGACTGTACGGACCAGAGCCACCAGTTATGACCACATGAGGATCATGATTAGAGAGTAGTTCATCCCTGCCTAACTGAGGAGGGAGAAGCTACAGGACTTCGTGGAGGATGGTTTTGAGGATGTACCTATTGCAGACGCCATCCGCCGCATCTAGAATGAGTTAGCTTTGCTGGGTCTAGCTGCACCATTTGAGGACCAACATGTCTATTTGTTCTCTCGTCATCTAAGGGAGAGTACACGTTCATACATGGCCGGATTCCCTTGCAAGTCTCTAGCTGATTATCAAGACCGGGCTTCCGCTTTTGAGAGGGAGCGAGCTAGCCAGGAGAGAGCTTCTCAGACGGGACAATTTGAGAAGAGGCAGCGCACTGGGCAGACTAGTGGAGTTGGAGGAGCATCTAGTTCTAGACGAGACCAAAGACGTCAAAGTTACCCCTCGTCTACATTGATTGTAGATAAGGGACGACAATGTTACAACTGTGGTGACCCTGGCCATCTGAGGCCAGATTGTCCCAGACCAGTTGTGACTTATTTTACCTTTGGTAGACCGGGCCACAGAGCTGCCTTTTGTAGGCAGGGTGGAGTTGCATCTCAGCAGGATTCCTCCCCTGCTAGTGTAGTCGGAGGTAGTCAGAGGGCACCTCAGCAGCAGACATACGGACAACAAAGAGTCCCAAAGCGTCCATCTACACAGGGTTGTGCTCCAGGACCGAGTAGAGGCAGAGGTAGAGAGGTTGGCACCAGTGATCCCAGAGGAGCCCGAGGGCGAGCTTTTGAGTTGAGGAGTGCAGAGGATCCACCTGCACCGGCTGCTACATGTACCATTCTGCTTCATGGTTTACTTGTTAGAACCTTGTTTGATACTGGTGCTACACATTCTTTTATTTCTGATACACGTGTTTAACGTTTGAGTTTAGCTACCATAGAGGGGATACCCTTTACTATAGTGTTACCTGATGGTAGTCGAGTCAGAGGTACACGTGAGATATGTAGTTGTCACCTTCGTTTAAGGACTCGCGTTTTACTTGTTGACTTCTTAGTCATGACATTGATGCATGAAGAAGTCATATTAGGTATGGATTGGATGAGTAGACACCATGTGGTTTTAGATGTTGGTAGACGGACTGTTACAGTCTCTACCGAGGTTGGTCAAATTGAGGTCTTCCGAGGTTGGGACCTTGGAAAGATGGGTTTTGTCATCAGCGTCGTACGAGCAACTAGATTGATTGCACATGGATGTGATGCCTTCTGGTGCTACGCCATGAAGGATGGAGAGATTCCAGCTTTGGACGATATTCTAGTGGTCTGCGAGTTTATAGACATATTTGCTGAGCCCTTGAGCTTGCCGCCTCAGAGGAGTGTGGACTTTAGTATAGAGTTAGAGTGTGGTACAAGACCCATCCCGAAGGCCCCATATCGTATGGCACCTGTCGAGATGTTGGAGCTGAAGAAGCAACTCGAGGAGTTGGCTTAGAAGGGCTTCATACGCCCTAGCGTTTCACCATGGAGTGCACCTGTCCTCTTCGTGTGGAAGAAGGACGAATCTTTAAGGTTATGCATTGATTACAGAGAGCTGAACAAGGTGACCATGAAGAACAGGTATCCACTGTCTCGTATTGATGATCTATTTGATCAACTTCAGGGAGCTACAGTTTTCTCCCGGATTGATTTGCGCTCAGGATATCATCAGTTGATGGTGAGAGAGCAGGATGTACACAGGACGGCATTACGTACCCGTTATGGACACTATGAGTTTGTAATGATGCCATTCGGGCTAACAAATACCCCAGCAGTCTTCATGGAGTTGATGAACAATATCTTCATCGACTTCTTGGATGAGTTTGTGGTGGTTTTTATTGATGACATTTTGGTATACTCTCATAGCAGAGAGGAGCATGTCGGTCATCTGAGGACGGTTTTGCAGATTTTGAGGGATATATATTTATATGCTAAGCTCTCTAAGTGCGAGTTCTGGATGTCTAAGGTTGTTTTCCTTGGACATATTGTCTCCGCCGACGGGATTATGGTTGACCCGGAAAAGATTGAGTTTGTTGCTGCATGGACGACACCGACAGACGTCAAGGAAGTGCGTAGCTTTCTTGGCCTAGCCGGTTATTATAGACGCTTTGTGGAAGGTTTTTTTGTGATTGCCCGTCCACTAACGATTCTTTTGAGGAAGACTATTAGGTTTGTGTGGACCGACCAATGTGTCCAGAGTTTTGTGGAGTTGAAGAGACGGTTGACTTCCGCTCCTGTCTTGACACAGTCAAAGGGTTTTGATGATTTTGTGGTCTATAGTGATGCATCCAAGCAAGGCTTGGGATGTGTGTTGATGCAGAGAGGTAGAGTGATTGCTTGTGCGTCTAGACATTGGAAGACGTATGAGGAGAACTACCCGACTCATGATCTGGAGTTGGCAGCGGTAGTTCATGCTTTGAAGATCTGGAGACATTACCTGTATGGTACCACATGTTAGATCTTCACAGACCATAAGAGTCTAAAGTATATTTTCACGCAGCATGAGTTGAATAACCGTCAGCGTCGATGGCTTGAGTTGATCAAATTCATAGGATCTAGCCTGGCTAGAGTTGGACATCCAGTTTCTTGATGAGGATGCCCAATTATATGATTTAGAGGTTTCACATGGTCTGTTGGATGATATCCAACAAAAGCAGGGGACCTGCCCGACCTTGATGAGGATTAGAGAGAGGATGTCTCGTGGAGAGGCACCGCAATTTTCTGTTGGAGCAGATGGAGTGATGAGGCGACATGATCGCATCTGTGTATGTGAAGATGCAAAGTTGAGACAGAGGATCTTACAGGAGGATCACTTTACACCTTACTCTGTACATCCAGGTACGAGTAAGATGTACCATGATATGAGATGATCATATTAGTGGGGAGGGGTGAAGCCCGATGTAGCCAGATTTGTGGCTCAGTGTGCGACATGTTAGTAGGTCAAGATCGAGCATTGCAGACCTAGAGGTGAGCTCCATCCACTTCTAGTACCGCAAGGGAAGTGGGAGGATGTCTCCATGGATTTTGTGACCGGTTTGAGGCCTAGTAGGAGTTTTGATGCTATTTGGGTTATTGTTGATAGATTGACGAAGACGGCACGTTTCATTCCTATTAGAGAGACGTGGCTAGTGAGTAGATTGGCTGAGGAGTATACTAGACATCTAGTGAGACTCCATGGTGTACCGAGGATGATCGTCTCTGATCGTGATGGACGGTTTACCTCGAGGTTTTGGCAGCAGATTCAGACTGCTTTGGGGACGAGTCTACACTTCACGACTGCGTTTCACCCCCAGATAGATGGTCAGTCTGAGAGGATCATCCAGACTTTGAAGGATATGCTGGGAGCTTTTGTGTTGGATTGGGGACAAGGATGGTCTGATTACCTCCCACTCGTTGAGTTCTCATACAACAAAAGCTAGCATGCATCTATTGGGATGGCTCCTTATGAGGCTCTGTATGGACGTAGGTGCCGTACACTTTTATAGTGGGATGACCCTAGCAGTATCAGTGGGATAGCGCCAGAGCAGATTCAGGATGATATGGCTCGAGTAGCGCTGATTAGAGAGAGGATGCTAGCTGCACAGAGTCGCCAAAAGTCATATGCAAACAAGAGGCGTCGGCCTCTAGAGTTCAGAGTTGGAGCTCATGTTTGGTTGAGAGTATCTCCGACGCGTGGCGTCAAACGTTTTGGCATAAAGGGGAAGCTGAGTCCCCGATATGTCGATCCTTTCGAGATATTGGATAGAGTTGGGAGGGCAGCCTACGGATTAGCTTTGCCTCCGAGGTTAGAGGGTATTTACCCTATGTTTCACGTGTCTCAACTGAGGGAGTATATACCAGATCCGAGGCACATTGTGAGTTATGTTGATTTGGTGGTGGACCCGGACCACACCTTTGCTAAGCATCCTATTGTAGTTTAGAGCAAGGTGTGAGACGTCTACGTTCGAAGGACATTCCTATGATGAGGATACAGTGGTCTAGACGTGGACCTGAGGAGGCTACATGGGAGACTGAGGATAGTATCCAAAGGAACTATCGAGAGTTTTATGCCGAGGTAGATGCATCTAGGGTCGATAAGTAGATCATAGTGCTATCTTGGTGAGTATGTGTTTATATGATTATATGCTTTGATGTTCTCATTCCATTCTAGCTTTGATATGTGTTATGATCTTATTAAATCTTGTGGTGGTAGCGTGATGTATATTATACCTGGGGATGATTATTCCCTCCATGCTATTTGAGTACGATATATGTTTATAGCTGGAGATTGTTCTTTCCTCCATGCTATCTGAGTTGATTAGGATTCAGCTGTAGATAGTTCTTTCCTCCATGCGATGTATATGATTATGGTTGGCTAGAGATGTGCTTCCTCTATGCCTTGTGATGTGGTATGGCGAGAGATGTGCTTCCTCTATGCCTTGTGATGTGGTATGGCGAGAGATGTGATACCTCCGATAGAGAGAGCGAAGTATACCTCGGCTTATGGGACCAAGAGGATTTGGGATCTTGCAGGTTTCGGGAAGAAACTTGTTTTTAGGGAGGTGAGATGTTAGAGCCTAGTTGTTGAGTTGCTGAGAGAGAGAGAGAGAGCAGAGGGCCAGGATTGTGCCTAGACCGCCCTTGTGTGACATTGGAGGCGCCCCTGCGGTTTGCCTGCGCAGCCGCTGCGGCTCACAAAGTCCGCCCATGCGGCTTTGTGTGTTGCAGCCGTCTTCTTTGACCCTTTAACCCGTGCTTTACTCTTTTTACCCCCTTTCTAACGTTCATATCTTTCCTCTGATGAGGGTTTACCATTCTTGCTTCTTCTCTCTCTCCTGCGTACCTTTCTGCTCCTCTCTTCTCCCTTGGATCATCCTTGCTTGATCTTCCTTGAGTTTTGTGGAGTTTGTTAGAGATCTTGGGTAGCTTGCTTGACTTTGATGTTGGTTGATGTTGTTGTGCCTTGTTGAGCCAGCCTGAGGTGTGTTGATGTTGTGCTGATCTTCTGGAAAGCTTAGTTGGTAAGCTTTCATGGCCTTTCTTCTTTATTTTCTCTTTTCTTCATCCTTTCCTCTCTTTCCTTAGCCTAGCTTAGTTTCCTTAGGCTTGGATCATGTATCAGCCATGTTTGGCTTGTTTTGATGTGTATATATATATATATATATATATATATATATATATATATATATATATATATATATGCATTTTCTATATGTATGTTGTTGTTCGAGTGAAGAAGGAGTAAAGAATCGAAAGAAAAAGTGAAGAAAGGGGCTAAGGTGGTGTCTTCTGATGTCCAACCGCCCCTGCGCCACCTTGCAGCCGCCCCTACGCCGGCCAGGATCCGCCCCTGCGCCACCAGTGAGCCGCCCCTGCGCCACCTACATTAACAAGGGTCTTCTCTTGGTTCTGCAGGTGTGTGAGTGTGTGCTTCTAGGCTTTTCTTAGGATGTCTTTGTTCCCTTCTTTCCTAGTGTAAGAGTATAGGATCATGCTAGAGGTGTGAGGATGTGTTTGGTTGAGGTTATGATCGGTTTATGTATTGTATGACCTTTGAGGTTTGTTAGGTTGAGGAAGATCCTATGGATCCCTTTAGGTGTAGGTGTGCCCATTGTGTTGTTAGGAGATTGATATATCTCTTTACGCTATATTTATAGGCTGTGTTGTCCCTCTAGTGTAGAGGTGATCGTGGTTTAGTTTGATCGAGGTTGAGGTAAGTCTGTAGGACTTACTTAGCTGCCATCCTTATATTGGATGTTTTCATGAGTGATGTGTGATTTATATGTTTGCTATGAGAGCGTGAGATGTCGTTTATACCGACATATGTTTTATTGATTGCTCCATATGCGTGGCTGTGATAACCTTTCCCTTTCATCCCGCCGTGGAGTTTGGGAGGGTCTTTGATGTCAGGCAAGACTGACTTTACAGGAAGGGCACAATTTACTCCCACAGGGTACACGGATTGTGTGACCGATACTTGTGCAGCTGGCTAGGAGGCTCAGAGGCGAGGATGTATCGGTCCTCATGTCACATAGTTTCATATATATTTATATATACGATTTGAGTGAATGACCATTATATTGAGATGATAAAATGGGTAAATGAGTGAAAGCATTCTAATTTGTTTATCTTTCCTTGATTATGATTGTGCTTATGTATTACTCTCTATATGTGTAAGGATAGTTAATGGTTTATTACCATATTGTAGATGCCCCACATGATGATGAGTATTAGGTAATAAAGGTTTATCCTTTATTAGGGTTAGAGTGTGCCTTCATCCTACGTTTGTGAGTTAGCTTGAGAGTTACCTGGTAAAGGTTAGTTCTATCCCCTTAGGTGGTGTGTTGGTTTGAGATTATATTTCCTTTCTTTAGTTCCTTGAGACTTACCCAGTGAGAGGATCTTTTGTTTGGGATAGTGAGTAGTGAGACTTACCCGGTGATCTATGCCCACCTTAGAAATACCTTACCTTGCAAACCTCAGCTTTGTCCACACTATCCTTAGAAATCTTGAGTCGGAACCACAACTGGATGCTTTGACCTCTAGAATCTGCATTCTCTTATCTGATTATTACATCATCTTGTTTTGTTGCTTTTTTTTATTGACAACGTGGTTATACCGTGCTTTGTTTCACCAAAGTCCCTGTGTTCCACCCTGGAGTATTTGTCATGATTACAATTGATCTGTACACTGCGGGTTCACATATTGTTTCAGGCTTTTATTTTAGGTTATAAATTTAAAGCTATTTTGGTTCACGATTACACACACGTCTGAGAGCGAACGAGTTTTAGGCGCCGTTGCCGGGGACTTGGTCAAGACCAAGTCCAATATTTGGTTGTCTTTTAGGGTTGTTGCCCTTGTTGCTATTAATTGCTTTACTTGAATGATTTCGCAGGATCTTTGTTTAGGTTTATGCGAAAAACTCGTGTCGGGAAAGAAATCGTTCCTTACGATCCTGAACCAGAAAAGACATACAAAAGGAGATTGAAAGAAGCTAAGATGGCTGAACAAGATAATCGAGATCTTCAAACTGAATTAAGAGACGCATTAGAACAACTTCGGCTGAATAATAAAGCTTTACAAAGAGAAACAGAGGAAGCTCGTGAAAGAACGGAAGAGATCCAAGCTGACATGGCTGAACTGCATCAACAATTTCTACCTCGACCGAACACAATTATTCGAACGAGGCAAAATCGTGACCTACCTGCACCGGCCGAGATACTTCCACCACCACCTTGGTTTCCGGCTATGGTTGACCTAGGTAACCTATTCGCTGGAGAACCGCAAACCTTAGGTCAAAGGATGGACCCGAATCAACAAGTGCGGTGTCCTGTAGTTAATCTGGGAGATCCAACTCAACATAACTACGAGCTTCGACCTCAAGTCCTCACAATGATTCGACAATGTCAATTTGGAGGCATGGAAAGAGAATCTCCGCATCAACACTTGCAAAACTATGAGATTCTTATGGAAACTTTAAGACCATCAAGAGTGGAGAATAACAACTACAAGCTAACGCCTTTTTACTTCTTTTTAAAAGACAGGGTGCTTGTTTGGTATCAATCTCTTCCAGCTAGAAGAGTTGACACTTGGGAAGAGATGAATATGGAGTTTCTCACTAAGTTTTTTCCCTCATCAAAAATGCGAAGTTAAGGGGTAAGATTAGTGCTTTTGACATGAAGGATAGAGAAAGTTTTTTCAAGTCATGGGAAAGG
This sequence comes from Fagopyrum homotropicum, assembly GCA_033239125.1. Classification (NCBI taxonomy): domain Eukaryota; kingdom Viridiplantae; phylum Streptophyta; class Magnoliopsida; order Caryophyllales; family Polygonaceae; genus Fagopyrum; species Fagopyrum homotropicum. The sequence goes on from BSWB01000004.1 coordinate 75,035,749, forward strand.
TTCAAAGACCATTTGTTGGATTGCCCTCACCATGGGATTCCAAAGATCAAATTGCAAGAGATCTACTTTAAGGGTTTGGATGAGGAAACTCAATTTAAACTTCAATCACTTCCTGTTGGCACTTTCATGGATACACCGGTTAATGAAGCTTGAGAGTTTATTGAGAAGCAAGCTTTACACATGGAGAAGTACTATCATCGAAGAGTTGAAGATGGAGCGAAACGAGTTGTATTTCCGGATCTGCATCTTACTAATTCAAGCGTTGTTGAACTCACTATGCTCAATAGTGAAGTCAAGGCTTTGAAGGAGCTTTTGTTAGCTCAAACTAAATCAGCATCAAAGGAGCAAGATGTTGGATACTTGGGGAGAGGAAACTATCAAGGGCCGAGGAACAACAATTACAACAACAACAACAACAACAACAATAAGAGGAATTTCAACAACAATTGGAGATCAAATCAACAAAATCCCGGTAACCCTTATTCTCATGTTGAAAATGCTCTAACTCCCCCATCTTCTTCTTCTACTCCATTCAAGAATCAAGAGCCGTCATTAAGCTGATCACAACAACCAAGGAGAAGACCGATCTTGTGTAGGAAGCTATTATGACTCAATACTATGGAGAATTCTATTAACACATTTTCGAAGGCACAAAAAGCCTTGGAACATCAAGTTTTCAACAAGGCTAATGAAGCGCCAAAAGATCCGGGTAAACTCCCAAGAAGGACATAGAACAACCCAAAGGGGCAGGTCTTGGCAATCACCACACGAAGTGGATTGAAGATAGTTGATCTAGTACCTCGGTTGGACCACGACCCGATGAAGAACACCTCGGTCAATGTGTAGACCGAGATGGAGCCCCAGAAAGCAAAAGAGAAGTCTAATGTTTATGTTCCACCACCTTCTTTCATGCCTCCACTCCCATTCCCTCGGTCTAGGGCACGGCACATCTAGACAAACACTTCGGTAAGTTTCTTGACCTTATGAATAAGCTACGTATTAGCATCCCGTTCATTGCTGCAATCTTAGGTATGCCCGCCTATGGGAAGTTTCTGAAAGAGATCTTGTCAAGGAAAAGAAAGCTGGAAGAGTTTGGAGAAGTGAGGATGACCTCTAGATATTCGGAGCTCATTCAAATCATGAAAGAGAATATGCCGCCAAAGTTAAGAGATCCCTGTTCGTTTTGCATTCCCATCGAAGTTGGGAATGTGACTTATTGATGACGTGATTTATGACGTTAGTTTAGGCATCCATTTAGATAGTTTTCCCCGTTATTCATGCATGGTTTGACATTAGTTCATGACGTTTACGCTTAATTCATGCATATTGTCGAGATAGACGTCTACACGGGCTTTTGTCGGTTTTATAGGTATTTCGGGGAGATTTTGGAGCTTAATTGATACATTTGAGGATCATTCCTCGTGATGGCACACTTCCGGACTCATTAAGGAGTAAACTAGCAGCAAAGGAGAACACATAGGACCTTGTTGGTGCATGCCTTGCACCAACTCAAGACTTAATGATCCAAAAGGAGTTATTTATGCAAAAACACGGCCCAGAGTCAGAACCTCGCCCGTAATTTTGGCCGTGGTTTTCTCTTGACAGCTGTGACAACTATCCCACGATCTCCATGTCCGACCCTTGCTCTTGGTAGAGAATATAAGTGGTCTTGCAGGCTGTTGCTGGAGGACTCTCTCACACATTCTCTCCCACATCCTCTCACACACACATCATTCCGTGGGTGGATAGACTTGCTGGGGGACCCTTGCTCTTGAGTAACCTTGGTTGAGAACATTTGCAAGGATTGTAAGGAACTTTTTACCTTCTTTTGAAGGGTTGTAAGTCTTGCTTAAACTTATATTCAGCTGAGTTTTCTTGTTTCCACTTGTTTTATTTCTTTTCCATTTCATTTTCTTGCCGTGGAAGCCATGAATTGTTATTTGTTGAGTTTGAATCTTAAAATACATAATGTTGGCTAAATAGTTGTGATTCTAATGTAACGGAATGATGATTATGGCTTGGAATATGATAGAATAGACTTGAATGTACCTTTGGATGAATTGCTTGCTCTAACCTAACCTCTGTTGCAAACCATGGTGTGTTCATACCCTTCCACGGTCGTGGTTCTGTATGATCCACCCGTGATTTTCTCTTTTGTGCTTGTATTCATAAATCTGAATATTAGGATGTTAGATTGTTTAAATGCTAATGTTTGTTACGCAAAATCTATCCCAGGGTGACTTAATGATAGCAAAATAAGAGAGGGAAGAGACCTACCCGGTAATTCTTGATCTTAGATATTAAAGATGATGAACTCTAGGTAGTAGTGAGCCTCACAAGCCGCTATTGGACTGAGTGTGCTAGGATTGATGTTTAGGACTTGCCTTCCCGAGACTTACCCGGTAAGTAGAGGTTTGACCCCTAGATACCAATCCGGTTTGTGTAGAATTACCCAATCATAGGCTCCTGGAGACTTACCCGGTAATAAGAACTTAGGTGAAGGATAGTGGACCATGAGACCTACGCGGTGACTGATCCCACTTGAGAAACACCCTTTCCCAACATACCATAGCTAGTCCAAGGTTGATTAGAAGCTTGAGTCCAATGCCATAACCGGAAGTCCTAACCCCTAGAATCGCTTTTCTCTCTTTGATCACATATCTCGTGTTTGTGTTGCTTGTTTGTGTTGCTAGCTTGAGTTGTTAGTTTGATTTATTAAACTTGCATGATTTGTGATCTTTGTTTGATCGCTACAAAAACCAAACCCAAAAATATCATGATTTTCATTTCTTTATTCCTTTCTCTTTTCTTAGACTAGATTTGCACTATCCATTATCACTTGTTTGATTTGATTTCACCTTAGTCTTCGTGTTCGAACTCGGAATACTTTCCTTCATACATAACGATCCGTACATTGCGGTTTTCGCTAGGTAGTTTAGGATTTTAGATCGAGTTTATAAATTTAAGAGTTTGTGTGTGCATGTTTTGGGTGAACAAGTTCTCGGCACTCTTGCCTTGGATTTGTGTCGTACATTTCTAGCATAACAAGTTTTTGGCGCCGTTGCCGGGGACTAGGTCTAGATTTAATCTTTGTTTCTAATTGTTTATAGTGTATGTCTTTCTTGTTTCTTTTGATCTTGTTTGGTTTGTGTCTGTAACACCCCAAATTTTGAGAACTCGGGGAGCTACTGGTTAGGACCTCACAATGGGTCTCGACCATAGTTTGACAACAATTTTTCTTGGATCTTACAACAAGGCACAAAAGTATTTAAAACATTTGAAAACTGTAAACAATATTTACATGGAGAATATATATCAGCCTCACAAGAAACGCTACTAAAATGATGCATATGAAGAACATAAGACATCCCCGTCCCCAACTAAATGAGTATGTGGACCCGGCTGACCATTTTCTCCGGATCTCTCTACAACTGTCTTAACCTGCAAGGCATCTACAAGCGGTATAAAACCGTTAGCTAACATTCTATGCATAAGTACAAAGGTAAAAGCACAAACACACAACATACACAATCAACATGCAACACTCATTCCTTTTATTATCTTTAATTAGGTGATAGGTTATTACTAATGATACTTATTTTGTGACACGAGGGATTCCCAAACCTCGCCCTTGTCCCCGTTTACCAACGCGGAATGGTACTAATGCATCTGACCGTCTACCGGACTGGGCTGGTCGCAGGGCACCTCCTAGACTCTCGCAAGAGCTAGGCAGATGATGTCACGACCCGTTATCATATACTTGGGTCAATTACATAAATAATAAAGTCGGCCTAATCCGGTTTCGTTGTTTATCATAACTAACAAACACCACTAATACACCTTTCACTCAGACAAGAAGCCATCTAAGTAAGTCCGTGGACTTACCTGAATCAGATCTCGACTCTCTTAACCACAACTCAATCTGTAACTGTATATAACTCGGTTGCCTGTCAAAGGACGCAAGTGTGTCAGCACACTTTCCTGGTAACTAGAAGTCTAAGACTTCTAAGGTAGTAGATCCTATTAGAACGGAATTTAATACAGTGCCAATTTATGGTAAAATTACTATTTTACCCTCGGTCCCGAAACTTCCAAAAATTCCATAATTCAAGCCTAATCTCTTATTTGAGACTAAAAAGTCATATTCTAACTCCTAAAGATGATTTTGGTTACAAACTGGCAATTTACCCATTTTCCTATTTTCCGAAAGATCGTTAAGGTCCAACTTCGACATCAAATAAGAAATTCGAATAAACTTATAAAAATTCTGAAATAATTCTCTAGATCATCTATGATATCTCATCTACTCCTAGGAGCAAGAATTTCTTAAAACTGTTCACCCTTCACTTCTACAAAAATTTCCAAAGTTGGTTACAACACTTGAAGTTTGCTATACTTAGCCAAAATCTGAGTGCACTTTGAAAAATCATAACTCGTAAACTACTCGTTGGATTTATCCCAAATTTTGATATGTTCTACTATAAAATCTTATCTATAATATATCCAAAATTCAGCCGCAAAGGAGATCAAGATCCTATTTAAAACTATCTCACAAAACCGAATTTCAGCACAACAGAAAAACTGCTTACGACTCAATCTTTGAAAAATCATAAATCCCAAACCACTCTCTGGATTCCTCTCAAATTTTAATATGTTCTACAACAATATGTCAACTATATCATATCCAAAATTCAAGCCCAACGGAGATCAAGAGATTATTCAAAACCATCTCACAAAACAGCATCACTTGCTATTTTCCCCAACACTCAACACATATATAAAAACTTCATGAGGCGTCAACTTTGGAACACAATAACTTTCAAACTGTAACATGGATTCTGCTAAATATTTAGTATGATTTACTATGCAATCCCGTCTATGACCTATAAAAACCTCAACGGTGGATCTTCAATGTAACTCCTTAACATTGGTCTACAAGATAGGCAATTTCCCACTTCAAAACTGAAGCAATTAAAATTCATTTACAGCAGTTTATGGTCACAACTATTTTTGGCAGCTCACTCAGCAAATACTCTCTACTTATCTCACAACTCACTACTCAAGTTTCAACCCAATTGTATCTCAACAACAAAGTATACCCCTACTATCAAAGTATGAAGACGAACTCTTACCCACGAGTCTGCAGTAATTGAGGGACGTAATAATCCCTTTATCCAACCTTGGCTACTGAGTTTTGGACTACCGGACTGGAGTGAAGATTGGGCGAGCTGCAGTTGTGTCGGCAGTCCTTACTGCCTTTCTCAGATTTGAAGATGGATTGTTGCTGTTTGGTTTGCTCGATTCAATGGTCTGAGATTGTGAAACTCAAGCCTTCTGCACGTGAATTCAGAATTCAACCACGAGATTAGGCTCAGCAGGAAGAAGGGAAATAAACTAGTATACCCAGACTCACCAGTATAAAACACTCGTCTGTACAGAAGGCTCGCTTGGCCAAAACATTGTGTGCAATACCTCGCTATCGTCTGGATCTCACAGCAAGGAGCGCCCGGCTTTGTCTGAGAGTGTCGTTGTGTATTTAGGATGAAGTTCTGTACGCAGAAAAGTTAGGAAGGGAGAGTGTAGAGGCGTGGGCGAGCATAGAAGGGGAAAGCACGAGCGTCCCTTGCTGTTATGATGTGTGATGCCAGAAGAATGTGATGGGGGAAGGAAGTTCTTGGAGTAAGGGTGTGTGGGTGGTGCTGCAGCAGGCGGAATCCAAGTGCGGGGAAGGACAAATCTGGACGCTCAGAAGGTAGAGGTGAAGTGAGAGAACCGATTGAAGATCTGCAGCTATTACGAAGGAAGGTATCAAGGGAGGTAGCGTGATTACAACCGTTACAATCTGTCGTTCCCCGTCACCTACAGATCGCTCCTGGGTTGCTGCTGGGCGTGTTGGACTATTGTTGGATGTTCTGGGCTCCTGGGCTGCTGCTGGGCGTGTTGAACTGCTGCTGGACGTGCTAGGCCGAGTGTTCTCACAAGGACCATGTTGTGGGCTGCAAGAATTGTTGGGACTGCTGTGGGCTGCGAGAATTGTTGGGCTGTTGTGGGCTGAAAAATACAAGAAAGATGGCTGAAATAATTGTAAGAAAGATGGGCTGAATTGTTTGTCAAAAATCTGTCAAAACTCGTCATGGCCTTGTCAGGCCCATGAATGAGTTTGTCACAGATTTGTCGGGCTTTGTCATGGCGTCGTCTCAGCTTAGTCATGATCTCATCACAGCTTGTCATGATCTCGTCTAAAGTCATCGATACGAAAGAATTATAATAACTAGGGTTTGATATAAATCTATCATTTTATGTGAATTAAATTTTACATAAAATAATAAATAATTATAAGAATCAGAGCTTGATATAATTTTATTATTTTATGTGAATTAAATTCTACATAAAATAATAAAATTTAGGAAGAAAGAAATACTAGATAGAATGGGAAACCATCAACGGTTCGAAATCCGATTTGATTCAGAATTAAACGCAATAAAAATTCCGGATGTTACATCAGTACCGCCTTAAAATAAGTTTCGTCTCAAAACTTAGAACAAGGTACTTAATTAAACAACTTCGTAAATAAACTTGTATATCCTAGTCTCACTAAATTTTAATTTTGTTTTCTAAACTCCTGTAACCCTATCAAAACGTAACGAAAAAATCCGGTCGTTACAGTGTCTTTGAATTTTCAGGACATCTCTCATTCTTTAGGTGCATGCGAAGATCTCGTGCCAAGGATTTAGCTCCATTCGATCCCGAACCGGAGAAAACCCTTAAGACTAGATCCAAGAGCATTAAGAAGAAGAAGGAAATGGCCGGAAGAGATCTTCAAGCTGAGTTGAATGAGGCCTTAGAGCAACTTAGGCTAAGGGATGAAGCCTTGGAAAATGAGAGGAGACTTGCCAATGAGAGGCAAGAAGCAACTAGGAGGGAAATTGAAGAGATTAGGCAAGCTCTTGTACAAAGGGAGCTTAATCATCAACAACCTCCACCTCCACCACCACCGCAGCCGGCGGTTAAGTTCGGTTCGAGCCGATCATCATTGAGGAGCCACAAACGCTAGGGCAATGCATGGATCCAGCCCAAAGAGTGCACCGTCCGGGTGTAAACTTCGGAGATCCCGCAGCCCATGACTATGAGCTCCGCCCTGAAGTGCTACAAATGATCCGACACAATCAATTTGGAGGAATGGAAGGAGAGTCTCCTCATCAACACTTGATGAACTATGAGATCTTGATGGAGACTCTAAGGCCACCTAGATTGGAGAGCAGCAACTATAAGCTTAGGGCTTTTTTCTTCTCACTTACGGATAAAGCCTTGGCTTGGTACCAATCCCTTCCACTAGGACGTGTGAGTACATGGGAGGAGATGACAACCGAGTTCTTGACAAAGTTCTTCCCACCTTCCAAGACAACCGAGCTAAGAGGGAAGATCAATGCCTTCGTGATGAAGGATAGAGAGAGCCTATTCAAATCTTGGGAGAGGTTCAAAGACCTCCTCCTAGATTTTCCATACCATGGGATACCGAAGATAGATCTATTGGAGATTTAATTCAAGTGGCTTGATGAGGATAGTCAATTCAAGCTCCAATCGCTTTCCGGAGGAACATTCACGGAGAAGAATGTGGATGAGGCTTGGGATTTTGTAGAGAAGCAAGCCTTGGTGATAGAGAAGTACTCCCATAGGAAGAGTGATGGGAGGAAACCGGGAGAATATGAAGTAAGTGAAGTTGCCATGAGCAACTACAAACTTGATGCAATCAATAATGAGCTTAAGTATTTGAGGGAGTTGTGTGCCACAACCTTGAAGAATCAAGCAAGTCCTCAAGTGCAAGTGCAAACCAACTCGGCTTCCAAGGAGGAGGACATTAACTACATGGGGAGGGGTAACTACAACATTTATCAAGGCCCTAGGAACTTCAACAACAACAGCCGGCAATACAACAATTACCGGCCTAATCACAACCATCCTGGGTTCTCCTAATCTTAACCGGATGGTGCCTTGAACCCTCCCGCTTCCACAAGCGCAGCCCCACCGCCTAAGGCTCCATAAGAGCCTCCACCCGGTTTTGCTCAACCTCCCAAGGATATAACCGAAATGATGTTTGAACAATTGCTTGGAAGGTTGAGTGGACTTGAGAGCACGGTGACATCCATTTCTAAGGCTCAAAAGGTGCTAGAACCACAAGTGTTCTAAAAGGCGGGTGAAGTACAAAGGGATCCGGGAAAGCTTCCCGGAAGGACCGAGCACAATCCATGAAGCCAAGTGTTGGCCATTACCACAAGGAGTGGGCTGAGAATGAAGGATCCCTTACCTAAGGGGAACGACAAAGGAAAGCAAGTAGTGGTGGAAGAAGAACCATTGTAAGAAGAAGCAGGCAAGAGCAAGGATGATGAGCCAACATATGTGGCACCTCCTCCATACAAGCCACCACTACCATTCCCACAATCACGAGCAAGAGATTGTTTGGATAAGCACTTCGGTAAATTCCTTGAACTCATGTCTAAATTGCATATTAACGTTCCGTTCATGGATGCAATTCTAGGTATGCCGGCCTATGGAAAGTTTTTGAAGGAGATAATCTCCAACAAGAGGAAGTCGGAGGAGTATGGAGAAGTGATAATGACAAAGACATCTTCCGAGTTGATTCAAACTATGAGGGAGGAGATGCCTCCTAAGCTGCGAGATCCGGGATCTTTTTGTGCGCCAATTGGGGTTGAAGAAGTGCAATATGAAGCCGTATGTGACCTTGGAGCAAGTGTAAGCATTATCCCGCTTGCACTTTTCAATAAGGTTGGGATAGGAGAACCGAAGCCGGTCAAGATGACCCTCTACATGGCGGACCGTTCAATCACTTACCCCGTAGGGATCCTAGAGGACATACCGGTTCAGCTTGGGAAGTTCTATGTGCTAATCGATTTTGTTGTTTTGGACATCCCAGCGGACTACCCGGTTCCTATCATTTTAGGAAGGCCATTCTTAGTCACATCCGGATGTTTAGTGGATTGAAAAAATGGAATCCTCTCTTTCAACATAGGGGAAGAGAATATCAAGTTCAAGCTGTCCACAATGATGAAGGGGTCAGCCCTTGGTGTAGATGTCTTCAACATCGTTGAGGAAGAGGAGTCTCGAGAAGTTGTGAGCTCGATCTTGATCAAGGACCCACTTGAGAGGGTTTTTAGCTTGAGTTTGATGGAGGAAGGAGTTGAGGATGATTGCAATGAAGAAATCCAAGCTTTGGATGCATTAGAAAAGGAGACAAGTGCTGAATTTGAAGTGCACGAAGTATTGTTGAAGCACTGCAAGAACCACGGCCATGAAGCAAGAACCACGCCCATGGTTATACCCGTGGAACTCTCTGTAATGTCCAATTGTGAAAGTCTCTCCAATTCCACGCCCGTGGTTGTGCCAGAGGTCGTGGTTTTGCCCGTGGTTTCTCCAAAAAGTCCCTTAGTTGTTGATCAAGCTTCAAGGAGTCTTGGAGAGTCTTCAATGGCTTTGGATTCATCTAATGTGGAGCTATATGGATCACATCCAACCGAAAAAGGTCCTCCTAAACTTATCCCGTGATTGTGAATGCATCTTTGAATGATGATAAGCTTGATAGATTGTTGAATGAATTTAAATTGCATAGGAGAGTTATTGGTTACACCATTGATGACTTAGTTGGAATTAAACCTTGCTTGTGTATGCATAAAATCTTGATGGAAGACAACCATAAACCTTCAATTGAACCTCAAAGAAGATTGAACCCTATTATGAAAGAGGTAGTCAAGAAAGAGATCCTAAAATTGCTAGATGCGGGAATCATTTTCCCGATTTCGGATAGTAAATGGGTTAGTCCCGTACATGTTGTTCCTAAGAAGGGTGGTATGACCAAAGTAACTAATGAAAACGATGAACTAATCCCAACTAGGACGGTTACGGGGTGGAGAATGTGTATTGACTATAGAAAACTTAATGTGGCCTCTAGGAAAGATCACTTCCCTCTTCCCTTTATTGACCAAATGCTACAAAGGTTAGCCCAACATTCACATTTTTGTTACTTAGATGGCTATAGTGGGTTTTTCCAAATCCCTATTCACTTGGATGACCAAGAGAAAACAACATTTACTTGTCCTTGGGGAACATTTGAATATAGGAGAATGCCATTTGGGTTGTGTAATGCACCCGCCACCTTTCAAAGGTGTATGATGGCTATTTTTTGAATATATTTAGAATATTATGGAAGTGTTAATGGATGATTTCTCGGTGTATGGCTCTTCATTTGATAATTACTTGGCTAACTTGTCTTTGGTGTTAAAGCGATGTGAGGAAACTAACCTTGCGTTGAATTGGGAGAAATGCCACTTCATGCTGAGTGAAGGCATAGTGTTGGGACACTTGGTTTCCCAACGAGGCACTGAGGTTGATAGAGAAAAGATAGAAACAATAGAGAAGTTGCCACCACCTACCTCGGTGAAAGGGGTAAGGAGTTTCTCAGGGCATGCCGGTTTTTACCGGAGGTTTATAAAAGATTTCTCTAAAATTTCTAAGCCTCTTACTAACCTACTAATGAAGAATGTTGAGTTTGTTTTCTCCAAAGATTGTCTTGAAGCATTTTGTAGGTTGAAGGATGCTTTGATCTCCGCCCCTGTAATGCAACCTCCGGATTGGAGCTTACCATTTGAAATAATGTGTGATGCGAGTGAAGTGGCCGTTGGGGCTGTTTTAGGAGAAAAGAAAGATGGGCTTACACATGCCATCTACTATGCTAGCAAGATGCTAGATGAAGCCCAACTCAATTATACCACAACCGAGAAGGAGTTGCTAGCGGTGGTGTATGCCTTTGAGAAGTTCCGGTCATATCTTGTTGGAGCAAAGGTCATTATGTACACGGATCATGCTGCGATCCGTTATCTCCTCATAAAGAAAGGCGCCAAGTCTTGCCTCATTCGGTGGATCCTTCTCCTCCAAGAATTTGACTTAGAAATTCGGGACAAGAAGGGTTCCGAAAATTCAGTAGCGGACCATCTTAGTAGGCTACCACCATTGGAGATTGAGAGAGATGACATCCCGATTGATGACTCATTCCGGGATGAGAAATTGAAAATGATGGAGGAGTGCCTACTTCAAGTGTCTAGAGTGAGTGAGCCATGGTATGCAGATATAGTGAACTACCTTGTGTGCGAGGAGGTGCCACCCGGTCTATCGTATGCCCAAAGGAAAAGGTTTTTCAAGTGAGGCATTACTATTGGAGTGAGCCTCTCTTGTTTAAGAGAGGACCTGATGGAGTCTTTAGGAGGTGCATTCCGTAGGATGAGGTGGAGAATATGATCTGCCATTGCCACTCCTTGCCATGTGGAGGCCATGCTAGCTCACACAAGACGTGTGCAAAGGTATTGCAATCCGGTTTTTATTGGCCTAACTTGTTTAAGGATGTGAAGAATTTTGTGGTAGCTTGTGACGCTTGCCAAAGGACGGGCAACATCTCAAGGAGGAATGAGATGCCCTTGAACCACATACAAGAGGTTGAAGTCTTTGATGTTTGGGGTGTAGACTTCATGGGGCCATTCCCCGCTTCATGTGGAAACCTCTACATTCTCTTGGTGGTGGATTATGTGTCGAGACGGGTAGAGACAATCGCCTCTCCCACAAATGATGTCAAAGTTGTGGTGCGGTTCTTCAACCGAGTCATCTTCCCTAGGTTTGGAACACCAAGAGTGATCATAAGTGATGGAGGGAAGCATTTCTCTAATAGGAACTTTGGGGTGACTCATAAGGTGGCCACACCTTACCATCCCCAAACTAGTTGCCAAGTGGAGATCTCCAACCGGGACATAAAAGGAATACTTGAGAAGACGGTTTCTAGGACAAGAAAAGATTGGGCTATGAAGCTCGATGATGCTTTGTGGGCATATAAAACCGCTTTCAAGACACCAATTGGCACCACTCCCTACAAGCTAGTTTATGGCAAGTCTTGCCACCTTCCGGTGGAGATGGAGCATAGGGCATATTGGTCCATAACGTGGCTGAATTTTGACCTCAAGGAGGCCGGTGAGAAGAGGTTGCTAGACATTAATGCTCTTGAGGAGATCCGGTTGGATGGTTATGAAAATGCCCGGATTTACAAGGAAAGGACCAAGCATTTGCATGACAAACGCCTCATCCCAAAGGAGTTGAGTGAAGGTAACTTAGTCCTCCTCTTCAATTCAAGGCTGCGGCTCTTCCCCGGAAAGCTAAAGTCAAGATGGACGGGTCCTTATGTGGTAAGGAAGGTCTTCCTCCATGGAGCGGTTGAGATAGGTGGGGAGCATTGTGAAGATTTTAAGGTGAATGGGCACCGTTTGAAGAAGTATATCCCGGAAGCTCCGGTGGATATGATTGCCCCACTTCACCTTGAGTGAAACCCTCCTGAATTTGGTCAAGTAAATGACCTTAAAGAAGTGCTTAATGGGAGGCAACCCATTGGTACATATCTTTCCCTTTTCGTTTTTGTTTTCGTTTTCGATTTTTTTTGTTTTGGTGTGTTTGTGTGTGTTTGGTGTTTGTGTGCTAGAGTCTAGGTAGCATGGAAGCCTTGCAAGGCATGAGGATGAAGATGATGATCCCGCATCAAACGTGGGTGGAGCGGACGTTGGACGGCTAGCGATGCTTAGCGCGGGTCCCGACGCCATAATGAACATCAAGAGCTCTCTACCACCTTTGATTGATCATCCACCATCACTTCACATGGGTGAACCAAAATACCGAAAACACCATTCTTACATTGTGAGAACTCTCTTTGACTTCTTTATTTAATTTGCACATTGCGGACAATGTGTTCTTAAGTATGGGGTGGGGTTTTCATAATCATTTGCATGATTACATCTAGGAGAGTTTCATTTTGTCACATGTTTCATTAGCTTTTGCATTGTACATATATATTTCGAAAATTTCAAAAAAATTAGAAAATTTAAAAAAAAAATTTAGTGCTTATAAGTTTTGATATGACCCTTATGATGATATTGTTTTGTGAATTGTCTATGGATGGCCATATGTTTTGAATGGATCTGTGCATATGTGGACTTGAAATACATCTCTTGAATCCCGTATATCAATTGTGATTATGATGTTTGCCTTGATTGGATTGAGGATTGATGGTCGAAATTACATGCTAGTTCTTGCACATCATCTAGGAATGATTAAGGCAATTCATCTTTCTCTACTTCTCATCTTGATCATGTTGTTTGAGCACCTCACTAGATATAAAAATTTGACCTCTTTTGGCCCATCCGGGAATCGGAGCATGCTAGTGTGTTGAGTGTGTGAAAAGCAAGTGTGGGTGAAGTTGTTGATAAATGAATATTGTGAATGAAGTGCTGAATTTGTTGTGAAAAGTGTAGAAAAAATATAGGTTTGGGGACTTTAGTTTTGATGACGAGTAACTCGGCACCATTCACATAATCGTGTGTTTGTGCTTTGCCCTAGTTGGATAAACCGAATGTCCTAACGAGCCTTGGTATGTGTGCCCGGTGTGAGGCACCTCGAAAAAATCCCGAGGTCCGCTAATCACCAAGGTTTCGGCTTTTGTACACCAATTCCATTGTCTCAAAAATAAGTGAAAGAAAAAGAAAATAAAAAAGAAAAGATGAAGAAAAATATACACTTGGAGGAAGTTGATCAAAAATGAAATTGTGGAGTTAGTTCCTTTCCTAGATTAGCTTCACATTACCTAGAAAATTCTCACCTTATCACAACGTTTCTTAGCCTCTTCTTTCCTAAGTCCTTGTGACCTATTTGCATGTGTGTAAGACTTAGTGATCTAGATTGGATGTTCTCATGATCATCTTGACTTCTTCATTTTCACCTGTCATGCATGCTTCGAGTTAAGTACAATTGTCTTTCCATGCCTTCAATCATTTGATACATGATTGATTTTCCATTGCCATGAAACATGACTATGAAGGTGATCCAATTTTAGAAGTGCAATTCCAAAAATATTTTTTCTACTTTTTCTGCATTCATAAATCATGTCATCTCGCAGCCTATAGGTGGACCTTGCTCGGGGACGAGCAAGTACTAAGTATGGGGTATTTTGATGACGTGATTTATGACGTTAGATTAGGCATCCATTTAGATAGTTTTCCCCGTTATTCATGCATGGTTTGACATTAGTTCGTGATTTTTACGCTTAATTCATGCATATTGTCGAGATAGACGTCTACACGGGCTTTTGTCGGTTTATAGGTATTTTGGGGAGCTTTTGGAGCTTAATCGATACATTTGAGGATCATTTCTTGTGATGGCACACTTCTGGACTCATTAATGAGCAAGCTAGGAGCAAAGGAGAACACGTAGGACCTTGTTGGTGCATGCCTTGCACCAACTCATGACTTATTGATCCAAAAGGAGTTGTTTATGCAAAACCACGGCCCAGAGTCAGAACCTCGCCCGTAATTGTGGCCGTGGTTTTCTCTAGACAACTGTGACAGCTATCCCACGATCTCCATGCCCGAACCTTGCTCTTGGTGGAGAATATAAGTGGTCCTGCAGGCTGTTGCTGGGGACTCTCTCCCACATTCTCTCCCACATTCTCTTACACACACATCATTCCATGGGTCGATAGACTTGGGGAGGAAGAAAAACACTCTCATTTTGGGAAGGAGAAGAACAACATTAATCCTAGAGTTTTTGGAGCTTTTGAGTGATTTTTGAGTAACCTTGGTTGAGAACATTTGCAAGGATTGTAAGGAACGTTTTGGACCTTCTTTTGAAGGGTTGTAAGTCTTGCTTAAACTTATATTCAGCTGAGTTTGCTTGTTTCCACTTGTTTCATTTCTTTTCCATTTCATTTTCTTGCTATGGAAGCCAAGAATGGTTCTTTGTTGAGTTTGAATCTTAAAATGCATGTTGTTGGCTAAATAGTTGTGATTCTAGGGTAACGGAATGATGGTTATGGCTTGGACTATGATAGAATAGACTTGAATGTACCTTTGGATGAATTGCCTGCTCGAACCTAACCTATGTTGAAAACCACGGTGTGTTCATACCCTTCCACGGCCGTGGTTCTGTATGATCCACCCGTTATTTTCTCTGTTGTGCTTGTATTGATAAATCTGAATGTTAGGATGTTAATTGTCGAAATCCTAGTGTTTGTTAAGCAAAATCTAGCCTAGGGTGACCTAATGCTAGCAAACTAAGTGAGGGAAGAGACCTACCTGGTAATTCTTGATCTTAGATATTAAAGATGGTGAACTCTAGGTAGTAGTGAGCCTCACAAGCCGCTATTGGACTGAGTGTGCTAGGATTGATGTTTAGGACTTGCCTTCCCGAGACTTACCCGGTAAGGAGAGGTTTGACCCCTAGATAGCAATCCGGTTTGTGTAGAATTCCCAATCATAGGCTCCTATAGACTTACCCGGTAATAGGACCTTAGGTGAAGGATAGTGGACCATGAGACCTACCCGGTTATTGATCCCACTTGAGAAACACCCTTTCCAACCATACCATAGCTAGTCCAAGGTTGATTAGAAGCTTGAGTCCAATGCCATAACCGGAAGTCCTAACCCCTAGAATTGTTTTTCTCTCTTTGATCACATATCTCGTGTTTGTGTTGCTTGTTTCTGTTGTTAGCTTGAGTTGTTAGTTTGATTTATTAATCTTGCATGATTTGTGATCTTTGTTTGATCACCACAAAAACCAAACCCAAAAATATCATGATTTTCATTTCCTTATTCCTTTCTCTTTTCTTAGACTAGATTTGCACTATCCATGATCACTTGTTTGATTTGATTTCACCTTAGGCTTCGTGTTCAATTTCGGAATACTTTCCTTCCTACATAACAATCCGTACAATGCGGGTTTCACTAGGTTGTTTAGGACTTTAGATCGAGTTTATAAATTTAAGACTTTGTGTGTGCATGTTTTGGGCGAACAAGTTCTTGGCACTATTGCCTTGGATTTGTGTCGTACATTTCTAGCGTAACACTTATGATGAACTTTGTGATCTAGGAACTAGTGTGAGCATCATTCCTCTAGCACTTTGTGAGAAGATCGGTCTTGGAGATCCCAAGCCCGTGAAGATGACTTTATATATGGCGGATCATTCTATTACTCGTCCCGTTGGAATTTTAGAAGATGTTCTTGTCAAGCTAGGTAATTTCTATATACCTATAGATTTTGTGGTTTTGGACATTCCTGCTGATTATCCTATTCCCATCATTCTCGAAAGTCTATTTCTTGCAATTTCGGGTTGCAACGTTGATTTTAAGAACGCCAATTTGTCATTCAATATTGGGGAAGATCGTGTGGAGTTTGCACTCTTACCACGATAAAAGGACAACCCTTAGAAGATGATATCTTCAACATCTATTATGAAGAAGATTCTTGTTCGCTCCAAAAGGTGTGTGCAAACTTTAATATTTATACCAAGAATAATTGCAAATGAGCGAACCCACAGTGTACGGATCGGACGTAATAAAAGCAAGACTTCCAAGGTTGAACACAGGGACAATGGTGAAATAAAGATCGGTAATTCAAGTTGTCAATAGAACACAAGAAACAAATCAAAGCTATCAAAGATGATATAATAGTCAAATAAAGAGAATGCGGTTTCTTGAGATTAAAACATCCAGTTGTGGCTCCGACTCAAGATCTCAAAAGATAGCGTGGACAAAGCTGAGGTTTGCAAAGGGAAGGTGTTTCTAAGGTGGGAATAGATCACCGGGTAAGTCTCACTACTCACTATCCCACACCAAAGATCCTTTTACCAAGTAAGTCTCAAGGTTCTAAGGAAAGGAACTATAATGTCAAACCAACACACAACCCAAGGGGATAGAACCAACCTTTACCGGGTAAGTCTCAGGCTAATTCTCAAAGATGGGATGAAGGCACACTCAAACCCCAATAAAGGATAAACCTTTATTACCTATACTAATGATTTTGGGTAAACAAACAAAGGAATCACCGGGTAAGTCTCATCCTAGGCTTGCGTTGAACCAGGAAAGGTATAACAAGGATAGGATTTGGCAAACAGAAACCTCAACTCAGATAAGGATCAGGAAAGGGCTCGCCTCGCTCAGTTTATGTACCATCTCGGTCGAGATGTTCCACAGCTGACCGAGGTGTTCGTCGGTTAAGGTAAAGGCTCGATCTTTCAAGGTCCACTGGGTTAAGATCATTCTATCATCGTCTTTCCCACAATTTTCAGCCAATCACCCTAAAATCGCATAAAGAACTTAGCCAACAATCATCATGAGAAAAATAATAAAATTTATAAGAAAGGAATCAATATTCAAACAAGAAAACCTTAACA
Organism: Fagopyrum homotropicum; assembly: GCA_033239125.1. Classification (NCBI taxonomy): domain Eukaryota; kingdom Viridiplantae; phylum Streptophyta; class Magnoliopsida; order Caryophyllales; family Polygonaceae; genus Fagopyrum; species Fagopyrum homotropicum. The sequence continues at coordinate 75,053,015 of BSWB01000004.1, forward strand.
CAAAGGTCTCACTAAATGAATGAATCAAAAAAACAACAATCAGTGTTCCTTAATCACATATCAGAAAAGACAACAAAACCAAACCAACTAAGAAAGTCTTACAAACTTTCTTTAAAGCCAACTTCAACTTGATTTCTTCCATTCTTGATCTTCAACCTTCAAACTTCCTTCAAAACTCTTCAGACTTCCTTCACAAAATCCTTTAAAAAATCAGTGATCCGAAGATGGTTGAATTGCAGAAAATCCAACCCTTTATATAGGAGAATTACCTTCAGAAGATAAAATATCTTAAAAAGATAATTTTTTTAAAATATATCTCCATATCTTTTAAATTATATTAGCCAAAAAGATAACTTCCTTCCAGAAATCCAGCCAAAAATATGTGATATTCACTTTCCAAAAATATAAGATCTCAGCCAAAAATAAAGATCCCGTTGTCCCGTCATCAGTTCGCCTCGGTCCAGACGCTCCTCAAGATTACCTCGGTCGAGGTGGTACTGTAGCTGACCGAGGTGAATCTTAGCTGAAAGTGAATTTCTCTAATCTGGTCCAAAATCAATCTTCTAGATCCTTTTCATGGATCCTGAGATCTTCTTATAACTCCTAAATGCTCCAGAATGTAGCTCCAATGAATCCTTAGCTTCCTTAGCTCCATTTCGATCCAAAACGTTCCAATTTACCTTCAATTACAATGAAACTAGGTGTAGACCTCGATTTCCACAAAGGTAGACAAAACAACATTATAATCAAAGAATATACATCCATACATGCAGATTTATGAAGATTATACGTCCAAACCAATCCCAAAATATAGACTATAATACATGCTATCATAATACCCCATACTTGTCCCCAAGTAAGATCCAAATCTTAGATACAAGATAGAATGGATTATAAGTCAAAAAGATCAATGAAAAACATTTCAAAACATTTTGTGGTGTGCTCCACTCATAGATCACCCTAAGAGAATGGTTCATGGCAAATAAAATCAAAACACGATCAAAACTTTTTATAAATATAAGAAAGTTGTTCATCTTTGCATAAAATCATATAATGCATAATAAATCATATTTATCAAAATCAATCATGTATCATCCAGTTTAAACGACCAAGAAAATCTACAAGCTCGTGGTCTCAAGGGCTTTCCACAAGAGGTCAAGAAACGTGTTAGGGTGGGATGTATATAGGGTATGTGGTGTTAGAATCCGGGAATATGATCTTACTTCACTTTCTTTGAATCTCAACATCTTCCAACAATAAGCTTTGCTTATTTTTACTTTACTTTTTGGGATGCATGGACAGAGGTGCACAATAACCGAAGCCTAGGAGATCTGCAATCATCAATTTTTCGAGATGCCTCAAACCCTTAATGCACATACCATGACCCGTTAGGAATATCGCTCAATCCGACTTTTGCAAGACACAAACAACCGGCTATGTGAATGGTTCCGAGTTACTCATCATCATGATTGACTTCCCAAAACCTAATTTTTTTTTCTAACACTTTCAACCAACATCTCAACTTCACTTTCACTTGCATTTCGTCACTTGCTTCCAAATTCCCGGATAGGTAAAGGGAGGCAAAAATGTATATGAGGATCTAAAGCATGGTCAAGAAGAAGAAGAGGAGAGAATGAATTGCCTTAATCATCCCAGGAAGAATGTGAGAGAACTCATCATGTGGTGTCAACCTTCAAATTCAACATAATTTTGATAAAAACAAAGTATTAAACATGCAAAAGTTTATAACAAAGCATTTTACAACTTAAACATATCATAAAACCTTTCGAGCATATAAAGATTTCAAAACCAATCTGCAAACAAAATTATCATCGAGTTCATATCCAGAGAAGAAGCACAAAAACGTTTCGAAAAACTCTCACTTAAAAGCTCATCTCGGTCGAGGTCAAAAAAAAAAAATTTCAAACTAGTTTTCGACGTTTTTCTCAAACAGAAACCTGCTTGTATGCATGTAATGACAGATAAGCATATAGAGCCAAATAAAATAGTAATATCCAAGAGAGTCATACAAGAGTCATACACATAAGGTTAAGTAATACATCCAAATACCCCATACTTGGGACACATTGTCCCAATGGGTCAAATATAAGTCTAAGGAATCAGAAAACGCACCGAACCTAGCTGAACTGCATAATAAATAAAAGAAATCAATGAAGCTTTAATCCTCGTCAGTTGGCGGTGGTGGATGTGGAATGTAGGGATGATGGGACGGGTCAAATAGATAGCCCATGACCTGCTGATGTTGGATCTCAATCATCCGTCTAGTGAAGTGTTGGTTCTCCATTATCTGATGCGTCTATCCCTCAATATGTCTGCGCTCCTCAGCAAAGTGTTCATGAATGTCAACTATTAGGGATGCGTAGGCATCTATCATCTGATCTATAAGATCATCAATCTATCGGTGAGCCTCGGGATCTCTACGGCGACGGGATTTGTGCTGAGGTGGAGGTGGTGGTTGTGCTGCTCTCTCATCCACTGTTACCTCATCATCAAGGTCGACAACGGGAACACTAGGGCTGCCGGTATCAGTACCGGTCTCCATGGCAGCTCCTCCATCATACCCCTCATCATCATCATCATCAGCTGCTGCATTTCCCGCATCATGCATGTAAGGGAACCAAGTAGTAGACCAATACTGATGATCGAAAATAGAAAACTGAGATGACCACATAATGTCTTGTGGTACAGTTGTCTCCCATGGCATAGCAATGTAAGGCGTGCCAAGGCCACGAGGAACAAGAATACCTCTAGTGATAATCTCCTATAGTCCTAGCGGCTTTGCACCTGTAACAAGTGTACAGACTGATAAGACCAAGCCCATGGAAGTGGCGATGTGAGTCACCAACCAACCCCAACAGATATCTCCCTACGACTTTCCCTTGATCTTGTGTAGGTCATCTGCCAGCATGGCTGCAAAGTCAGGCACTCCTCTGGTCACCATGAAGAATAAACTCAGCAGCTCTCCTTGATGGATCTTCTGGGGCGTCTCAGTACGAGCTAGAAGGGTCTCACTGATTATCCTGTGAGAAAGGCAGAAAGCGAGATGGAAAATAATACGCTCCCGGGAATCTCCGGGCCTCCACCTGTCACTATGGCCCGTCACATGGGGTATCTCGCCCCAGAAACTCCGAGCCACCGCTAGGGAAGGAAAGTCAGTCACAGTCGGTGTAGGAAAACCAAAAATCTCTCTAAACTGATCCATGGGAACCACATAGTTCTTGTTCAGCAGCCGGTTCTTGATTCCTTGACTATCCGGTACATAAGTCACTGAGCTTACAAACTCCATCGTCGGCTCCAGATAAGACGGCGCTCTGATATCCATGAACTCCTCAAGACCAGTCATGGAGATTATCTTCTTCAAGTCCTCCACCACATGGAGGCACTCGAAGGCATCAACATGAAGAAAATGCGGGGCAACGATCGAACACCCGCAAATATGGTCATAATCTTTTTGGTGACGCTCGTGGATCACCGGAATGGAAAAGTGAGAAGTAGAGGGGGGAGAAGAATAGTGGGAACTTCTAGGCATGTCCTTCAAGGTCAATTGACGATCATATGTGCTGCTCATGTTTCTGGATGAAGAACACCTCAGTTCCCCTAAGAACACCTCGGTAGAGACATAATCGATTGGACCAACGCGAATTGTTGTTCGAACGTAGTCTTTGAATCTGTAAGATTCTCCCCCCAAGTCACTACCAAAAGCTTCCTAAGGGGTACTTATATCTTTTTCAACAACAATCAGTGGCAACCAATGCCAGATCTGCTCAAAATCGACAAAAGAAGGAAGGAGTTAGGGTTTGGAACGAAATACCCTAGATTCTGCAGATTGAAGTGTTTTCCTTGCTGTTTGATGCTTGGAAAATGAATCTCTTGCTTCCTCCGGTGAAATCGAGCCAAGAAACGTGGAATACAGTAAAGAATCGAGAAGTTGAGGGTGAAGTGCCGCCGCGGTCGAGGTGAGAGTAGAGAGGGAAAAAGTTGAAGAGTGAGAAACCGTTGTGCCTTTTATACCCCTCTCTGAATTTAATCACACCTTTGTCGAGATGGTCCCGAGCGGACTGAGGTGTCAGACTTGATGTCAAACCTAGTCGCGTTGGTTGACGAAGAACATGTCGGTCGAGGTGCTGTGACAGCAACCGAGATGTGTCTCAGTCAAGCTCCGTCTTCTCAATTTCTCAAACTTCTGTCCTTCTAGTGTAGCTCCTGAGCTACAATCCTTCCTTCGAATATACCTGGTTCTTGTCTAGAGGATGCAAAAACAAAACGAAGCAGACTATCTAAAACTAAGCTAGAAAAAGGAAAAGAAAGCAAAACCTTGGGTTGCCTCTCAACAAGCGCTTGGTTTAAGGTCTCTAGTTGGACCGTACGTCATCCTCAAACAAGGTATAGTGGTGCAATCTCTTCAGCCGGGACTTTCGGTCGGTACTTCTTCAGCCTATGACCGTTGACCTAATAACTTCTGCTATTTTCGCCCCATATTTCAACTGCACCATAGGGAAAAACAGTTTTCACAACATAAGCTCCAATCTATCTAGATTTCAACTTCCCTGGAAAAATGCGGAGGCAGGAGTTGAAGAGTAGAACAAGATCTCTTTCTTTGAGCTCCTTGGGAATGATATGCTTGCCATGCCATCTCTTCGTTCTTTCCATGTAGATCTTGGCATTCTCATAGGCGTTTAAGCGCAAGTCCTCCAGCTTATTGATGTCTAAAAGTCTCTTCTCTCCGGCTTCCTTGATGTCGAAATTCAACCACTTGATCGCCCAATATGCCTTGTGTTCTAGCTCAACGGGTAGATGACATGACTTCCCATATACGAAATTGTAAGGGGTGGTACCAATGGGAGTCTTGAATGCGGTCCTATAAGCCCAAAGAGCATCATCCAACTTCATGGACCAATCCTTCCTTGTCCTTGAAATGGTCTTCTCCAAAATTACCTTGATTTCTCTATTCGAGATCTCCACCTGCCCACTAGTTTAAGGGTGATAAGGGGTTGCTACCTTGTGAGTTACCCCATACTTCGATAAAAGTGCCTTGAACTTCCGGTTGATGAAATGTGTCCCTCCATCGCTGATGATGATGCGTGGTGTTCCAAAACATGGAAAGATAGTCCTATTGAAGAACTTCACAACCACCATGGCGTCATTAGTGGAAGAAGCAATGGCCTCTACCCATCTAGAGACATAATCAACAGCTAAAAGAATGTAGAGGTTCCCTACGGATGAAGGAAAAGGTCCCATGAAATCAACTCCCCATACATCAAAAATCTCAACCTCCTGAATGTTGTTGAGTGGCATCTCGTTCCTTCTAGATAAGTTCCCTGTTCTTTGGCATGCATCACAAGAAACAACAAACACTTGCACATCCTTAAATAATGTAGGCCAAAACAAACCAGAACGTAATACCTTAGAGCACGTTTTTTGAGTGCTAGCATGTCCTCCACAAGGAAGCGAGTGGCAAGGCCGTATGACACTAGAAGCTTCATCCTCCGGAATGCATCGTTGAAGCATCTCATCCGGTCCTCTCTTGAACAGTATAGGTTTAGTCCAATAGTAGTGACAAACATCCTTGAATAACTTCTTCCTTTGAGCGTACATCAATCCGGGCGGGATTTCTTGACAAACAAGGTAATTGACGATATCAACATACCAAGGCTCTTTACCATCAGAAATTTAGCGAAGCTAGTGCTCCACCAACTGTAAGTGAGCCTCAGAAAGTTTGTCGTCCTGAGTTGACGACATCTCGCCTGCTGTTTCGGTCGGGGCCCGAGGTGGGTGACCGAAATATTATTTAGATAAGAACACCTTGCTTGCTCGAGGAAGTGCCTCGGTCGAGGTACTTGAACTAGAACCGAAACCTAATGTGCTTTTCTTCTCCTGAATCAATTTATCAAATCTAGTTCCTGGATCTGCTTCCAATGCTTTTAAGCTTCGTAAATCTGCATCACAACAGACATCTATACCTTCTTTCATCAAACTAAAACTAAGAACTTTTTCAAGAGAATCGTTAATAAGGATAGAGCTCACCAATTCTCTAGATTCTTCTTCATCATAGATGTTGAAGATGTCATCCTCCAGTGGTTCTCCCTTCATTGCAGTAAGCAATGCGAACTCCACATGATCTCCACCAATGTTGAATTTCAACTTGGCGTTCTTACAATCCACGTTGCAACCTAAAGTTGCTAGAAACTCCTCCAAAATACCAACGTGATGGGAACCTCCTCCAAAATACCAACGTGACGGGTAATGGAGAGATCCGCCAAGTATAACTTCATCTTCACGGGTTTGGGCTCTCCAAGTCCGAATTTCTCACAAAGCTCCAGCGGGATGATGCTCACACTGGCTCCTAGATCACATAATGCATCATAGGTTACATCCCCAACTTGAATGGGAATGCAAAATGAACCGGGATCCCTCAATTTAGGTGGCATCTTCTCCTTAATGATTTGAATGAGCTTAGAAGACCTAGATGTCATCCTTACTTCACCAAAATCCTCCAACTTCCTCTTCCTTGATAGGATCTCTTTCAGAAACTTCCCATATGCGGGCATCCCTTGAATGGCATCAAAGAAATGGATTTTAATATGTAGCTTATTCATAAGGTCTAGAAACTTAGCAAAGTATTTATCTAGATGTGCACTCGCCATTGACTGAGGGAATAGAAGTGGTGATTTATAAGCAGGAGGTGGAACATAAACTTCAGATTTATCTTTCGCTTTTTGGGGCTCCATCTCGGTTGGCACATCGACCGAGGTGTTCCTCCTCTGATCTTGGTCCGAGGTGTTCCTCATCTGGTCATGGCTCGACTGAGGTACTGGATTTGCAGTCTTCAATCCACTGCATGTTGTAATTGCCATGATTTGTCCTTTAGGGTTGCTCTTTGTCCTTGCTCTCTTTCCTTTTTGTTCTAAGGCTTTTTGTGCCTTTGAATATGAATTCATAGACGTCTCCATAGCGTTGATCTTGATCAAAATTGCTTCCAGCACAGCATCTGCCTTCTTTCGTGGCTGGGACGAACTTAATGCAGGCTCTTGGCTTCTCAATGGAGTAGAAGAAGAAGAGGGGGCGTTAAGAGCATTTTCAGCTTGAGAATAAGGGTTACCGGAATTTTGTTGATTAGATCTCCAATTGTTGTTGTTGGAGTTTCTGTTGTTGTTGTTGTAATTGTTGTTCAGTGGCCCTTGATAGTTGTTTCTTCCTTGGTATCCACCGTCTTGCTCCTTCTTCGTTTGAGCTACTAAAAGCTCCTTTAATGCTTTCACTTCATTGCTAAGCGAGGTGAGTTGTGCTCCATTTGATGATGTGTCTTGAAAGCTAACTCTCCTTGTTCCATCCTCACCTCTTTGATGGGAGTACTTTTCCATGTGTAAAGCTTTCTTTTCAATGAAATCCGAAGCTTCATCTATCGGCATATCCATGAAGGTGCCGACGGTAAGTAATTGGAGCTTGAATTGAGTATCCCCATCCAAACCCTTGAAGTAAATTTCCAGCAACTCGATTTTTGGAATCCCATGATGTGGGCAATCCAACAAAAGGTCCTTGAACCTCTCCCATGACTTGGACAAACATTCTTTGTACTTCATAATAAAAGCATTCATCTTGCCCCTCAATTCAATGGTCTTAGAAGGGGAAAGAACTTATTAAGAAACTCCGTCGTCATCTCTTCCCAAGTGTTGATTTTTCCGGCCGGAAGATATTGATACCAAGCAAGAGCCTTGTCTTTCAAAGAGAAGTAGAAAGGCCTCAACTTAAGTTGTTATTCTCCACTCTTGATGGTCTCAAAGTCTCCATCAGAATCTCATAATTTTGCAAGTGCTGATGCGGAGACTCTCTCTCCAAACCTCCAAATTGACATTGTGGAATCATGGTTAGAACTTGAGGTCTAAGTTCATAATCATGCTCAGCAGGATCACCTAGGTTGACTCCTGGACACCTGACTTGCTTATTGGGGTCCATCCTCTGTCCTAGGGTTCGTGGAACTCCAGCAAAAAGAACATCTTGGATTGGCATCCGAAGTGGTCGGTGTATCTCGGCCGGGGCAACTGGGATTGGGTCTTGCCTCGGTCGAGGTAGAAACTGAGCCCTTAGAGCGGCCATATCTAATTCAATTCCTTCATATCTTGCGCTAGTTTTGTCTCTCTCTCTCTCGTTGTAACTCTTCTTTACTGAAGCGCAGAGGTTCCAATGCCTCCTTCACTTCGGCTTCAAGATCGCGATTGTCTTGATTGGCCATCTTAGCTTCTTTCAATCTTCTCTTATAGGTCTTTTTCTGGTTCAGGTTTGTAAGGAACGATTTTCTTTCTAGCACGAGTTCTTCACATAAACCTAAGGAAAGTCCTGCGAAAACACTCAAGTAAAGTAGTCAAAATCAACAAGGGCAATAGCCCCAAAAGACAACCGAAACCAAACTTGGTCTTGACCAAGTCCCCGGCAACGGCGCCAAAAACTTGTTCGCTCCAAAAGGTGTGTGCAAACTTTAGTATTTATACCAAGAATAATTGCAAATGAGCAAACCCGCAGGGTACGGATCAGACGTAATAAAAGAAAGAATTCCAAGGTTGTACACAGGAACTATGGTGAAATAAAGATCGGTAATTCAAGTTGTCAATAGTACACATGAAACAAATCAAAGCTATCAAAGATGATATAATAGTCAGATAAAGAGAATGCGGATTCTTGAGATTAAAACATCCAGTTGTGGTTCCGACTCAAGATCTCAAAAGATAGCGTGGACAAAGATGAGGTTTGCAAAGGGAAGGTGTTTCTAAGGTGGGAATAGATCACCGGGTAAGTCTCACTACCACACCAAAGATCCTTTTACCAAGTAAGTCTCAAGGTTCTAAGGAAAGGAACTATAATCTCAAACCAACACACAACCCAAGGGAATAGAACCAACCTTTATCGGGTAAGTCTCAGGCTAATTCTCAAAGATGGGATGAAGGCACACTCAAACCCCAATAAAAGATAAACCTTTATTACCTACACTAATGATTTTAGGTAAACAAACAAAGGAATCACCGGGTAAGTCTCATCCTAGGCTTGCGTTGAACCAGGAAAGGTATAACAAGGATAAGATTTGGCAAACAGAAACCTCAACTCAGATAAGGATCAGGAAAGGGCTCACCTTGCTCAGTTTATGTACCATCTCGGTCGAGATGTTCCATAGCTGACCGAGGTGTTCGTCGGTTAAGGTAAAGGCTCGATCTTTCAGGGTGCACTGGGGTTAAGATCATTCTATCATCGTCTTTCCCACTACTTTGAGACAATCACCCTAGAATCGCATAAAGAGCTTAGCCAACAATCATCATGATAACAATAATCAAGTTTACAAGAAAGGAATCAATATTCAAACAAGAAAACCTTGTCACAAAGGTCTCAATAACTGAATGAATCAAACAAACAATAATTAGCGTTCCTCAATCACAAATCAGAAAAGACAACAAAACTAAACCAACTAAGAAAGTCTTACAAACTTCCTTCTAAGCCAACTTCAACTTGATTCCTTCCTTCCTTGATCTTCAACCTTCAAACTTCCTTCAAAACTCTTCAAACTTTCTTCAGAAAATCCTTCAGAAAATCCTTCAGAAAATCAGTGATCCGAAGATGGCTGAATTGTAGAAAATCCAACCCTTTATATAGGAGAATTATCTTCGAAAGATAAAATATCTTAAAAAGATAATTTCCTTAAAATATATCTTCATATCTTCCAAAATATATCAGCCAAAAAGATATCTTCCTTCCAGAAATCCAGCCAAAAATATGTGATACTCACTTTCCAAAAATAGAAGATCTCAGCCAAAAATAAAGATCTCGTTGTCCCGTCATCATTTCGCCTCGGTCCAGACGCTCCTCAAGATCACCTCGGTCGAGGTGGTACTGTAGCTAAACGAGGTGAATCTCAAGTGAAAGTGAATTTCTCTAAAGTGGTCCAAAATCAATCTTCTAAATCATTTCCATGGTCCTGAGATCTTCTTATAACTCCTCAATGCTCCAGAATGTAGCAATGACTCTTTAGCTTCCTTAGCTACATTTCGATCCAAAACGTGCCATTTTACCTACAATTACAACGAAACAAGGTGCAGACCTCGATTCCCGCAAAGTTAGACAAAACAAAAATATAATCAAAGAATATACATCCACACATGCAAATTTATGAAGATAAAATGTCAAAGCAATCCCAAAATATAGACTATAATACATGATATCAATTTCCGAGAATTGGTAAGCTCTATCTTTATTAAAGATCCTCTTTAGAAAGTTATGAGTTTTAGTACGATGGAGGAAGGTGAAGATGTTTTATGTGATGCAGATATAAGAAGTTTGGAAGCATTGAAAGCAAATCCAAGAGCTGGATTCGACAAACTTATTCAGGAGATGAAAAGCACATTATGTTTTGGTCACTCTCCTAGCATCTTGACCGAAATGGTTTCTGGAACAAGCGAAGTGACGAAATAGTTTCTGGAACAAGCGAAGTGACCTTCTCTGGAGAATACCTCGGTCCATCATCTCGATCCCCGACCGAGATAGTTTCTAAAGAAAGCGGGATGGTGTAAACTAAAGGTCACCTCGGTTCACCACTTCGGGCTAACCCTAGATGCCTCGACCGAGGTCCACCTGAGGAAAACGACATCTCCTCTTCTTGAAGGGATGTTCTCTTCTTTGTTGATGTAGTTGTTTCTTCCACCTCTTCTGAAGTTTCCAAGTCCTCTTCGATAGAGGAAGGAGGTACGGATCTACCGCTTAAAGCACCTCCTATCTTAGAGCTTAAACCACTCCTAACTCACTTAAGGTACGCATTCCTTGGTCCGGATTCTACATATCCTGTCATTGTTATTGCTACACTTTCTGAAGATGAGTTATCTAAGTTGATGCATGTGTTGAGAAAACATAGAAAGGGTTTGGTTTATACTATTGATGATCTTGTTGGCATTAAGCCTTCTCTTTGTATGCATAAGATCGTAATGGAAGATGATCACAAGACTTGACGGGAACCTCAAAGACGCTTAAATCCAATCATGAAAGAGGTTGTGAAGAAGGAAATTGTTAAGTTGTTGGATGCAGGTATCATATTTTCCATATCGGATAACAAATGGCTGAGTCCGGTGCATGTAGTTCCCAATAAAGGAGGTATGACTGTTTTGACAAACAAGAACAACGAGTTGATTCCTACTAAGACCGTTGCGGGATAGAGGATGTGCATTGATTATAGGAAACAGAATGTGGCCACTCGAAAGGACCATTTCCCTCTTCCATTATCGACCAAATGCTCGAACGGTTAGCACAACACTCCCATTTCTGCTATTTAGATGGTTATAGTGGCTTCTTTCAGATTCCTATCCATCCGGATGATCAAGAGAAGATCACTTTCACTTGTCCATGGGGTACATTTGCTTATTAGAAGATACCATTCGGATTGTGTAACGCACCCGCCACTTTTCAGCGTTGTATGATGGCTATCTTCTCCAAGTATATTGAGGAGATCATGGAGGTATTCATGGATGATTTTTCGGTATATGATTCCTCTTTTGATAAATGTTTGGCTAACCTTTCTCTAGTGTTACAACGTTGCGAAGACACTAATTTCGTTTTGACCTGGGAGAAGCGTCATTTCATGGTTAGTGAAGGGATTGTTCTAGGACACCTCGTTTCCAACCGAGTAATAGATGTCCATCAAGATAAGATCTAGACTATTGAGAAACTTCCTCAACCTTGTTCTGTTAAGGGTGTGCGGACTTTTCTTGGGCATGTAGGTTTTTACATGAGTTTCATCAAGGATTTCTCTAAAATCTCTAAACCGCTTACTAATCTTTTGAATAAAGATGTTGTTTTTTAGTTTTCGCAGGAACGCCTTGATGCATTTTACAATATAAAGGAAGCATTGATCACCGCTCCCATCATTCAACCTCTTGATTGAACCTTGCCCTTTGAGATCATTTGTGATGCTAGTGATGTGGATGTAGGAGCAATACTTAGACAAAAGAAGGATGCCCGGACCAATGCCAGATGAAGCTTAACTGAATTACGCCACTACCGAGAAGGAGCTCTTGGCAGTTGTTTATGCATTTGAGAAGGTTCGCTCTTACTAAGTGGGAGTGAAAGTTATTGTTTATACTCACCATGCAGCTATTCAGTACTTGCTAGCTAAGAAAGATGCAAAGTCGTGCCTTATTCGTTGGATTCTCTTGCTTCAATAGTTTAAATTAGAGATTTGCGATATGAAGGGGTCCAAGAATTTCGTGGCAGATTACCTTACCTGGCTACCAACTATCTTGCCCGAGAAGGACGATCTATCCATAGATGATTCATTCCCCGATGAGCATTTGCATTTGGTGGAGCATTGGACGGGACCTTATGTCTTTCCCCATGGTGCAGTCGAAGTATGGGCTAAAGCTAGTGGAAACTTTAAGGTCAACGGTCATAGGTTAAACAAGTATCAACCGGAAGTTCTAGCTGAGGAGATTGTACCTTTGCACCTTCCTTAAAGAGTGACGTACGGTCCAGCTAGCGACCTTTAACCAAGCGCTTCTTGGGAGGCAACCAAGGTATTGCTTTCTTTTCCCTTTTCTAGTTTAGTTTAGATAGTTTGCTTTGTGTTTTGTGTGTCCTCTTAGACAGGAATTAGGTGTTCTCCAAGAAGAAATACAACTCAGGATGTACAAGAAAGGATCGAGGTTTGAGATATTGAGAAAACGGAACTCGACCGAGACACATCTCGGGTGCTATCAGAGCACCTCGATCTAGACGGATTCCACCAACCATGGTGTCCTTATCAGAAAAACACCTCGCTATGTCACCTCGGTCCGCCCAGAAACAACTCGGCTGAGATGAAATCAAATTCTGCGAGGGGTATAAAAGGAGATCGACCCATTTGGGAAGGGTAAAACTACGTATCAGGTAACCCTATAGTAAAGGGTATCCCCTAAACGAAGGGAACAACTCGTCTTCTTGCTCAAGTAACACACGAGTCCCTAAATGAAGGGGACAAATACGTATCTCACAGGTACCTCTGACCCTACTACAATCAGGTAACCGTATAGTAAAGGGTATCCCCTCTATCGTAGCCAAACTCAAACGCTCAACACATATATCAGAAATAAAGGAATGCATAGCACCCGTATCAAATAAAACTCTAACAGGTAAAACATGAAGCATAATGGTACTTGTAGCAGCCGGTGCAGGTGTCTCCTCTGCACTCCTTAGCTCAAAGACTCTACCCTGAGCTCCTCTAGTGTCAGTGGTACTCCCACCACGACCTCTGCATGTACTCGGCCCGGGAGCAGATCCCTAAGTAGAATGACGATCTGGGACTCATTGTTGTTCCAGTGTCTTCTCCTTAGGTGTCCTCTTCCCACCTCTTGTCACACAGGCAGGGGAACAACTCTGTTGTGATGTCACTCCACCTTGCCTACAGGCAGCTGTATGACATGGCCTACCACAGGTGAAACGGGTTAGTGGCGGCCTCGTACACTCTGTTTACAAATGTCAAAGATCACCATAGTTGTAGCACTGTCGTCCCTTCTCTGTAGTCAATGCAGATGAGGGGTAACCCTACTCTGGCTCCGCCAAAAACCTGAAGCACCACCAACACCACTGGTATGCCCAGTCCGTTGCCTCTTCTCAGACAGTCCCGTCTGAAAAGTCCTCCTTTAACTGGCCCGCTCCCGCTCATAAGCTGAGGCTCGGTCTTGATAATTTGTCAAGAACTCACAATGGAATCCCGCCATATAAGAGCGTGTACTCTCTCTCAGTCGACGGGAGAACAGATACACATGCTGGTCACAAGCTGCAGCTTGACCCAATAATGCCAACTCTGACTAGAAGCGGCTGATGGCATCTGCAATCGACACATCCTCAAAGTCTGCCTCCACGAAATCCTGCAGTTTCTCCTTCCTCAGCGAGGCATGGAAAAAGCGCTCCCTAATCATACTCCTCATCTTATCGTAACTAGTGGCTCGACACCTCATGGTCCTCAACCACTGATGAGCTAAGTCACGGAATAGAGTCTGTACTACCTCTATATGTCCGTCCTCTTGACATCTGATAGACTATAGAGCTGAGTCCACATGTCAAATCCTGACCTCCGTCTCTAATCCCACCTTCCCTGAGAAAGGTGGTACGCCCATCTGATGAATGCCTTCAACCAAGTATCTGGTCGAGGCACTCTATACTCCTCTAGAGCTCTAACAATCTCAATAGCACGTGCTGGCATAACTGGCACCTGAGTGGCTCCCCAGGCTATCTCCGAAGATCCCTCATGCACTAGCAGATCCGGTACACGTCTGCCAGCTCTAGCAACATCCTCTACACGTCTGATGTAAGCACGGAACTCTAGACCCGCTGTAATCGTTGTCTCCTAGATCCACCGCTCCTCGTCTCAGTGTCGACACTCTCAGCAATCTTCTCATGAACCTCCTCCACCGTTGGTGGATCAGCAGTGGGAACTGGTCCCTGTTCTATCATGCCCGGAGGAAGAGGTGGCCTGCCTGTACCCTAGCCCACAGTAGAAGTTGCTCTAGTTTGAGCAATCTGCAGGGTATGCACACCTAACTTATAAGACTATATATATGTCATATGTATATATATATAACACATTCACATATAATCTATAATACATATATATATATATATATCTATACTGTTGAGATCCACGACAAAGGTGACGACCTCCCGTACATTCTATCCTAAAACAATAACCTTTAAAACCAAAAATCCTTTGAAAACGTCAAACCCCTTTCAGGTTCTATTTATTTATCCATCCGACCTTATTGCAGGTGGCAAGTGTCATTGTTGTCAACCTAAGGCTTTGATACCAACTCTGTAACACCCCAAATCCACGGGACTCGCGGCGTCACATTGGGCTAGGATCTCATAGTGGATCGTGACCCTAGCCTGACAACAAGTTCACTAGACCTTACAACATGGCACTCACAGATATAAAACAAATACATAAAATGGTATGAAATTGTATATCAAAAGGGTATACAAGATCGTATCCGATTATAAAACTCAATCCTCACACAGGAGGTATACAAACATCATCCTCACGCACGAGGTATATATAATATCCCCAAAACCATAACCACCTAATGTTTGAGAGTCCTCGGCGTGTCACCCTACCGGATCACTATGCAGCTCTCATATCCTGCAAGGCATCTACAACATGGTATGAAACCTTTAGCTAACCATACGTATATAAGATAATGCATAAGCACAAACACAAGTCATGAAAGATAAACACATAATCATGTTGTCACACATTTACCCGGTTTAATTATCTTTGTATAAGGTCATTCACTCAAATCGTATATATATATATATATATAGGTATATGAAACTATGTGACACGAGGAACGTATTATCCTCGCCTCTTGGCCTGCTAGCCATCTGGAAGTAGTGTCGGTCACACAACCCGTGTACCTTATGGGAGTGGTGTTGTGCCCTTCTTGTATACCAAGTGGCCCTAGACTTACAAAAAGTTCACTGGACCTTACAACATGGCACTGCCACGCAATGGGGCTATCAATAAAACATCGGTCGGTAATAATCGACATCGCTTGCTATAATCTCAAGCATATAACACACACATCACTCATGCAAACACCCAATATAAGGATGATAGCTAAGTATGTAACACCCCGAATCCGCGGGACTCGGAGTGTCACATTGGGCTAGGATCTCACAATGTATCCTGACCCTATCCTAACAACAAGTTCACTGGACCTTACAACATGGCACTGACAGATATAAAAACAAATGCATAAAATTGTATAAATTGTACAACCAAAAGGTAAAACTACATAGGCGAGTATAAACAACAACGTCCTCACACAGGAGGTAACAAAAGATCATCCTCACGCAGGAGGGAAAGATAAACAACCCCAAAAGACCAAACATCCTATGTACGAGAGGTCCTTGGCCTGCCACTCTGCTAGATCACCCAGCAGCACGCCCATCCTGTGGGGCATCTACAACATGGTAATAAACCATTAGCTATCCATACATATATAAGGTAATGCATAAGCACATACACAAATATGGAAAAGAAAACACATCAGCATGATATCACACATTTTCCCATTTTATCATCTTTATATAATAGTTATTCACTCAAATCGCGTATATATAGATAGATGAAAGTATGTGACACGAGGACCGATACATCCTCGCCTCTGAGCCTGATAGTCAGTTGTACGAGTATCGGTCACACAATCCGTGTACCCTATGGGAGTGGATTGCGCCCTTCCTGTAAACCAGTCTAGCCTGACATTAGAGAACCTACCAGACTCCACGGCGGGATGAAAGGGAAAGGTTATCACAGCCACCCAATGGGGCAGTCAATAAAACATAAGTCGGTATAAACGATAACTCATGCTATCATAGCAAACATATAAAGCACAACCACTCATACAAACACCCAATATAAGGATGTTAGCTAAGTAAGTCCTACAGACTTACCTTAACCTCGCATACAGCTCAACAACAAACAACCTCTAATCTGGAGAGAGGGGCACTGCCTAATAACAAGGCATAGAAAGATATCAACCTCTATTCATCAAAGGGTCACACCTAGACCCAAAGGGATCCATAGGGATCATAATCAACCTCAAAACCTTAACCAACAACAACCTAATTCCTTAAAGCTGTACAAGGCATATACCGATCATAACCTCATTCAAACTCATCCTCACACATCTAGCATGAGCCTATACACTCACACTAGGAAAGGAGGGAACAAAGGTATCCTAAGGTAAGCCTAGAAGAAACACACACCTGCTGAACCAAGTGTCGGACCTTGCTGATGCAGGTGGTTGTAGGGGCGGATCCCAAGTGGCGCAGGGGCAGTTCAAGTCGGTGCTAGGGCGGCTGCAGGTGGCGCAGGGGCGGCTGGATAGCAGAGGATGCCTCTTCAGCACTCTCTTCACTTCTTCCTTCAATTCTTTCACTCTTTCTTCACTCCAACATCATTCATACAGAAACATACATATATATAGATCAACACAAGCCAATCAAGGTTGGAACAAGATCCAAACCTAAGGAATCTAAGTTCGACTAAGGAAAGGAAGGAAAAGATGAAGAAAAGAAGAAAGAAAGGAAGGAAGCCATGAAAGCTTACCAACTGAGCTCTCTAGAGGATCAAACACACATCACAACACCTCAAGTTGGCTCACACAAAGCTCAGCAACAACAACCATCAACAAGCCAAGCAAAGTTGTCCATGATTTCTAACATACTCAAACAAAACACAAGAAAAGATCAAAGATGATCCAAGGAGATAAGAGATGAAAAGAAGATGTAAGTAGGAGAGAGAGATGAGCTGTGGAGAAGGATACCTGTAATATCCGGAATTTTTATTCCGTTTAATTACGAATCAAATCGGACTTCGAGCCGTTGACGGTTTCCCATTCTATCTAGTATTTCTTTTTTTTCACAAATTTTATCATTTTATGTAGAATTTAATTCACATAAAATGATAGAATTATATCAAACCCAAATTCTTATAATTTTTTTTATCATTTTATGTAGAATTATATCAAACCCAATTTCTTATAATTTTTTTTATCATTTTATGTTGAATTATATCAAACCCAATTCTTATAATTTTTTTTATCATTTTATGAAAAATTTAATTCACATAAAATGATAGAATTATATCAAACCCTAATTCTTATAATTAATTCTTAACGACAACTTTAGACGAGACCATGACAAAGCTGTGACGAGACCATGACGAAGCTGTGACGAGACCATGACGAGTTTTTGACAAGTTCTGGACAACCTTCAGCCCAACTCCCCATTTACCTTGTTTAGCCTATTCTCCCATGCTTGCAGCTTTGGCCCAGCCCAGAAGTTTTGCAGCAGTCTCCTCAGCATGCCAGCCGCTGGTAGCCCAAGGAAGAGTAGGGCCAGCTGCTTCTTCTCCTCGCAGCCCAGAAGCCCAGCGAGGTAGAGCTAGTGACTCTTCACATCAGATGGCCAGCAGTTACGCCTCCCATTATTCACTCCTCTTAACTGCACAATCTCCACAAGCACATCCGTATTTCGCTCCTTCCAAACTCGCATACCCTCCGCGCTGCTTCGAGTCCCTTACGCGTACACCACGAGGCAGTCTCCAAGCGGACGCTCAGCACCACAGCAACCACAACTAGAGCAGGAACTCTTTCCTTCTCCTTGTTCGCCTCAACCCTCCTGCACACAGCTGCGACATAGGTGAGTCTGAGTATCTCCTTCTTCTTATATATGTGTTCGTTTCCTCACCATCTCGGATGCTGAGTCTTTAAATCTGCATAGGACACAGGCCACAGAGGAGGCGAGCCTTCCAACCGAACTGCAGACCCGTACTAACCCATACGACTCCTAGCCAAACGCACACCCTTGTTGACGGGAAAGATTTTGCTACTGTCAACTAAACCGTACCTGTGTCTTCCTTGCTTGCACTGCCTTCCACACTTTTCATGCCTCATGGGTTCGCTTTATGTCTTCAAATCATACTCAGATCATCCATAGAAGAAGCAGTGAAGATTCACACTTTTCTGAGTTTTCAATAAGTGTCAAGCAGTCGAGTTCGGGGTCAGATTTAGGTATGCAAAACTCATCCGTTCTGGCTGAAATTTTGATATGATATAGTTGGCATATTTTTGTAGTGCATATTAAAATTTGGGAGGAATCCAGCGAGTGGTTTAGGAGTTATGATTTTTCGAAGTTAGGACCTTGAACAGTTTTTCTGTTTTTGCTGAAAGTTCAAGTGTTGGGAAAAACAGCATGTGATCCAGTTTTGTGAGATGATTTTGAATAGGCTTTTGATCTCCTTTGCTGCTGAATTTTGGATATAGTATAGATAAGATTTTATAGTATAACATACTAAAATTTAGTATGTTATAGATAAGTTCCGGTTTAAGAGTTATGATGTTGCAAAGTTGACTCCTCATGCAGTTTTTATAAGTGTGCTGATTGTTGATAAAACCAGCATGTGATGCAGTTTTGTGGGATGGGTTTGAATAGGCTTTTGATCTTCTTTGCTGCTGAATTTTGGATATCGTACAGATAAGATTTTATAGTAGAACATATCAAAATTTGGGATAAATCCAGCGAACGGTTTAGGAGTTATGATTTTTTTCAAAGTTAAGACAATGTGATGTTTGTTAAGTGTTGTAACCAACTTTGGAAATTTTTGTAGAAGTGATGGTTGAACAGTTTTAAGAAATTCTTGCTCCTAGGAGTAGATGAGATATCATAGATGATCTAGGGAATTATCTCGGAATTTTTATAAAATTATTCAAATTTAATATTTGAAGCCGAAGTTGGACCTTAACGATCTTTCCGAAAATAGGAAAATGGGTAAATTGCCAGTTTGTAACCAAACTCATCTTTAGGAGTTAGAATATGACTCTTTAGTCTCAAATAATGGTTTAGGCATGAATTAGGGAATTTTTGGAAGTTTTGAGACCAAGGGTAAAATAGTCATTTTACCATAAATTAATATTGTAATTAATTCCGTTCTATTAAGATCTACTATCTTAGAAGTCTTAGACTTCTAATCACCCAGAAAGTGTGCTGACACACTTGCCTCCTTTGACAGGCCACTGAATTCCTACTGTACAGATCGATTTGCGAATTAGAAAGTCGAGATCTCATCCAAGTAAGTCCACGGACTTACTTAGCTGGCTTCTTGTATGAGTTTAATGTGTATGAGTGGTGTTTGTTAGTTATGATAAACAACGAAACATGATTAGGCCGACTTTATTATTTACGTAACTGACCCAAGTGTATGATAACGGGCCGTGACATCATCTGCCTAGCTCTTGCGAGAGTCTAGGAGGTTCCCTGCGACCAGCCCAGTCAGGTAGACGGTCAAATGCATTAGTACCATTCCGCGTTGGTAAACGGGGACAGGGGCGAGGTTTGGGAATCCCTCGTGTCACAAAATTAGTATCATTAGTAATAACCTATCACCTAATTAAAGATAATAAAAGGATTGAGTGTTGCATGTTGATTGTGTATATTGTGTGTTTGTGCTTTTACCTTTATACTTATGCATAGAATGTTAGCTAACAGTTTTATACCGCTTGTAGATGTCTTGCAGGTTAAGACCGTTGTAGAGAGATCCGGAGGGAATGGTCATCCGGGTCCACGTACTCATTTAGTGGGGACGGGAATGTCTTTTGTTCTTCATATATGTCGTTTTGGTACCTTTGCTTTGTAAGGCTGATACATATTCTTCATGTATATATTGTTTAAAGTTTTCAAATGTTTTAAATACTTTTGTGCCTTGTTGTAAGATCATAGTGAAATTGTTGTCAAACTAAGGTCGGGACCCATTGTGAGGTCCTAACCAGTAGCTCCCCGAGTTCTTAGAATTTGGGGTGTTATAATACCCTCATGAGAAGAAAGAAGAAGAAGGTTATAAAGGGTGAAAGGGTAAAGCACGGGTCAACGGGCCAAAGAAAACCGTTGTATTACGCTAGAAATGTACGACACAAATCCAAGGCAAGAGTGCCAAGAACTTGTTCGGCCAAAACATGCACACACAAAGTCTTACAATTTATAACTCGATATAATTTCCTAACTCCTAGCGAACCCACGGTGTATGGGTCGTTTTGTAGCAAGGATAGTATTCCGAGGTCGAACACGAAGACTAAGGTGAAATCAAGTCAAACTAGTGATCATGGATAGTGTAAATCTAGTCTAAGAAAAGAGAAGGAAATAAAGAAATGAAAATCATGATATTTTTCGATTTGGTTTTTGTGGTGATCAAGCAAAGATCACAAATCATGCAATATTATAAATCAAACTAGCAACACAAATCAAACAACACAAGAAAGCAACACAAACACAAGATATGTGATCAAAGAGAGAAAAGTGGATTCTAGGGGTTAGGACTTCCGGTTATGGCATTGGACTCAAGCTTCTAATCAACCTTGGACTAGTTATGGTATATTGTGAGAAGGGTGTTTCTCAAATGGGATTAATCACCGGGTAGGTCTCATGGTCCACTAATCCCTCACCTAAGGGCTTATTACCGGGTAAGTCTCTAGGAGCCTAAGGTTGGGAATTCTACACAAACCGGATTGCTATCTAGGGGTCAAACCTCTCCTTACCGGGTAAGCCTCGGGAAGACAAGTCCTAAGCATCAATCCTAGCACACTCAGTCCAATAGCGGCTTATGAGGCTCACTACTACCTAGAGTTCATCATCTTCGGTATCTAAGATCAAGAATTACCGGGTAGGTCTCTTCCCTCACTTAGTTTGCTAGCATTAGGTCACCCTAGGATAGATTATGCTTAACAAACACTAGGATTTCAACAATCTAACATCCTAACATTCAGATTCATCAATATAAGCACAACAAAGAAAATCACGGGAGGATCATACAGAACCACGGCCGTGGAAAGGTAAGAACAGACCGTGGTTTTCAACAGAGGTTAGGTTCGAGTAAGCAATTCATCCAAAGGTACATTCAAGTCTATCCTATCATAGTTCAAGCCATAACCATCATTCCATTACCCTATAATCACAATTATTTATCCAACAACATGCATTTTAAGATTCAAATTCAACAAGCAACCATTCATGGCTTCCATAGCAAGAAAATGAAATGGAAGAGAAATGAAACAAGTAGAAACAAGAAAACTCAGCTGAATATAAGTTTAACCAAGAATTACAACCCTTCAAACGAAGGTCCAAAACGTTCCTTACAATCCTTGGAAATATCCTCAACCAAGGTCACTCAAAAATCACTCAAAAGCTATGAAAACTCTAAGATGATGTTGTTCTTCTCCTTCCCCAAAATGAGAGTGTTTTTTCTTCTTCTTCAAGTTTATCCACCAATGGAGTGATGTGTTGTGAGAGAGTGTGGGAGAGAATGGGAGAGAATCCTCTAGCAACAGCGTGCAGGACCACTAATATTCTCCATCAACTGCAAGGGTCAGGCATGGAGATCGTGGGACAGCTGTCACAGTTGTCCAGAGAAAACCACGCCCAAAAATACGGACGTGGTTTTGACTCTGGGCCGTGGTTTTGCATAAACAGCTCCCTTTGGATCATTAAGCCATGAGTTGGTACAAGGCATGCACCAACAAGGTCCTATGTGTTCTCCTTTGCTCCTAGCTTGCTCCTTAACGAGTCTGGAAGCGTGCCATCACGAGGAATGATCCACGAATGTATCGATTAAGCTCCAAAAGCTCCCCAAAATACCTACAAAACCGACAAAAGCCCGTGTAGACGTCTATCTCGACAATATGCATGAATTAAGCGTAAACGTCACGAACTAATGCCAACCCATGCATGAATAACGGGGAAAACTATCTAAATGGATGCTTAAACTAACATCACAAATCACGTCATCAAAATACCTAATATTTAGTACTTGCTCGTCCCCGAGCAAGGACCAACTATAGGCTACTAGATGGCTGTTCGCTCGAAAACGTGCGTGCAAATAAGTTTTAAATTTATAAAATTAGAATAAAAGCAAGCGAACCCGCAGTGTACGGATCGGCGTAGATTAGCAAGTATTCCAGAGTATCGAACTCAGGGATTCGGGGGATCAAATTCAGTTCACAAATTATCGAGCAAGTAAAGTATAGAAGCTTTGCAAATATTAGGAAAACAACAATCCTAAAGATCCAAGTATCCAATTGTGGCAATCGATTCAAGATATACTATAGATATAAGGACAGAGTTGAGGTTTGCAAAGGTATACTAAGGTAAGGTAATGTACGGCGAAGTTCCAAAACCCTATATGTCTAACCCAAAGACTCCCTCTATAAAGGTTATTGAGGCTGCAGTATAGAAAGGATCTAAGGACAAGAATTAATCTCAAATACCCATGCCCAAATCCAAAGAATCAAAGATAAACTAGAACGGTTAAGGTTGTGACACTCGAAACTGAAATAGAGGATGTTGAGTCTCACTACTACCTAGGAAAGGCAAGCCAAGGCTAGGTTAAAGCTAATCTTTAACTTTGGATTAAAGCAAAAGCAAAGGTCGTAAAACAAGTAAAATTACGGGTAGTTATTGAGAATCACGGCCGTGGAAACCAAGAACAGCCCGTGATTTAGGGTGTCGACGATGTTTCTCACACTCTCAGGGTCCAATCTATTTACGATCGATCTATCATTATCTAAGCCACAACTATCAACCCCTCACCTTAGAATTGCTAAAGGGTTTTAGCCAATAATTATCATTGTAAAATCAAATATCAAATATGAAAGGGAGGAAAATCATCATATGGTCAAAAGGGAGGAAAATCATCATATGGTCAAAAGGGAGGAAAATCAGCATAGGTCATAATTCATGTCATCAAAATACCCCATACTTGCCTCTTGCTTGTCCCCAAGCAAGGTTCAAACTTAAAATACAAGATGATATGGATTATGAATATGCAAAAATAAAGAAAAAACACAATATTTTGGTTGTGCTTCTTTTCATAGATCACCCTCCAATGGTTGCTTCATAACTAATGAAAATCATCATATGGTCAAAAGGAATTATATCATGAAAAGGATAATCACACTTTGGAAGAAAATCACAACATGCATCATAACTTGCAATATATCAAAATCAATCATGAGGAATCCAGTTTAGACCACAAAGCCAAACAATATACTCAAAGATCTTAAGGTCTTTCAAGCAAAGGTCAAGAAACGTGAATAGGTGGGAAACATATAAAAGAATGTGGTGTATGAATCCGGAAAAAAGGAACAACACAAAATCTTTTGCTTTTTACTATTTGAACTAACCACCAACTTAGAGCTTTGCTCTTCATTTTAGCACAAATTCTTTTTCGACTTTACTTTTGGAAACATGGACAGCGGTGCACAAAAACCGAAGCCTAGGAGATTGACGTTTCTCAATTTCGAGATGCCTCAAACCCTTGATGCACATACCATAATCCGTTAGGAATATCGCTCAATCCAACTTTGGCAAGACACAAACACCCGGCTATGTGAATGGTGCCGAGTTACTCATCATCAAGATTGACTTCCCCAAACCTAGAATTTCTATACTTTGAATGCATACAATTGCTTTCATGGCCCTCCCACATCAAACATGCCAAAATTCAACTCTTTCTAGTTCCCGGATAGGTAAGGGAGGCAATTATTTCATTGAGGAAAATCGAGGTGCCTTAATCATATCAATAAGAAGTGTAAGAACTTATAATGCGGTTTCAACCTTCAATACTCAACATGATTTAGAATGAAAGTAAATTATCAAACATGCATGAAATTCT
Source organism: Fagopyrum homotropicum (assembly GCA_033239125.1). Lineage (NCBI taxonomy): Eukaryota > Viridiplantae > Streptophyta > Magnoliopsida > Caryophyllales > Polygonaceae > Fagopyrum > Fagopyrum homotropicum. The sequence goes on from BSWB01000004.1 coordinate 75,077,259, forward strand.
AACAAAGTATTCAAATCCCACATATGTCATAAATCAATTCAAGCATACAAGAATCATCATTGCTATTCCACAAAACAATATTCATCATAGAGATCATATCCATTCTAGAAGCACAAAAATTTTAAAATTTTTCAAAATTTTTTAAATCAAATGATGCAAGACATAAAACATGCAAATGGTATTGCAAATACCTCCACCCCATACTTAAAACTCACATTGTCCGCAATGTGAAAGAAAAGAAAAGATGGAAAAGGGTACTCACAACGTAAGATGGTGAATCAGGCAAGGCGAATCATTCATTGATCGGTGGTGGTAGGAATCTATAGAAGCTCAATAGGGAACTCTAAATACTCCAATTGGTGTCGAAAAATGAAGAAGGGGAACGTCTTTCAGCCGAAACAAATTCTGGAAAAAAAAATCGTCTGATTTTTCGAAAAATCGGCCGATTTTTCTACCCGATTTTTTCATCGGCCCGATTTTCTTCAATTTTCGCTCACTAAGGCAAAAAATCGACCGATTTTTTCTGAGGGGGTCGATTTTTTTGGTCGATTTTTCCTCCTGTTGCCAAAAATCGATTTCCTCTGAAGCCTAAATCGACCGATCTTCTTTTGGTAAGTCGATTTCTTGCCTTTTGTTCCTTGAAAACGTCCTTAGGCACACTTGTATCGCCTTTTTCATCAATTCCTCAAGATTTTACCTAGTTCCCGCGAGCCATGACACAAACAAACCGAGAGCGCATCGAGGAGAAAAAAAAACAAAGCAAAAACAAAACAAACAAGCTAACTATCCTAAGAAAAAGAAAAGGGAAAAAATGCATTACCTTGGGTTGCCTCCCAAGAAGCGCTTGGTTTAACGTCGCTAGCTGGACCTATCTCCATAGATGATTCAATGCACCGTTAACATATTGGATTGCTCTTCAAATCCACAATAGAGCTCTTCCAAGAAGGTTCTGGTTCTTAATTTTACCGGCAAATGGTAAGATGTCCCACGTACAAGCTTGTACGGTTTGATTCTCACCGGAATCCTTCTATCTTTCCTGCGCTTCAATGGGACATAATCTAGCCTTGTGTCCCATCCTTTCCGGGATCTAGAAATAAGCTTCTCATGAATCCTCTTAGCTTCCCCTTTCTCCAGCTTGGGGATGATGTATGGTCTTTGCCATGTGAATGACCCCATACTTGGGCAAGAAACACTTATTGGCATATGCGTTGAAGCGCTTGCCAAATTTACTCCTTGCAGTCCAAGGAGCATCTACTTCCAACAGTTTTGATGGAGGTTTCATCTTCACCTTAGGAGGTTCTTTTGGAAGAGACCTCCAACTCTCCGGTGCATTCCTAAAAAAATCAGAAATTATAATAGGAACTTCAAAGGAAGTAAGACAATGTACCTTGTAAAGGTTTTCAAGGATTGGGACAAGTTTCATGTTGGGATGATGATCCACACATGAAATATCTCTCAACTCAGCTGGATCCTCTTCAACCTTGGCCACAGTTTTAGTAATTTGGCCAAGGTTCTCCACATCTTCCACTTCTTCAATGAGAACTTCAAGAGGAGCTTCAGATTCGAGCGGAGGAACGCTCGAAACTTGTAATTCTTCCTTGCTAAATAAATGCTTTTCCAAGGCTTTTTGATCTTTTCAAATGGTATTTAATCTATCTTCCATCTTGTCCAACACTTTTAGTATCTTTCCAGCATCATTTGTGTCCCATCCTTGGATGGTTGTTGTGGAAGCTGCACTTGAGGAGGTTGCTCATAAAACGTATGAGGGGGAAGTTCATCCCAATATGCGAGCTCATCCTCAATGGCTTCCTCTTTTTCTCTTTCGTCGCTAACACAATAATAGGCATACTTCTCCTCCAAATATTCATAATGATCCGTCCTAGCACATTGCCATGTTGTCCAGGCTGGATCAAATGCAGGTTCATAGCTCCATGTAGCCATTGGTGAACCTGAAAACTCAAAAACTCATACCGAAAAGATTAAAAGAAAAAAGCTCTCAAGCCCAACAACCGAAAACCAAATTTGGCCTAAACCAAATCCCCGGCAACGGCGCTAAAAACTTGTTCACTCGAAAATGTGCGTGCAAATAAGTTTTAAATTTATAAAACTAGAATAAAAGCAAGCGAACCAGCAGTGTACGGATCGGCGTAGATTAGCAAGTATTCCAGAGTATCGAACTCAGGGATTTGGGGGATCAAATTCAGTTCACAAATTATCAAGCAAGTAAAGTATAGAAGCTTTGTAAGTATTGGGAAAACAACAATGCTAAAGATCCAAGTATCCAATTGTGGCAATCGATTCAAGATATATACTATAGATATAAGGACAGAGTTGAGGTTTGCAAAGGTATACTAAGGTAAGGTAATGTACGGCAAAGTTCCAAAAACCCTATATGTCTAACCCAAAGACTCTCTCTATAAAGGTTGTTGAGGCTGCAGTATAGAAAGGATCTAAAGACAAGAATTAATCTCAAATACCCATGCCCAAACCCAAGGAATCAAAGATAAACTAGAACGGTTAAGGTTGTGACACTCAAAACCGAAATAGAGGATGTTGAGTCTCACTACTACCTAGGAAAGGCAAGCCAAGGCTAGGTTAAAGCTAATCTTTAACTTTTGATTAAAGCAAAAGCAAAGGTCATAAAATAGGTAAAATTACGGGTAGTTCTTGAGAATCACGCCGTGGAAACCAAGAACAGTCCGTGATTTAGGGTGTCGACGATGTTTCTCACACTCTCAGGGTCCAATCTGTATACGATCGATCTACATTATCTAAGCCACAACTATCAACCCTTCTTCTTAGAATTGCTAAAGAGTTTTAACCAATAATCATCATTGTAAAATCAAATATCAAATATGAAAGGGAGGAAAGGTAAAAACTTGAAATCTCAATAACAAACACAAAACCAATATCAATAAACTCAAAAGTAATTTGCGTTCAATAGATGTAGGATAGAATAAGATCTCTCACAAATCTCAAGGAACAGAGAAGAACGGGATGTCAATCCGCCTTCAAGTGAAACCCTAAAATCTTCCAATTCCGCAAATAGGAAAGTGCGTCTTTCCCAAATCTTCCTTCAAAATCTCAGCGTCCAAGTCTCGAGGCTGCCACCGTCCCAAGTCTTTTGGAGATTTTGGATCCCTCTAGTCTCCCTTGGAGAAATTGACTCCCCTTCAATGTTGAAGGCTCTCGAATATTTGTAGGGATAAAACTAGGGTTTAACGATGAAACCCTAAATATTTGGGATGAAAAGAAGTCGAGCTGCTGGTATCAGAATAATACGCTGGGCCGCGTCAGCAGGTATCAGAGAATACTTTGGCGCGTCAGACGGTATCAGAGAATACTTTGGCGCGTCAGACGGTATTAGAAGATACTTTGACGCGTCTGGCGGTATCAGAAGATACTTTGGCGCGTCTGACGGTATCAGAAGATACTTTTGGTGCATCCTAACTTCCTTTTATTGCTCCTTTTTGTCCCGCTTCAAGGCTTTATGCTTAAATGTGCTATTTCGCTCCATAATTTGCCAAATAACCTATAAATGCAATAAAACTCTGTGTACACCTCTATTCTTGCAAAGTAGGTGAATATAACCATAAATGCCATGAATGTATGTCTATGCATGAAAAATAAAGGGAAAATCGATATAAATACATGCCTAAAAATAAGTCATAATTCATGTCATCAATGGCGTGATTTATGAATGCAGAAAAATAGAAAAATATTTTTGGAATTGTGCTTCTAAAATTGGATCATCTTCAAAGTCATGTTTCATGGCAATGGACAAGCAATCATGTATCAAATGAATGAAGGCATGGAAAGACAATTATACTTAATTTGAAAGCATGCAAGAAAGGTGAAAATGAAGAAGTAAAGATGATCATGAGTATAGCAAATCTAGATCACTAAGTCTTACACATATGCAAATAGGTCACAAGGACTTAGGAAAGAAGAGGCCAAGAAACGTTGTGATAAGGAGGTAATTTTTCTAGGTCATGTGATGCTAATCCTGGAAAGGAACTAACTCCACAATTTCATTTTTGATCAACTTCCCACAAGTGTATATTTTTCTCCATCTTTTATTTCTTTTCTTTTCTTTTTCATTTTCTTTTTCTTTCACTTATTTTTGAGATAATGGCATTGGTGTACAAAAGCCAAAACTTTGGTGATTAGCGGACCTCGGGGTTTTTCCAAGGTGCCTTACACTGGGCACACATACCAAGGCTCGTTAGGACATTCAGTTTATCCGACATTGGCAAGGCACAAACACCCGATTATGTGAATTGTGCCTAGTTACTCGTCATCAATACCAAAGTCCCCAAACCTATATTTTTTCTATACTTTTCACAACAAATTCAGCACTTCATTCACACCGTTCATTCATCAACAACTTCATCCCACACTTGCTTTTCACACACTCAACACACTAGCATGTTCCTAATCCCGTATGGGTCAAAAGAGGTCAAATTTTTATATCTACTGAGGTACTCAAACAACATGATCTAGATGAGAAGTAGAGAAAGATGAATTGCCTTAATCATCCCTAGAATCTCCACAATGCTCCCCACCTATCTCAACTGCTCTATGGGGGAAGAACTTCCTCACCACATAAGGACCAGTCCATCTTGACTTTAGCTTTCCGGGGAAGAGCCACAGCCTTGAGTTGAAGAGAAGGACTAAGTCACCTTCACTCAACTCTTTTGGAATGAGACATTTGTCATGCCAACGCTTGGTCCTTTCCTTGTAAATCCGGGCATTTTCATAAGCATCCAACCGGATCTCCTCAAGAGCATTAATGTCTAGCAACCTCTTCTCACCGGCTTCCTTGAGGTCAAAATTCAGCCACCTTATGGCCCAATACGCCCTATGCTCCATCTCCACTGGAAGGTGGCAAGACTTGTCATAAACTAGCTTGTAGGGAGTGGTGCCAATTGGTGTCTTGAAGGCGGTCCTATATGCCCACAAAGCATCATCAAACTTCATAGCCCAATCTTTTCTTGTCCTAGAAACCGTCTTCTCAAGTATTCCTTTTATCTCCCGGTTGGAGATCTCCACTTGGCCACTAGTTTGGGGATGGTAAGGCGTGGCCACCTTATGAGTCACCCCATACTTAGCCAAAAGTGTCCCAAAGTTCCTATTGGTGAAATGCTTCCCTCCATCACTTATGATCACTCTTGGTGTTCCAAACCTAGGGAAGATGACTCGGTTGAAGAACCGCACCACAACTTTGGCATCATTTGTGGGAGAGGCGATTGCCTCCACCCATCTCGACACATAATCCACCGCCAAGAGAATGTAGAGCTTTCCACATGAAGAGGAGAATGACCCCATGAAGTCCACACCCCAAACATCAAATATCTCAACCTCTTGTACGTTGTTCAAGGGCATCTCGTTCCTCCTTGAGATGTTGCCCGTCCTTTAGCAAGCGTCACAAGTTACCACAAAATTCTGCACATCCTTAAACAAGTTAGGCCAATAAAAACCGGATTGCAATACCTTTGCACACGTCTTGTGTGAGCTAGCATGGCCTCCACATGGCAAGGAGTGACAATGGCGGATCACACTCTTCACCTCGTCCTCCGGAATGCACCTCCTAAAGACTCCATCCGGTCCTCTCTTGAACAAGAGAGGCTCGCACCAATAGTAATGTCTCACATCCTTGAAAAACTTTTTCCTTTGGGCATACGATAGACCGGGTAGCACCTCCTCGTACACAAGGTAGTTCACTATATCCGCATACCATGGCTCACTTCCTCTAGACACTTGAAGTAGGCACTCCTCCATCATTTGCAATTGCTAATCCCGGAATGAGTCATCAATCGGGATGTCATCTCTCTCAATCTCCAATGGTGGTAGCCTACTAAGATGGTCCGCTACTGAATTTTCGGAACCCTTCTTGTCCCGAATTTCCAAGTCAAATTCTTGGAGGAGAAGGATCCACCGAATGAGGCGAGGCTTGGCATCCTTCTTTTTGAGGAGATAACGGATCGCAGCATGATCCGTGTACACAATGACCTTTGCTCCAACAAGATATGACCGGAACTTCTCAAAGGCATACACTACCGCTAGCAACTCCTTCTCGGTTGTGGCATAGTTGAGTTGGGCATCATCTAGCGTCTTGCTAGCGTAGTAGATGGCATGTGTAAGCCAATCTTTATTTTGTCCTAAAACAGCCCCAACGGCCACATCACTCGCATCACACATTATTTCAAATGGTAAGCTCCAATCCGGAGGTTGCATGATAGGGGCGGAGATCAAAGCATCTTTCAACCTACAAAATGCTTCAAGGCAATCCTTGGACAAAACAAACTCAACATCTTTCATTAGTAGGTTAGTGTGAGGCTTAGAAATTTTAGAGAAATCTTTTATAAACCTCAGGTAAAAACAGACATGCCCTAAGAAACTCCTTACCCCTTTCACCGAGGTAGGTTGTGGCAACTTCTCTATCATTTCTATCTTTGCTCTATCAACCTCAATGCCTCGTTGGGATACCAAATGTCCCAACACTATGCCTTCACTCACCATGAAGTGGCATTTCTCCCAATTTAATACAAGATTAGTTTCCACACATCGCTTTAACACCAAAGACAAGTTAGCTAAGCAATCATCAAATGAAGATCCATACACCGAGAAATTATCCATAAAAACTTCCATGATGTTTTCAATATATTCAGAAAAAATAGCCATCATACACCTTTGAAAGGTGGCGGGTGCATTACACAACCCAAATGACATTCTCCTATATGCAAATGTTCCCCAAGGACAAGTAAATGTTGTTTTCTCTTGGTCATCCGGGTGAATAGGGATTTGAAAGAAACCACTATAGCCATCTAGGTAACAAAAATGTGAATGTTGAGCTAACCTTTCTAGCATTTGGTCAATAAAGGGAAGAGGGAAGCGATCTTTCCTAGAGGCCACATTAAGTTTCCTATGGTCAATACACATTCTCAACCCCGTAACCGTCCTAGTTGGGATTACTTCATTGTTCTCATTAGTTACTACGGTCATACCACCCTTCTTAGGAACAACATGTACAGGACTAACCCATTTACTATCCGAAATCGGAAAAATGATTCTCGCATTTAGCAATTTTAGGATCTCTTTCTTGACTACCTCTTTCATAATAGGGTTCAATCTTCTTTGAGGTTCAATTGAAGGTTTATGGTTGTCTTCTATCAAGATTTTATGCATGCACAAGGAAGGTTTAATTCCAACTAAGTCATCAATAGTGTAACCAATAGCTCACCTATGCAATTTCAACTCATTCAACAATCTATCAAGCTCATGATCATTCAAAGATGCATTCACAATCACGGGATAACTAGAATTTGAACCAAGGAAAGCATACTTTAAATGAGAAGGGAGAAGTTTAAGATCAAGTTTAGGAGGACCTTTATCGGTTGGAGATGATCCATACAATGTAGGTTGAGATAGTTCCAAAGCCATGGAAGACTCTCCAAGACTCCTTGAAGCTTTATCAACAACTAAGGCACTTTCTGGAGAAACCACGGGCAAAACCACGACCTTTGGCACAACCATGGGCGTGGAGTTGGAAGAGCTGACACATTTGGACATTACAGAAACTTCCACGGGTGAAACCATGGGCGTGGTTCCTGGTGCCAGGCCGTGGTTCCTACAGTGATTCAGCACTATTTTGTGCACTTCAAATTCAGCACTTGTCTCCTTGTCTAATGCATCCAAAGCTTGGATTTCTTCATTGCAAGCTTCCTCAAATCCTTCCTCTATCAAACCCAAGCTAAGAACCCTCTCAAGTGGGTCCTTGATCAAGATCGAGCTCACAACTTCTCTAGACTCCTCTTTCTCAACAATGTTGAAGACATCTTCACCAAGGGCTGGCCCCTTCATCATTGTGGACAGCTTGAACTTGATATTCTCTTCTCCTATGTTGAAGGAGAGGATTCCATTTTTGCAATCCACTAAACATCCGGATGTGGCTAAGAATGGCCTTTCCAAAATGATAGGAACCGGGTATTCCGCCGGGATGTCCAAAACAACAAAATCGATTGACACATAGAACTTCCCAAGCTAAACCGGTATGTCCTCTAAGATTCCACGGGGTGAGTGATTGAACGGTCCGTCATGTAGAGGGTCATCTTGGCCGGCTTTGGTTCTCCTAGCCCAACCTTGTTGCAAAGTGCAAGCGGGATAATGCTTATACTTGCTCCAAGGTCACATAGGGCTTCATATTGCACTTCTCCAACCTAAATTGGCACACAAAAAGATCATGGATCTCGCAGCTTAGGAGGCATCTCCTCTCTCATAGTTTGTACCAACTCAGAAGATCTCTTTGTCATCCTCACTTCTCCATACTCCTCCAACTTCCTCTTGTTGGAGAGTATCTCCTTCAAAAACTTTCCATAGGCCGGCATACCTAGAATAGCATCCATGAACGGAATGTTAATATGCAATTTAGACATGACTTCAAGGAATTTACCGAAATGTTTGTTCAAACGAGCTCTTGCTCGTGATTGTGGGAATAGTAGTGGTTGCTTATATGGAGGTGGTGCCACATATGTTGGCTCATCATCCTTGCTCTTGCCTCCTTCTTCTTGCAATGGTTCCTCTTCCACTACTACTTGCTTTCCCTTGTCATTCTCCCTTGGTGAGGGTTCTTTCATGCTCATTCCACTCCTTGTGATAATGGCCAACACTTGGCCTCTTGGATTGTCCTCGGTCCTTCCGTGAAGCTTTCCCGGATCCCTTTGTGCTTCACCCGCCTTTTGGAACACTTGTGCTTCTAGCACCTTTTGAGCCTTCGAAATGGATGTCACCGTGCTCTCAAGTCCACTCAACCTTCCAAGCAATTTTTCAAACATCATTTCGGTCCTATCCTTGGGAGGTTGAGCAAAACCGGGTGGAGGCTCTTGTGAAGCCTTAGGTGGTGGTGGTGCGCTTGTGGAAGCGGGAGGGTTCAAGGCACCATCTGGGTTAGAATAGGAGAACCCGGGATGGTTGTGATTAGACCGGTAATTGTTGTATTGCCGGCTGCTGTTGTTGAAGTTCCTAGGGCCTTGATAATTGTTGTAGTTACCCCTTCCCATGTAGTTAATATCCTCCTCTTTGGAAGCCAAATTGGCTTGCACTTGTACTTGAAGACTTGATTGATTCTGTAAGGTTGTAGCACACAACTCCCTAAGAAACTTTGTCGTGGCTAATTGAAGGGACATTGGCGATTGCTTATGTCACCAACGCCAAAACCAAATTATTTGGCGCCACATGAAAATATTGTGGCAAATATATATATATATATATATATATATATATATATATATATATATATATATATATATATATATATATATATATATATATATATATATATAATCAATTTTCGTAAAAATATTTAAAATTCAAAGTTCCTACTAGGTAAAATTTGATAAAATCGTTATAACCCTTTAAATATAATTTGGTCCGGTCCACACCCTATTAAATTGCTTAGAACCATTTTAATATGAAAAAAGTAAAAAGAAAGTAAGTGAGGCTGAGCGAGTAATATTTTTTGAATTTAGGGCTAAATTCGTATCTGTCTTTGTAACGACCGGATTTTTCGTTACGCTTTGATAGGGTTAAAGGAGTTTAGAAGCCGGACACAAGGGCTCACGCCCTTGCGGCTTAGACGACCCAATCGAGCAGGCCGCAGGTGCGGCAAGGATTCCCGCAGGAGCGGTGACACACGAGGGCGGGGTAGTGGCGTTTTGGTTGACCTTCCTCCTTCCTATTCTTGTAACTCACTTCTTTATTTGCTTGGGGAGTTGATGGCTGAGGTTCCTTGAGATTCTCCCTCCTTTATGCAGCCAATCCTTCTCCTCCCCTCATTTCATTCACGTTACTTTCTTTCCTCCTCCAAACATCATCCTCTTGCATTCTTCTTCTCCATCCTCCTCATCCATTCTTCTCTTGGCTTACTCCAGCTTGGATCCACCTTCCTTGAGGCGAGGACTGTAGTGAATGGCCGAGGGTAAGGCTCCTTCTTCTTCTTCTTCTTCTTCTTCTTCTTCTTCTTCTTCTTCTTTCTTCCTTCCCTTTTTATGGCATGATGGATGATCTTCAAGAATCCTTGCTCAACGATCTATCGTTGTTTTGTTGGATTGATGATGAAACTAGACCTTAGAGGAAGGCTAAGACCAAGTGTGAGAAGTGGAAGACGTTCATAGCACCAAAGGACACCCTAAAGGACCGACTGCATAATCGAAGAACTCAACAAACGGACATTCTACACAGACAAACGCAGGGGCGGATTCATAGAGGTGCAGGGGCGGTTCCTGTCATGCACAAGGGAGGACCCAAATTGGCACAGGGGCGGACCTAGATAGGCACAGGGGCGGGCTCAGGCAGGCGCGGGGACGGTTTTGCTCCAGTGAGTCCCGAATATCGTTCCTTCATTTCCTTCTTTCCTTTCTTAGATTCGAAATATGATTGAAGGATGTTAGGCTGGCTTAGATTAGTTGAACTAGAATGCCATATAGTGGTTGGACCTTAGAGGTCTTGTGTGAGTTGGTTAGGTGTTGTTGTTGGTATATTGCTGAGGTGTTCGATTAGAGCCTTGTGGAAACAACCTTGGTGTGTGTCTTTATGTTGAGAGTTGGAAAGGTTATGGACTGAGAGTGTAGTCTTCTTGGACTATGTTCTTGAAGAGGTTGAGCCTAGAAGTCTAAAGACTTCTACTGGACTAGAACGTGGTTTGATTGTGTGCCTTGTCTTTAACGGGCGTTGTACGTTTTCCCATGGGAAGTTCAGAGTGAGGTGATCATTTGCGCTTCGGAAACTTGTAAGTCTACGGACTTACTTAGCTGGCTTCTTGTATGAGTGTAATGTATATGAGTGGTGTTTGCTATTTAGAATAACAACAAAACCGGACTAGGCCAACTTTATTATATTACGTAATTGACCCAAGTGTATGATAACGGGTCGTGACATCACTGCCTAGTTCTCGCGAGAGCTAGGAGGTTCCCCGTTACCAGCCTAGGCAGGTAGATGGTCAAATGCATTAGCACCATTCCTCGTTGGTAAACGGGACCAGGGGCGAGGTTTGGGAATCCCTCGTGTCACAAAATAAGTATCATTTGTAATGGCCTATCACCTAATTAAAGATAATAAAAAGGATTGAGTGTTGCATGTTGATTGTGTATGTTGTGTGTTTGTGCTTTTACCTTTATACTTATGCATAGAATGTTAGCTAACGGTTTTATACCGCTTATAGATGTCTTGCAAGTTAAAGGGGCGATCGAGTGATCCGGCGGTAGTGGGCAGCCGGGGTTCCGTACATTATAGGACGGGACTGTAATCTTTTTATTTCACGTCTTTTGAGACTTATGTTGTTTACTTTGGTTTCTAGACTCGGCTGGATTGTTTTGAGTTTGTACGTTTGCTTTCGCTCGTGATATAAAACTATGTTGTTTTGCCTTTTTATTTGTGTCGTGTTGTAAGGTCCGATGAACTTGTTGCCAGGCTAAGGGCCGGAACCCATTGTGAGGTCCCAACTTGTAGCATTCCGAGTCCTTTAGGATTTGGGGTGTTACAATATGGTATCACAGCCCTAGGTTGGCAACAACGGCACTCGCTATCTTCAAAAAGGCCGAATAAACAAATAAACGGAAACCGCAAGGGTTCCAAACTTTTAAAATGAATTTTGTTTTCAAATCCATGAGCATAAAAGGGTTGGGATAGAATGCACGGACCGCCACTACCTCCGCTGAACTCGATGGCATAGTTTATTGGACTTTTTTCATAACTTGGGTTTGTTAGTTACGTTTTGACCTTTAAAAATGACCTAGAGTAATAAGATAGGTATGTCCTTACTAACAATTTTAGTAGTCTTACATCGATCACATATCTACCAGATGACACGCACAAGAGAGACAACTTACGTTTGACGAGGAGGGGACCGACCTCCCCTTCCTCCAGGAGCTCCGAGACAGGGACTTGAGGGTAGGCATCAGAGGGGGCGAGGTCGGGGATGTGCTCCCGTTGTGGTTCCGCCAGCTGCGGATGTTCCTGCTGAGGAGGTTGCTGAGAGTATTGTTCCCGAGGTTAGGGATGGGACCGCTGCTAGGTCCGGAGTACGGAGTGCGGAGCTTGCTGATTCTGGCCGTGTATCGTTTGGAGCATCGGAGTATCGAGTGTATGTCCATCAGGTACAAGAGGCATACAGGACCGGGGCACCACCTCCAACACCGTCGGTGGTAGCTAGGTCGGCAGAGGTCTCTCAAAGGGTGACCCAGGTGGTAGTTCCACCGGTGGTAGCTGCACTAGTGAGGGTCGTTGAGGATGATCAAGTGAGAGACGAGTTGAGGGTACCGAGGCCGGATGAATGGTTGAAGAATTTAAACCATCAGCGAGTTCCCATATTCGACAGGAACGTTGGACATGAGGTGGAGCATTGGATTAGTCACTTGGAGTCCGCACTGGAGGCGATCCGTTGTCCTGAGAGTCGTAGGTGGAGCTGGTTCAGACCTTGTTTAGGGACCAGGAACAGTTCTGGTGGAGGACCGTGCGGGGTGGAGTGTCCCGATTTGAGCAGTTACTGAGTCTTGTGCGGGAGACTTTTTGTCCTACCTCGTTGAGGAGAGACCGAGTGCAGAACTTCTTGGAGGCAGGATTTGAGGATGTTCCGATAGCTGAGACGATCAAGAGGTTCTGGGAAGAGTTGTCACAGCTGGGTCCTGCTGTACCACCTGTGGACCAACACGTGTATTTGCTCTCCCGGAGACTGAGGGAGACTACACCCTCCTATCTGGTAGGGTTCCGCTGTGATTCCTTAGCCAATTACCAGGATCGGGCTTCAACTATGAGAGGGACGACTGGGTCATAACAGAGCTCTGTAGTCAGGAGGGTTAGACAAGAGACCGGACCAGCCAGCACAAGAGTAGGAGGTTCAGGTCATGGGCGTGGTCAGTCTCAGGGCCGTTCTAGTTACCAGGTTGTACCGTCGACTGTTTCCAGGGGACATCAGTGCTACAATTGCGAGGAGTATGGACACATTAAGCCGGAGTGTAGGAAGCCCCCATTTACATGTTTTACTTGCGGCTAGCTGGGCCATAGAGCTACCTTCTGCCAATAGGGCAAGGTGACATTACAGCAGGGGTCCTCGTCTGCTGGTACCTCAAGAGGAAGACAGAGGCAGTCTCAGTATCAGGCTCGGGGTCAGCATCAACGAGCCCCTGGTCAGGCATATTCATAGGGTTCTACTCAGATTCCAGGTAGAGATAGAGGGTGTGGTGGAGGCACTTCAGAGACTAGGGGTACTCAGGCTCGGGTCTTTGAGTTGAGGAGCGCCATAGAGCCAGCAGCGCCCGCATCCACAGGTACTATTACGATTTATGGCTTTCCAGTCCGAATACTTTTTGATATGGGTGCGACGCTCTCTTTCATATCTAATGATTGCATAGATAGGTTGACCTTAGATACAGTAGAGGGGGAACCTTTCCTTATAAGGTTACCCGATAGGAGTAAGGCTCGGGTCTTTGAGTGAATGGTTAGCCGACTTCCACGTCATGCGCTTAGTGCATGAAGAGGTCATACTCGGGATGGACTGGATGGACCGTCATCGAGTTGTTTTGGACATCAGTAAGAGGACAGTGACGGTCAGCACGGAGTCTGGGCAGGAGGAGGTCTTTCGAGGGTGGGACCTCGGAAAGATAGGGACAGTCATTAGTGTGGTCTGAACCCCAAAGCTCATAGGTCAGGGGTGCGAGGCCTTCTGGTGTTACGCCATGAAGAAGGAGACGAGATCATCTTTAGCAGAGACCCTAGTAGCTTATGAGTTCAAGGATGACTTTGGCGAGCTGCCTAGATTACCACCGCAGAGGAGCGTAGATTTTGGGATTGAGTTGGAGCCCTACACGAGGCCGATCTCCAAGGCTTCATACCGCATGGCACCAGTCGAGATGCTTGATCTCAAGAAGCAACTCGAGGATCTGGCAGAGAGGGAATTCATCCGACCCAGTGTGTCTCCCTGGGGTGCACCAGTCCTCTTTGTCAGGAAGAAGGACGGATCTGTGAGGCTTTGTATCGACTATCGAGAGTTGAACAAAGTCACCGTCAAGAACAAGTACCCGTTGTCGCGTATTGATGATTTGCTGGATCTGTTACAGGGAGCTATTGTGTTTTCACGTATCAACTTGAGGTCAGGATACCATCAACTGAGAGTACGAGAGGAGGACGTACCGAAGACGGCATTTCGGACCAGATACGGTCATTATGAGTTCGTGGTGATGCCTTTCGGGCTCACCAATGCTCCTGTTGTCTTCATGGAGTTAATGAATGGCATCTTCATTGACTTCTTAGACCAGTTTGTGGTAGTTTTCATCGACGACATCTTGGTATACTCCAAGAGAAGGGAGGAGCACACCGGACACTTGAGGACGGTGTTGCGGGTTTTACAAGGTAGAGAGCTTTATTCTAAGCTCTCTAAGTGTTATAGTGATGCATCCCAAGCTAGAGGGCATTGAGGATTTTGTCGTTTATAGTGATGCATCCCAAGCTAGGCTTGGGATGTGTTCTGATGCAGAGGGGTAGGGTCATTGCTTACGCGTCTCGATAGCTGAAGACGTATGATGAGAAATACCCTACTCACGATCTTGAGCTAGCCGCAGTCATTCATGCATTGAAGATCTTGCGTCATTACCTCTACGGGGCCACCTGTCAGATCTTCACAGACCACAAGAGTCTGAATTACATATTCACTCAGCGGGAGTTAAATAACCGCCAGAGGAGATGGCTAGAGCTGATTAAGGATTTTGACTTAGAGATCCTTTATCACCCGGGGAAGGCGAATGTGGTCGCCGATGCCCTTAGTAGGAGGACACCCCGCGAGACTGCGATAGCTAGATTGACCGTTCAGACACAATTGCGTAGAGATTTGATTTGGTTGGAGGTAGACATCCGGTTTCCGGATACTGACGGTCATTTGTCAGCGTTAAAGGTTTCACCGGATCTGTCGGAAGAGATCCGGCAGAAACAAGAGGGTTGTCCCACACTGGCTAGATCAGGGATAGGATGTCAAGTGGGGAGGCACCACAGTTTATGGTAGGTGTAGACGGGATTTTAAGGCACAATGAGCGCATATGTGTACCATCTGACAGAGTATTGAGGCAGCGTATACTGCAGGAGGCCCATTCTACACCTTACTTCGTCCACCCGGGCGCGTGTAAGATGTATCAGGATATACGGCGATCTTATTGGTGGGGCGGGCTCAAGCCCGACGTGGCTACATATGTAGCCTAGTGTGCGACATGTCAGCAGGTCAAGATCGAGCACCACAGGCCCGGAGGAGAGCTCCAACCACTTCCGATTCCACAGTGGAAGTGGGAGGACATTTCTATGGACTTCGTTACCGGTTTGAGGTTGAGTAGAGGCTTTGACGCGATATGGGTCGTAGTGGATCGGCTGACGAAGACGGCACGATTTATTCCTATTAAGGAAACGTGGCCTGTGTCTCGTTTAGCCGAGGAGTTTACCCGGCAGATAGTGAGGTTCCATGGGGTGCCGAGGATGATCATTTCAGAAAGAGATGGGCATTTTACCTCAAGGTTCTGGCAGCAGGTACACGCCGCCTTAGGCACGAGCTTACAGTTCACCACAGCGTACCATCCTCAGATGGACAGGCAGTCGGAGAGGACTATTTAGACCCTCGAGGACATGTTGAGGGCATGTGTGCTTCATTGGGGTCAGGTATGGCCCGACCACCTCCCTTTGGTGGAGTTCTCTTATAACAATAGTTGGCATGCAACTATTGGGATGGATCCTTATGAGGCACTATGTGGACGGAGGTTCCGTACACCCTTATTTTGTGATGAACCTGGGAGGATGAGTGGTGTGGTACCCGAGCAGGTGTAGGATGATATGGCTCTGGTAGCATTGATCCAAAAGCGGATGTTGGCCGCGAAGAGCCATCAGAGATCTTATGCTGATAAGAGGCGTAGACCTCTGGAGTTCAGGGTTGGAGACCATGTATGGTTGAGAGTGTCACCGACGAGGGGTGTTAGACGCTTCGGCATTAAGGGGAAGTTGAGTCCCCGATATGTCGGGCCCTTTGAGATCCTTGAGTGGATAGGAGAGGTAGCGTATAGATTGGCATTGCCACCCCGATTGGAGGGATTTCATCCAGTATTTTATGTGTCGTAGTTGAGAGAGTATGTGCATGACCCGAGACACATAGTGAGCCATGAAGAACTAGTGGTCGAGCCGGATCATACATTTGCAGAGCACCCGATAGCAGTTTTAGAGAGAGGTACGAGACGCCTTCGATCGAAGGTAATACCCATGATGAGAGTACAGTGGTCGAGACGAGGGATTGACGAGGCCACTTGGGAGACGGAGGATAGTATCCGGCGGAACTATCCCGAGTTTTATTCGGGTTTAGAGACGTCAATAGGATTGTCAGGTTGTTTTGCATCCTTGTTTTGGTTGCTTTCAGTGATTGTATGTGTGATATGTCTAACGTGCTTGTGTATGACCCAGAGGTGGTCTTGATGTAGTAACTTGTTAGTCTTAGGGCTTGCTTACGTCTTATGATCTCGGTTAGTACACCTAAGTTTCGGGACAAAACTTATTTTGAGGGGGATCTAATGTAACGACCGGATTTTTTGTTACGCTTTGATAGGGTTAGAGGAGCTTAGAATCCGGGCACAAGGGCTCACGCCTTTGAGGCATAGACGGCGCAATCGAGCAGGCCGTAGGTGCGGTTAGGATTCCCGCAGGGGCGGTGACACGTGATTGCGGGGTAGTAGTGTTTTGCTTGACCTTCCGCCTTCCTATTCTTTTAACTCACTTCTTTATTTGCTTGGGGAGTTGATGGCTGAGGTCCCTTGAGATTCTCACTCCTTTATGCAGCCAATCCTTCTCCTCCACTCATTTCATTCACGTTACTTTCTTTCCTCCTCCAAACATCATCCTCTTGCATTCTTCTTCTCCGTCCTCCTCATCCATTCTTCTCTTGGCTTGCTCCAGCTTGGATCCACCTTCCTTGAGGCCGGGACTACAGTGACGGGACGAGGGTAAGGCTCCTTCCTCTCTTCTTCTTCTTCTTCTTCTTCTTCTTCTTCTTCTTCTTCTTCATCTTCTTCTTCTTCTTTCTTCATTCCCCTCCATGTCTTGAATGAAAGGTCTTCAAGAATCCTTTCTTAACGATCTATCGTTGTTTTGTTTGTTTGATGACAAACTAGACCTTAGAGGGAAGCTAAGACCAAGTGTGAGAAGTTGAAGACGTTCATAGCACCAAAGGAGACCCTAAAGGACCGGCTGCACAATCGAAGAACTCAACAGACGGACATTCTCCACAGACAGGCGCAGGCGCGGATTCAGAGAGGCACAGGGGCGGTTTTTGTCAGGCGCAGGGGCGGACCCAGATTAGCGTAGGGGCGGACCTAAATAGGCACAGGGGCGGGCTCAGGCAGGCGCGGGGGCGATTTTGCTCCAATGAGTCCCGAATCTTGTTCCTTCCTTTCCTTCTTCCCTTTCTTAGATTCGATATATCTTAGAAGCATGTTAGGCTTAGAGTAGTTGAACTGGAATGCCATATAGTGGTTGGACCTTAGAGGTCTTGTGTGAGTTTGTTAGGTCTTGTTGTTGGTACATTGTTGAGGTGTTTGATTAGAGCCTTGTGGAAACAACCTTGGTGTGTGTCTTTATGTTTAGAGTTGGAAAGGTTATGGACTGAGAGTGTTGTCTTCTTGGACTAGGTGGTTTAGGAGGTTGAGCCTAGAAGTCTAAAGACTTCTAGTGGATTAGAACGTGGTTTGATTGTGTGCCTTGTTTTGAACAGGCGTTGTACGTTTTCCCGAGGGAACTTGAGAGTGAGGTGATCGCTTGTGCTTCAGAAGCTGGTAAGTCTACGGACTTGCTTAGCTGGCTTTTTGTATGAGTGTAATGTGTATGAGTGGTGTTTTCTAGTTAGAATAACAACGAAACCGGACTAGGCCGACTTTATTATATTACGTAATTGACCCAAGTGTATGATAACGGGTCGTGACATCACTGCCTAGTTCTTGCGAGAGCTAGGAGGTTCCCTGTTACCAGCCCAGGCAGGTAGACGGTCAGATGCATTAGCACCATTCCTCGTTGGTAAACGGGACCAGGGGCGAGGTTTGGGAATCCCTCATGTCACAAAATTAGTATCATTTGTAATGGCCTATCACCTAATTAAAGATAACAAAAGGAATGAGTGTTGCATGTTGATTGTGTATGTTGTGTGAATGTGCTTTTACCTTTATACTTATGCATAGAATGTTAGCTAACGATTTTATACCGCTTGTAGATGTCTTGCACGTTAGAGAGGCGATCGAGTGATCTGGTGGTAGTGGGCAGCCGGGGTTCCGTGCATTATAGGACCGGATTGTTATCTTTTTATTTCACGTCTTTTGAGACTTATGTTGTTTACTTTGGTTTTGAGACTCGGCTAGAATGTTTTGAGTTTGAACGTTTGCTTTCGCGCATGATATAAAATTATTTTCTTTTGCCTTTTTATTTGTGCAGTGTTGTAAAGTCCAATTAAGTTGTTGCCAGGCTAAGGGCCGGGACCCATTGTGAGGTCACAGCTCGTAGCATTCTGAGTCATCTCGGATTTGGGTTGTTACAGTCTTCTCCCTTCTCCTGTTCTCCCAACAAGCAAAGTAGCATGACAATGACATGCGACTCAATATCACGGACGCGACTTGGACTTTAAGTCGTCGAGCATCAATGCCTCTTTAAGCCGTTTGATTCATTTGAGCATCAATGCTCTTGTTCTTCTTGACTTGTATGATTCTCGCATTTTGTTTTCGTTTATCTGCTTTGCTTTTATTTTGTTTGTTGAGAGATGGATTTTTTTATTTGCTAATTTATTCTTTATTCTTTTTCTTTTGCTTTGTCAAAAATTCAAATTTTAAACGGATCAGAATTTTATAATACAGAACTGAATAAACCCGTAAACTAAAATTCTATTCTCACCTATTTGAACCTAATTTTTTCCCCTAATCTAAACCTTTCTCTCTCGACTTTCTTTTCTCTCTCCAAAAACTCGTTATAGCGATTGATGTGTTGTGCCGCCTCGCCTGGAACAAGAAGAGGGGTTGTGCCGGTGTTGTGTTGCCGCCGACGGTGAAGACAAGCCACTAGGGAGACGCCGCACCAGCTACTTCGGCGAACGACCGACTACAAGCCTTGGCGAGCCACTACGAATTGCGGCAAGGGTTGTCGTCACAGGTTGTGCCAGGACATACCCGAAGACCGGTGTTCAGTCCAAGGTTCTTCCAAGGTGTTTCGTCCATGGTTCCGAGCACCCATTGTCTTCTAGGATGTTGTCGCGAGTCCAAGGTTCATCCAAGGTTCCGGATCTAGCGAAACCTAATTTTAGAGATTTGTTTTTTTTAATTAAATATGAATTGATGCTATGTGTATGTTATTGTATGTAACTAGTTTAGTGCCCGTGCCTTGCACGGGTATTTGAAAATGTATTTTTTGTTTTTTTTTTTGAAATTTTTTTTATAGATGTCATTTTCTTATTATATTTTGTTGATTTGATTATGAATGTTTATGTAATAAAGTATTTGCTTATTAAATAATAACAACATATTTATATATCAAACCAAAAGTGTTCACTATATCTATATTATAAAAACCACAATATTAATAAATGTCAAAGAATAGATATGTGATTTTAATAAATGTCAAATAATAAACGACATCTATGCAATGCAAAAATATATTCAAAATAAATTAATTAAAAAAATAAATAAAATTGTGCAAATATAATATAATACAAATTCAGAATATAACATTTGTCGTGAAGCCTCAAAAACATGGGCGTCAGTCTGATTCCGGACAAGAAGAAGATAAACTTGATAAAAGTGTAAACTCAAAAGTTATGATCACTTAATATTATTGATAGAAAACGAAATAATTGTAAAATCAAAAGATAACATTAATTTTCAAACTTTTTGTGTTTAACTATACAACTTCTCAAAACATCATGTTTTCTTGATAATGGATGTGGGATAGCAAATTCCATATTTACAAATTAATTATGGTTTAATAAAAAAAAGATTTATTGTCTTAATTTATAATTTGGTAAAATATTTAGTCCGGAAAAAAACCGTGGAGGCGCCACGTCAACATTATTCAGATATGAATAGTAATTCTATTTGAACTTAACCAAAACGTCAACAAATATATTATTTGTATACTCTTTAGAGTCTCTATTTATACAAGTTCTAAAACCATCAAGCATAGCAGATAATCGACGTGGGATAACAAAAACCCTCAAAAAATTTAACTAAATAGATCATAAAAATCTTCCCTAAAAATAAAACATTAGGGGTACGGTTACTTATATTAAAGTA
The DNA here is from genome assembly GCA_033239125.1 of Fagopyrum homotropicum. Classification (NCBI taxonomy): domain Eukaryota; kingdom Viridiplantae; phylum Streptophyta; class Magnoliopsida; order Caryophyllales; family Polygonaceae; genus Fagopyrum; species Fagopyrum homotropicum. The sequence goes on from BSWB01000004.1 coordinate 75,097,595, forward strand.
ACGTGAAAATATTTAACGTAAATAGAAATCGAACTTAACCAAAAAGTCAATATTACTTTAGGGAAGAACATTATGACCCACATAATTGTAGGTTAACAATCCCAAAAATAAAATCTTCGCTAAAAATAAAACTTTAGAGGTACGATTACAGAGGTACTTTTACTTTAGAAAAGAACGTTATGCCCACATAATTGTAAGTTAACGATCCAAAAATAAAATATTACTCCGATATGAATAATAATTATACTTGAACTTAACCAAAAGGCCAAGAAATGTATTATTCGTATAATCCTTAGACTCCCTATTTATACAAGTTCAAAAATCATCAACCTTAGTAGATAATCGATGTGGGATAACAAAATTGCTCAAAAAGTGTAACGTAAATATATCATCATAATAATCAATTGAAAAAAAGAAAAACTCTTCCCTAAAAAAAATTTAGGGGTACAATTACTTAACAAAAATAACGTGAATATATTTAACGTAAATAGAAATCGAAAACTAACAGAAAAAATCGGAGTACATTTATTTTTATTTAAAAAATTATCCCAAAATAGATTGGTTCAACAATAAAAAGTGGGGCAATTTTGGTAACTAGGCCTTTTTGAAAAACTATAGTAGTAACTAGGCTTTTTAATGTTTCAATTAACTAAATATATCCCAACCTTTTGTAATTATTCTTAAACTCTACACACTCTTCTCTCAAGGGGTACATTTACTAACACAAAACTAGAAAAAGCCTAGTTAACCAAATTGTTTCTAAAAAGTGACGTGAAATAGTTTCAATAACATATTGTTAATTTGTTAACAAAAGATTCTCTAGCTTAAAAAATAGTTTTAAAAATAAAGATTTATTGGCCAAAAATGGATTATTTATATAGTCAAAATCCTAAAAATATTTAAAGTAAATAGATAAGGCTGCATAAAAAAACTCCAGATGCACAATTACTGTAATAACCGAATTTTTTTTAAATTTCCGTTAAACCTGAATTTAACCGAATTCCGATATGTTAATCTTAATTAAATAAATCAACAAGTTATATAAAATAAGTTTTAAGTTCTATCATTTTATGTGACCTTAAGTCACATAAAATGATAAAACTTTGTAACCGGAAATAAATTACGCACCATTAAAATTAAAATAATAATTTATATAATACGGAATATAATTCTGTATTATATAAATTTCCGCACATAACCAGAAATCCAGGACGGGTAACGAGTTTCGTAACCTTGTTTTAATGAGAGAGCAGGCCGGATGTGGCCCACTATTAGGCCCATTTACCAAGCCCACCAGCCCACTTCCTAAACAAATCCTAACCCCAATCTTAATCCTACGTTTAAACCCTAATCCTATGAAGATGCCGCTCCTTCACTGCAATTTTTACGCTCCTTCTTTGCCTTCGGAAAAGAGACAGCAGCATCCTCCGTCTTCAACTACATCCGACGCAGCCGACGCAGCCACCGCACCCTCTTCCGCCTCCCTCGTTCGCCGGCAATACCAGCCACTAGGTAAGCCATCCCTCCGTCTATCTCCTCCCTCTTCCGTTTTTGTTCGCGGACTAAACTGCCCCTCTCTTCACCGCCCTCGACTGCAGACCCTTGCGCCGCCAAGCCGTCGGAGTTCTGCAGCGCTGCCAAGCCCCTCTTCGCCACCCTCCTGCGCCGAGAAGAACAAACCAGAACCAGCCGGAAGAGAGGACCGCCAGGAGCCACCGCCTTGACTGCAGACACCTTAACACCAGGGCCTCCCTGCCGGACTGTGACGCCGGTAAGGCTCCTTTCTTCTCTCTGCTCCGCTGCGGTGGTACTGAGCTAACCGAGCCGTTTGGACCTTTCCGATACTCTGTTGTGTTGAGTCTAGACCCATATGTGTATAAGAGTGCGGAACTATACGTATATAAATGTGTACAGGAGGAGTATGAAAGATATATATATATATATATATATATATATATATATATATATATATATATATATATATATATGTACAAGTACAGTGTATAAATGTGTATATATATATATTTGCACCACAGTGCTTTGCAAAAATAATAAAAACGTGAGTAAGATATAAATGATGTATAAATATATATATGAATAGGTTGGAGTTTCGGGACTTATATATATAAATGTACATATGAATATATATACTCATATACGTAAGTGTACACATATCCGTACGAGATGGGAAATAAAAAAATGTAGATAGATATATATATATATATATGAGTACCGAATAGTTACATAAGTAAATAAGTGAGTTGAGGAGAAAGGTTAAAGTGTATAGTACGGATAAAATATTTAGTAGAGTAGATGGTAACCGGGAAGGAGGAAGAGTGTTATTCTTTTTCGAGTGGATTCAAGTTTGAACTTATGACCTATAAGTAGCTAACCGAGAGACACAAAGTATGGAAACAAGTTCTAAAAGGAATTTAAAGGTTAAGAATAAACTTGGAGAATTTTCGACATTAAGGGTAAAATGGTCTTTTACTGTAAGAGAGCTCTTTCCGTAATTCCTTCGCATGAGGTTGGACATCTGGATGAGATTTTGATCCACATGCCTTATTTCACAGGCGGTTGAGTTACCACGAGTACGGATCGTTGTGAGACTTGTTAGAGTGCGATTTTACTCAGGTAAGTCCTTGCGACTTACTTAGCCAGTTTCTGGATATTAGTTGAGTGATAGTGGTAGTGTGTGCTATGTGCGTGTTTTAATATTAATAACTTGCTAGGACGACCGTTATTATTATGTTTAAGGCCCAAGTGTATGTATAACGGGCCGTGACATCACTGCCTAGCTCTGACAGGAGACTGGGAGGTTCTCTATACCCAGACCAGGCAGGTACAAGGTGAGATGCATCGGATCCATTCCTGATGGTTACACGGGGGCGGAGGCGAGGTTTGGGAATCCCTCGTGTCACAAACTAAGTATCATTAGCGTGAATGAGTAACTTAACTTAAGATAATAAAAGGACTTGTTTGAAAGCATGATGGGTGTTTATTCTTTTATATGTGTGTGTGTGCTATTATTGTTCTTCTAATGTTTAGATAACTAGCTAATGGTTTCTGTTGTTGTGTTTTTAGATTTACCGCAGGTTAGACCAGCAGCTGAGTGATCCGGAAGTAGTGGTCAGCCGGGTCTCCGTACTCTTTAGAATTGGGGTTTGGGTTGTTGCTTTGTTGTCCTTCCCTTTTGTTAAGACAGTTAGTCTTTTCCGTTGTTTAAGTACGATAGGTTGTTAGACTTTGTTGCATTCATCCTTTTTCAAATACATTTTATGAATTCCGGTTTTTCTTATTTGTGTCTTGTTGCAAGATCCTAGTAAAATTGTTGTCAAACTGAGGTCGGGACCCATTGTGAGGTCCTAACCAGTAATGTTCCGAGTTCTGAGAATTTGGGGTGTTACAACATGGTATCAGAGCTCTAGGTTGGCAACAATGGCACTTGAAATCTTCTGAAAGACCGAATAAATTTTAAGCAGAACCCGAAAGGGGTCTGAGTTTTAAAAAGGAAACTTTTGGTTTTCAAATGCATGCATAGTCTGGTTGGGAATAGAAAAGTACGGCTGACCACCACTACTATCGCGGATCTCAGGATGCTTAGTATGGACTTTAGGTTTTACTTTAGTTGGACTTATTAGCTTGATTATACAGATATGTGATATAGATAAGTACATACAGAAGATTAGTAGAAATTATAGTTATATTACCTTAATGGAGATAACAATATGAGGTCCTCATCCAGTTGAAACACCTAAGTTTTGAAGGATGTCAACGTGAGGATTAGTATGCACATCTTATGTGCATTAGGGTAGGCGAATGGCGGGCAACTCCTTCGAGCTTGCTGAGGAACGTCGAGGTGGGAAAGTGAGGACTGAAGGATAACATCAACGAACATGGCAAGCAGGGGATCCCGAGTCAACTTAACGGAAGCAAATGAAGGTTATACATGAGAGTAGTTCCGGAAAGGCATTGGATGATCGACAATTATGCAGATTGGGAGCGACATCACCTAGGTTATTTCAAGTGTGGTGTGAAGCAACGTTACAAACAAAGCGGATGCCTTCTGAAACACACATGGGCATGAAAGTCAAAGTGAAATATAATAGCGATCTAGACAAGAGACATTGAATCTAAGCTTACTGACGGATCAGAAGGTGAGAGTTTGAGGCTAGAAGCAAAGCGGAAGATGATCACTCTCGACAAGCTACGGGACACCACAATCAAGATGGGAAACCGAGACAATCATAAACGTAGGAGTCAAGATGAGATACCTTGTCCACCCAAATACGAAGAATAAAAGAGCAAAAAAAAAAAGAGGGAAGTTTACAGGTTGCTAGAAAGTGGAAGGCAGATTTCACCAATAGGGAAGTGGGGTGACCTCCTAGAACACACAAGAAATTCAACAAGGATCGGGATACAACAAAGACCAGATTCCTATGAAGGTGGAAGTACAAGTAGCACCCCAAGGAAGGAGGGTGTAGGAGAATAGTCTGGGTGAAAAAGAGGGTCTCTAATAATTTCTCACTCACGAAGGGATTTAAGTTAATAACACTAGCAGGTCATAACAGAGAACAACAAGGGGACAATAACTCGGGTAAAAAGAATCATGGAGAAATGTCTACAAGTTATCGTAGGAAAAGTGATAAGGTCGTTGGCGGAAGATGAAGTTACAACTAGACTCGTAAGGGTATAGTGCTCTTATAGGAGTGTAAGAAGGAGCTAAGGGAATATAAATGGAAGAAATATATTTTTCCTGGTATCTCAAACCTCAAAAGAGATAGAAGAAAAGTAAGTCTACGATCTTATAGAAGGTCAACTATACACAAATGGGTAATAATAGAGAATTTACACGTGCTGGTTAACTAGGGATGGTTGGTTGGCAGATAAGAAGAAAAATTTCAAGGTTATAAAAGAATTTTATTGAGACCTGGAGAATTTCTCCCAGAGATCAACGAAGACAATGGTGAAGTCAAACTGATACGAGTGCTAGTAAAACTTAATAGGTTCAAAGTCAATAACTATAATTAAAATTTTCGTGGAAGAGCTTGACAGTAGAGGAGATATCAGTTGCATGTGAGTTTGTAAAAGTATTCAATGACAACCTGTCAGGGCTACCCCCACAGCGGAGTGTTGATTTCAGCATGGAGTTCGAGCCGGGCACGAGACCAATCTCGAAGGCCCCATACCGTATGACACCGATAGCACTGCTTGAGTTGAATAAGCAATTAGAGGAGTTAGCAGAGAAGGGCTTCATACGCCCTAGTGTGTCTCCTTGGAGGGGGCGCCAATATTATTTGTGAGGAAGAAGGACGGATCCATGCGGCTATGCATAGACTACAAAGAGTTGAACAAAGTCATCATTAAGAATAAGTATCCACTGCCACGCATAGATGATCTGTTAGACCAGTTGCATGGAGCGTCCGGGTTCTCGAGGATAGACTTGAGGTAAGGTTATCACTAGCTGAGGGTGAGAGATCAGGACATACCTAAGACGGCATTCCGGACTAGTTATGGTCTTTATGAGTTCGTAGTGATGTCATTCGGGCTCACTAATGCACCAACGGTGTTCATGGAGTTGTTGAACTGGATAGTCATCGACTTTTTAGACCAATTTGTAGTGGTCTTCATTGACGATATCCTAGTGTACTCTAGGAGTCGAGAGGAGCATGCTGGACACTTGAGAACAGTATTGCAGGTTCTGCAGGATAGCCAGATGTATGCTAAGCTATCCAAGTGTGAGTTTTGGATGTTAGAGGTGGCTTTCCTAGGCCACGTGGTGACTGCTGAGGGTATTAAAGTCGACCCGGCAAAGATAGAGTCAGTACCTTCTTGGCAACCTCCTAAGAATGTTAAGGAGGTTTAGCAGGTTATTACCGCCGGTTTGTGGAAGGGTTCTCCTTGATTGCCCGACCACTTACTTGTCTTCTGAGGAAGACTACTAGGTTTGTCTGGTCTGAGCCGTGTCAGCAGAGTTTTGTGGAGCTAAAGAGGAGATGATGTCTGCTCCGATTTTGGCACAGCCTGAGAGTACAGATGATTTTATTGGATACAATGACGCATCCAAGCTAGGCTTGGGGTGTGTTTTGATGCCGAGGGTAAGGTCATAGCCTATGAGTCTCGGCAGTTGAAGACGTATGAGGAGAACTACCCCACACATGATCTATAGTTGGCTGCAGTAGTCCATGCTCTTAAGATCTGGTGTCACTATCTCTATGGGGCGACGTGTCAGATCTTCACAGACCATAAGAGCCTGAAGTATATATTCACTCAGCGGGAGTTGAATAACCGCCAGAGGCGGTGGTTAGAGTTGATTAAGGACTTCGACCTTGAGATTTTTTTTTCCCACCCCGGGAAGGCGAATGTGGTAGTTGATGCCTTGAGCCGGAAGACGCCTAGGGAGAGGGCGATAGCCCGGTTGACAGTACAACCACAGTTGTAGAGAGACTTGGCTTGGTTGGAGATAGAGATTCAGTTTCCCGATACTAATAAGTCAATTGGCTACTTTGGAGTTACTTCCTGATCTGTTGGATGAGATCCGACAGAAGCAGGAGACTTGCCCGACTTTGACCAGGATCCGAGACAGGATGTCTCGAGACGAGGCCCCACAGTTCACTATTGGTGCAGATGGAGTGATGAGACTTCAGGACCGCGTTTGTGTGCCGTCAGACAGTGAGTTGAGACAGAGGATACTAGGTGAGGCTCATGCTACCCCATACTCAGTACATCCTGGAGCGAGTAAGATGTACAAGGATGTGAGACGGTCCTTCTGGTGGGGTGGTTTGAAGCCCAATGTGACTTGGTATGTAGCTCAGTGTGCGACCTGCAAACAGGTCAAGATTGAGCATCGTATGTCCGAAGGAGAGCTCCACCCACTTCTAGTACCGGCAGTGGAAGTGGGAGGATATATCTATGGATTTTGTCACCGGTTTGAGGCTCAGCAGAGGTTTTGATGCTATTTGGGTAGTAGTAGACCGTCTGACGAAGACCGCACGTTTCATTCCGATTCAGGAAACGTGGCCGGTAAGTCGTCTAGCTGAGGAGTTCACCAGACACATTGTGAGACTCCATGGGGTACCGAGGACTATCGTCTCTGGCAGAGATGGACGTTTTACCTCGAGATTTTGGCAGCAGGTACATACCGCTTTGAGGACGAGTCTCCACTTTACCACTGCCTATCACCCACAGACAGATGGCCAGTCTGAGAGGACCATTCAGACCTTAGAGGACATGTTGCGGGCGTGTGTACTAGATTGGGGACAGGTATGGCCAGATCATCTCCCACTGGTAGAGTTTTCATGTAATAACCGCTGGCACCCGTCTATTGGGATGGCTCCTTATGAGGCTTTGTACGGGCGGAGATGTCGTACGCCCCTATGCTGGGATGAGCCCAACAGAGCTGATGGAGTAGTTCCAGATCAGATATAGGATACATCGCTCGGATTGCCCTAGTCCGAGAGCGGATGTTAGCAGCTCAGAGTCGTTAGAAATTCTACGCCGACAAAAGGAGTCGACCTTTGGGGTTTAGAGTGGGTGCTCAGGTGTGGTTGAGAGTGTCACCTACGAGAGGAGTAAGGCGTTTCGGCATTAAAGGGAAGCTGAGTCCCCGATATGTCGGACCTTTTGAGATCTTGGAGAGAGTTGGAGAAGTGGCCTACAGATTAGCACTACCGCCGAGATTAGAGGGTGTTCATCTGGTCTTCCATGTGTCTCAGTTGAGAGAGTACATCCCGGATCTGAGACACGTCATCAGCCATGAGGATCTGATAGTTGAGCCCGATCATACCTTTGTAGAGTACCGTAGCTGTTTTGGAGCGCAGTACTAGACGTCTGCGGTCCAAGGAGATACCTATGTTGAGGATCCAGTGGTCTAGACGAGGAGCTGATGAGGCCACTTGGGAGACTGAGGAGAGTATTAGACGTAACTATCCCGAGTTCTTTGCGGGGTTAGAGGTTACTCCTGTATCGACGAGTTAGTACTCGGATGTTGTGTGAGTTGACCATACATGTTTTTTTTTGTTTTCTTTCCTTTTTGGATTGGGTGTTTATGTTTTATGTGATGCATGTCTGATTACGATGATTGAGTAGTTGCATGGTAGAAAATGAAAATGTTGAGAAAACTAAAATATACCAAGGAAATGTGTGATTAAAAGAATCATTCTAAGTTTCGGGACGAAACTTCTTTTAAGAGGGCACTGATGTAATAACCGAAATTTTTTTTAATTCCCGTTAAACCTGAATTTAACCGAATTTTGATATGTTAATCTTAATTAAATAAATCAACAAGTAATATAAAACAAGTTTTAAGTTCTATCATTTTATGTGACCTTAAATCACATAAAATGATGAAACTTTGTAACCGGAAATAAATTACGCACCTTTAAAATTAAAATAATAATTTATATAATACGGAATATAATTCCGTAGTATATAAATTTCCGCACATAACCAGAAATCCGGGACGGGTAACGAGTTTCGTAACCTTGTTTTAATGAGAGAGCAGGCCGGATGTGGCCCACTATTAGGCCCATTTACCAAGCCCACCAGCCCACTTCCTAAACTAATCCTAACCCTAATCTTAATCCTACGTTTAAACCCTAATCCTATGAAGCTTCCGCTCCTTCACTGCAATTTTTACGCTCCTTCTTTGCCTTCGGAAAAGAGACAGCAGCATCATCCGTCTTCAACTACAGCCGACGCAGCCGACACAGCCACCGCACCCTCTTCCGCCTCCCTCGTTCGCCGGCGACAGCAGCCATTAGGTAAGCCATCCCTCCGTCTATCTCCTCCCTCTTCCGTTTCTGTTCGCGGACTAAACTGCCCCTCTCTTCACCGCCCTCGACTGCAGACCCTTGCGCCGCCAAGCCGTCGGAGTTCTGCAGCGCCGCCAAGCCCCTCTTCGCCACCCTCCTGCGCTGAGAAGAACGAACCAGACCACCCTCCTGCTCCGAGAAGAACGAACCAGACCACCCTCCTGCGCCGAGAAGAACGAACCGGATCAGCCTCCTACGCCGAGAAACGAACGAACCAGAACCAGCCGGAAGAGAGGACCGCCAGGAGCCACCGCCTTGACTGCAGACACCTTAACACCAGGGCCTCCCTGCCGGACTGTGACGCCGGTAAGGCTCCTTTCTTCTCTCTGCTCCGCTGCGGTGGTACTGAGCTAACCGAGCCGTTTGGACCTTTCCGATACTCTGTTGTGTTGAGTCTAGACCCATATGTGTATAAGAGTGCGGAACTATACGTATATAAATGTGTACAGGAGGAGTATGAAAGATATATATATATATATATATATATATATATATATATATATATGTACAAGTATAATATATAAATGTGTATATATATATATATATATTTGCACCACAGTGCTTTGCAAAAATAATAAAAACGTAAGTAAGATCTAAATGATGTATAAATATATATATGAATAGGTTGGAGTTTCGGGACTTATATATATAAATGTACATAAGAATATATATACTCATATACGTAAGTGTACACATATCCGTACGAGATGGGAAATAAAAAAATGTAGATATATATATATATATATATATGAGTACCGAATAGTTACATAAGTAAATAAGTGAGTTGAGGAGAAAGGTTAAAGTGTATAGTACGGATAAAATATGTAGTAGAGTAGATGGTAACCGGGAAGGAGGAAGAGTGTTATTCTTTTTCGAGTGGATTCAAGTTTGAACTTATGACCTATAAGTAGCTAACCGAGAGACACAAAGTATGGAAACAAGTTCTAAAAGGAATTTGAAGGTTAAGAATAAACTTGGAGAATTTTCGACATTAAGGGTAAAATGGTCTTTTACTGTAAGAGAGCTCTTTCCGTAATTCCTTCGCATGAGGTTGGACATCTGGATGAGATTTTGATCCACATGCCTTATTTGACAGGCGGTTGAGTTACCACGAGTACGGATCGTTGTGAGACTTGTTAGAGTGCGAATTTACTCAGGTAAGTCCTTGCGACTTACTTAGCCAGTTTCTGGATATTAGTTGAGTGATAGTGGTAGTGTGTGCTATGTGCGTGTTTTAATAATAATAACTTGCTAGGACGACCGTTATTATTATGTTTAAGGCCCAAGTGTATGTATAACGGGTCGTGACATCACTACCCAGCTCTGACAGGAGACTGTGAGGTTCTCTATACCCAGACCAGGCAGGTACAAGGTGAGATGCATCGGATTCATTCCTGATGGTTACACGGGGGCGAAAGCGAGGTTTGGGAATCCCTCGTGTCACAAACTAAGTATCATTAGCGTGAATGAGTAACTTAACTTAAGATAATAAAAGAAATTGTTTGAAAGCATGATGGGTGTTTATTCTTTTATATGTGTGTGTGTGCTATTATTGTTCTTCTAATGTTTAGATAACTAGCTAATGGTTTCTGTTGTTGTGTTTTTAGATTTACCGCAGGTTAGACCAGCAGTTGAGTGATACGGAAGTAGTGGTCAGTCGGGTCTCCGTACTCTTTAGAATTGGGGTTTGGGTTGTTGCTTTGTTGTCCTTCCCTTTTGTTAAGACAATTAGTCTTTTCCGTTGTTTAAGTACGATAGGCTGTTAGACTTTGTTGTATTCATCCTTTTTCAAATACATTTTATGAATTTCGGTTTTTCTTATTTGTGTCTTGTTGCAAGATCCTAGTAAAATTGTTGTCAAACTGAGGTCGGGACCCATTGTGAGGTCCTAACCAGTAATGTTCCGAGTTTTGAGAATTCAGGGTGTTACAATTACGACCTACATAATTATAGGTTAACGATCAAAAAAATAAAATATTATTCATATATGAATAGTAATTATAATTGAACTTAACCAAAACGCCAATAAATGTATTATTCTTATACTCTATATACTCTCTATTTATGCAAGTTCTAAAAACCATCAAGTTTAGTAGCTAATCGATGTGTCATAACAAAAACCCTCAAAAGATTTAACTAAATAGATCATTTTGATATTCATTTGAGAAAAAAGAAAAAAAAATCTTCTCTAAAAATAAAACTTTAGGGGTACGGTTACTTATATAAAACGTGAAAATATTTAACGTAAATAAAAATCGAGTTTAACCAAAAAGTCAAGATTATTTTAGAGAAGAACATTGTGACTTACATAATTGTGGGTTAACGATCCTAAAAATAAAATCTTCCCTAAAAATAAAACTTTAGGGGTACGATTACTTTGGAAAAGAACATTATGCCCACATAATTTTAAGTTAACGATCCCAAAAATAAAATATTATTCCGATATAAATAATAATTATATTTGAACTTAACCAAAAGGACAAAAAATGTATTATTCGTATAATCCTTAAATTCTCTATATATACAAGTTCTAAAGCCATCAACCTTAGTAGCTAATCGATATGGGATAACGAAATTCCTCAAAAGTTTAACCTAAATAAATCAGACAAATAATCATTTGAAAAAGAGAAAAAATCTTGCCTAAATAGAACCAGCCCAACAACGCCCGAAACCGAAAGCACCCGGCCCAAAATGATCCGATTCCCGAAATAACCCGACCCAAAATGCCCGAAACCCGAAAGCCGTTGACCCGGCATGACCTGTGAACCCGTAATGGCCCGACCCAAAATAACTAACCCGAATTATTCCAAGAACTAGCAATAAGTTGGCTCAAAGCAGAATGACGTATATATTAACCAAGGCCTCGAATTTAGAGGGACCTCCATTCAATTTTTCATTATATAATATATTTTTACTTTTAAAAATTATAAACATAAAACCCGAGTAGTTCAGTGTTGAATGTGCATGTGAACATTGTATTTCATCTGGGTTGTGTGCGAAACCTATCGTCAACTTTCTATAATTTCATTTTTAAAACTAAATTAGTGGGACCTCTATCCTCACCTTTTATTTACTTTTAAAAAAAATTTAATTACTTTAATTTTGGGATACTAATGTTATCTGATAAATATATAAAGTTTTTAATCAGAAATTTGATGAAATAAAATAATTTCAAAAATACAAAATAATGTGAATCAAATATATTTATATAAATAAATAAAATACAATCGATTTTTTTTTGTTACTATTTATTATTAAATACAAAAATTATAAATTATAAAACTAGAATATATAGAAAAATAAATTGATAAAATTATAATCAACATAGTTCACACGTGGCATTTAGATCTTTTGCTTTAATACAAACTAATACATGGGTTATGCACATATGCAATTTAATTAAAATTTAACTTAAAAATAGATAAGAAAATTATAATTTTGTACAAATATGTATAGTAATAATCTTAAAATTTTATTAATAATGCTAACAAGTATAAAAATTTATAGAAAAATGAATGGTTCAGTGATTATATACTATTATATGTATCTAATTACTCTCTCCGTTCACAAATAATTGTCGTTTTACCATTTTGCACACTTATTAAAAATATACCAATTTACCCCTAATCATTCATTTACTTTTAATTTTTTTTAAAATTACAACTAACAAACTACTAATGATTAAAAGGGTAAATGTGTAAAGTAAATGTCAAAATAGCTAAAAGTATACCAATTGTTTGTGAACGGAGGGAGTATAAAATAAATTTTATATATTATAAATATAAAGTGTGTTAGATGAAAATTTAATTAAGAAAATATAAGATAATAGAATAGTTTGTTAAAATGTATATAGAATGTATTTAAAAATAGATAGTTAGTTCACATACTTTTAATTAAAAATTGTAAAAATAAGAATGCGTATAAAAATAACACGTGGTGATATGAATAAAAAGTTGACACATGGTGTTATTGTTAACTATTAAAAGTTTTTGCTTTAATATTATGCATTAGCATATATGTATATAGATACTAATTAATAGTTAGTGGTTGAGTCATATATAAGACTATGTATCGATTTTGTTATGGTTTATGTTTTTTTCAATTGTAGTTAAATTGAGTGTAAAATATATATTAAAATTAATACGACTTAAAGTTTTTAAAATAATACAATGAGTCATACATACAAGTCGAGTATAGCTTAATGCAAGTGACATAGTACAAATTTCCCTTTAAAAAATTTGTTGTTGAGTTCAATGTAAATTAGTATTGTAATATTATATTAGTATGATGCATAATTTATTTTAAATAAATATTAGTTAAATTGTTTATAATTTTACACATGAAAAAGCATAAGAAATTAATAATCATACACTTTGATTGTAAATATTAGTTAAATTGTTTGACTTTGTATGTACATACAAACTATAGTACTATCACGTTATTGTTCATAATATAAATTCTCATATTTTGAATTTCTGTTATTTCATAATATAATACAATTGCTAGTGAATGAATAAAAATGAAAAAATAGTTAGTGATCATATACGATTTTACCTAACGCATATCATATTATTACACAAATCACAATATATACATCAAACATATATTTAAAAATATATTTATAATTTTTATCGATTACCTTTTAAACTTATTTTCTTAATTTTATAAATTAATTTTCTTAATTATATCTTTGTAATTAACAAAAAAATAAGCATACTAATTTTTTGATCGAGATTTTAAGCATACTAATTACTTATAAGTTACAACCAACAAAGTGCTTTTATAAAATATCATCGCTTTTGTAAAATGACTTTCTCGAAATACCGAATTGTGAAAGACCGGTCAATTAATTATGGAGGTATTGTTTAAATTAATTATTAATTTTAAATATTAATTTAGAATTATAGTTATAAAATTAAATAAAAATTATTAATTACATCAAACTGCAGCTTTGTTGGAAATTAAAAAATATAAAAATAAGTTTGGTTAGGGACACTCTAAGAATTGAAATCCGGACCTCTTGTAACCAAAGAGACTACCAAACCACTAAACAACAACTTTCTTATTAATTTCTCGCTAACTTTGATAAACAATAATTAATGTTGAAATTTTAAAATACAAAGAATACCTTTAGTACTAATTGCTAAAACATATAAAAGAGTTCTAAGATTTGAACTCAAGACCTCTTACACCAAAAGTGAAACTCGAACCACTAGACCAACAACACCTTATTTGTTTCATTTTTAATCACTTGTTCATCTCCACATGCTCAGAATCGGACCTACATTTTTAACTCTCTTGGTAAAAAATTATAGTTTAATCGACCCCACTATTGTGCTTTTTTTTTATTTGAAATATGAATACGTCAAATTGGCTTAATAAAGGAGATCAACCTATAAATATGAAGAAAAAAACATAATAAGTTTGAACCTGTCGGAATCGGTTTGTCACAAAAAATTAGTCCAACTTAAAAACAATCAAATCCAAAAGTTGTAGACTCGAAAACAATCGAACCTGATTATACCCAAAATAAATTCAACCCGGATTTACCCAATACATAAACTAGACTGACCCGTAATAACCCGATAATTGAAGCGACCCGACCCGAAATAGACCGTGAACCCGAATTTTAATTGTACAAATGATCCCGACCCGAATTAGCCCGATAACCGATTAAAACAACCCAAGATTGCCCGAGAACCCGATTATTGGTTGTGCAAGGGCAACCCGACTTAACCCGACCCGACCCGAATAAACCCGACATGACATTATAGACAATTTTGACCCGGCTCAAAGTGACCCGAAACAAAATTGACCCGACCCGAACTCGGCCGACCCGCCCGTTTGACACCTCTAGGTACGATTATTTAACCAAAATAACTTGAAAATATTTAACGTAAATAGATATCAAAAACTAACAGAAAAAATCGGAGTACATTTATTTTTATTTAAAAAATTATCCCAAAAATAGATTGGTTTCTACAATAAAAAGTAACGTGAAATAGTTCCACTAACATATTGTTAATTTGTTAACAAAAGATTCTCTAGCTTAAAAAATAGTTTTAGAAAAAAAGATTTATTGACCAAAAATGTATTATTTGTATAGTCAAAATCTTGAAAATAAATAACGTAAATAGATAAATAGATAAGGTTGGCTACAAAAACTCGAGGGGCACAATTACTACCAACATAATTGTAGGTTAACAATCCAAAAAATAAAACATTATTCAAACGCGAAGAAATGTATTATTTGTATACTTTTTAAACTCCCTATTTATACAAGTTCTAAATCCATAAAGCATAATTGCTAATCGATGTGGGACAACAAAAACCCTTAAAAAATTTAACTAAATAGATCATTTATTCATTTGAAAAAAAGAAACAAAATATTCCCTACAAATAAAACTTTAGAGGTACGATTACTTATATAAAAGTAACGTAAAAATATTTAACCTAATAACTAAAGGCCAAGATTAGTTTAGGAAAGAACATTATAACCCACGTAATTGTAGGTTAACGTTCCCAAAAATAAAATCTTTCCTAAAAATAAAATAAAACTCTAGGGGTACGATTACTTTAGGGAAGAACATTATGACCCACATAATTGTAGGTTAACGATTCAAAAATAAAATATTATTCCGATATAAATAATAATTATAGTTGAACTTAACCAAAAGGCTATGAAATGTATTATTTGTATACTCTTTACACTCACTATTTATACAAGTTATAAAACCATCAACTTTAGTAGCTATTCGGACGTGGGATACAAAAATCCTTCAAAAAATTTAACTTAAAATGTATGATGCTAATAACAAAAGATTCTTTAGCTTAAAAAAATAGTTTAAAATTAAAGATTTTTTTTTTCAAAAAATAGGTTGGTTGGAACAAAAAAATATTACGTGAAATTTTCTTGGTAAACTTCAATAAATAAAGATTCTCTGATTAAAAAAATAGTTTACAAAATAAATATTCTCTGGCTTAAAAGTTTTTTTTGGAATAAATATATTTTCGAAACAAATTGGTTAAAAAAAATTTTGGAACGTAAAAAGAAAAGATTTAATAGCGTTAATTGTAGGAGCTCTATTTTAGAAATACTAGCTCAACAGCGAGGCACGTCAGCGAGTATATAAACTCCCTATATATACAAGTTCTAAAACATCAAACTTAGTAGCTAATCGATGTGGGACAACAAAAACCATCAAAAAATTTAACTAAATAGATCATTTTGAAATTCATTTAAAAAAAAAGAAAAAAAAATATTCCCTAAAAATAAAACTGTAGGGATACGGTTACTTATATAAAAGTAACGTGAAAATATTAAACATAATAACCAAAGGCCAAGATTACTTTAGGGAAGAACATTATGACCACATAATTGTAGGTTAACATTCCAAAAATAAAATCTTCCCTAAAAATAAAACTTTAGGGTACGATTACTCTTTCCTATCAATAAAATGTAGGGGTACGATTACTTTAGGAAAAAACATTATGACCCACATAATTGTAGGTTAACGATCCCAAAAATAAAATTTTATTTCGATAAGAATAATAATTATAGTTGAACTTAATCAAAAGGCTAAGAAATGTATTATTTGTATACTCTTTAGACTCTCTTATACCAGTTCTAAAATCATCAACTTTAGTAGCTAATTGATGTGGGATAACAAAATCCTACAAAGCAATTTAACGTAAAATGGATGATGCTGATAACAAAGATTACTTAGCTTAAAAAAATAGTTTAAATTAAAGATTTTTTGTCCCAAAAAAATAGGTTGGTTCGAACAAAAAAAGTTACGTGAAATTTTCTAATTACAGATTGTTAGTTTAATGAATAAAGATTCTCTGGCTTAAAAAAATATTTTACAAAATAAATATTCTATGGCTTAAAAGTTTTTTTAGGAATAAAGATATTTTTGAAACAAATCGGTTACAAAAATATTTTTTTTTGCTTAAAAAGAAAAGATTTAACGGAGTTAATTATGGGAGTTATATTATAAAAATAGTGTCTCCAAAGCGCGCCACGTCAGCGATTATATAGATTCCCTATTTATACAAGTTCTAAAACCATAAAGCTTAGTAGCTAATCGATGTGGGACAACAAAAACCTTCAAAAAATTTAACTAAATAGATCATTTTGACATTCTTTTGAAAAAAAAATTTCCCTAAAAATAAAACTTTTGTGGTACCGTTACTTATATAAAAGTAATGTGAAAATATTTAACATAATAACCAAAGGCCATGATTACTTTAAGAAAGAACATTATGACCCACATAAATGTAGGTTAACGTTCCCAAAAATAAAATATTTCCTAAAAATAAAACTTTAGGGGTACGATTACTCTTTTAGATATCTTCCCTAAAAATAAAACTTTAGGGTTACAATTACTCTTTCCTAAAACTAAAAATAAAACTTTAGGGGTACGATTACTTTAGAAAAGAACATTATGACCCACATAATTGTAGGTTAACGATCCAAAAAATAAAATATTATTCCGATTTGAATAATAATTATTGTTGAACTTCACCAAAAGGCTAAGAAGTGTATTATTTGTATACTTTTTAGACTCCCTATTTATACAAGTTCGAAAACTATCAACTTTAATAGCTAATCGATGTGGGATAACAAAATCCTTCAAAAAATTTAGCGTAAAATGGATGATGTTGATAATAAAAGATTCTTTAGCTTAAAAAAATAGTTTAATTTTAAAGATTTTTTGTCCAAAAAATAGGTTGATTGAAAAAAAAAAGTTACTTGAAATTTTCTAATAACATATTGTTAGTTTAATAAAAAAAGATTTTGTGACTTAAAAAAATAGTTTACAAAATAAATATTTTGTCGTTTAAAAGTTTTTGGGCAATTTTGGTAACTAGGCTTTTTTGAAAAACTATAGTAGTAACTAGACTTTTTAATGTTTCAATTAAGTAAATATACCCCAACCTTTTGTATTTATTTTCAAACTTTACACACTCTTCTCTTAAGGGGTACATTTACTAAACACAAAATTAGAAAAAGCCTAGTATACCAAATTGTTTCAAAGTTTTTTAGGAGTAAAGATATTTTCAAAACAAATTTTTCCCTAAAACATAAAAGAGTGGGACTTCAAACGAAATATTTTTAGGCAATTTTGGTAACTAGGTCTTTTTGAAAAACTATAGTAGTAACTAGACTTCTTAATGTTTCAATTAAGTAAATATACCCCAACCTTTTGTATTTATTCTCAAACTCTACACACTATGGGGTACATTTACTAAACACAAAATTCGAAAAAGTCTAGTAAACCAAATTATTTCAATATAATAATTTTTTTCACTTGAGCAAGGAGAAACCATTTTATTCATTTGATTAACTCAAATCTAATTATTAGACGGCACACAATCACACTAAAGTAATTTTTAAGTTATTTTTGTGTGTATAGTTAATAAATATTACACTAAAAACATTTATTTTGCATATTTTACCCTTATCTTTGTACTTATAATTTATTTATATACAAAATTTTAACATTTTCTTAAATAGTATTTGTTATAATCATAAGGAAGGCACTTAAGCCTCGTAATTATATTACAAATTTTTTTAAATGAGGTTAGTTTTGTTTTTATTTATTTATGCACTTTTAGCCATCGATTGTCCATATAAAAAATTGGGAGAATTTGACCTACTAGGCCTTTTTGAGTTTTTGTTTAGAAAATGTACCCCAAATTTTTTACCACTTTCATTTAATAGTAGGTAAAAATTATTAACCCTTCTATTTAGAAAGAAAGAATAAATGATGTTTGTTATTTGTTGCATAAATATAAGTTTTAATTTTTAATTACTTAATTTGTTTTTTTTTTTATTATTTTCTTGCCTTTTTTTTTATTTTCTGGACTGAATTTCTCATACCGGAATTTTTCATACCAGAATTTCTCATACCAGAAATTTTCATACCAGAATTTTCATACCAGAATTTCTCATACCAGAAATTTTTTTCAAACCAGAATTTTGTCTACCAGAACTTATCATACCAGAAATTGTCATACCACATTGTTTTTCATACCAAAATTTTGGTCTAATTTTTTCATACCAGAATTTATCATCATACCAGAAATTATTACATACCAGAAGTTACTACATACCAGAAATTACTACATACCAGAAATTATTACATACCATAAATTTACATACCAGAAATTTACATACCAGAAATTTACATACCGGAAATAAAACTCATACCATAAATTTACATACTAGAAATAAAACTCATACCAGAAATTTACATGTCGAACATTTACATACCAGAAATTACTATATACTAGAAATTATTACATACCATAAATTTACATACTAGAAATAAAACTCATACCAAAAATTTACATGTCGAACATTTACATACCAGAAATAAAACTCATACCAGAAATTTTTAAAAAAAGTTAAGAATATAACACTCTATCATACTATATATTTATAATGACATATAAGCATTCCACGTGATAGCAAAATAATCAAAACTCTTGTGTAAAGAGTGAACTAAAGGCAACATGGATAAGCATAAAATCAACAAGTCAAATTGCGTCAACAACCATCACAGGAACACGTAGAGTTTGTTCAAATTGGATTTTCAACTTAAAAAAAATTGATAAATCAAATCTGTTGCAGCAACATTGCACCAGTGCTTGTTGTGATTCACTCCCAACCAATCAAATTATGAATTATAATAATAATAATAGAAGGGTCTTGAAACTGAAGTTAAAAGGGGACAACAGCTACATAATTCCAAATGTTTGGTGTATGGAAATCATGATAAACAACAAAAATGACAGAACTTGTTGGTTTTTATAACATATTGATCCAATCCTACTACATGAGGGATGAGAAGGGTCTTCCACTCGATAGAAGATAATACCAAATGGTAGACCCCTCTGGAAAATAACCAATGAAGGTTCCTTGTATCTGAAAAAAGTTACACATGCCAAATGACACGGATCAATACATAAATGGTCTAGAGATCACCATCCAACTCACGGATTTGCTGCAGGCTTATTTAGGTTCGAACCGGACAATGAACAAGGCGTAGCATGAAATGCCTTCTGTTAAAACCCCGCCTTCTGTTAAAACCCATTTCCTACTTCCATGTAAGTTCAGCATGGATGCCCCAAAATGCTTACCAAACAAATTTAATGTCAGAGTAAAGCACAACACAAACCTGATATAAATCTAGATCTAGAATCCTCCGTATCTTCAAGCCGGACCTTCACTAAGGAGAATCGGAGGAAACCAATGAAATTGATGGAGGCGCTGAATGAAATTAATGGAGGCGCTCAAATCCGCAACTCGAACATCGGGGTTGGATGAATTGTTCAGGCGCTCAAAGCCTGGGGAAATCGGCGGAAACAAAATGAAACATAAATGGAAACATCTCAGGCCATCCATTATCGGATAGAATACCAGAAGCTAGATCCGAAACGGCGTCATAAATCTTCTTGGTAATCGATTTAATCTCCTCACGCTGAACACATGAAAGAAGAATCGATGCGCTGCTCTCCTCTTCCTCGTCGGTGACATCTTCTCCATCCATCACTCTCGTCTCATGGATCCCATCGCAACTCGTAATTGCCGCAAACAACGCGTTTATTTCCCTTGCTGCTTCTGTCTATGGTGGTTCAGGGTGGGAACCTTCGATTAAGGTGGAGGAATTCGATGTGGAACTGGACTTGATTGCAAAGGAGGATGAGCGAAAGAGAAGAAGTTGTTTGCAAGGGAATGAAAATAGAGCGGAGAGGCGGATGAAGAGAGGTGAGTTAGGTTTCACTGTAAAAAAAGGGATTTGGGGTATATTTTCTTAATGAAAATATAAAAAAGCCTACTTAGTATTTTTATTTCTTAATAAAGCCTACTTACCAAATTCTCCCATAAAAATTTTAAGGACAATTTTGATAACTAGGTCTTTTTGAGAAACTATGGTAGTAATTAGGCTTTTTAATGTTTCAATTAAGTAAATATACCCCAACCTTTTGTATTTATTCTCAAACTCTACACACTCTTCTCTCAAGGGGTACATTTACTAAACACAAAACTAGAAAAAGCCTAGTAAACCAAATTGTTTCAAATTAAATTAATTTTAATTGCTTTAAGGAAATGATTATTAATACACTTTAGCCATTTATTTCTAGGAAATTCCTAGTTCAGGTAAAACTGTTTATTATAATACGAATAACGGAAAGTTAAATCATACGTTGATAATATATAAACTGTTATTTAATGGAATATTAACTAAACGTTCAGAATTTTTTAAAATGAATTGTTGTTACACAAAAAATGAACTATGATGATATCATGGTAAAAGAAAGATTTATTATTTATTTTTTCTAGAATAATTTTTTGTAAAAAAATTATAATTATATAGTTCAAATTTATTATATTAACAATTAAAAAATTTTGTTAATTTACTTCACTTATTTTGCACTAGCATTTTATATTATTTTTGTACTCTTCCCATATAATGTTTATCGAACACATATTTATTAGTGCAAATTTTTTATATTTTTTAGTCCGTTCATATATAGTGTTTCATTTATTCAAACATGTTGTACTCTTAGTTCATATTCATTGTATTTTTGCTAGTTAATGATCTAAAAAGGTTATAATAGTATGTATTGTGAAATTTTATAATATTAGTTCAAACATTGTGTTTTATGATTTCAAATATGTAAAACTAAAAAATGTATATAAACATGACTAATAAATAGATGATAAAAAAATGCAATAATCAATTATAAATTATTAACATTGATTACATACAAATTTTAAACGAACCAAATAAAAGTATTAA
Organism: Fagopyrum homotropicum; assembly: GCA_033239125.1. Taxonomy (NCBI): domain Eukaryota; kingdom Viridiplantae; phylum Streptophyta; class Magnoliopsida; order Caryophyllales; family Polygonaceae; genus Fagopyrum; species Fagopyrum homotropicum. The sequence goes on from BSWB01000004.1 coordinate 75,119,220, forward strand.
ATCAACAAAATAATAATTATAAATTTTTCTTGTAACGAATAATAAAAATTTTGAACTAAAAAGTGCTCGTAGGAATAAAATTTTGTTCACATTTATTATTGAACTAATGACGTATCAGGCTATATCATAATGAATTACATCGAGGTAGAAGATACGCGAGTAGCAATATATGCCGACAACTCCTTCTCATTCTCCTAAAAATTTCACATTTATTATAGAAGAAAAATAGTTTGTTATGAATAATCGTATTCATAGACGTATACATTACTATTCAACGGACGAATTGAGTTGATATGACTGACTTGCATGGTAGCTTTGTTACATGTTTTTGAAAATTTGTTTATGTAGTTGAAGAAGGTGGTACAAGTGTTGCGATAGATTAAAATGTTGGAGTTGAAACCTCAAAGTGCTGACTTGAAAAAGTAAACTAAAGGATCCAACGAAATCAAAGGGCTACCCAAATATCAAGAATATATCCTCGCGGTATCTCATTCCTTCAATTTTTGGTTTAAACAATTACAATTTGAACTCTTTATAAAAATATACATGAAAAATATTAAAAGTAGAATTGCAAAATTGTATCATTTAGTAAATAATGTATTAGTTTAACCTAAAAAAACTTAAATGCCAACCCATATCTAGTATGACAAGTGGGATAATACTAAATAAATAAAGCTAAATAAGTCTTTTTCAGATTTCTTTCTAATATTTATACCCATGGTATAAATATGTTTACTAAATGTCCCCTAATCAAACCCCCTACCTTCCAACTTCAATTTAATAAAAATAGTAAAAATTAAAGGACTACATAAATCTAATAAAAAAAAAAAAAAAGGGTCTATTTGACCAATTTATTTCAATAAATAACCCGGTAAATTCTTAAAACATTTCTTATTATTTTTATTAAAATAGTTCGATAATATTATTGCTAAATATAACAGATAAAAGATTAACAAAAATATAATATCTCAGTTATATATATATATATATATATATATATATATATATATATATAATCATGTGTAAAAATATTTTTGCGTATATCATCCTTATGATTGTTTTGTATGAACTACCATAATAATAGTTGTATTTTGTAATATTGAAATAATTATTGATCAAGATATTATATTTTCTAGATTAGAACGGTAATAATAAACCGAATAAGTTGAAAAAGTCCAGTTATAATATTCACAATCGTTTCATCTCCTAACTAGCTGTAACGCTTGGCTTGTGTTAAACTGTCTTCAAGCTTCAATTACCCATCTTTCGTCAGGCTAAGGCTTAAGTTTTTGAATCTCCCTCTAGAGTATTGCCTAGAAGCCTTTTCTCCAAGCAGTTCTAGTTTTCATAGTTAGCTACGAATCCCTCGTAGCTTATCCTCCCATCTTTATCTGTGTGTTGTTTTTGGTTGTGGCAGGAGCTGCTAAAGCATTCACTGTAACTATGAAACAGAGAAAAGGTTGTTAAAATAAAGATAAAAAAATATGTAAAAAAGACAATAAAAAAAAGGTGCTTTGAAGGATGGAGTTGTACATACCAATGATAAAGCCACTAAGTTGTCCACAATTACCTTTGTTTTTCTACTCAGGTGCTAACAATTTTAGCTTGAATTGAAGTTATCAAGCTTGTGGTTAGTTGTATGCAATGTGAAAGAACAAGTACATCCTTGCACTCTTTTCCCCTCAACTTATATCCAATTGAAGTTGAAGAGCATGTTACACTGAAACAAAGGAATGTGATAAATCTTCATTAGATGGCATATTTATCATCCAGATCCAACTCATGGAGTAGCTAGACCAAAACCAAAACTATGTACCTCCTTAAAATATAGAAAAGTAAAATAACTCATCTTTCATTCATTCCTCCAATTGTTAATAAATATGCTTTCAAAGAGAAATACCTTTTGCAAATAATTAGATATACTACACAAACTGAACTGGGTCATGGATCCAATTTTTAAGGTCTTGAAACCACTGCTACTTTTGATCTTGAAGCAGATAAATTTGTTAGTTGTAGTTCAACATCGACCTCGAGCAAGGGTTGCACTACAATCTTCTTCGTGCCCCTAATTCCTAAACAAGAATTACCTCCCCGTGATATAACAAATAAAACAGTAGTGACTAATTTAAGTAGAGTGTTTCAGGATCTTGAGCAACTTTGTTAATGCATGTTTATAGCTTTGAAATCATGTACTACTACTACTACAAATTGCATGCAGATTCATAAAAAAATAATTGTCATCACAACTAAAGCAAGAAGAATACATTTATATAAGAGTAATATGCTTATTCTCTTGGCTTTGCTCCAACACGAACCCTCCAACAAAGCACAAATTTAAATGCTTTCCAGGATAGTAAAATTGTTGCTTCTAAATTGTAATTGGAAAACCTTAATCCACAAGTGCTAATTTAAAATGTTAGAAGAATGCTAGGAATATCTCTTGCTAGATAAAGCCAAGAATGTTCAACTGTGGATAATAGAATTGGTGGCCTAGTGGATTCATCTAAAAATTTAAGCATCACCGTCAAGTACAAGACAAAAATTAAACGTAGCCTAGTCAATCAGAGTGTCTGTCAAATGAAAATAATACCATAATAGATAATCTAAATAACATGATACTACTTGTTTTTTCGCCTCTTTCCTACTTTTCTTCACATTAGCTCTCTTCCTTGCTTTTGTTAATTTCACTATACTCTTCCCTCCATTATCATTCACTTCAGCAACTTCTTTTCCTTGCTTTGAAGATGGTTTTGTAGCTGTATCTAATAATGTATTAACATAAACATGCTTAAGACAATGGAGAGCTTAAGTAAAGAACAAACCTCTTCTGTAGTAGAGTTGCCTATCTTAAGTTTTGACTGGAAGAGCATTCACAAGATCAACTTCAAGCCCCTTGTCTTCCTCCTTCCTCTTTTCAATCGAGCGTTTTTTCAATCTGTTTTTCATGTGAAACCTCCAACTTATCGTCTCATTCATCAACAACTCATGTAACATGTCTTCAAAAAAAAGGGAAACAAAAGTTGTCAATATGCAATGTAAAAATCATAGCTCAATTTTAACTTGTCCCTATAAATTTGGGAAATATCTAATCTCAGCAGCTGAATATAACAAAAAAAATTAGCAACTACATACAAAGGAATCAAGAAATGCAAGTGATAATATGTGAATGAGACAAGCAAGCGGAAATACGAGCCAAATCGACAAATAGACTCATATTAGTACAAAATAAAGCAGGGAGATTAGGGCTTGGATTTGGGCCTTTTTTTACTTGCTCTATTCTTGGTCTCGTCACCGGTTTTCTTTGAAGGAACTGATGACGGCATCGAAAGTGCGAGATCTAATCACCGGCGTAGAAGCGAGGGAGGAGGAGGAGGAGGCGGCAGGAGAGTTTCGGTCAATTGGAGGGTCGTGCAAGAATGATTAAGAAGATAAACGATCGAAGTCGTTGAAGGAAGCCGGTTTGGAATCCGCCATTGTTGTTGCCGTGGAAGAAGGGAGTGTTAACGTGTGGGTTTAAGAAGTTGTTTATGTGACACGCATCAGTACACGTCTCAAAAAGCAAGATGAAGAAGAGGGGAAAGGGATAACAATGTGGCAGACATCAAAGCATGCGGCCCATTTGTTCTTGCCCTAAAACAGCATTGCCCTCTCACAATTACTGGGCTTCTTCATCCACCAACAGAAGTAAGTGACCCGCAATTGTAATCCACTAGGCCGTCTAAGGAGTATTCCAGCCCGCCATTGTAAGCAAGTTGATACTCAAACTTATAATGTATATAAGATATGCTTAAACCAAACAAAAAATATGTATGATCGTTAAGGATAAAAAATTATGAAGGGAAATAAGTTTTTATGAACTATAAATATGTTCGTTAAACATATTTAGCGAACGTTACAAAATTGTTTTGCCTCCGATCATAAACTTGTTAAACGATTGTTCAGGATTAACGATCGTAAATAAAAAAAGCGCATCCCAATTTAACGACGAGTTAAAAGAAATAATGAACCAAAGCATAAATCCTAATTAACGAACAAACTTCACATTTAACGAACATGATAGTGTATTTCAACGAGTGGTGTTACGCAATAACAATCGTTAATGAGGTAGGCACAAACAAACCAGAACACAAGTACCGAACCAGAGGACAACTACTAGTTAACAAACATTATTCAACTTAACGCCTAGTTAAACGAAATAACGAACTAGAGCACAAATACTAGTTAACGATCGATGTCACAATGCCCCAGTAATCAAGCTCTAAAAAAAACGCTCTCAACCCTCCCTTGTAATTTGCCAGAGGTAGGCTCCCGCCTCCTCCTCCACCCCTGCGTGGCCGCCCAGCCACCACCTCCCCTCACCTGTCATGGGTGGCTCAAAAAGATCCAAAAAAACTCTCATTGAAACTGTCAGAGCTAAATGCAGCCCTAGTATCCCTTCCAAACCCCGCTCTCCCTCTCTTCCTCCAAGCCTATTGATTTTGTGCCAGAAGAGCTCATACGATCAAACAACATCCGACTATCTAGATCCTCGACGCCCAATCCCCTGGAGATGTCGTCGGCTACCCTCTTCCCCCCTCTCTCCCTGTCTTCTATCCTTGTGTCTCTCTCTTTGTCACCACTGATGGCCTTCCGTCTAGTCCTGCCACCTTGGCTCTCCGGGTTGTCCAAACACCAACCCCACTGCGGCAAACCATGCAAATCTTTCAACCTCCGTGGTTCCTCCGAGCAGTCTATACAAACCCCTCATCATCAACCATTGTATCTCCTCCAACCTCCTCCTCTTCCATCCTTCCCCTTGTGACTGCTCAACCGCCCACATCCACTCTTCCTACTCTGGCCTCGGGAAAACCCACTTCTTCTAACACGCCGCCCTTCGACATTCACCTCATTTTCCCTTTCGCTACTGACGATATTTCTAATACAATGTCAAAATGGAACCTCTCCCTTGTCGGGTTCCCCTAGGGATACCTCTGGCATTCCAACGCATGAGCAGTTTTGCCTCTCTTTCATGGAACAATATCTCAAAGCCAAAAATCCTAAAAAATGAGATGGGTGTGTTTATCTTCCTATTTGCTTGCGAGGAGGACCTTAACTCTATCCTTCTCGGTAGTCCATGGATCATCAATGGATCCACTTCTCTTATGCTTAAGCGATGGTCCCATGGTATGACTCTAGACTATGCTAGTCTATCTTCGGTTTTAGTTTGGGCTAATCTTCACAACCTCGACTATCGCTTTTGGTCGCCTCACATGCTAGCAAAGATCGGATCTGCTATCGGAATTCCCCTTCTCATTGACTACTGCTCAGCCCACCACGAGCGCCTTAGCTACACAAAGATCTTTGTGGAAATATCGGCTTCTAAACCTCTCCTTAGGGAAATCACTTTTTCTTGGGCCAATGGGGGAGTCTATCTCGTAGAAAATTAGTGACGACTGGATCCCGGAGCATTGCCCAAACTGCCTCGTCTTCGGACACTACTGCAAATCATCAAAGCCTCAAGGTGCCCGTCCCGAGCCTAGGGCATCCAGGAATCCTCGTCCCACCTCCTCAAAGCCCCCTCTCCTTCCCACTCCTGACCTTAGTCACCGGATTCCTCTCTCAAAACCTTTGCCGGCCATAAAAATCCAAGACGTGCAGGCTACCCTAACTATCCCTTCAACCCTAAACCCTCCCCCAAGTAACCTTCCCCCTCCTCAAACCAACCTACAGAAACCTCTGAGGGTATCGTAAACCCCCCAACCATTCCAAGTCCCTCAGACTCTCTTGGAACCACTTCGATCGGCCCCTCCAACCCCACCAACCCCTCCTCACTACCTCTCTTCCGCCACCAATTACCCCGCCCACATGTTCTGCCAATCAAGCGCAACAAAAATCCAACCCCTCTACCCCCTCCTAGTAAGCATCAAGGATGCTTGCCAATCAATGATGAATCTCAATGCTGGTGCCTAGAATATTTGAGGGTTGAATCACCCTAATAAGTAGAAAGCAATTCGTGATATGATCATGCGCCACAACCTTGATGTTTTGGCTATCCTTGAGACTCGACTTTCCGATATCAAGATGAATAAACTCTCGCCTCTCATCCCTAACTGGAGCCAAATCTCTAACTACTCCTCTACCCGCAAATGTAGGATCTAGGTGTGGTAGAACCCGGTCTCTATTGACCTCAACCCTATCCTCTACAACAGCCAACTTATCCAATGTATCCTCTCCCCACCCAGTACCCCTAACGCTCAATGCCTCTTTGCGTGCACCTTTGTGTACGCTCATAACTCGTCTGATGATCGTGCTCCTATCTGAAGCAACTTTGCGGCCATTAAGCAAAGCCCCTTGGGTGATTCTTGGCGACTTCAACACCATTCTCTGTGAGAACGAGAAGATCTCAAACGGCACTCCCAACTCTCATGCTCCTCCTCCAACTCCCTCACCGATCACATCTTCTCTGGATGTAGGCTAACCTGGAACAACAAACAAATTGCTTCCCGTATTTGGTGCAAGTTGGATAGGATCCTTATAAACCATTCTTGGTCAAACTCCTTCCCCAACTCATCTGCCTTCTTTGATAACCCCTTCATTTTTGATCACTCCCTTGGTATCCTCTCCCTTAACCCTAACCATACCCACCCCAAGCGCCAGTTCAGATTTTACAATAATTGGGCTTGCCATGAACTTTTCGGGTGTATTGTTTCTCACTCTTGGAACCTTGCTACTCTTCACAACCATGGTGACATCATGAACATTTTATCCCTAAAGCTCAAGCGGCTTAAATACTCTTTGAAGAGGTTTCCTAGTGAAAGACTAGAGGATCTCTACTCTTCCATTGCCACCATTAAATCCTCCCTATCCTAACTCAAACTAACCTGTAAAACACACCCCTTGACAACACGCTCCTTGAAACTGAGAAGCATCTTACCCTTGATCTCAACCTTAAGATGAACTTGCTTAGAACAAACCTTGCTCAGCTCTACAAGGCATCCTGGACTAAATACGTTGATCAATGCACCTCTTTTTTCTTGAAAAATATAACTGCTAGAAGAGAGGCAAATCAGATCAAAACTCTCCATGATCCGAACAACCTTGCTAAAGGGCCCACCCACAATTCCTCAATTATAGCCTCTATCCTTATTAAACACTTTTGTGAGATCTTGCACCCTACATCAAGTCACAACCCACGTAACCTCTTTCTTGATTGCATCCTCCCATCCATAACCCCGGAGGAAAAAATCGATCTTTAAAAACCATCACCAAAGATGATATTAAACAAACTCTTTTTAATATGGGTGATCAGAAGGCCCTTGGTCCGGATGGCTACGATGCCTTCTTCTTCAAATCTACTTGGAATACCACGGGTGATGACTTCTTTAATGCCATTCTGGACTTCTTCCGAAAAGGTATTTTCTCAAGCCGGATGAACCACACCTCGATCTCCTTGATTGCTAAATGCCCTAATCCCTTGATGGATTTGGATTTCAGGCCCATCTCCTGCTGTAACACTTCTTACAAGGTTATTGCTAAGCTCTTGGCAAATAGACTCAACTCCATCGTTTCTTCAATTATCGGCCGGTACCAGGGCGCCTTCGTCAAGGGGCGTTCGATCAAGCATAATATTATGATTTATCAAGAGTTGTTCAAGAAGTACAACCAAAGCAGAATCTCACCGAGATGTGCTCTTAAAGTGGATATTTCTAAAGTGTTTGACACCATTGACCACAAGTTCATCCTTAACTGCTTAAGAAGAATGGATTTTCCTAAGGAGTTTGTTCAGTTGTTTTGATGTTGTATCACCTCTCCTACTTACTCTATCAACCTTAACGGCTCTCTCCATGGGTTCTTCAAGTGTACTCGTGGCCTTAGGTAGGGCTGCCCACTTTCCCCACCCCTCTTCACTATTGCCATGGAGGTCCTTTCCTTGATGATCACCACAAACACCACAAACCCCGACTTCAAAACTAATCCTAGATGTGCCTCCCCTCGCCTCACCCACCTTTGTTTTGCTGACTATTTGCTAATTTTTTGCAGGGGAGATCTCACTTCTCTTAACATTCTGAAGGATACATTGGCTCAATTTGGTCGCTACTCGGGCTTACTCATCAACCCTACTAAGTCGGCGTTCTTCATTGGTGGACTCCCTTCTAATGACCGTGCCCTTCTCTCTAAGAGATCTGGCGTGCCTCTTGGTGCCTGTCACGCTCAGGATGTGATACGCAATGGGTTTTAAATTTATATTCTCGTTATATTTATCCTAACTCCTAGCGAAACCCGCAGTGTACGGGACGTTTGTAGTAGGGATAGTATTCCGAGGTCGAACACAAGGACTAAGGTGAGATTGATTTAATTAGTGATTAAGTCTAGTGAAGATCTAAGTTTAAGAAAAGAGAGAGAAATAAAGAAATGAAAATCTCAATGTTTTTGGTTGGGTTTTTGGTGATCAATCAAGGATCACTAAGCATGCAAAATAAACGAATCAACTATGATAACAAATCAACACCAACAAACAAACTAAACAAGATATAGATCAAGGAAAGAAAAGCGGATTCTAGGGGTTGGGAATTCCGGTTATGGCATAAAACACAAGCTATCTAATCGTTCCTTGGATTGACTATGGTATGTTGGGAGTAAGTGTTTCTAGATTGGGATCAATCTCCGGGTAGGTCTCATGGTCTACTAGTCCGTCCCTAAGTTCTCATCACCGGGTAAGTCTCTAAGAACCTAAGGGGCGAAATTCTACACGAACCGGATTGTCACCTAGAGATCTAACCTATCCTTACCGGGTAAGTCTCGGAAGGGTTATTCCTAAGCAACCATCCATCACACTTAGTCCAATGGCGGCTTATGAGGCTCACCACTACCTAGGGTTTGTTATCTTTAGAATCTAAGAGTAAGGATTACCGGATAAGTCTCTCCTAACACTTAGTTGCTAACACTAGGTCACCCTAGGATAGATTTAGCTTAACAAACACTTAGGATTTCAACATTCTAACTAACTAAAGCTAGATCCATCGAACCAGGGAAGATCACGGGTTGTTCTACCAAGTCCACGGCCGTGGTTTGGCAAGAACAAACCGTGATTCCTAACAGGAACTACATCCAAGCAAACAAGTCATCCAAGGGCTAGTCTAAGTCCGTCCTATCATGGTTCTAGCCAAAGCCATCCTTCCCTTACCCTAGAATCACATCTATTTAGCCTACAACATTCATTATATCAATTGAAATCAACAAACATAAAATCATGACTTCCATTTGCAAGATAATGAAGATAAAGAGATGAACAAGTGAAGTAAACAAAGCCAAGCTGAAAATGGAATTAGAATGACTCACAACCCTTCTTAAAGAAGGTCCAAATGGTTCATACAACTCTAGAAACCGATTCCGAAATTCTTCACTACAAAGCTACCAAAACCTATCAATGGTGTGTTCTTCTTCTTCTCCAATGAAGCTCTTCTCCAATGGTAGCTTCCTTCTACCTCCTTCTTCCCAAGAATCTTCTTGTTGAGAGAATATTTTGATTGGATGATAGTGGATAATGGAGAGCTGCTCCAAGATGATTCTCTCAGCCAATGCAGGACCACTTTTATACTACAACTTTGCAAGAGCTGGCCAAGAGATCGTGGCACAGCTGTCACGAAAACCTGGCAAAATCCACGGGCAGTTCCACGGCCGTGGAGTGCCAGTGAACCGTGATTTTGTGCTTCAGCTTTGCCTTTGATCATTAAGCTTCGATTTGGTGCATGGCTTGTGTTGGCAAGGTTCCATGAGTCCTCCCTAGCCTTTAGCTTGCATCCTAATGAGTCCGAGGGTGTGTCATCTTGATGAACGATCCTCAAACGTATCGTTTTAGCTCCTAAATCTCCCAAAATACCTACAAAGCAATGCACAAGTCCGTGTAGACGTCTATCTCGACAAAATACGTGAATTGAGTGCAAACGTCGTGAACTAGTGCTAAACCATGCATGAATGAGCGAGAAATCTATCTAAATGATTACCTAAACCTAAGTCATAAATCGTGTTATCAAAAATACCCCATACTTAAGGTTTGCTCGTGCCCGAGCAAATTCTCAACTATAGACTACGAGATAACATGATTTATGTATGCAGAAAAATGGTAAAATCTTTTTGGTTTTGTGCTTCTACTATTGGATCACCTTCAAAGTCATGTTTTATGGCAACGGACAAGCAATTATGCATCAAATAAACGAAGGTATGGAAAGGCAATTGTACTTAACTTAAAAGTATGCATGAAATGTAAAAATGAAGAAAGCAAGAAAATCAAGAGCATATCCAATCTAGATTACTAAGTCTTACAAACATGCAAATAGGTCATAAGGTCTTGTGAAATAAAAGGCTAAGAAACGTTGTGATTAGGTGGGGATTTTTCTAGGATATGTCATGCTAATCCGGGAATGGAACTAACTCCACAATCTTGTCCTCGATCAACTTCCCTCAAGTGTATATTTTTCTCTATCTTTTCTTTCTTTTCTTTTTTTTTTCTTTGACTTATTTTTGAGACAATGGCATTGGTGTACAAAAGCCGAAACCTTGGTGATTAGCCATCCTCGGGCTTTTTCTTATTTTTCGAGGTGCATCCACACCGGGCACACATACCAAAGCTCGTTAGGACTATTGGTTTATTTGACTTTGGCAAGGCACCAACACCCGATTATGTGAAGTGTACCGAGTTACTTGTCATTTAAGCCAACGTCCCCAAGCCTATATTTTTGGCTACACTTTCACAACAAATTCAGCATTTTATGCATGATATTCTTTCATCAACATCTTCACCCCATACTTGCTTTTTATACACATCAACACACTATCATGCTCCTATTCCCGGATGGGTCAAAAGAGGTCAAATTATATCCATTGAGGTGCTCAAACAATCATGATCAAGATGAGAAGTAGAGAAAGATGAATTGCCTCATTCATTCCTAGATGGTATGAAAGAACTATAATGTAATTTCGACCTTCAATACTCAATCCATTCTAGGAAACATCATGATCACAAATCATTCATTGAATTCAAGGGAAGCACTTCAAGTCCACATATGCATTCATTAATTCAACACATAAGGCCATCCATAGCCAATCCACAAGATAAGATTCATCATTAGGGTCATATCCAAGCCTAGAAAGCACAAAATTTTTTAAATTTTCTGAATTTTTATGGGATTTTCGAGGTGAATATGTACAATGCAAGACATGTGAAAATGTTAAACTATCCTAGATGCTCATCATGCAAAGGATTATGCAAACCCCACCCCATACTTAGAAACACATTGTCCCCAATGTGTAAATGAAGTAAAGAAGAGTGAAAGAAGGTTCTCACAATGTAAAAATGGTGTGCTATGGTATTTGGGATTGCTCAAGTGAATTGATGTTGGATGATCCTATCGACCATGGAAGAGAGCTCTAAGTATTCATCAAAGCATCGGGACCCGTGCTAGGCACCGCTAGCCGTCCAAGTTCCGCGTCCGCTCCACCCGTAATTGATGAGGGATTCATCATCATCATTCACATGCCATGCAAGGCTTCCATTGCTACTAAGGTTCTAGCACACACACTTAAGCACACGAAACACACACAAAGATAGAAAAATCTAAAACAAAAGCAAAACGAGAAAGGGAAAAAAGTTACCAATGGGTTGCCTCCCACCAAGCGCTTCTTTAAGGTCATTAGCTTGACCAAACTCGGGGGCGTCTACTCAAGGTAAAGTGGGGCAATCATATCCACCGGAGCTCCCAGGATATACTTCTTCAACCGGTGCCCATTCACCTTAAAGTTTTCACAATGCTCCCCTCCTATCTCAATAGCTCCATGGGGAAAGATCTTCTTCACCACATATGGGCCGGTCCATCTTGATTTGAGCTTTCCGGGAAAGAGCCGCAACCTTGAATTGAAGAGAAGGACAAGGTCTCCTTCACTCAACTCCCTGGGGACGATCCTCTTGTCATGCCACCGCTTGGTCCTCTCCTTGTAGATCTGGGCATTCTCGTATGCATCCAACCGGATCTCCTCAAGTGCGTTCATATCAAGCAACCTCTTCTCTCCGGCCTCTTTGAGATCAAAATTTAGCCACTTGATGGCCCAATGTGCTCTATGCTCTATTTCCACCGGAAGGTGGCAAGACTTGCCATAGACCAACTTGTAAGGAGTAGTGCCAATTGGTGTCTTGAAAGCGGTTCTATATGCCCACAAGGCATCATTGAGCTTCATAGCCCAATCCTTTCTAGTTCTAGATACCGTCTTCTCGAGAATGGCCTTTATCTCCCGGTTGGAGATCTCCACTTGGCCACTAGTTTGGGGATGGTAAGGCGTTGCCACCTTATGAGTCACCCCATACTTAGCCAAAAGTGCCCCAAAGTTCCTATTGGTAAAGTGCTTCCCTCCATCACTTATGACCACCCTTGGTGTTCCAAACCTAGGAAATATCACTCGGTTGAAGAACCGCACCACAACCTTGGCGTCATTTGTAGGAGAAGCGATTACCTCCACCCATCTTGATACATAATCAACCGCCAATAGGATGTAGAGGTTGGCACATGAAGAAGGGAATGGTCCCATGAAGTCCACACCCCACACATCAAATATTTCCACTTCTTGTATGTTGTTCAAGGGCATCTCATTCCTCCTTGAGATGTTGCCCGTCCTTTGGCAAGCATCACAAGCTACCACAAAGCTTTGCACATCCTTGAACAAACTTGGCCAAAAGAAGCCCGATTGCAACACCTTCACACATGTCTTGTGGGAGCTAGCATGCCCTCCACATGGTAAGGAATGACAATGGCGGATCACACTCTCCACTTCATCCTCCGGTATGTATCTTCTAAACATTCCATCCGGCCCTCTCTTGAACAAAAGTGGCTCGCTCCAATAGTAATGCCTCACATCTTTGAAGAACTTCTTCCTTTGTGCATATGTCAAACCGGGAGGCATTTCCTCACACACTAAGTAGTTCACAATGTCGGCAAACCATGGCTCGCTCCCTCTAGACACTTGGAACAAGCACTCCTCCACCATTTGCAATTGCTCATCCTGGAATGAGTCATCAATCGGGACGTCATCTCTTTCAAGCTCCAATGGTGGGAGTCTACTAAGGTGATCCGCCACTGAGTTCTCGGATCCCTTCTTGTCCCGGATTTCCAAATCAAACTCTTGAAGAAGAAGGATCCACCGAATCAACCTAGGTTTGACATCCTTCTTCGTAAGGAGGTAACGGATTGCAGCATGATCCGTATAAACAATGACCTTCGCTCCAACAAGATACGATCGGAACTTCTCAAATGCATACACAACCGCTAGCAACTCTTTCTCGGTGGTAGCATAATTGAGTTGGGCATCATCTAGCGTCTTGCTAGCATAATAAATAGCATGGGTGCACCCATCTTTCCTTTGCCGCAAAACAGGCCCAACGGCTACATCGCTTGCATCACACATGATCTCAAATGGTAGACTCCAATCCGGAGGTTGCATGATAGGTGCGGAGATCAAGGCGTTCTTCAACCTACAAAAAGCCTCAAGACAATCTTTGGAAAAGACAAAATCAACATCCTTCATTAGTAGGTTAGTAAGAGGCTTAGAAATTTTAGAGAAGTCTTGAATAAACCTCCGGTAAAAACCGGCATGCCCTAAGAAACTCCTTACCCCCTTCACCGAGGTAGGTGGTGGCAACTTCTCTATCGTTTCAATTTTGGCCCTATCAACCTCAATGCCACGGTTGGACACCAAGTGTCCTAACACAATACCCTCACTTACCATGAAGTGGCATTTTTCCCAATTCAAGACAAGATTTGTCTCCTCACATCTTTGCAATACTAATGACAAGTTAGCTAAGCAATTATCAAAGGAAGAACCATAAACAGAGAAATCATCCATAAACACTTCCATGATATTTTCAATGTATTCCGAAAAGATAGCCATCATACACCTTTGGAAGGTGGCGGGTGCATTACACAACCCAAATGGCATTCTCCTATATGCAAAAGTACCCCATGGACATGTAAAGGTGGTTTTCTCTTGGTCATCGGGGTGGATAGGGATTTGGAAGAATCCACTATAGCCATCTAAGTAGCAAAAGTGAGAATGTTGAGCTAACCTTTCTAGCATTTGGTCAACGAAGGGGAGAGGGAAGTGATCTTTCCTAGAGGCCATGTTCAACTTCCTATAATCAATACACATCCTCCACCCCGTAACCGTCCTAGTCGGGATTAGTTTGTTGTTCTCATTAATCACTACGGTCATCCCACCCTTCTTAGGTACTACATGAACGGGACTAACCCACTTACTATCCGAGATAGGGTAGATTATCCCCGCATCTAGTAGCTTAATGATATCCTTTTTGACTACCTCTTTCATTATAGGATTTAATCTCCTTTGATGTTCAATAGAGGGTTTATGATTATCTTCCATCAATATCTTATGCATGCACAAAGAAGGTTTTATGCCAACCAAGTCATCAATAGTATATCCAATGGCTTTCCTATGCAATCTTAGTTCATGCAACAACTTAGCAAGTTCATCATCACTCAAGCATGCATTCACAATCACCGGATATGTAGAATTATCACCAAGGAAAGCATACTTTAAATGAGAGGGGAGGGGTTTGAGTTCAAGTTTAGGAGGACCTTTATCGATTGGAGACGATCCAAATAAGGTTGGATGATATGAATCCAAAGCAAATGAAGACCCTCCAAGGCTCCTAGAAGCTTGATCATCAATAAGGTCTAATTCAGGGGAAACCACGGTTGACTCCACGGTTTGCTCAGCTTCCACGGCCGTGGACCTTACCTGGCTCATCTTTTGAGGCTTTACAGAGAGTTTGACGGCCGTGGAACCACTTCCATGCCCGTGGAACGTCTAGTTGTTCAGCTCCTCTTCGTGGCCTTCATCTTGAGCACTTGTCTCCTCTTCCAATGCTTCTAAGGCCTTGATCTCTTCATTGCAAGCCTCCTCAACACCTTCCTCCATCATACTTAAGGTAAGAACCTTCTCCAAGGGGTCTTTGATCAAGATCGAGCTCACAACTTCTCTAGATTCTTCTTGCTCGACTATGTTGAAGACATCCTCATCAAGGGTTGGCCCTTTCATCATTGTGGACAACTTGAACTTGATGTTCTCTTCTCCAATGTTGAAGGAAAGAGTCCCATTCTTGCAATCCACTAGGCATCCGGAGGTGGCTAGGAAAGGTCTTCCTAAGATGATGGGAACCGGATAGTCCGCCGGAATATCCAAGACAACAAAATCAATTGGCACATAGAATCCTCCTACTTGCACCGGGATGTCTTCTAAGATCCCAACCGGATGAGTGATAGAACGGTCCGCCATATAGAGGGTCATCTTGACCGGTTTCAGCTCTCCTAGCCCAACCTTGTTGCAAAGTGCAAGCGGTAGGATGCTTACACTTGCTCCAAGATCACAAAGGGCCTCATACTTCACATCTCCCACTCCAATTGGGACGCAAAAGGAACCCGAATCTCTTAGCTTTGGAGGCATCTCCTCCTTCATCGTTTGGATCAATTCCGAGGATCTCTTGGTCATTCTTATCTCCCCATACTCCTCCAACTTCCTTTTGTTGGAGAGTATCTCTTTCAAGAACTTGCCGTATGCCGGCATTCCTAAAATAGCATCCATGAACGGAATGTTAATATGCAATTTAGACATTAGTTCAAGGAACTTACCAAAGTGATTGTCTAAGCGAGCTCTTGCTCGTGATTGAGGGAATGGTAGTGGTGGTTTGTATAGAGGCGGTGCCACATATGTTGGCTCAACATCCTTACTCTTGCCTCCATCTCTTTGCAAAGTCTCTTCCTCTATCACCACTTGTTTCCCTTTAGCATTGTTCTTTGGCAAAGGATCCTTCATGCTCAACCCACTCCTTGTTGTGATAGCAAACACTTGGCCTCTTGGGTTGTCTTCGGTCCTTCCAGGAAGCTTTCCCGGATCTCTATGGGCTTCACCCGCCTTTTGAAACACTTGAGCTTCCAACACCTTTTGAGCCTTAGAAATGGAAGTCACGGTGCTCTCAAGACCACTCAACCTTCCAAGCAATTGCTCAAACATCATTTCGGTTCTATCCTTTGGCGGTTGAGTAAATCCGGGTGGAGGTTCTTGTGAAGCTTTTGGTGGTGGAGTTGTGCTTGTGGAAGCGGGAGGGTTCAAGGCTCCATTCGGGTTAGAGTAAGAAAATCTGGGATGGTTGTGGTTGGGCCGGTAATTGTTGAATTGCCGGTTGTTGTTGAAGTTCCTTGGGCCTTGAAAATTGTTGTAATTGCCCCTTCCCATGTAATTTACATCTTCCTCCTTGGAAGATAGATTAGCTTGCACTTGTACTTGAGGAGTTGCTTGATTCTTCAAAGTTGTAGCACACAACTCCCTTAAGGACTTCAATTCATTGTTGATGGCGTCAAGCTTGAAATTGCTCATGGTGACTTCACTCACCTCATATGCTCCCGCCTTTCTCCCTTCACTCTTCCTATGGGAGTACTTCTCAATTACTAGAGCTTGCTTCTCTACAAACTCCCAAGCTTCATCTACATGCTTCTCCATGAAAGTCCCACCGGAAAGAGATTGGAGCTTGAATTGGCTATCTTCATCAAGTCCCTTGAAGTAGATCTCCAATAGCTCAATTTTCGGTATACCATGGTGTGAACAATCTAGGAGAAGATCTTTGAACCTCTCCCAAGACTTGAATAAACTCTCTCTATCCTTCATCACGAAGGCATTGATCTTCCCTCTTAATTCGGTAGTCTTGGAAGATGGGAAGAATTTAGTCAAAAACTCGGTGGTCATCTCCTTCCAAGTACCAACTCGCCCTTGTGGAATAGATTGATACCAAGCCAAGGCTTTATCCTTAAGAGAGAAGGAAAAAGCCCTAAGCTTATGGTTGTTGCTCTCCAATCTTGGCGGTCTAAGAGTCTCCATCAAGATCTCATAATTCATCAAGTGTTGATGAGGAGACTCTCCTTCCATCCCTCCAAATTGGTTATGCCGGATCATTTGTAGAACTTGAGGGCGGAGCTCGTAATCATGGGCTGCGGGATCTCCTAAGTTCACACCGGGACGGTGTGCTCTTTGTGCCGGATCCATACGTTGCCCCAACGTTTGTGGTTCTTCCATAGCAATGGGCACAACCCGAATATTCACCGCCACCGGCTGCGGTTGAGGAGGAGGTGGAGGAGGTTGTTGACGGTTAAGCTCTCTTTGCACAAGAGCTTGTCTAATCTCCTCAATCTCCCTCCTAGTTGCCTCTTGCCTCTCATTGGCAAGTCTCCTTTCATTCTCCAAAGCTTCATCCCTTATCCTTATTTGCTCTAAAGCCTCATCTAATTCAGCTTGGAGATCTCTTCCGGCCATCTCTTTTCCCTTTTTAATGCTCTTGGATCTAGATCTAAGGGTTTTCTCCGGTTCGGGATCGAATGGAGCTAAATCCTTACCACGAGATCTTCGCATACACCTAAAGAGTGAGATGTCCTGAAAAGCAAAGACACAAACCAAAAAGAGATCAAAAGCAACAAGAAAGATCTACACTATAAACAATCACAAAAGGACTCAATCTAGACCTAGTCCCCGGCAACGGCGCCAAAAACTTGTCACGCTCAGGATGTGATACGCAATGGGTTTTAAATTTATATTCTCGTTATATTTATCCTAACTCCTAGCGAAACCCGCAGTGTACGGGACGTTTGTAGTAGGGATAGTATTCCGAGGTCGAACACAAGGACTAAGGTGAGATTGATTCAATTAGTGATTAAGTCTAGTGAAGATCTAAGTTTAAGAAAAGAGAGAAATAAAGAAATGAAAATCTCAATGTTTTTGGTTGGGTTTTTGGTGATCAATCAAGGATCACTAAGCATGCAAAATAAACGAATCAACTATGATAACAAATCAACACCAACAAACAAACTAAACAAGATATAGATCAAGGAAAGAAAAGCGGATTCTAGGGGTTGCGAATTCCGGTTATGGCATAAAACTCAAGCTATCTAATCGTTCCTTGGATTGACTATGGTATGTTGGGAGTAAGTGTTTCTAGATTGGGATCAATCTCCGGGTAGGTCTCATGGTCCACTAGTCCGTCCCTAAGTTCTCATCACCGGGTAAGTCTCTAAGAACCTAAGGGGCGAAATTCTACACGAACCGGATTGTCACCTAGAGATCTAACCTATCCTTACCGGGTAAGTCTCGGAAGGGTTAATCCTAAGCAACCATCCAGCACACTTAGTCCAATGGCGGCTTATGAGGCTCACCACTACCTAGGGTTTGTTATCTTTAGAATCTAAGAGTAAGGATTACCGGATAAGTCTCTCCTAACACTTAGTTGCTAACACTAGGTCACCCTAGGATAGATTTAGCTTAACAAACACTTAGGATTTCAACATTCTAACTAACTAAAGCTAGATCCATCGAACCAGGGAAGATCACGGGTTGTTCTACCAAGTCCACGGCCGTGGTTTGGCAAGAACAAACCGTGATTCCTAACAGGAACTACATCCAAGCAAACAAGTCATCCAAGGGCTAGTCTAAGTCCGTCCTATCATGGTTCTAGCCATAGCCATCCTTCCCTTACCCTAGAATCACATCTATTTAGCCTACAACATTCATTATATCAATTGAAATCAACAAACATAAAATCATGACTTCCATTTGCAAGATAATGAAGATAAAGAGATGAACAAGTGAAGTAAACAAAGCCAAGCTGAAAATGGAATTAGAATGACTCACAACCCTTTTTAAAGAAGGTCCAAATGGTTCATACAACTCTAGAAACCGATTCCGAAATTCTTCACTACAAAGCTACCAAAACCTATCAATGGTGTGTTCTTCTTTCTTCTCTAATGAAGCTCTTCTCCAATGGTAGCTTCCTTCTACCTCCTTCTTCCCAAGAATCTTCTTGTTAAGAGAATATTTTGATTGGATGATAGTGGATAATGGATTGCTGCTCCAAGATGATTCTCTCAGCCAATGCAGGACCACTTTTATACTACACCTTTGCAAGAGCTGGCCAAGAGATCGTGGCACAGCTGTCACGAAAACCTGGCAAAATCCACGGGCAGTTCCACGGCCGTGGAGTGCCAGTGAACCGTCATTTTGTGCTTCAGCTTTGCCTTTGATCATTAAGCTTTGATTTGGTGCATGACTTGTGTTGGCAAGGTTCCATGAGTCCTCCCTAGCCTTTAGCTTGCATCCTAATGAGTCCGAGGGTGTGTCATCTTGATGAAAGATCCTCAAACGTATCGTTTTAGCTCCTAAATCTCCCAAAATACCTACAAAGCAATGTACAAGTCCGTGTAGACGTCTATCTCGACAAAATACGTGAATTGAGTGCAAACGTCGTGAACTAGTGCTAAACCATGCATGAATGAGCGAGAAATCTATCTAAATGATTACCTAAACCTAAGTCATAAATCGTGTTATCAGTGCCCTCCCTTTCACCTATTTGGGTGTGCCTGTTGGCAGTAAGCTTCTTAACATTCATGATTACTCTCCCCTCATTACGAAGATAACTACAAAGATCAACTCCTGGAATGCTAGATGCCTTTCTTATGCGGGTAGAAAGCAGATCATTGCTTCTATTCTCATGTCTATCCATCTTTACTGGTGCAATGTTCTCCCCATTCCTATGATGATTATCCAAATAATTCAAGGGCTGTTGCGCTCCTTCTTATGGTCGGGGAAGGCCTCTAGCGCCAGATCGCTAGTTGCTTGGAATTCTATCTGCAGATCCTATGTTGACGGTGGTATGAACTTCAAAGATATTCTCTCCTGGAACAAGTCCTCCATCTCTAGACTCATTTTTGACCTTGACCGATGCAACCCAAATGACAACCTTTGGTGTGAAAGGACTTACTGCAACATCCTGAAAGGCGCGTCTATTTGGTCCTACCCCGCTTCCTACAAGCACAGTCACACTTGGAGCCCAATCATTAAGATTAGGACGAAATCCTCGAGGCTTCATCAAGACAAAACTTCCTCATGCTCTCCGGCACCAATGGGCACTGCAAGACTTCCGCTGTCTACTTCCTCTTCCGGATGTTGCCTGACCCCCCCTCTCTGTACAACCTCAACATCATCCGGAAGGGGTTAAACGTTCCAAAGTGCAGTTTTATCACCTGGTTGGCAAGCCTGCACCGTCTCCCCACCCTCTCGAAGCTGACTAGTTGGAACATTGTTCAAAATGACACATGCAAGCTTTGTAACAACCACTCCAAACACGAGTTTCATCTTTTCAACCTCAGCAGCTACTCTTCTCTTGTTCTTGACCTCATATCCAGGTCGTCGAGAACCCCTTCCCCTCTCCCCTATAGACACAACATCTGGGAATGGTTGCGTTCCTTGAAGCGTAGTAAGCATGACCTCATTACACACGTTAGGATCTCCTCTATCACGAGCTTCATCTACTTCGTGTGGAAAGCAAGAAATTAAATGACCCAATCTGCAACGGCAGCACTACTCACCCCTCCACTTGTGCAAAGAACGCCATTAGTGCTACCAAAATCTTCACTGCTTGCTCTTGAAAAGATCGATCCCCCAACTATATCATGTGTGCCAATATTCTTGGCATTCATCTTGACTAGTTCCTTGTTATCTTGTTATCCTTCTCTAATAGTCTAGTAGACCTTCTTTTGTAAATTCTTGTTACTTATATAAATTTTTTCAAAAAAAAACAAAACATGAAAGTGTATTTAACGAGCAATTAAACACAATACCGATAGTTAATGAGGTAGGTACACACAAAATATACATGGAACGGACTCTAAACCTATTTAACGTCCATTGATAAGAACCATTCCGACCAAAAATACTGAACCAAATTAACATACACTACAACCAACTTTGATGACACAATGGTCTAAAAATTGTGAACATTCATGGGTTCTTAGTAAATAACGTTCCTTGTATTATTGACATTTTACATTTTGTTCGGATTTGAAGATTTGTTCATAAAAAAATATTATATTTTCTTTCATATTATGACGATATATTAAATATTGGTGAATAAAATATGAACTATCCGATAAAGCTCTCTCATCAATGGGTATTGTGGTTCTTTCATCGTGAACATTCATTATACAATGTAACGGACGTTAGAGATTTCTAATCCCTATTCTAAAGATAGTTACTACGATTGTGACTCTCTCTATACAACGTTACCGTTTAAACTTTATTGACTTTTATAAACTACAAATGATCTACTATATTTGAAAATTTTGATGAGATACATATGCAATTCATGAGTTCTCATTGATGCTTATTTATAAATTTTTAGAACCAACAAATGATCTTTCGTCAATCAAAACTTTCCGGTAATTTGTATTGGGATTTGTAGACATTAATTAGTTACACCTATAAATCAGCTAGAATTTAATCGTTTTTTGACCAAGCTTCGGGGTCTTCTCTGATAGTATAATTATCTATAGAGGGGCGACTTTTGGAAAATACGCCCTCAAATTCTACTGCATAGTCTAAGGTTAATTTGCAGTCTACATTGAAACAAATATAATATATATATATATATATATATATATATATATATATATATATATATATATATATATATATATATATATATATATACTTTTTAATTTAATACAAATAAAGGTAAGATTGATGAATCGAATATATTCAGTTGAAGGAAGGAATAAATTCCCGTGTACGTGTAGGGACATGCTTGAAATCTAAGCTAACATACAAATAATCAAGGCTGCCCTACCTCTTCATACTTTTCTCAACGATAAATTTGTGTGGTTGCCAATATGTAGTTGTGTAAAATTAAAAATATGAAGTCAAACTTCGATCGCAATGATTTTATTTTAATTGCCTTTTCAGACCATTGTTACCTTACCTACTATTGTTATATCCATATACTCCACGATGCTTTAAAATAGACTAGTTTAGTGTCCGTACAATACTGATATAGATATTAATAAATATTTACGACGGATCCGAAATTTGTAATCGTTACTGTCACGGGTTCTGGATCTGTTAAGGGTTAACCCTATTTCACGATGCCGCAACCTGTAGCCATTGTTACGCCCAATTGTTTCAAACGAAAAGACGAAGCGGCGATTCAATCAACCAATGTTCGAAGACGCATATTTCACACTCAAAACGCAAATCAAATGAATCAAGGCGGCAACGGAGGGAAACTGTTCCAAAAGCGTAAACATACCCCAAGCGAGTTAAGCGTTTACAAGTTTTCGGTTTTTCGTTTTCGGAATTGTAAATCTCGATTATTATGTGTGTCGTTTGGTTGAATGTTATTTGTTTAGGTTAGATTATGTTAGATTTGAGGATGAAATGGAAGATTTTCGATGAAATTGAGCGATTCATTCGGTTGCACAGTCCGCCAATGGAACCATTTAGACCTCACAAAGAGCATGACAGAATTGGAAAAGTAAAGGACAGAGTTCTAAGTTTTGAAGGAAAATTTGATCTAGAAGTTTTTGTGGAATGGGAGACCAAAGTCGAACAAATTTGATCTTGTCATCACTATAGTGAGCAAAGGAAGATCCAACTAGCGGCATTGGAATTTCAAGGTTATGCTTCCATTTGGTGGGATCATCTTGTTAAAGAAAGAAGAAGAACTCTAGATCCGGAATCAACACATGAGAGGAAATGAAAGCTTAGATGAGAGCTAGATTCGTGCCTCAACATCATGCTACATAGTTAAGGCAACGATTGGAGAACCTCAAGGAAGGATCTATGCGTGTCGAGGAAATTTACACATCTATTAAAATGGCAATGGTGAAAGCTAATGTTGTAGAGGATGAGGAGACATTAATGGCTTGTTATTTACGTATTTTTGATGTAAGAGCCTAGTTGCTGAGTTGTTGAGAGAGTGAGCAGAGGGCCAAAGTTTAGCCTGGACCGCCCCTGCGCGTGCCTGGAACCGCCCCTGCGGTTTGTCTGGGCCGCCCCTGCGGCTCACAGGGTCCGTGTTCGCCCGGAAACGTGCGTGCAAATGAGCTTTAAATTTATAAAACTAGAATCAATGCAAGCGAACCCGCAGTGTACGGATCGGCGTAGTAAAGCAAGAATTCCAGAGTATTGAACTCAGAGATTTGGGGGGAAAAATTCAGTTCGCAATTAGTCAAGCAAGTAAATGTTATAAGCTTTGCAAATATTGGGAAAACAACAATTCTAAAGATCCGGGTATCTAATTGTGGCAATCGATTCAAGATATACTAAAGAACTAAGGACAAAGTTAAGAGTTGCAAAGGTATGCTAAAGTAAAGCAATGTACGGTGAAGTTCCAAGACTTTATATGACTTATCTAAAGACACTCTCTATAAAGGTTGTTGAGGCTTCAGTATAGAAAGGATCTATGGACAAGAATTAATCTCAAATACCCAAACTTGTAACCCAAAGATCGAAACTAACTAAAACGATTAAGGTTGTGACACTCGAAATCGAAGTAGAGGGTGATGAATCTCACTACTACCTTGAAAAGGGCAAGCCAAGACTAGATTAAAGTTAATCTTTGTCACGCTAGGATGTGTAGCACAAAAAGCTTTACATTTATAAACTCGTTCTAATCTCCTAAACTACCTAGCGAAACCCGCAGTGTACGGATTGTTATGTAGAAAGGAAAGTATTCCGAGGTTGAACACAAGGACTGAGGCGAAATCAAGTCATTCAATGATCAAAGATAGTGTTAATCTAGTCTAAGAAAAGAGAAAGAAATAAAGAAATGAAAATCACGATATTTTTGGTTGGGTTTTTGTGGTGATCAAGCAAGATCACAAATCAAGTAAGATAATAAATCAAACTAACAACTCAAGCTAGCAAAATAAACAAGCAACACAAACACAAGATATGTGATCAAAGAGAGAAAAGTGGATTCTAGAGGTCAAGATTTCCGGTTATGGCATTGGACTCAAACTTCTAAAGATTCTAAGAACAAAGTTGCGGTGTTGGGAAAGGGTGTTTCTCTAATGGAAGCAATTACCGGGTAAGTCTCATGCTTCACTAATCCCGCACCAAACTCCTATCACCGGGTAAGTCTCAAGGAGGTAAAGTTGGGAATTCTACACAAACCGGACACTACTTAAGGGGCAAACCTCTCCTTACCGGGTAAGTCTCGGAAAAGGTAAGTCTCAAGCAATAATCCTAGCACACTCAATCCAATAACGGCTTGTGAGGCTCACTACTACCTAGAATTCATCATCTTAGGTATCTAAGATCGGAAAACACCGGGTAGGTCTCTTTCCTCACTTAGTTTGCTAGCATTAGGTCACCCTGAGCTATATCATGTTCAACAAACACTAGGATTTCAACAATCTAACATCCTAACATACAAATTCATCAATTAAAGAGCAACAGAAGGAAAAATCGGGTGGATCATAGCAAAAATCGGCCGATTTACTCTGAAGAACAGGTCGATTTTTCTCCTCTGGTTTAGGTTTCGGGCACAAAAATCATCCTAAACTAACATGTAAGTCCATTCTATCATCACCCAAGCTATAACCATCAATCCATCACTCCAGAATCACATTAAACTAGCCAACAACATGCATTTCAAGATCTAAAATCATCATACAAGCATACATGGAATCCATAGCAAGAAGATGAAGTAAGGAAATGAAAGCAATGAAACTTAGCTGGATTTGAGCTCAAAACAAGTCTTTCAACACACCAAATGTAGCTCCAAGTCAGATCTTACAACCTTCAACAAGTTTCTTCACAAAAATCACTCAAATCTCACTACGAAATTGAAATCTACACTAATCTCTCTCAAGAACACCCACAAGGGTGTCTTGAAGAGAGCTCCCAATTGGAAGAGTCTTTGGGAAGATGCTAGAGGATGTGTGAGAGAAGGATTGATAGAATGCTCAGCAACAGCTTGCAGGCCCACTTATATTCTCCACCAAGAGCAAGGCCGGACAAAGAGATCGTGGGACACGTGGCTTAAGCTGTCAAAGGCAAAAAATCGACCCAGTCAAATAAATCGGCCGATTTTCCTGAGTGTAGGTCAATTTTCTTCAACAGAAACTTCTTATGATCATCTAGCCATGAGTTGCTCCATTGCTTGCACCAACAAGGGTCCTTGTGTCCTTCATTGCTCCAATTATGTTCCTTCAAAGCCTTGGATATGTACCACCATGAGGCTTGACCCTCGAATGTATCAATTAATGTCCAAAAGATCCCCGAAATACCTACAAAACCGACAAAAGCTCGTGTAGACGTCTTTTCTAGAAATATGCATGAATTAAGCGTAAGCGTCATGAACTAATGTCAAACCGTGCATGAATAATGGGAAAAACTATCTAAATGTATGCCTATACTAACGTCATAAATCACGTTATCAAAATACCCCATACTTAAGATTTGCTCGTCCCCGAGCAAGACCCAACTATAGACCAAGAGATGACATGATTTATGCATGCAGAAAAACAACAAAATCTTTTTGGAATTGTGCTTCTAACATTGGATCACCTTCATAGTCATGTTTCATAGCAATGGACAAGCAATCATGCATCAAATTGAATGAAGGCATGGAAAGACAATTATACTTAACTAGAAAGCATGCATGAGAGGTGAAAATGGAGAAGTCAAGATGATCATGAGTATGTCCAATCTAGATCACTAAGTCTTACACACATGCATTTAGGTCACAAGGACTTAGGAAAGAAGAGGTTAAGAAACGTTGTGATTAGGTGGGAGTTTTTAGGTCATGTGATGCTAATCCGGGAAAAGAACTAACTCCACAAATTTCGTTTTTGCTCAACTTCCCAACAAGTGTACAATTTTCTCCATCTTTTCTTTGTTTTCTTTTCTTTTTCACTTATTTTTGAGACAATGGCATTGGTGTACAAAAGCCGAAACCTTGGTGATTAGCCGTCCTCGGGTTTTTTTATTTTTCGAGGTGCATCCACACCGGGCACACATACCAAAGCTCGTTAGGACTATCGGTTTATTTGTTTTGGCAAGGCACAAACACTCGATTATGTGAATGGTGCCGAGTTACCCGTCATTTAAACCAACGTCCCCAAACCTATAGTTTTGTTCTACACTTTTCACAACAAATTCAGCACTTCATTCACATCATTCATTCATCAACAACTTCACCCCACACTTGCTTTTCACACACATCAACACACTAGCATGCTCCTATTCCCGGATGGGTCAAAAGAGGTCAAATTTTTCATCAATTGAGGTGCTCAAACAACATGATCAAGATGAGAAGTAGAGAAAGATGAATTGCCTTAATCACTCCTAAATGATGTGCAAGAACTATCATGTAATTTTGACTTTCAATCTCCAATCCAATCAAGGCAAACATTCATGATCACAATTCAAACATGGGATTCAAGATAAGTACTTCAAGTCCACATATGCATTCATCTATTCAACACATAAGGCCATCCATAGCCAATTCACAAGACAATTTCATCATAAGGGTCATTCCCAATCTTTAGAAGCACTAAATTTTTTTTAAAATTTTCTGATTTTTTTGGATTTTTTCGAAATATGTATGTACAATGCAAGACATAATGAAACATGTGACAATATTAAACTATCCTAGATGCTAATCATGCAAGTGATCATGAAAACCCCACCCCATACTTAAAAACACATTGTTCCCAATGTGGAAGCTAAATAAAGAAGTGAAAGAGAGTCCTCACAATGTAAAATTGGTGATGCTTTGGTATTTCGGTTCACATCGAATGATGATGGTGGATGATCGATCAAGGATGGTAGAGAGCTCTTGATGTTCATTATGATGTCGGAACCCGCACTTGGCACCGCAAGCCATCCAAGTTCCACGTCCGCTCCACCCATGCTTGATTGGAGATCATCACTTTCCTTGACAGAAGGAAAAATCGGACAAGCTACCCAGGAAAATCGGCCGATTTTTGTGTAAGAACAGTCCGATTTTCCTGGGTGCTTTCTTCCTCGTCCATGTGCTCGGATCTTGCACCTTCTTCTCAACAGTTCCATGAGGTTTTCACATGACCTCCAGCATCTCATCACACATGACAACAACAAGATCTAGCACCCAAAAACACAAAAGAAAAACAAAGAACACCAAAAACAAAAGCAAAAACGAAGACAAAAGAGAAAAGGGAAAGAGTTGTTACCCTTGGATTGCCTCCCAAGAAGCGCTTCTTTTAGGTCATTAGCTTGACCAAACTCAAAGGATGTGTCAATCCACCTCGAATACAATGGTTTGCTTGAGGAGTCCAAGCAACCATCGCTTTCCGACATCCATGATGACAAGCAAGGGCCACTTGATGCCCAAATAAACTTTAAGTTTTCTCTTCACCGGTGAGTAGTGGACTCCTTCATCACTGCTCCCTTGATGATAGTATGAATTTGCAACCATAGGTGCCACCCCATACTTAGACAATTGGTACTCCGCGGTCACACCGGTGAGACGCTTGCCATCCTCATCCTCTATGATCCGAAGAAAGCCGATTCTTGGAAAGAATTCTTCATTGAGGTGCTCCATAACCATCATGGATCCATCATGCTTGCCTCCATCATTCAACATTGGAGACTCCTTAGGAAAGGGACTCCAATCTTCGTGTGTACTCCGGGCAAGCAAGAAAGGATTGAAAGGAGTTGAGGTTAACTTAGGGCTCTCCCTTGTGAGCTCTTCAAGTGTGGTTCCGGGGTTGATGGCAAGGATGTTCGGGGGTGAGAATACTTCATTGCACTCCTCCAAAGGTGAAGGAGGTGGAGGTAAGCCTTGAAGGATGGTAGGATCTCCTAGCATAAGAGCATGCCTAATCTCCTCAATCTCCCTCCTCATTTGTTCTTCTCTTTTGACATTCAATCTTCTTTCATCCTTCAGGGCCAAATCCTTTAGCCTCACTTGATCCCAAGCTTTATCCAACTCTTCTTGAAGGTCTCTATTGGTTATGGTTGAATCGGGTAATTCTTGGATCTCCTCATGGTGAACCTCCTCTTGTTGAAATACTTCCGCTTCAAGCACCATGTGGGCACTCGAAATGGAAGCAAGGTTGCTCTCTAGATCATCCATCTTCCTCAACATTTCTTCTAGCATTGATTCCACTCGGTCATTGTGAGGTTCATGGTGAGGTTCCACATAAGGCAATGTAGTCATGTGAGCTTGATCATGGGACTCATGATAGGCATTAAACTCCTCCAATACTCAAACTCATCATGGAGAGGTCCTAGATCTTGGCTTTCCATCCACTCCTCATACTCCATGTTGTCAAGGTCGTCTTGGAAGTACAATCCGTCCATGGAAAACATATAAAGGCAAAGACAAAACAACACAAGATCAAAAGTAACAAGAAAGATAAACACTAAAAACGATCAAAAGCAAATGACTCAATCTAGACCTAGTCCCCGGCAACGGGGCCAAAAACTTGTCACACTAGGATGTGTAGCACAAAAAGCTTTATATTTATAAACTTGATCTAATCTCCTAAACTACCTAGCGAAACCCGCAGTGTACGGATCGTTATGTAGAAAGGAAAGTATTCCGAGGTCGAACACAAGGACTGAGGCGAAATCAAGTCATTCAATGATCAAAGATAGTGTGAATCTAGTCTAAGAAAAGAGAAAGAAATAAAGAAATGAAAATCACGATATTTTTGGTTGGGTTTTTGTGGTGATCAAGCAAGATCACAAATCAAGTAAGATAATGAATCAAACTAACAACTCAAGCTAGCAAAATAAACAAGCAACACAAACACAAGATATGTGATCAAAGAGAGAAAAGTGGATTCTAGAGGTCAAGATTTCCGGTTATGGCATTGGACTCAAGCTTCTAAAGATTCCAAGGACAAAGTTGCGGTGTTGGGAAAGGGTGTTTCTCTAATGGAAGCAATTACCGGGTAAGTCTCATGCTTCACTAATCCCGCACCAAACTCCTATCACCGGGTAAGTCTCAAGGAGGTAAAGTTGGGAATTCTACACAAACCGGACACTTCTTAAGGGGCAAACCTCTCCTTACCGGGTAAGTCTCGGAAAAGGCAAGTCTCAAGCAACGATCCTAGCACACTCAATCCAATAGCAGCTTACGAGGCTCACTACTACCTAGAATTCATCATCTTAGGTATCTAAGATCGGAAATCACCGGGTAGGTCTCTTTCCTCACTTAGTTTGCTAGCATTAGGTCACCCTGAGTTATATCATGTTCAACAAACACTAGGATTTCAACAATGTAACATCCTAACATACAGATTCATCAATTAATGAGCAACAAAAGGAAAAATCGGGTGGATCATAGCAAAAATCGGCCGATTTACTCTGAAGAACAGGTCGATTTTTCTCCTCTGGTTTAGGTCCGGGCACAAAAATCATCCTAAACTAACATGTAAGTCCATTCTATCATCACCCAAGCTATAACCATCAATCCATCACTCCAGAATCACATTAAACTAGCCAACAACATGCATTTCAAGATCTAAAATCATCATATAAGCATACATGGAATCCATAGCAAGAAGATGAAGTAAGGAAATGAAAGCAATAAAACTTAGGTGGATTTGAGCTCAAAACAAGTCTTTCAACACACCAAATGTAGCTCCAAGTCAGATCTTACAACCTTCAACAGGTTTCTTCACAAAAATCACTCAAATCTCACTACGAAATTGAAATCTACACTAATCTCTCTCAAGAACACCCACAAGGGTGTCTTGAAGAGAGCTCCCAATTGGAAGAGTCTTTGGGAAGATGCTAGAGGATGTGTGAGAGGAGGATTGATAGAATGCTCAACAACAGCTTGCAGGCCCACTTATATTCTCCACCAAGAGCAAGGCCGGACAAAGAGATCGTGGGACACGTGGCTTAAGCTGTCAAAGGCCAAAAATCGACCCAGTCAAATAAATCGGCCGATTTTCCTGAGTGTAGGTCGATTTTCTTCAACAGAAACTTGTTATGATCATCTAGCCATGAGTTGCTCCATTGCTTGTACCAACAAGGGTCCTTGTGTCCTTCATTGCTCTAATTATGTTCCTTCAAAGCCTTGGATGTGTACCACCATGAGGCTTGACCCTCGAATGTATCGATTAATGTCCAAAAGATCCCCGAAATACATACAAAACTGACAAAAGCTCGTGTAGACGTCTTTTCTAGAAATATGCATGAATTAAGCATAAACGTCATGAACTTATGTCAAACCGTGCATGAATAATGGGAAAAACTATCTAAATGTATGCCTATACTAACGTTATAAATCACGTTATCAATCTTTAACCTTGGATCAAAGTAAAAGCAAGGTTCGTAAACTAGGGTAAATCACGGTCAAATCTTGAGAACCACGGCCGTGGAACTTCAAGAACAAGCCGTGATTTGAGTTCCTCGACGAAATCTCTCTAACTCTCAGGGTCCAATCAATTTACGATCGATCTATCAATATTTAAATCAAAGTAAAAGCAAGAAGCGAGAATCAATGGATATTCAAATCAAAGAGAATAAAAGATGAAAACCCTCTAATACTTAATAAAACTTCGAAACCAATTCTCAAATCCGAACACAAGAAGCGAGAATCAATGGATCCAGAATATAACACAAAACCTCACAATGATCTTAGGCAAACACGAAGAACGGGATTTCAATCCGTCTTCAATATCAAAACATAAGAAAAGGGCGCAACTTCCGCTACACACAATCTTCGGGAATCCAACTGCCGCACTTCCGCAAAGTTCCTCTCGAAAACCCTAAGGCTAACTCTCCCAAAGCGAGGTTGCTGAAAACTCCCTCCTCCCGCCTTTTTATCCGTAGAGTAAGAGATATCTTCCAGCCCAAATACGTAGATGATGTGGCAATAAATAATTCGTCAAAGGATTGCCTAAATCACGGTCTCTTGATGTTCCATGACCGTGGTTTAGGGCGTGGAATTGGATTACGGTGTCTCTCATCTTCCACGACCGTACTTTAGGCCGTGTAACTTACTAGAATGCTCCACGCTCATGATGCCAAGATCCACGGCCGTGGTTTAGAGAGTGGACTCTTCTACGGCCGTAATTTAGGGTGTGGAAGTGTAGATTGCTTGTGGTTTCCTTTGTGTCGTGACATTCTCCATCTTAGCTCCTTCTTTAGCTTCCTTGATGTGTTCCTAATCCTTGGGTATGATTGAATCCTCTCTTTTCTCTCTCAAATGGTCCGGTTTCAGCTCTTATTCACCTATAATCAATCACAAACTAATGTAGACATCCATATCGAAAATATAGGTGAACAAGCTAACAAATGCTTCAATGCCCCATCCATGAACACAATAATGAATGAAAAACAACTAGAATAAGTGCCTAGAATATTGCAATATTTCATGCTAACAAAATACCCCATACTTGTCACTTGCTTGTCCCCAAGCAAGGTTTTCGAAAGCTTAGAACACAAGTTAGGATGAAATATGCATACAAACTCAAAAACAAAACATCTTTTAGGTAAGTGTGCTTCTAGTCAATAGATCATTCTCAAACCTTGCTTCATTCACCCTTGAAACACTTATATACATAAACCGAAGAATATAAAGCAAAGAAACCTCATGAATTGGTTAAACTTTAAGGCAAACATCATAACCTTCAAGCATTATCAAAATCAAGCATAAGAAACTTCAATTTAGATCACCAAGTCAAATAACGTTCTTTTGATCTTAAGGATTTCCAAGTAAGGTCTAGAATGCGGAAGGGGGGAAACTTATAAAGGATGTGATGCATGAATCCGGGAAAATGGATAACCCAACTCTTTTTCTTTTTATTTTGAATTGCAACACCATCAACTTTGAGCTTTGCTCTCTTCTTTTTCACAATATTTTTCGACTTTACTTTTGGAGTTATGGACAGCGGTGCACAAAAACCGAAGCCTAGGAGATTGGCGTTTCTCAATTTCGAGATGCCTCAAACCCTTGATGCACATACCATAATCCGCTAGGAATATCGCTCAATCCGACTTTGGCAAGACACAAACACCCGGCTACGTGAATGGTGCCGAGTTACTCATCGTCATGATTGACTTCCCCAAACCTATTAATTCTATTCTTTGAATGCAAAATTTTTGCTTTCAAGGCCCTCCCACATCAAACATGCCAATTATCAACTCCTCCAAATTCCCGGATAGGTAAGGGAGGCAATTACTTTTATTGTGGGGCTATGTGATCAAAGAAAAGAGAAAGAAAAATTGAATTGCCTTAATCATTCCATAAAGAAGTATAAGAACTCATCACGTGATTTCAACCTCAATTTCTCAATATGATTTAGATAAAACTCTTCACATTATGAAACTTGCAAGAAAGGATAATCAACACATTCGATTCCTTTTCAATTCATTATTCGTTTAGGCATATAATTGTCATCAAAAGCTCAATCCGCAAGTAGGAATTATCATAGAAATCATCTCAAATCTTAGAAGCACAAAACCTTTTCAAAATTTTTCAAAATTTTTCACATTTTTATGGGTTTTTCAAAAACTTTTTCATGCAATGCAATAATGAAACGTGTGACTATGAAACGAAACATGCAAAGTGTCATCGATCAAGGCAAGCAAATGTAGTAGAGTTATTACAACACATAGTCACACCCCACCCCATACTTAAGACAAACATTATCCTCAATGTTTAAAAAGAAATAAAGAAAAGAATGAAGAGAAAAATGAACTCACTAGACGGCGGTGGGGTGGCTGAAACTGGATGTCATGAAATCTCGTCACTGCAGTGGAGGTGGTGGTGGAAACGGGTGGAACTCGGAGCTGAAGTTCCGCCCAAACTGTTGGCGGTAGATATCTCTCATCATCCGGTCATGCTCATCAGCCCGTGCATCATGAGTATCCCTATGAATCTCCAAGTCTCCTACCCTCCTGGAAAGATCTGTAGCCCATGCCGGAAGCTGCTCAAACCATGTCGGCGGTTGGTCGTACCATGCTGGTGCATCCTGTGGGGCCGGTGCTGCTGGTGGCTGTACATACCATGGTGGCGGAGCTCCCATCCACTCCGGCTGTGCTCCATACCAAGCGGGAGGAGCATCCATCCATGTCGGTCTCTCACTCACACTAGCACGGAGAGAGGAAGAAGCACCGGAGGGTCTAGAAGGGCGGGACACTGTCTAGGTAAGTCTGGGAAGGCGTCCGGCTGATCCGGAAATGTGCCAAATGTCTGCTCATCACCTCCTCCCTCATAGTAATCACCTCCTCCCATATCCTCAGCTGGAGGCTCATCCGGAACGTAAGGAGGCAATGCTAATCTATTCGCATGCATAGCAGCGAATGTCTCCTTCCAATTTTGGCGTCCAGCCATAATGGAATACTTAGGAAGCCATGGAATACCTCTACCTCCTCTATCCTCCCATGGCATAGCAGTAGTAGGTGGACCTCGGTGTCTAGGAAAGATCATACCCCTAGTCATAAGGCTCTTGAGACCCAAGGGTCTCGCCGCTATCCTAGTGCATGCGTAGCAATCAATCCCGAGCTGCGTAGCAATGTGGGTAACCATCCCACCATACCCAATGTTCCCAGCCCTCTTGTTCTTAAGCTTGCTCATGGTGGAGGCTAGGAGGGTGGCACAATCAGCGGGTCTACCGTGGAGCATGCAATAGAGAAGGAATAGCTCATCGGTTTTTATCTTTTGGGGGGTCTCGGTCCTAGAGAATAGGCACTCGGAAAGGACCCTATGAGCTATCTTCAAGGCTAAGTGGTAGATGAGCTTAGCCTTGGTGTCAGCTGGCTGCCAGCGGTCCTTAGTGGCATAAATCATGGCTATATCTTCCCAGAAGTACTTAGCGTATACACCGCTAGGGAAACGACAGTTAAAGGTCTCATGGAACCCAAAGAAGGCTCCAAACTGCTTGATAGAGAACTCATAATCCGTCTCCATCAATCTAAAAGATACCGTCCTCTCGACGGCGCTGTGCTCGAAGGAAATAACAAACTCCCTCGTAATCTCCTCATATGCATCCGCTCGAATAGTGGAGAAAACAATCAGTCCGGCCCTATCCAAGAGCCATGTCAAGTCATTCACCACATTAAGTGGCTCCAACTCCTCAAGCAAGAGGTATCTAGGTCCTATGACCGCTCTCTCCTCGATCTTTTCTAAAGACTCGAGATAGTTTGGGTGAATGGTTGGGATTC
The DNA here is from genome assembly GCA_033239125.1 of Fagopyrum homotropicum. NCBI lineage: Eukaryota > Viridiplantae > Streptophyta > Magnoliopsida > Caryophyllales > Polygonaceae > Fagopyrum > Fagopyrum homotropicum. The sequence goes on from BSWB01000004.1 coordinate 75,153,249, forward strand.
TAGGGCGTGGAGGTGATGGTGGTTCACTAGGAGGGGCTTGGGAAGAAGAGGAACTATCACCCTTTCTCTTCTTTTTCTTTCCTGCACTTCTCGTGAACATTTTCTCAATTCCAGAAGAAACCACGGTCTGTTCTTCCTATTCCATGGCCGTGGAAGTTCTAGAGACCGTGATTCGTCTCTGATTTGCTCAAATTTCAACAAAATTAACAACAAACTCAACAGAACCTGTCCTAGACTAATTCCAATCTCAGTCCTATGCAATTTCTCTAAGTTCTTGTGAAAATTTAGCCCGAATTGACAAAGAAGAGAAGAAGAGTAAAAACCTAGGGTTTTGGATCTTTGAATCCAAATTCTGCCTTCTGGAGGGATTGTTCACTTGTTTTGTCGATTGGATCTTGTAGAGGAATGAAAATGCTCCTTTTTAGCACCAAGAATCGTTCGAAACGATTACCGAATGAGGATTTGCGAGATGTGGAGATTTTTGGAGTTTAGGGCGTGGAAGAGGGGCGTGGATTTGGGAATGGGGGTGTTTTTGTGAAGGAAGGTGGTTTATATAGTGGCCGTAAAATTTTTTGAAAATCACGGTCACTCGGGGGTTTCCACGGTCGTGGTTTTGTACGGAACCGTGGTTTTTGGTGATTTTTCTCAGATTTTGAAGAATTACGGTCACTGTAGCTTCCACGACCGTGGTTTACGGCGTGGAACTCTCTGTAATGTGCCAAAATCCGAGTTTCGTCAATTTCTTCCAACTTTTTCCTTTTCCATTGCCTATTCCATTATTCCTACATCCAAAAACACGACATACCGGGAGGTATCGAGGGCAAAACAAAACAAAAATGTCTAGACTAATCTAATCTAAGAATGACAAGCAAAAGCATAAGTGCAATACCTTGGGTTGCCTCCCAAGAAGCGCTTGTTTAAGGTACGTAGCTAGACCATACTTGCACCTATTCGAGTGCGGTAGGCGCGAAATCCTTAGCTTGGAGTTCGGTGAATATTTCTTGAGTCGTTGACCGTTCACCTTAATGCTTCCGCCCTTTTCACCCCATACTTCAACTGCGCCATGGGGAAAAATATGTTTGATTAGATAAGGTCCAGTTCAACGAGATTTAAGCTTACCTGGAAAGAGACGAAGTCTTGAATTGAAGAGGAGAACTTGATCTCCTTCATTGAGGTCCTTTGGAATGATATGCTTATCATGCCAACGCTTCGCTCTCTCCTTGTAGATCTTGGCGTTCTCGTAGGCGTTTAAGCGAAGTTCTTCAAGCTCGTTAAGGTCCAAAAGGCTCTTCTCGCCTGCTTCCTTCATGCTGAAGTTTAACCACTTTACTGCCCAATACGCCTTATGTTCCAGCTCTACTGGTAAGTGACAAGACTTCCCATACACAGGGTTGTATGGTGTCGTTCCTATGGCAGTCTTGTATGCAGTCCGGTATGCCCACAATGCGTCATCTAGCTTCAAAGACCAATCTTTCCTTGTCTTCGAAACTGTTTTCTCTAGGATTCCTTTAATCTCCCGGTTCGAAATTTCCACTTTTCCACTCGTTTGTGGATGGTAAGGGGTGGCGATCTTGTGAGTCACCCCATACCTAGCTAGTAGATCTTCGAATCGTCGGGCAATGAAGTGAGAGCCTCCATCACTAATGATAGTCCGTGGTGTCCCAAATCTTGGGATAATAGTCTTGTTAAAGAACTTAACCACAACCTTGGCATCATTAGTGGGAGAGGCAATTGCTTCAACCTATCTCGAAACATAATCTATAGCTAGAAGTATGTATTGGTTTCCACAAGATGATGGGAAAGGTCCCATAAAGTCTATCCCTCAAACGTCAAAGATCTCTACCTCTTGAATGTTGTTAAGAGGCATTTCGTTTCTCCTAGATATGTTCCCTGTTCTTTGACAAGCATCGCAGCAGGAAACAAAGGTTTGCACATCTTTAAATAAAGTAGGCCAAAAGAATCTAGATTGAAATACCTTAGCGTTAGTCTTGTTCGAGCTAGCGTGTCCTCCACAAGGTAGTGAATGACAATGACGGATGACGCTTTGCATCTCGTCTTCCGGCACACATCGTTGAATGATGCCGTCAGGACCTCTCTTGAAGAGGAGAGGTTCATTCCAAAAGTATTCCCGGACATCCTTAAAGAACTTCTTCCTTTGTGCATAGGATAATCCGGGTGGTATTTCCTGGCAAACCAAATAGTTAACAAAATCAGCAAACCATGGTTCGTTACCTTTAGTAATCTTGTCGATGCATTCCTCTATGATGTGTAAATGCTCGTCCGGAAAGGAGTCATCTATAGGTAGATTGTCGTCCTCTAAGCACTCTTGCGAAAAATCAAAAACTGCATCTTTCATCAATAGATTAGTAAGCGGTTTTGATATCTTAGAGAAATCTTTTATAAAACGTCTATAAAATCCAGCATGTCCTAGAAAGCTTCTTATCCCCTTCACCGAAGATGGAGGAGGGAGCTTTTCTATAGTTTCTATCTTAGCCTTATCTACTTCGATCCCTCTACTAGAGATCAAGTGTCCGAGTACAATGCCTTCCTTCACCATAAATTGACACTTCTCCCAATTAAGAACTAGGTTAGTGTCTTCACACCTTTGTAGCACAAGAGAAAGGTTAGCAAGACAATTATCAAAAGAGGAACCATAAACAGAAAAGTCATCCATGAAAACCTCCATGATCTCCTCTATGTACTCCGAGAAGATAACCATCATGCACCTTTGGAAGGTGGCTGGGGCGTTGCGAAGCCCGAATGGCATTCTCCTAAAAGCGAATGTACCCCACGGGCACGTGAATGTTGTCTTCTCTTGATCGTCTGGATGAATCGGGATCTGGAAGAAACCACTATAACCGTCAAGATAGCAAAAATGAGAATGTTGTGCTAACCTTTCAAGCATTTGGTCAATGAAGGGTAATGGGAAGTGATCCTTTCTAGTTGCATTGTTTAGCTTCCTGTAATCAATGCACATCCTCCATCCAGTCACTGTCCTTGTAGGAATGAGCTCATTGCTCTTATTGGTGATGACCGTCATTCTTCCCTTTTTTGGAACAACCTGTACGGGACTCACCCACTTGCTATCGGAGATAGGGTAAATGATACCTGCATCAAGTAGTTTAAGAATTTCCTTCTTGACAACCTCCTTCATGGTCGGATTTAACCGCCTATGAGGTTGTCGTGAAGTCCTAAAGTCTTCTTCCATTAGGATCTTATGCATACATAATGAAGGCTTAATTCCTACTAGATCCTCTATAGTGTAACCTAAGGCTTTCCTATGTTTCTATAGAACAACCATAAGCTTACTATGTTCATCTTCACTTAGATCGGAACTAATAATTACCGGAAAGGTAGAATTAGATCTTAGAAATGCGTACCTTAGATGTGTGGGAAGTGGCTTCAATTCCATCACTATTGGACTCTCTAATGGCTCTTGAGGAGTGTCCAATGCTTCCTTAGAAGTCTCTAAGGGTATAGAAGTTGTTGAAGAAGACTCAAGAGAAGTGGTAGAAACAACGTAATTGTCATTAGATTTTCCCAAAATCACGGCACCTCTGTTTCCTCCACGACCGTGGTTTAGGGCGTGGAAGTCAATTACAGCACCTCTGATAGTTCCACGGCCCTGGTTTTGGCCGTGTAACTTACTGGAGTCCTCTGAATAGCTAATTACGGTCATGTTGGTGGGAACCACGGCCGTGGAATAGCACGACTGGCCGTGATTCCTCACGTTTTCTGACCCATCGTAGAGTTTTTCAAAACTCTTCTTCATGCACTTCCTTTTGCTCCTCTAAACTTCAATTTACTGATTGCATTCCTCTTCCTCTCCTATGTCCATAATGCTCATGGTGATCACCTTTTGCAAAGGATCTTTGAATAGAATTGAGCTTACTTCCTCTCTAGATGCCTCTTCGTCATGGATGTTAAACATATCCTCTTCAAGAGCTGGTTCTTTCATCAAAGTGGAAAGAACGAACTCTACCTTTTCCTCTCCTATGTCGAAGGCGAGTCTAGCATTCTTGCATTCCACCTTACAACCGGATGTTGTAAGAAACGGTCTTCCGAGTATAATCGGGACCAGACTATCTATAGGAATGTCAAGCACAACAAAATCTATTGGAACATAGAACTTACCAAGCTTGACCGGGACGTCTTCAATGATACCGACGGGACGAGTTATGGATTGATCCGCCATATATAACGTCATCTTCACCGGTTTAGGCTAGCCTAGACCGATCTTCCTGCATAAGGCAAGCGGAATGATGCTAACGCTTACTCCTAAATCACATAATGCATCATGTGACATCTCCCACTCCGATTGGAACAGAAAATGACCCCGGATCCTTCAGCTTTGGGGGCATCTTTTCCTACATCGTTTTGATGAGATCCGATGATTTCGAACTCATCTTGACTTCTCCAAAGTCTTCTAGTTTCCTCTTGTTAGAGAGGATCTCCTTTAAGAACTTTCCATATGCTGGCATACCTACAATTGCATCAATGAAAGGTATATTAATATGCAGTTTGCTATGAGTTCAATGAACTTACCGAATTGCTTGTCTAGAAGCGCTCTTGCTCTAGATTGTGGGAATGATAGGGGAGGTTTGTAAGCTGGAGGAGGAATGTAGATGTCTTCCTTCTCCTTCCCCTTTTCCTTCTCCTTTTAGACGGGAACTTCCACAAACTTGGGCTGCGGGTCGGTGGTTGTTGCTCCGCTCCTAGTTGTGATAGCCATCACCCTTCCTTTCGGGTTATCCTCCGTCTTTCGTGGAAGTTTTTCTTGATTTCTTGGAACTTCCTCACCATTGCTGAACATTTGGTTTTCTAAAACCTTTTGGGCTTTATCAACCTTAATGATGTGACTCTCCAACCCTTGAAGCTTTCCCAAGATCATTTCCAGCATAGGATCGGGCTTCTCTTTCCCCGAAGTACTTCCACTATTAGATGTTTGCTCCTGGCTTTTCAAAGGAATGGAAGAAGAAGATGGTGGAGTTAGGGAATTTCCTGAATTGGGATAAGAATTACCGGAGTTTTGTTGTTGGTTGGAATGCCAATTGTTGTTGTTTGAACCCCTATTGTTGTTCCAATTGTTATTCCGGTTGTTGTTGTTCCAATTGTTCCGGTTGTTGTTCCGGCTGTTGCGATTGGTGTTCTCATTCCCATTGTGGTTATTGTTGTTTCCTAAATAACCAACATCTTGCTCCTTAGGCTTTGGAAAGCTAGCCTTGATGACTTCCTTCAATTCTTTAATCTCGGTTTTGAGAGAAAAGATTTGAGTTTGAGCAGCTTGTGTTAGCTTTGCTCCTTGCTCCACTCGATTAGCTTCCACTTTCCGGTGAGAGTACTTCTCAATGACTCGGGCTTGCTTCTCAATGAAGTCCCAAGCGTCATCTTCCCTCATGTCTATGAATGTGCCACATGAAAGGGATTGGAGCTTGAATTGTGTTTCCACATCTAGCCCCTTATAGTATATCTCCAGTAACTCCAATTTGGAAATGCCATGGTGTGGGCAATCCAATAGTAAATCCTAAAATCTTTCCCAAGACTAAAACAAACTTTCATTAGATCTCATAGAAAAAGCATTAATTTTACCTCTCAACTCCGCCGTCTTGGATTGCGGAAAGAATTTGGTTAGGAACTCCGAAGAAAGATCCTCCCATGTGTTGAGTCTTCCATTTGGAAGAGCTTGATACCAAGATAAAGCTTTCCCTTTCAAATAGAAAAAGAATGGCTTGATCTTGTAATTGTTGGTGGTTGCATTCTTTGGCTTCATTGTCTTCATCAAGATCTCATAATTCTGTAGATGTTGATGTGGAGATTCGACACTCGTTCCTCAAAACTGGCTTTGGCGAACGATGGTAATAACTTGTGGGTTAAAGCCAAACCCCTGAATTCGTCAACATCAAAGTTCACACCTAGACGGCGTGGTTGCTGAATCGGATCCATTCTTTGGCCAAGAGTTCTTGGCTCTTCATCTACACGAGCGGCTCTCGCACACCCAGTTGGGATACGATGATTGGCGGCTGGTCTTGGATTATTCTAGTTCGCATTGATCGTTGGATCAATGTCCTCTAGCGACGGCATGGAAGAGTCGCTCTCTTGATCGGATGAGTTGGTTGTAACCGATCTTGTCAGTTTCCTTCTTTTCTTCTTCTTGAAATTACTCATCTCCACCCTCATTTGCAGCATCATGTCCTTGAGCTCATCAATTTGCAATTGATGACGCTCCGATTCTTCCTTGCGAGTCTTCTCCCTCCATCTAAGTCGAGCTTCGGAATCATCCAACTCTGCTTGGATATCCCTCTCTTTACTTTCAACCATCTTTCTTTCTTTGAGCTTCTTTCTCAAAGTCTTCTCAAGTTCTTGATCAAGAGGTAAGACGTCTTTGTTGGTGTTAGACCTGCACATATACCAAAGATAACATGCAAATATCACTTAAAAGAGATATCAAATGACAAGAGCAAAGCTCCCAAGCTTGACAACCGATAACCGAATTCGGCCTAAACCAAATCCCCAGCAACGGCGCCAAAACTTGTTCGCCTGAAAACGTGCGTGCAAATAAGCTTTAAATTTATAAAACTAGAATCAAAGCAAGCGAACCCGCAGTGTACTGATCGGCGTAGTAAAGCAAGAATTCCATAGTATCGAACTCAGGGATTTAGGGGGAACAAATTCAGTTCGCAATTAGTCAAGGAAGTAAATGTTATAAGCTTTGCAAATATTGGGAAAACAGCAATTCTAAAGATCTAGGTATCTAATTGTGGCAATCAATTCAAGATATACTAAACAACTAAGGACAGAGTTAAGAGTTGCAAAGGTATGCTAAAGTAAAGCAATGTACGGTGAAGTTCCAAGACTTTATATGACTTATCTAAAGACACTCTCTATAAGGGTTGTTGAGGCTTCAGTATAGAAAGGATCTATGGATAAGAATTAATCTCAAATACCCAAACTTGTAACCCAAAGATCGAAACTAACTAAAACGATTAAGGTTGTTGTGACACTCGAAATCGAAGTAGAGGGTGATTAATCTCACTACTACCTAGAAAAGGGCAAGCCAAGACTAGATTAAAGTTATTCTTTAACCTTGGATCAAAGTAAAAGCAAGGTTCGTAAACTAGAGTAAATCAGGGTCCAATCAATTTACGATCGATCTATCATCATCTAAGCCACAACTATCAACCCTTCACCTTAGAATTGCTAAAGGGTTTTAGCCAGCAATCATTGTCAAGATATCAATATTCAAATCAAAGAGAATAAAAGATGAAAACCCTCGAATACTTAATAAAACTTCAAAACCAATTCTCAAATCCGAACACAAGAAGCGATAATCAATGGATCCAGAATATAACACAAAACCTCACAATGATCTTAGGCAAACACGAAGAACGGGATCTCAATCCGTCTTCAATATCAAAACCTAAGAAAAGGGCGCAACTTCCGCCACACACAATCTTCGGGAATCCAACTGCCGCACTTCCGCAAAGTTCCTCTCGAAAACCCTAAGGCTAACTCTCCCAAAGCGAGGTTGCTGAAAACTCCCTCCTCCCGCCTTTTTATCCGTAGAGTAAGAGATATCTTCCTTCCCAAATACGTAGATGATGTGGCAATAAATGATTCGTCAAAGGATTGCCTAAATCACGGTCTCTTGATATTCCACGACCGTGGTTTAGGGCGTGGAATTGGATTACGGTGTCTCTCATCTTCCACGACCGTACTTTAGGCCGTGTAACTTACTGGAATGCTCCACGCTCATGATGCCAACATCCACGGCCGTGGTTTAGAGCGTGGACTCTTCTACGGCCGTAATTTAGGGCATGGAAGTGTAGATTGCTTGTGGTTTCCTTTGTGTCGTGACATTCTCCATCTTAGCTCATTCTTTAGCTTCCTTGATGTGTTCCTAATCCTTGGGTATGATTGGATCCTCTCTTTTCTCTTTCATTTGGTCCGGTTTTAGCTCTTATTCACCTATAATAAATCACAAACTAATGTAGACCACCATATCGAAAATATAGGTTAACAAGCTAACAAATGCTTCAATGCCCTATCCATGAACACAATAATGAATGAAAAACAACTAGAATAAGTGCCTAGAATATCGCAATATTTCATGCTAACAGTCCGCCCCTGCGGCTCTGTGTGCTGCAGCCGTCTTCTTTGACCCTTTGACCCGTGCTTTACTCTTTTACCTCTATATATATCTTCATCCCTTACCTCTGATGTGGGTTTACATTCTTAGACTCTCTCTCTCTCCCCTTACGTACACTTTCTTCTCCTCTTCTCCCTTGGATCACTTTGGTTGATCTTTGTTGAGTTTTGTGAGTTTTGGTGAGAGATCTTGCTAGCCTTGCTTGGCTTTGATGTTGCTGATGTTGTTGTGCCTTGTGGAGCCAACTTGAGGTTGTCTAGTGTGGTGTTGATCTTTTGGAGAGCTCAGCTTGGTGAGTTCCATGGCTTCTCCTCTACCTTTCTTATTTTCTTCATCCTCTCCTTCCTTTCCTTAGTTTAGTATGGTTTCCTTAGGGTTAGATCTTGTTTAGCCATGTTTTGGCTTGTGTTGATGTATATATATGTATATGAAATATGTATGTTGCTGCTGGAGTGAAGAAGAGTAGAGTATCGAAGGAAGAAGTGAAGAAAGGAGCTGAAGTGGTATCTTCTGCACACCAGCCGCCCCTGCGCCTAACTTAAGCCACCCCTGCGCCAGCCAGTGGATCGCCCCTACGCCACCACCTAGCCTCCCCTGCGGCAGCCTGCACCAGCTTGGTGTTTCAGTTGGTTCTGTAGGTGTGTGTTGCTTTTAGGCTTTCCTTAGGGTGCCTTTGTTCCCTCCTTTCCTAGTGTGAGAATATAGGATCATGCTAGATGTGTGAGGTTGAGTTTGGTTGAGGTTATGATCGGTTTTTGCCTTGTATGGCTTTTGAGGTTCTTTAGGTTGTGAGTGAGGTTGAGGTTGATCCTTTGCATCCCTTTGGGTCTAGGTGTGACCCTTATGATGTTAGGAGATTGATATATCTCTTTATGCCCTGTTTATAGGCTATTTGATACCTCTTGTGCAGAGGTGATTGTGGTTGAGTTGTGTTCGAGGTTGAGGTAAGTCCGTAAGACTTAGTTGTCATCCTTATATTGGGTGTTTACATGAGTGGTGTGTGCTTTGTATGTTTTCTATGATAGCATATGATGTCGTATATACCGACCTATATTTTATTGATTGCCCCGTATGCGTGACTGTGATAACCTTTCTTCTTCATCCCGCCGTGGAGTCTGGGAGGTTCTCTTGAGTCAGGCCAGACCGGTTTACAGGAAGGGCGCAATCCACTCCCATAGGGTACACGGATTGTGTGACCGATACTATTACGGCTGGCTAGCAGGCTCAGAGGCGAGGATGTATCGGTCCTCGTGTCACATAGTTTCATATATATTATATCTATACGATTTGAGTGAATGACCATTATCTTGAGATGATTAAATGAGTAAATGTGTGAAAGCATGATGATATGTTTATCTTTACTTACTTGTGATTGTGCTTATGCATTACTTTATATATGTGTATGGATAGCTAATGGTTTATTACCATGTTGTAGATGCCCCACAAGATAGGCATGCTGCAGGGTGATCTAGCAGGGTGGCAGGCCGAGGACGTCTCGTACATAGGTTGTTGTGGGCTTTTGGGTTTGTTTACTTTTTCCTCCTGTGTGAGGATGATCTTTGTTACCTCCTGTGTGAGGTGTTGGTTTATGTACTCGGCTATATTGTTGTACCTTTTGGTTGTACAACTTTGTACAACTTTATGTATTTGTTTTTATATCTTTCAGTGCCATCTTGTAAGGTCCAGTGAACTTGTTGTCAGGCTAGGGTCAGGATCCATTGTGAGATCCTAGCCCAATGTGACACTCCGAGTCCCGCGGATTCGGGGTGTTACAAAGTTTGTATCAGAGCCGTGCTAAACTGACATTTCATAATATTAGCATATAGAGATTCTTTTCTAAGAGTTCCAAGTACGTCCCTTAAGAGCTCTTCATGCTCCTCAAGCGATTTGTGCTATAGATGAAAATGTCATCAAAGTAGACAAATACAAACTTTCCAATGAAGTGACGTAAGACATGATTCTTCAATCTCATGCATGTGCTAGGAACATTAGTCAAGCCAAAAGACATAACTAACCACTCATAAATACCAAATTTAGTATTGAACGCCATCTTCCACTCATCTTCATCCCGCATTCGGATATGATGATATCCCCTCTTAAGATCAATCTTCGAGAATATAATGAAGCCACTAAGCTCATCTAGCATATCGTCCAAAAGGGAAATGAGATGTCGATACTTGATAGTAATATTGTTGATTGCTCTACAATCAACACACATCCTCCATGTATTATACTTATTGTAAACAAAAAGGATGGGAATTTCACATGAACTTAAGCTTTCTCTTAGATAGCCTTTCTTCAAAAGATATTGAACTTGATTTTGAATGACGTTCTTGAGGCCTCATCCTATAAGCTGGACAATTAGGAAGTGTATCTCCTGGAGTTAAGTCAATTCGATGCTCAATGCCTAAAAAAGGTGGAAGTCTTGCATGAATCTCACATAGAGATTTGTTCAAATGCTCTTGAACTTGATCTTGACTCTCTTTACATTCATGAGGACTCATCCTATAAGTGAGGCGGAAGTGTAGCTCTTGGAATTAAGTCAGTTTGATGCTCAATGCCTCGAAAAGGTGCAAGTTTGATAGCATGAATTAATGTCTATATTTTGGATATGGTTTTGACGTTTTCTCATCATTATTCTGCATACATGGATATATATTATTGATGATTATGTCATTATTTGTATACTTTGCAAGAATTGAGGTCTACACCACGTTGGATTGTAATTGTAGGGAATAAGACACATTCTGGACCAAAATAGAGCATTAAGATCTAACGAAGCCATGAAGCTACATTATGGAGCACTTGGAAGGACAAGAAGGAAGGCAAGAACCATAGGAAAAGGATGAAAGAGGGATTTAGTTGAAGATACGAACAAAAGTACGTGATTCACTACTGATCTCGGATCACAAGTACATCATCTGGACCGAGATGGCCAACTGGGTGTAGCTCGAGATCGACGGCCTACAACCCAAGAGAAATAAGATTTTAATTGACCTAAAATTGTTCTATAAGAAGAGAAGGTCATTAACGCAGAAGATATCTCGGAAGCTGGAGATCTTTGGATCATAGAATTTTGAAAGATTGAAGGAAGGAAATCTAAGGAAGGGCTACTTGGAGTCCAAGGAAGAAGGGAAGATAATTTGTAAGGTTTTCTTGGGGAATTGTTAGTGATTGTAATCATCTTTTGGAACACATATTGATACGATATTTTGATTGTTTGCTTATTTGATTATTGAAAATCTTTGTTGAGTGTTTTATTCCCTTTTCCTAGATATCTTGATTATATATGATTATTGGTTTGAACATGATGATTGTTGGTTAAACCCCTGCAATTCTAGGTTGATTAGTTGAAGGTTGTGGTATAGACGATGAAAGAGTGAAACTTTACCACGAGTGGATCCTGAAAGTAGAGTTAACCCTAAACCGAAACCCGTCTTGGTCTGTTTTTCGAGTATCTTGACCGAGATCGATAAGAATACACGATATTTCCTACTCTATTTTTTGAGTACCTCGGGCTGATTTTCATGTTATACACCACGTACGCTCGCACATAACTTAGACGTCAGGACTTTTGATGGCTATTGGAAGGATTCAAGGAAGGAAGGGATCTAAGGAAGGATTACTTAGAGTTCAAGGAAGAGAAGAGATTTTGTGAGATTTTCTTGTGAAGTAATTAGTGAGCTGTAATCATTCTTTTGGAACACGTTATTGATACGTTTGTGGATTGTTTGCTTCCGATTATTGAGAAACCTTTTTTGAGTGTTTTAGTATCTTTTCTTGAATTCTTGATACATTATTTGATTGCTTTGAACATGATGATTGTTGGCTAAACACCCTGCGATTCTAGAGTGATTAGTTGAAGTTTATGGTATGTATGATGAAAGAGTGAACCTTTATCACTAGTGGACCCTGAAAGTTGAGTTAACCCTAAACCAAAACCCGTCTCGGTCTGTTCTTCGAGCATCTCGATTGAGATCGATAAAACAACACGAGATTACCCACTGTGTTGCTGGATCTTGAGTTTAGGTTATAGTTTCCAAATCCTATCCTTGCTGCACCTTTACTGGTTTACTTGCAAGCCTAGAAAGAGACTTACTCGGTGATTCCTTTTCTTGTTTACCGGTGATGATCAGTGTTAGGTAACAAAGGTTTGTTCTTTGTTAGGGTTTGAGTGTGCCTTCATCCTACCTTTGAGAGTTAACCTGAGACTTACCCGGTGATGGTTAATTTTGTTCCCTTGGGTAGTGTGTTGGTTTGATATATAGTACCTTTCCTTAGTTCCTTGAGACTTACCCGATCATAGGACCTTTGGGTTGGGATAGTGACGGTGAGACTTACCCGGTGATCTATCCCATAATAGAAATACCTTCCCTTTGCAACCCCAACTTTGTCCGCGTTTTCCTTTACAAGTCTTGGGTCAAAACCACAAATGGATATTTTAATTTCTAGAATCTGCATTCCCTTATCTGATTTATATCATCTATTGTTCTTTGTTGCTCGAGTTTGCATTTACAACTTGAAGTTATATACCGTGCATGATTTCACCACAATCCTTGTGATCGACCCTGAAATAATTGCTAATAGTACAATTGATCCGTACACTGTGGTTTTGCTTTGATTTTTTTTTTGTTATAAATTTAAGACTTATTTGCACACACGTTTTGGAGCAAACAAGTTTTTGGTGCCTTTGTCAGGGACTTGGCTAGACCAATCCGGTAGTTGGTTGTCTTAGGACTACTGCCCTTGTTGCTATTGATCATTCTACTTGAGTGCTCTTCCATGAGATTTCTTTAGGTTTATGCGACGAACTCGAGTTGGTAAAAAAATCGTTCCCAATGTTCCTGAACCAGAAGAGACATACAAAAGAAGACTAAGAGAAGCTAGAATGGGTGGAAATAATGATGAAAATAGATATCGCCAAGCTGAGTTGGACGATGCTCTAGATCAACTAAATTTGCGAGGCGATGCTCTAATAAAAGAGAGAGCATATGTACGAGCTAGAGAGGATGAACTTCGGGCGACCATGGCCGAAATACAGTAGGCCGTCCGAGTTATGAATGAAGGACGAGTAGGAAATGCTCGAGTTGTAATTGATCCACCGGCACCCGTCGTCGTGCCACCACCTGCACCTCGCCTTTTGGCGAGAGTTTAGAGAGTTGACTAGTTTGTGGATGATCCACAAACACTTGGCCAACGGATGGATCCCGTTCAACAAACATGCCGTCCCGGCGTTAACCTAGGAGATAGGGATGAACAAGATTATGAGTTTCAACCTCAAGTAATTTCTATGATCCGACAAAGTCAGTTTGGAAGATTAGAGAAAGAGTCTCCACATCAGCATTTACAGAATTATGAGATTCTCATGGAATCTTTGAAACCTTCGAGAGTAAAGAACAATAACTACAAGCTGCGAACCTTCTTCTTCTCTTTGAAGGATAAAGCGCTAGCTTGGTATCAATCATTTCTAGATGGAAGAGTTAACACATGGGAGGAGATGACTTCGGAATTCCTCACCAAGTTCATTGTGCCATCAAAAACATGCAGAGTTGAGAGGTAAAATAAATGCTTTTGTTATGAAATATAAAGAAAGTTTATTTAAGTCTTGGGAAATATTCAAAGACCTTTTATTGGATTTCCCTTATCATGGGATTCCTAAACTTGAGCTGTTGGAAATTTATTTCAAGAGAGTGGATGAGGAAACTCAATTTAAACTCCAACATCACTTTCTGCTAGAACTTTCATGGATAGGAGAGTTGATGATGCATGAGAGTTTGTTAAGAAACATGCTCTAATTATTGAGAAATATTCCCACCGGAGTGTTGATGGTCGAATTCAAAGACCCGGAGCTCAAGAGCTGAATCTTACTATCTGTAGTGTTGCTCAACTCACCACCCTCAATAATGAAGTCGAAGATTTGAAGGAGCTTTTGAAGTAAAAAAATCAAGCGTCAAAGGAGTAAGATGTTGGCTATGTGGGAAGGGAAAATTATCAAGCGAATAGGAACAACAATTACAACAACAACAACCTGAACTACAATAATTAGAGATCCAATCAAAACAATTCCGGTAACCCTTATTCTCATGCTGATAATGCTCTAACTCCACCTACTTCTTCTATTCTACTAAAAAGTCAGGAACCATCTTGAAGTTCAAGTCAGTCACCCAAGGATAAGTTGGAAGTGATGACAGAAACTATCATGGGAAAACTGAATGGGTTAGAAAGTTCGGTTACTTTGATTTCTAAGGAACAAAAAACCTTGGAAAATCAAGTATTTAGCAAGGCCATAGAAGTTCCTTGGGATCAAGGGAAACTTCCCAGAAGAACGGAGAATAACTCGAAAGGCCAAGTGATGGCAATTACCACAAGGAGTGGTGTGAAGACTACCGATCCCACACCTCAGATGAGCGACGCTGTGAAGCAGTCCATCTCGGTCAAGGTGTTTACTGAGAAAGAAAAGGAGAAGGACGAGATCTATGTTCCTCCTCCAGCTTACAAACCTCCACTATTGTTCCCACAATCTAAAGCGAGAGCGCGTCTAGACAAACACTTCGGTAAGTTTCTAGAGCTTATGAGTTATGAGTAAGCTGCATTCTAACATACCTTTCATTGATGCAATTTCTTATAAGAGATCCTCTCCAACAGGAAGAAGCTAAAAGATTTTGGTGAAGTAAAGATGACTTCAGAATCATCCAAACTCATCAAGATCATGAAGGAGAACATGCCACCCAAGCTGCGGGATCCGGGATCGTTTTGCATCCAATAGGAGTTGGAGAGATCACATACGATGCACATTGTGATATAGGAGCAAGTGTGAGCATCACTCCACTTGCTTTATATGAGATGGTTGGTTTGGGAGAGCCTAAACCAGTAAAGATGACATTGTATATGGCGGATCGATCCATCACTCGACTCATGGGAATATTGGAAGACATCCCCATAAAGGTTGGTAAGTTTTACGTTCCTATAGATTTTGTGGTATTGGAAATTCCTACAGATTATCCAATCCCAATCATCCGTGGGAGACTGTTTCTTGCAAATTCCGGTTGATTGGTGGATTGCAAGAACGGAAAATTGTCTTTAAACATAAGAGAAGAACGTGTTGAGTTCATGCTATCAGCTCTGACGAAAGGGCAAGACCTTATGGAAGACATTTACAACATATATGGCGAAGAGAAATCTCGAGAATTGGTGAGCTTTATCCTAATTAAAGATCCTCTTGAAAGAGTTTTTAGTTTTAGTATGATGGAGAAAGGTGTAGATGTTTCTTGTGATGCAGATATACAAGACTTGGAAAATTTGGAAGAAGATCCAAAGGCTCTTTTCGAGGAAATCGAAGAGGAGATGAAGAATTGTCTCGACCTCGGACAAATTATCTCAACCAAGATGATTGTTGGAATAACCGAGGTAAGGGCAACAGGGAGTCACCTCGATCCACATCTCGACCGAGACACATCTGAAGCAAACGAGATCTTTGATTCTTTAATACAAGCTTGTTCGATAACTTCAAATGTTGCATACAGCAGCCTCATCTCTTCCACAACTACTGAAGCTTCACAATATGATTCTAGAAGCACAAGACCACCACTTCGCATGATGATCGCTAAGGTTACGAAGATCTACAAGGAGAAGACAAGGAAGTGGAAAGACAAACATATTACTCAAATTGGACCCAATGAAGGAGATCTTGTTCTTCTCTTCAATTCCCACCTTCGCCTCTTTCTCGGTAAGTTAAAATCTAGATGGACCAGACCATATATTTTCCAACATGTTTTTCCTCATGGTGCAGTTGATGTATGGGGTGAACAAAGTGGAAACTTTAAAGTAAACGGTCATAGGCTGAAGAAGTATACACCAGAAATTCCGGTTGACGAGATTGCACCGTTACATCTCATATGACCACAAGGAGTTAGGTCCAGCTAGCAACCTTAAATACAACGCTTATCGGGAGGCAACCCAAGGTATTGCTTTCTTTTTTGCTTTCTACATTAGTTTAGTGTAGTTTTTGCGTTTTTGTGTCCACGATAACAGGAACTAGGTGCAATTCAAGAAGAGAAACTAAGAGCAGCACCTGGACGGAAATACAACTCGAGAATTTGAAAAAAAAAGAAATGGGTGCCATCTCGAGTGTTGGCATGCATCTCAACCGAGATCTATCTAGGTCAACCGAGATAAGGGCAACAGGGAGTGACCTCGTTCACCCATCTCGGGTGCTATCAACCATCTCGGCCGAGATGTAGTTGAATTTTCCGACGGGTATAAAATAATAACAACACTTTGTCCTCACTTTCCCTCTTCTCCCACGAGCTCCTCGACCGAGACGTGCCCTAACCCTTCAAATCTTCGTTTCTTGTTCATTTTCAACAATTTTCTACTCCAAATGGATGGGAAAGACGCCACAACAACTTCTCCAACATCAATCGAGACTTAAAACCATCACATTTTGCAAAAATCGGGTAATTTCGTTCGAAAATCCTTCTTCTAGGTTTTGGTCGATTTTTGTTGATTTTGGAGATTGCCATTGCTATGTGGTGTTGGAATTAAGTGGAATACCCCCTAGGAAGCAGTTGGTAGTGATATTTGGGGAAGAAACTTACAAATTTGTGATTTCAATCAAGGGACTGTTTCGTCTCAGTCAAGCCCAGGCATCTCGGCTGAGATAGCCGAAGAATAGACCGAAATACCTTGCAGAAATGGAAAATTTGCATCGATCAAACCGGCAGATTGTGCTCCGTGGCCGTTATGAGGCTAGGCAGCCTTCCCCACCACCACCTCCGTTTCCGCAAATACCCATTATTCACTCTAGCCTACAAGAAAAATATGACCACATTTGTTCCCGTCCGGTTACAGCTCCACGGTACATCGATGTCAACGATTATGCTTGCTTGCACATAGTTTACCGATAACATTAATTATTGTCTATATTTCAGATATGGTTTTGATGTTTTCATATCATTGTTTTGCACGCATAGATATATATTCTTAATGATTATGTCATTATTCTTCTACTTTGCAAGAATTAAGGTCTACACCACGGTTGATTGTAATTGTAGGAATTAAGTCGTATTTTGGATCAAATTGGAGCATTGAAGTCTAAGGCGGCCATGGAGGTATATTGTGGAGCATTTGGAAGGAGAACAATAAAGGCCGAAATCATAGGGAAAGGATGAAGAAAGGATTCCGAAGAAGATGTGAAGACATGCCCATAAATCATCACTGATCTCGGACCGACACAATCATGCACCTCAACCGAGACGGTGATCTGTATCTAGCTCGAGGTCGACGGCCCAAAACCCAAGAGACAATATATTATTTGACCTAAATTTTTCTATAAGAATGGAAGTTGATTTTCAAGTTATACACCACGTATGCTCGCACACGGCTGACACGTCAAGGACTTTTGACGCCTATTGGAAGGATTCAAGGAAGGAAGAGATCTAAGGAAGGATTATTTTGAGTTCAAGGAAGAGAAGAGATTTTGTGAGATTTTCTTTGGAAGTAATTAGTGAGCTGTTATCATTCTTTTGAAACACGTTATTGATACATTGTGGATTGTTTGCTTTTGATAATTGAGATACCATTGCTGAGTGTTTTAGTCTCTTTTCTTGACTTCTTGATATATTCTTTGATTGCTTTGAACATGATGATTGTTGGCTAAACAACCTGTGATTCTAGGGTGATTGTTTAAATTTGTCGTATAGATGATGAAAGACTGAACCTTTATCGCGAGTGGACCTTGAAAGTTGAGTTAACCCTAAACCGAAACCCGTCTGGGTCTGTTCTTCGAGCATCTCGACTAAGATCGATAAGAACAACACGATATTACCCAGTGTGTTGCCCGATCTTGAGTTTAGGTTATAGTTTGTCAAATCCTATCCTTGTTGCACCATTCCTGGTTTACTAGTAAGCCTCAGGAGAGACTTACATGGTGATTCCTTTGCTTGTTTACCGACGATGATGAGTTTTAGGTAACAAAGGTTTATCCTTTGTTAGGGTATGAGTGTGCCTTCATCCTACCTTTGAGCTGATAGTACTTTTCCTTAGTTCCTTGAGGCTTACCCGGTGATAGGATCTTTGGTTTGAGAAAGTGGATAGTGAGACTTACCCGGTGATCTATCCCATCGTAGAAATACCTTCCCTTCGTAACCTCAACTTTGTCCACGTTTATCATTGAGAATTCGAGTCGAAATCACAACTGGATACTTTGATCTCTAGAATCTGCATTCCTTTATGTGATTTATATCATCTATTGTTCTTTGTTGCTTGAGTTTTGCATTTACAACGTGATGTTATATACCGTGCTTTATTTTACCATAGACCTTGTGATCGACCCTAAAGTATTTGCTAATACTGCGATTGATCCGTACACTACGGGTTCACTTTTGCTTATAAATTTAAGACTTATTCTGCACACACTTTGGATCAAACAATGGTTTGGCGCCGTTTCTGGGGACTTGGTTTAGACCAAGCCGGTAGTTGGTTGTCTTAGGGGTTATGCCCTTGTTGCTATTGATCATTCTATTTGGGTTCTCTTGTAGGAATTTTCTTTAGGTTTATGCGACGGACCAAAGCTGGTAAAGAAATTGTTCCTTACGATCCTGAACCAGAAAATACATACAAAAAAAGTTTAAAAGAAGCTTGGATGGCTAAAATAATTGAGAATAGAGATCTCCGAGCTAAGTTTGATGATGCTCTAGAACAATTGAAGTTACGAAATGATGCTCTAATTAGAGAGAGAGTAGAAGCACGAATTAGAGAGGATGAACTTTGGGCGACCATGGCCGAGATACAGGAGGCCGTCCCAGTTGAATGAAGAGCAAGCATGAAATGCTCGAGTTGTAATTAATTTAACAAACACGCCGTCCCGGCGTTAACTTAGGTGATCCAGATGAACATGAGTATGAGTTTCGACGTCAAGTCATTACAATGATTCAACAAAATTGGTTTGGAGGATTTGAGAGAGAATCTCCACATCAACACTTGCAAAACTATAAAGTTCTCATGGAGACTTTGAAACCTTCAAGAGTGGAAAATAATAACTATAAACTGCGTGTATTCTTTTTCTCTTTGAAGGATTCACTTGCTTGGTATTAATCACTTCCAACCGGAAGGGTCAGTACATGGAAAGAGATGACTACGGAGTTTCTCACAAAATTCTTTTCGCCATAAAAAACAACGGAGTTGAGAGGTAAAATTAATGCATTTGTGATGTGGATTGATGAAAGTCTTTTTAAATCATAGGAGAGGTTGAAGAACCTTTTGTTGGATTTCCCTGTCATGGGATTCCAAAGATTGATTTGCTAGTAACTTATTTCAAGGGTTTGGATGAGGAAACATATTTTAAACTACAATCCCTTTCTACTGGAACTTTTATGGATAAACGTGTTGATGAAGCATGGGATTTTTTTTCAGAAACAAGCTTTGACTATTGAGAAGTACTCCCATCGAAGGGTTGATGATAGAAGTCAAAGACCTGGAACTCAAGAGCTGAATCTTACTACCTCAAGTGTTGCTCAACTTACCACTCTTAACAATGAGGTTAAGGCTTTGAAAGCGCTTTTGAAGTCACAAGCACAAGCACCCAAGCATGAAGCTGTTGGCTACGTGGGAAGAGGAAATTATCAAGGAAATAGGAACAACAAATACAACAACAACTACAACAACCGGAACTACAATAACTGGAGATCCAATCGGAAGAATTCCGGTAACCCTTATTCCCATGCCGATAATGCTCTAACTCCACCTACTTCTTCTACTTTTATTCCATTAAAAAGTCAGGAACCATCTTCAAGTTTAAGTCAACTATCCAATGATAAGTTGGTAGCGAAAAAAGCCTTAGAAAATTAAGTATTTAGCAAGGCCGGAGAAGTTCCTACAAATCTCGGGAAGCTTCCCAGAAGGACGGAGAACAATCCAAAGGGCCAAGTGATGGCGATTAACACAAGGAGTGGTGTGATAACCACCAATCCGGTACCTCGAACGAGCGACACTGAGAGGCAGTCCATCTCGGTTGAGGTACCAGTTGAGAAAGAAAAGAAGAAGTACAAGATCTACGTACCTTCTCCAACTTACAAATCTCCACTACCGTTTCCACAATCTAGAGCAAGAACGCGTCTAGACAAGCATTTCGGAAAGCTTTTAGATCTTATTAATAAGCTACATATTAACATACCTTTCATTGATGCAATTCTAGTTATGCCCGCCTATGGAAAGTTCATAAAGGAGATTCTCTCTAACAAGAGGGAGGTGGAGATTTTTGGTGAAGTGAAGATGACTTCTAGATCATCGGAACTCATCAAAATTGTTACGCTCAGGATATAGATGCACGCAATAAGCCTTAAATTTATAAACTCGATATATTTCTCCTAACTACTAGCGAACTTGCAGTGTACGGGACGTTTTGTAGTAGGGATAGTATTCCGAGGTCGAACACAAAGACTAAGGTGAAATCGAGTCAAACAATGGTCATAGATAGTGTAGATCTAGTCTAAGAAATGAGAAAGAAATAAAGAAATGAAAATCATGATGTTTTTAGTTGGTTTTTGTGGTGGTCAAGTAAAGATCACAAATCAAGCAAGATAATGAAACAATCTAACAACTCAAGATAGCAAGGTAAACAAGTAACACAAGCACAAAATATATGATCAAGAGAGAAAAGTGGATTCTAGAGGTCAAGATTTCCGGTTATGGCATTGGATTCAAGTTTCTAAGGATTCTAAGGATAAGCTGCGGTGTTGGGAAAGAGTGTTTCACTAGTGGAAGTAATTACCGGGTAGGTCTCTCACTTCACTAGTCCCGTATCAAACTCCTATTACCGGGTAGGTCTCAAGGGGTTAAAGTAGGGAATTCTACACAAACTGGATACTACTTAAGGGGTAACCCTCTCCTTACCGGGTAAGTCTCGGAATAGGGAAGTCTCAAGCAATAATCCTAGCACACTCGATCCAATAGCGGCTTATGAGGCTCACTACTACCTAGAATTCATCATCTAAGGTACCTAAGATCGGAAATCATCGGGTAGATCTCTTCCCTCACTTAGGGTGATAACATTAGGTGGCCCTAAGCTAAATTAGGCTTAATAAACACTAGGATTTAACAACCTAACACCCTAACATATAGATTCATCAATTAGAGAGCAACAGGAGAATAAATCGGGCTGTTCTACAGCTAAATCGGCCGATCTGCTGATGAACATGGCGATTTTTCTGACTGGTTTGGGTTTCGTGGATACAAATCATCCTAAACTAACATATAAGTCCATTCTATCATCACCCTAGCCATAACCATCAATCCATCACTCCAAAATCACAATAAATGATAACACGATTTATGACTTAGGTTTAGGTAATCATTTAGATAGATTTCTCACTCATTCATGCATGGTTTAGCACTAGTTCACGACGTTTGCACTCAATTCACGCATTTAGTCGAGATAGACGTCTACACGGACTTGTGCAATTGCTTTGTAGGTATTTTGGGAGATTTAGGAGCTAAATCGATACGTTTTAGGATCGTTCATCAAGATGACGCACCCTCGGACTCATTAGGATGCAAGCTAGAGGCTAATGAGGACTCATGGAACCTTGCCAACACAAGTCATGCACCAAATCGAAGCTTAATGATCAAAGGCAAAGCTGAAGCACAAAATCACGATTCACTGACACTCCACGGCCGTGATTCTACCCGTGGATTTTGCCAGGTTTTCGTGACAGCTGTGCCACGATCTCTTGGCCAGCTCTTGCAAATTTGTAGTATAAAAGTGGTCCTGCATTGGCTGAGAGAATCATCTTGGAGCAGCTCCCCATTATCCACTATCATTCAATCCAAATATTCTCTCAACAAGAAGATTCTTGGAAGAAGGAGGTAGAAGGAAGCCACCATTGGAGGAAGAGCTTCATTGGAGAAGAAGAAGAGCACACCATTGATAGATTTTGATAGCTTGTAGTGAAGAAATTCGGAATCGATTTCTAGAGTTGTATGAATCATTTGAACCTTCTTTAAGAAGGGTTGTGAGTCATTCTAATTCCATTTTTCAGCTTGGTTTTGTTTACCTCTCTTGTTCATCTCTTTCTCTTCATTATCTTGCAAATGGAAGCCATGATTTTATGTTTGATGATTTTGATTGCTATGATGTATGTTGTAGGCTAAATAGATGTGATTCTAGGGTAAGGAAGGAATGATTATGGCTAGGACTATGATAGGATGGACTTAGATTAGCCCTTGGATGACTCTCTTGCTTGGACGTAGCCTCTGTTGGAGTCCACGGTTTGTTCTTGCCTTTCCACAGCCGTGGAAGGTGTAGAACAGCCCGTGATTCTCCCTTGATTGATGGATTTAGCTTTAGATTGTTAGAATGTTGAAATCCTAGTGTTCGTTGAGTTAAATCTATCCTAGGGTGACCTAGTGTTAGCAACTAAGTGTTAGGAGAGACTTACCCGGTAATCTTTGCTCTTAGATTCCAAAGATGACAAACCCTAGGTAGTGGTGAGCCTCATAAGCCGCCATTTGGACTAAGTGTGCTAGGATGGTTGCTTAGGACTAATCCTTTCGAGACTTACCCGGTAAGAATAGGTTAGATCTCTAGGTGATGATCCGGTTCGTGTAGAATTCCGTCCCTTAGGCTCTTAGAGACTTACCAGGAGATGAGATCTTAGGGATGGACTAGTGGACCATGAGACCTACCCGGTGATTGATCCCAATCTAGAAACACTTACTCCCAACATATCATAGTAAATCCAAGGATGATTAGGTAGCTTGAGTCCTATGCCATAACCGGAACTTCCAACCCCTAGAATCCGTTTCTATCCTTGATCTATATCTTGATTTAGCTTGATTGTTTGTGTTGATTGATAGCATAGTTGATTTGTTTAATAGCATGCTTAGTGATCCTTGATTGATCACCTAAAAACCCACCAAAAACATTTAGACTTTCATTTCTTTATTTCCTTTCCTTTTTCTTCACCTGGATTTTCACTAAACTTAATCACTAATTGAATCGATCTCACCTTAGTCTTTGTGTTCGACCTCGGAATACTATCCCTACTACAAACGTCCCGTACACTGCGGGTTCGCTAGGAGTTAGGATAAATATAACGAGAATATAAATTTAAAACCCATTGCGTATCACATCCTGAGCGTAACAATAAACTAGCCAATAATATCCATGTCTACATCCAAAATCATCATACAAGCATACATGGTTCTCATAGATGGATAATGAAAGATAAGCAAGTAAAATCAATAAATCTCAGCTGAATCTAAGTTGTAGCAAGACTTACAAACTCTTAAATGAAGATCCAAAACGTTCCTAACAATCCTTGCAATAGTTCTTCAATCCAAGACTACAAAAATAACTCAAAATCACTCAAAACCTCACTATCACTCCTAGAATGGTGTTCTTCTTCTTTCTTCAATCCTCCTTTTCTTCTCCTCCAAATCTTCCTTTAATGGATGAGCTGTGAATGAGAGAATGTGGGAGAGGGGATATATGCTCAGCAACAGCTTGTAGGACCACTTATATTCTCCACCAAGAGCAAGGCCGGATCAAGAGATCGTGGGACACGTGGCTTAAGATATTGAAGGCAGGAAAATCGACCCAGAGATAAAAATCGGCCGATTTATCTGTTAGTTGGTCCGATTTTCTTCAGCAGAAGCATGCTATGGTCGTCTAGCCATGAGTTGCTCCATTGCTTGCACCAATAGTGGTCTTTGTGTCCTTTGTTGCTCCAATTATGCTCCTCCAAATCTTTGGATGTGTACCACCATGCGGCTTGGCCCTCAAATGTATCGGTTAATGTCTAAAAGACCCCCGAAATACCTACAAAGTAATACACAAATCCGTGTAGACGTCTATTTCGACAAAATACGTGAATTGAGTGCAAACGTCGTGAATTAGTGCTAAACCATGCATGAATGAGTGAGAAATCTATCTAAATGATTACCTAAACCTAAGTCATAAATCGTGTTATCAAAAATACCCCATACTTAAGGTTTGCTCGTCCCCGAGCAAATTCCCAACTATAGACTAAGAGATGACATGATTTATGTATGCAGAAAAATGGCAAAATATTTTTGGGTTTGTGCTTCTACTATTGGATTACCTTCATAGTCATGTTTCATGGCAATGGGCAAGCAATCATTCATCAAACAAGTGAAGGCATGGAAAGACAATTGTACTTAACTCGAAAGCATGCATGAAATGTAAAAATGAAGAAGTCAAGATGATCAAGAGCATATTCAATCTAAATTACTAAGTCTTACAAACATGCAAATAGGTCATAAGGTCTTATGAAGTAAAAGGCCAAGAAACGTTATGATTAGGTGGGGATTTTTCTAGGCTATGTGATGCTAATCCGGGAATGGAATTAACTCCACAATTTGTCCTCGACCAACTTTCCCTAAGTGTATATTTTCTCCATCCTTTCTTTCTTTTCTTTTTCCTTCACTTATTTTTGAGACAATTGCATTGGTGTACAAAAGCCGAAACCTTGGTGATTAGCCATCCTCGGGCTTTTTCTATTTTTCGAGGTGCATCCACACCGGGCACACATACCAAAGCTCGTTAGGACTATTGGATTATTCGACTTTGGCAAGGCACCAACACCCGATTATGTGAAGTGTACCGAGTTACTTGTCATTTAAACCAACGTCCCCAAACCTATGTTTTTGTCTACACTTTCACAACAAATTCAGCATTTTATTCATGATGTTCTTTCATCAACATCTTCACCCCACACTTGCTTTTCACACACATTAACACACTAACATGCTCCTATTCCCGGATGGGTCAAAAGAGGTCAATTTATATCAATTGAGGTGCTCAAATAACATGATCAAGATGAGAATTAGAGGAAGATGAATTACCTCATTCATTCTAGATGGTGTGCAAGAACTAGCATGTAATTTCGACCTTCAATACTCAATCCATTCTAGGCAAACATCATGATCACAAATCATTCATGGAATTCAAGAGAAGTACTTCAAGTCCACATATACATTCATCAATATAACACATAAGGCTATCCATAGCCAATCCACAAGACAAGATTCATCATTAGGGTCATATCCAAGCCTTAGAAGCACTAAAATTTTTTTAAAATTTTCTGATTTTTTTTGGATTTTTCGAAATATGTATGTGCAATGCAAGACATAATGAAACATGTGAGAAAATTAAACTATCTTAGATGCTAATCATGAAAGTGATCATGAAAACCCCACCCCATACTTAGAAACACATTGTCCCTAATGTGTAAACTAAATAAAGAAGTGAAAGAGAGTCCTCACAATGTAAAATTGGTGATGCTTTGGTATTTCGGTTCACATTGGATGATGATGGTGGATGATTGATTAAGGATGGTAGAGAGCTCTTGATGATCATTATGGCGTCGGAACCCGCGCTTGGCTCCGCAAGCCGTCCAAGTTCCACGTCCGCTCAACCCATGCTTGATTTGAGATCATCACTTTCCTTTACAGAGGAAAAATCGCCCCAACTGCCCGGGAAAATCGGCCGATCTGCTGAAGAACAGCTCGATTTTTCTGGGTGATTTCCCCTCGTCCATGTGCTTGGATCTTGTACCTTCAACAGTTCCATGAGGCCTTCACATGACCTCCAACATCTCGTCACACACGACAATCAACAAGATCTAGCACCCAAAAACACAAAAGAAAAACAAAGCACACCAAGAGTGAGATCAAACAAAAGCAAGAAAAAGAAAGGGAAAATATGTACCAATAGGTTGCCTCCCATTAAGCGCTTCTTTAAGGTCATTAGCTTAACCAAATTCAGGAGCGTTTCAATCAAGATGAAGCGGGGCAATCACTTCCACCGGGGCTTCCGGGATGTACTTCTTCAAACGGTGCCCATTCACCTTGAAGTCACCACAATGATCTCCTCCTATCTCTACCGCTCCATGAGGAAAGATCTTCTTCACCACATATGGCCCGGTCCATCTTGATTTGAGCTTTCCGGGGAAGAGCCGCAACCTCGAGTTGAAGAGAAGGACAAGGTCGCCTTCACTCAACTCCTTTGGGATGAGGCGCTTGTCATGCCAACGCTTGGTCCGCTCCTTGTAGATCCGGGCATTCTCATAAGCATCCAACCGGATCTCCTCAAGGGCGTTCATGTCTAGCAACCGCTTCTCACCGGCCTTCTTGAGGTCAAAATTCAACCACCTTATAGCCCAATATGCTCTATGCTCCATCTCTACCGGAAGGTGGCAAGACTTGCCATAAACTAGCTTGTAAGGAGTGGTGCCAATTGGTGTCTTGAAAGCGGTCCTATAAGCCCACAAAGCATCATCGAGCTTCATTGCCCAATCTTTTCTCGTCCTAGAGACCGTCTTCTCAAGTATCCCTTTTATCTCCCGGTTGGAGATCTCCATTTGGCCACTAGTTTAGGGATGGTAAGGTGTTGCCACCTTATGGGTCACCCCATACTTAGCCAGAAGTGCCCCAAAGTTCCTATTAGTGAAGTGTTTCCCTCCATCACTTATGATCACCCTTGGTGTTCCAAACCTAGGGAAGATCACTCGGTTGAAGAACCGCACCACCACCTTGACATCATTTGTGGGAGAGGCGATTGCCTTCACCCATCTCGAAACATAATCAACCGCCAATAGGATGTAGAGGTTGCCACATGAAGAAGGGAATGGTCCCATGAAGTCCACACCCCACACATCAAATATCTCTACCTCTTGTATGTTGTTCAAGGGCATCTCATTCCTCCTTGAGATGTTGCCCGTCCTTTGGCAAGCATCACAAGCTACCACAAAGCTTTGCACATCCTTGAACAAGCTTGGCCAAAAGAAACCCGATTGCAACACTTTAGCACATGTCTTGTGTGAGCTAGCATGGCCTCCACATGGCAAGGAATGGCAATGGCGGATCACACTCTCCACCTCAACCTCCGGTATGCATCTTCTAAACATTCCATCCGGCCCTCTCTTGAACAAAATTGGTTCACTCCAATAGTAGTGCCTCACATCCTTGATGAACTTCTTCCTTTGGGAATATGTCAATCCGGGAGGCACTTCCTCACACACTAAGTAGTTCACAATGTCGGCAAACCATGGCTCACTTCCTCTAGATACTTGGAACAAGCATTCTTCCACCATTTGCAATTGCTCATCCCGGAATGGGTCATCAATCGGGATGTCATCTCTCTCAAGCTCTATCGGTGGGAGTCTACTAAGGTGATCCGCCACGGAGTTCTCGGATCCCTTCTTTTCCCAGATTTCCAAATCAAACTCTTGAAGAAGAAGGATCCACCGAATCAACCTAGGTTTGGCATCCTTCTTTGTAAGGAGGTAACGGATCGTAGCATGATCCGTATAAATAATGACCTTCGCTCCAACAAGGTATGACCGAAATTTCTCAAAAGCATACACCACCGCTAGCAACTCCTTCTCGGTTGTGGCATAATTGAGTTGGGCTTCATCTAGCGTCTTGCTAGCATAATAAATGGCATGAGTGCACCCATCTTTCCTTTGCCCCAAAACAGCCCCAACGGCTACATCGCTTGCATCACACATGATCTCGAATGGTAGGCTCCAATCCGGAGGTTGCATGATAGGCGCGGAGATCAAAGCGTTCTTCAACCTACAAAAAGCCTCAAGGCAATCTTTGGAGAAAACAAATTCAACATCCTTCATTAGTAGGTTAGTAAGAGGCTTAGAAATTTTAGAGAAGTCTTGAATAAACCTCCGGTATAAACCGGCATGCCCTAGGAAACTCCTTACCCCTTTCACCGAGGTAGGTGGTGGCAACTTCTCTATCGTTTCAATCTTGGCCCTATCAACCTCAATGCCACGGTTAGACACCAAGTGTCCTAACACAATACCTTCACTTACCATGAAGTGGCATTTTTCCCAATTCAAGACAAGATTTGTCTCCTCACATCTTTGCAATACTAATGACAAGTTAGCCAAGCAATTATCAAAGGAAGAACCATAAACAGAGAAATCATCCATGAACACTTCCATGATATTTTCAATGTATTCCGAAAAGATAGCCATCATACACCTTTGGAAGGTGGCGGGTGAATTACACAACCCAAATGGCATTCTCCTATATGCAAAAGTTCCCCATGGACATGTAAAGGTGGTTTTCTCTTGGTCAACGGGGTGGATAGGGATTTGGAAGAATCCACTATAGCCATCTAAGTAGCAAAAATGAGAATATTGAGCTAACCTTTCTAGCATTTGGTCAATGAAAGGGAGAGAGAAGTGATCTTTCCTAGAGGCAATGTTAAGCTTTCTATAATCAATACACATTCTCCACCCCGTAACCGTCCTAGTCGGGATTAGTTCATTGTTCTCATTGGTCACTACGGTCATTCCACCCTTCTTGGGAACTACATGAACGGGACTAACCCACTTACTATCCGAGATAGGGTAGATAATTCCCGCATCTAGCAACTTAATGATCTTCTTTTTGACTACCTCTTTCATTATAGGATTTAGTCTTCTTTGATGTTCAATAGAGGGTTTATGGTTATCTTCCATCAATATCTTATGCATGCACAAAGAGGGTTTTATGCCAACCAAATCATCAATAGTATAGCCAATGGCTTTCCTATGCAATCTTAGTTCATGCAACAACTTAGCAAGTTCATCATCACTCAAGCATGCATTAACAATCACCGGATATGTTGAATTATCACCAAGAAAAGCATACTTCAAATGAGAGGGGAGGGGTTTAAGATCAAGTTGAGGAGGACCTTTTTCGGTTGGAGACGATCCATACAATGTAGGTTGAGATGATTGCAAAGCCATGGAAGCCTCCTTGAAGTCCCTTGATGATTGCTCACATTCAAGTGGTTGGTGCTGAAAAGACTCTGGAAAATCGACCCAGGAGGAGAAATCGGCCGATTTTCCTGAGGGTGGGTCGATCTAAGTTTCTGTTTTTGCAGAACTGGATGAAACTCCAGCACAAGGCCAAAAATCGGCCGATCTGGCCCAGTCAGGCCGATTTTTCTACCTGTTTCTCTCTTCTTTTAGGACTTCAAATCCAACACTTGGTAGCTCGTCCAATGCATTCAAGGTCTTGATTACTTCATTGCTACTCTCCTCAACTCCTTCCTCCATCAAGCTTGAGCTAAGAACCCTCTTAAGTGGATCCTTGAGCAAGATTGAGCTCACAACCTCTCTAGACTCTTCTTCTTCAACTATGTTGAATACATCTTCATCAAGGGTTGGCCCTTTCATCATTGTGGATAGCTTGAACTTGATGTTCTCTTCTCCAATATTGAAGGAGAGGGTCCCATTCTTGCAATCTACTAGACATCCGGAAGTAGCTAGGAAAGGTCTCCCCAAGATGATAGGAACCGGATAGTCCGCCGGGATGTCCAAAACAACGAAGTCTATGGGCACATAGAACTTCCCTAGTTGCACCGGAATGTCTTCCAATATTCCAACCGGATGAGTGATTGAGCGGTCCGCCATGTAGAGGGTCATCTTGACCGGATTTGGCTCTCCTAGCCCAACCTTGTTGCAAAGTGCAAGCGGAATGATGCTTACACTTGCCCCAAGATCACATAGGGCGTCATACTTCACTTCTCCTACTCCGATTGGCACACAAAAGGATCCCGGGTCTCTTAGCTTAGGAGGCATCTCCTCCTTCATCGTTTGAATCAACTCCGAGGATCTCTTTGTCATTCTTATCTCCCCATACTCCTCCAACTTCCTTTTGTTAGAGAGTATTTCCTTCAAGAACTTGCCATATGCCGGCATACCTAAGATAGCATCCATGAACGGAATATTAATATGCAATTTAGACATAAGTTCAAGGAATTTAGTAAAATGATTGTCTAGGCGAGCTCTTGTTCGTGACTGTGGGAATGGTAGTGGTGGCTTGTATGGAGGCGGTGCCACATATGTTGGCTCAACATCCTTGCTCATGCCTCCATCTTCTTGTAATGTCTCTTCTTCTACCACTACTTGCTTTCCCTTAGCATTCTCCTTGGGCAAAGGATCTTTCATACTCAACCCACTCCTCATTGTAATGGCCAACACTTGGCCTCTTGGGTTGTCTTCGGTCCTTCCGGGAAGCTTTCCCGGATCTCTATGGGCCTCACCCGCCTTTTGGAACACTTGTGCTTCTAAAACTTTTTGAGCTTTAGAAATTGAAGTCACCGTGCTCTCAAGACCACTCAACCTTCCAAGCAATTGCTCAAACATCATTTCGGTTCTATCCTTTGGAGGTTGAGTGAATCCGGGTGGAGGTTCTTGTGAAGATTTTGGTGGTGGAGTTGTGCTTGTGGAAGCGGGAGGGTTCAAGGCTCCATCCGGGTTAGAATAGGAAAACCCGGGATGGTTGTGGTTGGGCCGGTAATTGTTGAATTGCCGGTTGTTGTTGAAGTTCCTTGGGCCTTGATAGTTGTTGTAATTGCCCCTTCCCATGTAATTCACATCCTCCTCCTTGGAAGATAAGTTAGCTTGTGGAAGCACTTGAGGAGCTGCTTGGTTCTTCAAAGTTGTAGCACACAACTCCCTCAAGGATTTTAGCTCGTTGTTGATGGCGTCAAGCTTGAAGTTGCTCATGGTGACTTCACTCACCTCATATGCTCCCGCCTTTCTCCCTTCGCTCTTCCTATGGGAGTATTTCTCAATCACTAGAGCTTGTTTCTCCACAAACTCCCAAGCATCATCCACATGCTTCTCCATGAAAGTCCCACCGGAAAGAGATTGAAGCTTGAATTGGCTATCTTCATCAAGTCCTTTGAAGTAGATCTCCAATAGCTCAATTTTCGGTATGCCATGGTGTGGACAATCTAGGAGAAGATCTTTGAATCTCTCCCAAGACTTGAACAAACTCTCTCTATCCTTTATCACGAAGGCATTGATCTTCCCTCTTAATTCGGTAGTCTTGGAAGGTGGGAAGAACTTAGTCAAAAACTCGGTTGTCATCTCCTCCCAAGTACCAACTCGCCCTTGTGGAATAGATTGATACCAAGCTAAGGCTTTGTCCTTAAGAGAGAAGGAGAAAGCTCTAAGCTTATGGTTGTTGCTCTCTAGTCTAGGCGGTCTAAGGGTCTCCATCAAAATCTCATAGTTCATCAAGTGTTGATGAGGAGACTCTCCTTCCATCCCTCCAAATTGATTATGCCGGATCATTTGTAGAACTTGAGGGCGGAGTTCGTAGTTGTGGGCTGCGGGATCTCCTAAGTTCACACCCGGACGGTGTGCTCTTTGTGCCGGATCCATACGTCTCCCCAAGGTTTGTGGCTCTTCAATAGCAATGGGCACAACCCTAACATTCGCCGCCGGCTGCGGTTGTGGTGGTGGAGGAGGTGGAGGTTGTTGACGATTAAGCTCTCCTTGTACAAGGGCTTGCCTAATCTCATCAATCTCCCTCCTAGTTGCTTCTTGCCTCTCATTGGCAAGTCTCCTTTCTTCCTCCAAGAGCTCATCTCTTAGCCTTATTTGCTCTAAAGCCTCATCCAACTCAGCTTGGAGATCTCTTCCGGCCATCTCTTTCCCTTTCTTAATGCTCTTGGATCTAGATCTAAGGGTTTTCTCCGGTTCGGGATCGAATGGAGCTAAATCCTTGCCACGAGATCTTCGCATACACCTACAGAGTAAGAGATATCCTGAAAAGCAAAGACACACACCAAAAGAGATCAAAAGCAACAAGAAAGATCTACACTATAAACAATCACAAATAGACTCGATCTAGACCAAGTCCCCAGCAACGGCGCCAAAAACTTGTTACGCTCAGGATATAGATGCACGCAATAAGCCTTAAATTTATAAACTCGATATATTTCTCCTAACTCCTAGTGAACCCGCAGTGTATGGGACGTTTTGTAGTAGGGATAGTATTCCGAGGTCGAACACAAAGACTAAGGTGAAATCGAGTCAAACAATGGTCATAGATAGTGTGGATCTAGTCTAAGAAATGAGAAAGAAATAAAGAAATAAAAATCATGATGTTTTTAGTTGGTTTTTGTGGTGGTCAAGCAAAGATCACAAATCAAGCAAGAGAATGAAACAATCTAACAACTCAAGATAGCAAGGTAAACAAGTAACACAAGCACAAAATATATGATCAAGAGAGAAAAGGGGATTCTAGAGGTCAAGATTTCCGGTTATGGCATTGGATTCAAGGTTCTAAGGATTCTAAGGATAAGCTGCGGTGTTGGGAAAGAGTGTTTCACTAGTGGAAGTAATTACCGGGTAGGTCTCTCACTTCACTAGTCCCGCATCAAACTCCTATTACCGGGTAGGTCTCAAGGGGTTAAAGTAGGGAATTCTACACAAACCGGATACTACTTAAGGGGTAACCCTCTCCTTACCGGGTAAGTCTCGGAATAGGGAAGTCTCAAGCAATAATCCTAGCACACTCGATCCAATAGCGGCTTATGAGGCTCACTACTACCTAGAATTCATCATCTAAGGTACCTAAGATCGGAAATCATCGGGTAGATCTCTTCCCTCACTTAGGGTGATAGCATTAGGTGGCCCTAAGCTAAATTAGGCTTAATAAACACTAGGATTTAACAACCTAACACCCTAACATACAGATTCATCAATTAGAGAGCAACAGGAGAATAAATCGGGCTGTTCTACAGCTAAATCGGCCGATCTGTTGATGAACAGGGCGATTTTTCTGACTGGTTTGGGTTTCGTGCATACAAATCATCCTAAACTAACATATAAGTCCATTCTATCATCAACCTAGCCATAACCATCAATCCATCACTCCAGAATCACAATAAACTAGCCAATAATATGCATGTCTAGATCCAAAATCATCATACAAGCATACATGGTTCTCATAGATGGATAATGAAAGATAAACAAGTAAAATCAATAAATCTCAGTTGAATCTAAGTTGTAGCAAGACTTACAAACTCTTAAATGAAGATCCAAAACGTTACTAACAATCCTTGCAATAGTTCTTCAATCCAAGACTACAAAAATAACTCAAAATCACTCAAAACCTCACTATCACTCCTAGAATGGTGTTCTTCTTCTTTCTTCAATCCTCCTTTTCTTCTCCTCCCAATCTTCCTTTAAAGGATGAGCTGTGAATGAGAGAATGTGGGAGAGGGGATATATGCTCAGCAACAACTTGCAGGACCACTTATATTCTCCACCAAGAGCAAGGCCGGATCAAGAGATCGTGGGACACGTGACTTAAGCTGTTGAAGGTAGGAAAATCGACCCAGAGATAAATATCGGCCGATTTATCTGTTAGTTGGTCCGATTTTTTTCAGCAGAAGCATGCTATGGTCGTCTAGCCATGAGTTGCTCCATTGCTTGCACCAATAGTGGTCTTTGTGTCCTTTGTTGCTCCAATTATGCTCCTCCAAAGCTTTGGATGTGTACCACCATGAGGCTTGGCCCTTGAATGTATCGGTTAATGTCTAAAAGACCCCCGAAATACCTACAAAGCAATACACAAATCCGTGTAGACGTCTATTTCGACAAAATACGTGAATTGAGTGCAAACGTCGTGAATTAGTGCTAAACCATGCATGAATGAGTGAGAAATCTATCTAAATGATTACCTAAACCTAAGTCATAAATCGTGTTATCAAAAATCAAGAGAGACAACATGCCACCCAAGCTGCGGGATCCGGGTTCGTTTTGTATCCCCATAGGAGTTGGAGAGATCACATACGATGCACTTTGTGATCTAGGAGCAAGTGTGAGCATCATTCCACTTGCTTTGTGTGAGAAGGTCGGTTTGGGAGAACCTAAATCGGTAAAAATAACGTTGTATATGACGGACGATCCATCACCCGACCCGTTGGCATATTGTTCTTTGATGTCTTCAAGAAGATCCATTGCCGCCGACTTTTAGAAAAATTTGAGCAACAAGATTGAATCAGGTTTGCATATTTTCCCTTTTTGTTAGTCAATTCCGTTTCAATATTGAATGTGCATTCTTAATTTGTAGCTTTTGGGAATACAAGATTTTCATTTCCAATATCCTCTTCCAAAGTCTTAATCTTTATCTCCTTTTCATTGTCCGACTCATAATTCACTAGTATTGATCAGGGATAGGAGGTTAATAGAAGACAATGGACCTAGATAACTAGTTTCACAACCCTAGAAAATTTGAGTATTGACGAGGCTTCAGAATTCTTTGGAGGTAACATCGAAGATCTCATTCGAAAGATCCGGCAATACATGTGGAGTCGAGTGTTCATAATCTTGGTTCCGATCAGAGCCCGTGAGGGCTTTTCTTGGTTTGGCATGGTCAGACCCCGGTCGAACTAGTGGTATCGAGGACCTGGACAGTTTTCGAATAGATCTCGTCCATAGTTTAGCTGAAGTCAAAGGGACTAAAGGAGGTATGTGTGATCCCTGCATCCAAGGTAGAAAAAGTAAAATCCTCTTTCATATCTGAAAACATTTTTAGCTCTTCTAAACCTCTTGAAGTGATTCACATGGATCTATGTACGAGACTTGGCAGTAAATATAAAGGTAGTTGAGAGAAGTTTGAATCCCTTATAAAGATGTACTTGGCATTTCTTTTTTCTTCAAATCGTATTAGGATGAGATGGGGATCATGGGATGCTTTGGAATGTAGAGGGGCGGACAATCTTCGTTTCCACAAAAGAAGATACTTTATCGTACTATATTTTTAATATTAATTGGGAGGTCCCCTTTCCTATACGTTTTGAATCATTCACATGCAATATTGTTTGAATCAAATACATTTTATTTTTTTTATTAACCATGTTCCATTCTACGGACCCAAATTCCTCAATTTATTATACAACCTCATCGCATCACCAAAAAGTATATACCGTGATATCAAAAAGTGTACGATGGGGAAGCTGAAATCAACACTCTTCTACAGATAATATCTAGGGCTTTTTTTAAAGCTTCAACAAAACAAAAGAAAAGGCAGAAATCTCTATTGATTGAATCAATCATAGAATGGAGAATCAGATAATTATATTATTTAATTACAATCTAATTGAAATCAATCAAAATTATACTTGAAGCAACACTTTTCTAGAGTCTTATTGTTTTATTTGGAATGTTCCGGGGGCATTATTTACGTGCTTAGCTTCCTCACTTACAAATCTGGTGCCCAACTCTATACTTCAGAATCTATAATCTATATCTATTTTTATTCCGGTGTGAATCTTTCTTGTAACAATTGTATCAACCTTCCCTTCTTTTCTTTGATTCGCCCCAAAATAAATGTCAACCGGATCGGAGGTAGTTGTAGGTAAAAGATGAGTAAGAGAATGAGAGGGTGAAGAGGGGCCAGTATGGAAAAAGAAACCAAATGATGGTTGAGGGACGAATGTGAACCAAGGAATGATATTAAAGGTGGAATCGTTTGGGTGGTTTATGAGATTCGTTGCTTATTTCTTATTTCTTAATGAGGGTTGGAGCGTAAGCCTCCGATCTCGCAAATATTAAAAGACCTGATTGTAGAAAAATGGTCAAGATCGATCGTTGGGGAAATAATGTTATGATTTGACAAATTAAACTGCACAAGATTCAACATTTCCCATGTGGTACCTCGAGTGACATTTCACTCATGCAAGAAGTACACTTCCACTCGAGCTAACAAGTCAAAGTACACATTTGTCAACGTCTCTCGAGTTTCCATCATCACTCGAGCAAAAACGGAACAAAAACTCGAGAGAAGAAGACAAGAGAATCGAGCAAAGAGTACAAGACTAAGTCGGTGGAACCACTTGAAGCTTGTTCGCTCCAAAACGTGTGTATGTATGAACGAAATTAGTCTTAAATTTATACCAGAAATGAAAGCAAATAGTGAACCCGCAGTGTACGGATCACTCGCAATAAAAGCAAGTACTCCAGGGTCGATCACATGGACTGTGGTGAAACCAACGAGTAAAGCAATCTAGATAGACAAAATTGTGAAATAATGATGACTGAAATAGAAAGCAATGACCAAATTGCATGTAAAAATTGGGAAAATGCATATCCTAGAGATCAAGGTATCCTATTGTGGTTTTTGATTCAAGACTTCTAAAAATCTATGGAAAGAGCTAGGATTGCAAAGGAAAGGTGTTCTAATGTGGGATAGATCACGGGGTAGGTTTCACTATCCGCTATCCCAAACCAAAGATCCTATTACCAGGTAAGTCTCAAGGATATAAGGAAAGGAACTATAATCTCAAACGAACTGCTCAACCTAAGGGAATATAACTAACCACAACCAGGTAAGTCTCAAGTTAAATCACAAAGGCAAGGGGAAGGTACACTCAAACCTAATAAAGGGTGTCGAGTCCTCCATTACCTAGAACTCATCATCTTTGACAACAAACAAAA
The DNA here is from genome assembly GCA_033239125.1 of Fagopyrum homotropicum. Lineage (NCBI taxonomy): Eukaryota > Viridiplantae > Streptophyta > Magnoliopsida > Caryophyllales > Polygonaceae > Fagopyrum > Fagopyrum homotropicum. The sequence goes on from BSWB01000004.1 coordinate 75,189,663, forward strand.
GAAATCACCGCGTAAGTCTCTTCCCAAGCTTGGATGTAAGCTTGAAACGCTCAACAAGGCTAGGATTTAGGCTATCTATGCCCTAGCCTTGAGGATATAACATCAAAGGGCATGACAGAAGGAAACTCGGGTGGTGTTAGCATGAAATATTGTGATATTTTAGGCACGTTTTCTAAACGTATTTGATTCATATTGATAGTCTTTGATTGAACTTTGTGCATATGTGAGCTAGTATTACCTATATTGTCGATATGGATGTCTACACTAGTTCTATGTTGATTATAGGTGATTTGGAGCTATTTCCGAACGGAATCGAGCAAAGGAGAGTTGAGTTGATATGTCCATAGATTGAGGACATTCTTTGGAAGCAATTTGGAGTCTTAGATTGAGGAATGCACGAGTTAGGGAAGAATCACGTTCTTGCCCTAAATTACGCCCTAAAATACGGCCGTATCACAAACCACGTTCAGAATTACGGCCGTGGATTTGGAGTCAGAAATTCATGTTCATTCCAGGGGATTACACGGCCGTGGAACATATGTTGCAAACCGTAATTGTTTCCACGCCCTAAATTACGGTCGTGGAACACTTCCACGACCGTGATCTTGGCGAATCTTTTCGCCACACTTTGAAGCCACGATCTTTTAAAGATTGGGCCGGGCCGACATTTTGCCCTACACTATAAAAAGACGGACGAAGCAAGATTCCGTCACCTTCGCTACCCGTTTGCCCTCATTGATCGCCGCTTAGACACGAGGACATTTTGGCATAGCTCGCTTGGAAGCAATTGACATCTCTTTGAAGAGATCGAAGTCCGTGTTGGGAATTCCTCTAATCTCGCACTTTTGGTGGAGATTGCTGTTGAGATCTCCGGATTTGCGGAAGGTCGTAGTTCTTGGAAGATTTTGCAAGAAGATCTCTCTTCTTGATTAGGTTCGATTTGGAAAACGGATTGACATCCCGTTTTCTTTTCTTTCCTAGGGTCACGATTGTTTGTCCTATTGTGAATCTTTTGACATTGCTTATTCTCTTTGTGATTTTGAGATTGAATTGAAGATTATTGAAAGTTCTTGAAAGTTTTCATCTTTTATCTTTTAATTCTTGAATTGATATCAACATGACTGTTATTGGCTAAAGACTCTTAACAATTCTAATGTGAAGGGTTGATAGTTGTGGCTTAGATGATGATAGATCGACCGCAAACAGATTAGACCCTGAGAGTTAGAGAATTGTCGCCGACAACCCTAAATTACGGGCTGTTCTTGAGTCCACGGCCGTGGAACCTCAAGAACTAACCGTGATTTCCCTTAAGTCTACGAATCTGCTTTTACTTAAATCTAAAGTTCAAGATTTACTTTAGTTTAGTTTAGACTTGTCTTTTCTAGGTGGTAGTGAAGCCTCAACAACCTCTACCTCGATTGTGAGCCTCAACAACCTCAATCGGTTAAGTTAGTCTTGATCCTTGGATTATAAGTTTGGGTATTTGACACTAATTCCCGTCTCTAGAATCTTTCTATATTGAGCCTCAACAACCTGCATAGAGAGTGCCTTGTAGGTGGGTTATATAAGGTTTTTGGAACTTCACCGTACGATTACCTTACATTAAGTATACCTTTGCATATCTCAACTCTGTCTTTACATCATTAAGTATATCTTGAATCGATTGCCACAGCTGGATACTTGGATCTTTAGGATTGTTGTTTTCCCAATATTTGCAAAACTCTCATATTTAATTGCTTGATAATCTGCAATCGAGTTCGTTCCCCCCAAATCCCTGTGTTCGATACTCTGGAATTCTTGCTTAACTATATCGATCCGTACACTGCGGGTTCGCTGCTTGATTCTAGTTTTATAAATTTAAAACTTATTTGCACACACCTCTAGGGGCGAACAAGTTTTTGGCGCCGTTGCCGGGGATTTGGTCTAGGCCGAATCCGGTAGCCGGTTGTCAAGCTTGGGAGCTTGCTCTCGTTATTTGATATCTCTTTGAGTGCATGCGCAGGTCTAGGAACACCGCAGATCTCTTACCTCTTGATCAAGAGCTAGAGAAAAACCTTGAGGCAAAAGCGCAAGGAAAAGAAGATGGCCGAAGAACACGAACGTGATCTTCAAACGGAGTTGGCGGAGAAGGAAGCTCAACTCCGATGGAATGAGACTCTCCGCCAGGATGAGATGGATCGTCATCAATCTCAAGTCAACGGTCTACAAGACATGATTTTCCAAATGAGGATAAAGATGAGCGACCTTGAGAATAAGGTAGTCAAGAAGCCCTCAAGAAGGAGATCAAGGTCTAGAAGAAAAAGCCACTCATCCGCTGATGATAGTGATTCTTCCATGCCACCGTTGGAAGAGATTGATCCCACGATCAATATGAATCCTTTCCATCCACAAGGAACTACTAATCGCCGCATTCCGCCTAGGAATGCAAGAGTCGAACGTGTGGATAATGAGCCAAGAACTCTTGGCCAGCGAATGGATCCAACACAACAACCACGCCGCTTGGGTGTGAATTTTGATGCTGAAGATATGCAAGGGTTTAGCTTTAACCCTCAAGTTATCACTCTTGTTCGCCAAAGCCAATTTGGCGGTACAAGCGCTGAATCTCCACATCAACACTTGCAAAACTTTGAGTGTATGATGGAGACGATGAGACCAAAGAACGCTACTACCAACAACTATAAGCTCAAACCTTTCTTCTTCTCTTTGAAAGGGAAAGCGTTGTCATGGTATCAAGCTCTTCCTAATGGGAAACTAGACACGTGGGAAGACCTTTCCGCGGAGTTTCTCACCAAATTCTTTCCGCCCTCCAAAACGGCGGAACTTAGAGGTAAGATTAATGCTTTTTCCATGAGACCTAACGAAAGTTTGTTTCAATCGTGGGAAAGGTTTCAGGATTTGCTCTTGGATTGCCCTCATCATGGCATATCCAAGCTTGCCTTGCTGGAAATCTACTACAAAGGGCTGGATGCGGGAACGCAATTCAACCTCCAATCCCTCTCATGTGGAACATTCATGGACATGAGAGAAGATGACGCTTGGGACTTCATTGAGAAGCAAGCAAGAGTCATAGAGAAGTACTCCCACCGGAAAGCGGAGGGAAATCGTGTGGAGCAAGGAGCAAAGCTCACACATGAAGCTCAAAATCAGATTTTCTCCCTCAACAATGAGATCAAAGAGTTGAAGGAGACTATCAAGACCAACTTCCCAAAGCAACAAGAGAAGGATGTTGGCTATTTGGGCAACAACAATGGCGGTGACAACACCAACCGCAACAACAATAACCGGAACAATAACCGGAACAATAATTGGAATGGAAACAACAACAACCGGAACAACAACAATTGGAACAACAATCGGGGTTCAAACAACAACAATTGGCGCTCCAATCAACAAAATTCCGGTAACTCCTATCCTTCCAATTCTAATTCGCTAACTCCACCTTCCTCTTCCTCTACTCCTTTGAAAAGCCAGGGGCAATCATCTAATGGAGGAAACAATACGGGAAAGGAGAAGTCCGACTCCATGTTGGAGACAATCTTGGGAAAGCTTCAAGGATTGGAGAACCGCCTCATCAAGGTTGATGATCAAGTCTCTAAGGTTGACAAAGCTCAAAAGGTTTTGGAGAACCAATTGTTCAACCACGCGGAGGAAGTTCCTAGAAATCAAGGAAAACTTCCAGGAAAGACGGAGGATAACCCTAAGGGAAGGGTAATGGCGATTACAACTAGGAGCGGAGTGACTACCACCGATCTGCAGCCTACGTTTGTTGAAGTCCCCGTAGAGAAGGACAAAGGAAAGGGGAAGGAGAAGGAAGATGTTTATGTTCCTCCTCCAGCTTACAAACCTCCCCTACCGTTCCCTCAATCTAGAGCACGGGCGCGCCTAGACAAGCAATTCGGTAAGTTCATAGAACTCATGAGCAAGCTGCATATTAATATACCTTTCATTGATGCTATTGTAGGTATGCCGGCTTATGGCAAGTTCTTAAAGGAGCTTCTCTCCAACAAGAGGAAGCTAGAAGATTTCGGTGAGGTCAAGATGAGTTCGGATTCTTCGGATCTCATCAAGACTATGAAGGAGAAAATGCCCCCAAAGTTGAAGGATCCAGGGTCATTTTGCATTCCCATTGGAGTGGGAGATGTCACATACGACGCTTTATGTGACTTGGGAGCAAGTGTGAGCATCATACCACTTGCATTATGTAGGAAGATCGGTTTAGGCGATCCTAAACCGGTCAAGATGACGTTATACATGGCGGATCGATCCATCACTCACCCCGTCGGTATTGTAGAAGACGTCCCAGTCAAGCTAGGTAAATTCTTTGTCCCCATTGATTTTGTTGTGCTTGACATTCCTGCAGATAGTCCTGTCCCGATTATACTCGGAAGACCGTTTCTTGCAACTTCCGGCTGCATGGTCGATTGCAAGAATGGGAGACTCGCTTTTGATATTGGAGAAGAGAAAGTAGAGTTCGTTCTTTCCACTCTAGTAAAGGAGCCAATCTTTGATGAGGATGTTTACGATATCCAAGATGAAGAAGGTTTGTCTAGGGAGGAGGTAAGTGCGATTCTCTTTAACGATCCTTTACAAAAGGTTATCACTATGAGTCTAACCAATGTAGGGGAAGAAGAAGAGTGCAAAGAGGAAATTGAAGCCTTAGAAGCACAAGAAGAGATGCATGGAGTGGAGTTTGAAAAACTCCACGACGAGGCTGAGAATGTAAGAATCCACGGTCATACCCTGTATTCCACGACCGTTGATTTCACAACCAAAATCGATCTCCATTCCAGGGGATTACACGGCCGTGGAACACATGGGGAGGCCGTAATTCTGACCGTGGAAGAGGATGATCGGCTTACTTCTTCAACTTCTTCTGATTCTTCTCCAAACCACTCCACAACCTTAGAAACTTCTAAGGAAACGTCGGATGCTCCTCAAGGACCATTGGAAGCTCCGAAAGCGATGGATCTCAAACCACTTCCTACTCATCTAAGGTACACTTTTCTTGGATCTAATTCTACCTTTCCGGTCATTGTTAGCTCCGAACTAAGCATAGATGAACATGAACAACTCATGACAGTCCTTAGGAAACATAGAAAATCCATAGGCTACACTATCGAGGACTTAGTAGGAATTAAACCCTCCCTATGTATGCATAAGATACTAATGGAGGAGGATTTTAGAACTTCAAGACAACCTCAAAGGCGGTTGAATCCGACCATGAAGGAGGTTGTCAAGAAGGAAATCCTTAAACTTCTTGATGTAGGTATCATCTATCCTATCTCCGATAGCAAATGGGTGAGTCCAGTTCAAGTAGTTCCGAAGAAGGGAGGAATGACGGTCATCACCAACAAGAACAACGAACTCATTCCTACCCGAACCGTGACTGGATGGCGAATGTGTATAGACTACCGCAAGCTCAACAACGCGACGCGGAAGGACCACTTTCCATTGCCATTCATCGATCAAATGCTCGAAAGGTTAGCACAACATTCACATTTTTGCTACCTTGACGGTTATAGTGGTTTCTTTCAGATTCCGATACACCCGGACGATCAGGAGAAGACCACGTTCACGTGCCCTTGGGGTACGTTCGCTTATAGGAGAATGCCGTTCGGGCTTTGCAACGCCCCAGCCACCTTTCAACGGTGCATGATGGCCATATTCTCCGAGTACGTAGAGGAAATTATGGAAGTCTTCATGGACGACTTCTCCGTATACGGTTCCTCTTTTAACGAATGCCTTTCTAACCTCTCTCTTGTTTTACAACGTTGTGAAGACACTAACCTAGTTCTTAATTGGGAAAAGTGTCAATTCATGGTTAAGGAAGGAATCGTATTAGGTCATTTAGTCTCTAGTAGAGGGATAGAGGTAGACAAAGCTAAGATAGAGACCATAGAGAAACTTCCTCCCCCAATTTCGGTGAAAGGGATAAGAAGTTTCCTAGGACATGCTGGATTTTATAGACGTTTCATTAAAGACTTTTCTAAGATATCAAAACCTCTCACTAATCTATTGATGAAGGATGCGGTTTTTGAGTTTTCGCAGGAATGTTTAGATGCGTTCAACACCATTCGGCAAGCTCTAATTTCAGCACCTATTATCCAACCCCCGGATTGGACTCTCCCCTTCGAGATTATGTGCGATGCTAGTGACGTAGCTATTGGAGCTGTTCTTGGACAACGAAAGGAAGGGCGAACCCATGCCATATACTACGCTAGCAAGACGCTAGACGAAGCTCAGCTCAACTACGCCACTACAGAAAAAGAGTTTCTAGCCATTGTCTACGCTATTGACAAGTTTCGCTCTTATCTTGTAGGTGCAAAGGTAATTGTCTACACGGATCATGCTGCAATCCGGTACCTCCTTGCAAAGAAAGACGCGAAGCCAAGGCTAATTAGATGGATTCTTCTCCTACAAGAATTCGATCTTGAGATCCGCGACAAGAAAGGTTCAGAAAATTCTGTTGCGGATCATTTGAGTCGCCTCACACATCTAGAGGACGACCATCTACCCATTGATGACTCCTTTCCAGACGAACATCTACACATCATAGAGGAGTGCATCAACGAGATCTCCAAAGGTAACGAACCATGGTTTGCTGACTTTGTTAACTATTTGGTTTGCCAGGAGATACCGCCCGGACTATCCTACGCACAAAGGAAGAAGTTCTTTAAGGACGTCCGGGAATACTATTGGAACGAGCCTCTCCTCTTCAAGAGAGGTCCGGATGGCATCATTCGGCGATGTGTGCCGGAAGATGAGATGCAAAGTGTCATCCGCCATTGTCATTCACTACCTTGTGGAGGACACGCTAGTTCGAACAAGACTAGCGCAAAGGTATTGCAATCTGGATTCTATTGGCCTACTTTATTTAGAGATGTGCAATCCTTTGTTTCTTGCTGCGATGCTTGTCAAAGAACAGGCAATATTTCTAGAAGGAACGAGATGCCCCTCAACAACATCCAAGAGGTGGAGATTTTCGACGTTTGGGGAGTCGATTTCATGGGACCATTCCCATCTTCTTGTGGAAACCAATACATACTATTGGCGGTAGACTACGTTTCTAGATGGGTGGAAGCAATTGCCTCTCCCACGAATGATGCCATGGTGGTGGTTAAGTTCTTTAACAAGATCATCTTTCCGCGATTTGGAACACCAAGGACAATCATTAGTGATGGAGGTTCTCACTTCATAGCCCGTCGCTTTGAAGCTCTTCTAGCTAAGTATGGGGTTACTCACAAGATCGCCACCCCTTATCATCCACAAACGAGTGGACAAGTTGAGATCTCAAATAGGGAGATCAAGGGAATTCTAGAGAAGACAGTTTCAAGGACTAGGAAGGATTGGTCCTTGAAGCTAGATGATGCATTATGGGCGTACCGGACTGCGTACAAGACTCCCATAGGAACCACACCATACAACCTTGTGTATGGGAAGTCTTGTCATTTGCCGGTAGAGCTGGAGCACAAAGCGTTTTGGGCTATCAAGTGGCTGAATTTCGGCATGAAGGAAGCGGGAGAGAAGCGTCTCCTAGACATCAACAAGCTGGATGAACTTCGCTTGAACGCCTATGAGAACGCTAAGATCTACAAGGAAAGGGCAAAGCGTTGGCATGATAAACATATCATTCCAAAGGACTTCAAAGAAGGAGATCAAGTTCTCCTCTTCAATTCAAGACTTCGCCTCTTTCCAGGTAAGCTTAAATCCCGTTGGACCGGACCTTTTCTAATTAAGCGTATTTTCCCCCATGGTGCAGTTGAAGTATGGGGTGAAGCTAGCGGAAGTTTTAAGGTGAACGGCCAACGACTCAAGAAGTACACACCGGAACTCCAAGCTGAGGAGTTTGCGCCTACCGCACTCGAATAAGTGCGAGTTTGGTCTAGCTACGGACCTTAAACAAAGCGCTTCTTGGGAGGCAACCCAAGGTATTGCATTTTTCTTGCTTTTGTTTTCGATTCATAGTTTAGCTTAGAATAGACGTTTTTGCTTTATTTTGCCTCGATTTCTTCCGGTATGTTCGTGTTTTTGGTTGTAGGATCGATGGAAAAGGAGAAAGGGAAGATAATGTCGAAGAGGAGTGACGAAATTTGGACTTTGAAGCTTTACAGAAGGTTCCACGGTCTAAATTACGGTCGTCATAGCTACAGTGGCCGTAATTTTCAAAAGCCTTTGAAAAATCACCAAAACCACGGTTCCGTACACTTCCACGGCCGTGGAATGCCCCGACATACCGTAATTTTTGGAAATTTTGCCGGCCACTATATAAGCCACATTCTTCACAAACTTAACCAAAATTTTCTCCATTTCCACGACCTAGAAACCGAAAACCCTCCACCTCTCTCAATTCCTCGTTTTCTAATCGTTTTCAACGATTCTTCGTCCTAAACTGTAGCAAATCCAACCACGAACAGAATCCAAGCAACAAATCGAGTGGAAATCGATCAACAAACACGCATTTTGGATTTTTCAATCCGAAAAAGAGGTTATTTCTTTCTTCTTGATTTTCGCGGATTTGGTTCGTTTTTGCTATAGTTTTTTAGGAAGAATTGATAAAAACCGGAAGGAATTAGATTAGGACTGCTTGTTGTGGTGATTGTTGGTGAATTTGCTGAGATTCACGAGTTTCTGAGACGAACCACGGTCTCTGGGTAAACCACGGCCGTAATTTCCCAAGAACAGACCGTAATTTTTCTAAAAAATGGACTTTGTGAGGAGAATGTCAGGAAGGATAAAGGAGAAGAAAGGAGAGCAAAGTAAGAAAAGGAAAGGAAATCCCTCCACCTCTAGGGCACCACCACCCTCATCTCCCTCACTACCATCCTCACCTTCACCTCCATCTTCACCCCCTCACCCTAGCATTCCGACCATACACGAAAACCACCTTGCTGCGTTCGAGAGGATCACGAAGAGGACAGTGATAGGTCCTAGGTACTTGTTGTTGGAGGATCTACATCCTCTCAACATTGTGGATGATCTTACATGGCTCTTGGATAGAGCCGGGTTGCTTGTCTTCACGAACATTCGTGAAGACGCCTATGAGGAGATTACCAGAGAGGTTGTGACATCCTTTGAGCACAGCCACGTTGATAGGACCGTCTCCTTCCGTCTCATGGAACAGGACTATCAGTTGAGCATTGTTGAGTTTGGGACCATTTTCGGGTTCCATGAGACCTATAACGGTCGATTTCCGAGCGGAGTTTACCCCAAAGATTTTTGGGAAGAGGTAGCTATGATTTACGCCGACGAGGACCGTTGGCAACCCGCCGATACCAAGGCTAGATTGATGTACCATCTAGCCTTGAAGATAGCTCACCGTGTTCTTTCGGAGTGTCTCTTTCCTAGGACGGAGACGCCCCAAAAGATCAAGACGGATGAGCTATTCTTGCTCTATTGTATGCTTTACGGTCGCCGTGCAGATTGTGCCACTCTTTTGGCAGCTACGATGAGTAAACTGAAGAACAAGAAGAAGGGGAACATTGGATATGGTGGGATAGTGACCCACATTGCTAGGACGTTCGGTGTTGATTTTTCTGCTTGCACCCGTATACCGGCGGTTCCCTTAGGGCTACATGTTTTTATGGTTAGGGGACTCATCTTCCCCACACATGGAGGTCCGCCTTATGCGGGCATGCCTTGGGAGACTCGGACGGGTAGAGGGATTGAGTGGCTGCCGGAGTATTCCATTGTGGCGGGACGCCACAATTGGAAGGAGACGTTCGCTGCGATGCATGCGAACAGGCTAGTAGCTCCCCCTTACGTTCCACCACCGGTTGTGGATGAGGAGGACATGGGAGATCAGTACGAGAGTGGTGGAGGAGCGGAGCAGGAGTTCGGCACGTTTCCGGATCAGCCGGAGGCGGCCCCGGATGGACCTAATCGCTCTCCACGTCCAGCTAGAGCTTCAGGCTCGTCATCTCGCCGCGCCAGCGTGAGTGAGAGGCCCACGTGGATGACTACACCTCCCACTTGGTACGACACACCCCCTCCATGGTCCACGGTGCAGCCAGCAGCACCACCACCGCCACCAGCACCAGCACCATCCGATGCTCCATCATGGTACAGTCACGCCCCGGGATGGTACGAGCAGATGCCGGATTGGGCTACCGGACTTTCAGAGAGAGTCGGAGCGCTAGAGATCCGGGCGGATGCTAGAGACGGACGCTTGGACGACCTTGACCACATGATGAGGGACGTCTACCGCCAGCAGTTTGGGCGGTTCTATGATCCGAGTTTCTCTCCATTCCCACCTCCGCCGGCGCCGCAGTGATTGATGCATGATCGTTGTTTTAGACATTCCCGCCACCACTTGTGAGTTTCTTTTCTTTCTTTTGTTCTTTCTTTTGAACATTAGGGACAATGTTCGTCCTAAGTATGGGGTGGGATGTACTAAAAAGTTTGTAATAACTCTACTCTCTATGTTTGCTTCATTTGAGACTATCGTTGCATCTTCATTATGTGTTACACGTTTCCTTATTGCATTGCATGAAAAAGAACTTGAAAAATCCATAAAAATTGAAAAATTTTGAAAAATTTTGTGCTTCTAATGAATTGAGATGATTTCCATGATAATTACTACTTGTGAATTAAGTTTGATGACAATTGCATGCTTAAAAGGATTGTGAATTGAAAAGAACTTGAATGAATGAAATTTTACCTCTTTTGCAAGTTTTATAATGTGAAGATGTTACCTAAATCATGCTAGAAAATTGAAGTTGAAATCACATCATAAGTTCCTATACTTCTTGTTGAAATGATTAAGGCAATTCGATACTTTCTTTCTTCTTTCTTTGATCATCTAGCTCCTCATTAAAATGTTAGCCTCCCTTACCTATCCGGGAATTTGGAGAAGTGAATGAGAAAAAGGCATGTTTGATGTGGGAGGGCCATGAGAGCAATTATTTGCAATCAATTGAATAGAAACAAATTATAGGTTTGGGGAAGTCAATCATGACGATGAGTAACTCGGCACCATTCACATAGCCGGGTGTTTGTGTCTTGCCAAAGTCGGATTGAGCGATATTCCTAGCGGATTATGGTATGTGTGCTAAGGGTTTGAGGCATCTCTTGAAAAATTTGAGAAACGCCGATCTCCTAGGCTTCGGTTTTTGTGCACCTCTATCCATTACTCCAAAAGTAAAGTCGAAAGAGAAGAGAGCGAAGCTCTAAGTTGAAGTGTTGCGGGAACCGCATAAGAAGAAGAAGGTAGTTGTCCACTTTCCCGGATTTATGCACCACTTTCCCTTAAAGTTTTCCCTTTCCTTCCATATTCTAGACCTTTTCTTTGAAAGTCCTTAAGATCAAAAGAATGTTATATGACTTGGTGATCTAAATTGAAGTTTTTTGAGATTGATTTTGTTAATGTTTGAAGGTTATAATGCTTGTTTAGAAGTTGAGTTAATTCATGAATTTTCTTTACCTTTTACTCTTTGATTAAGTATGTGAAAGTTTGAAAAACGATTGAAGCAAGGTTTGAGAATGATCTATTCTTTAGAAGTCACATTCATCCAAAAGAAGGTACACATATTTCATCCTAACTCTTGTTTAAAGCTTTTTGAAAGACCTTGCTTAGGGACAAGCAAGTGTTAAGTATGGGGTTATTTGTTAGCATGAAATATTGTGATATTTTAGGCACGTTTTCTAAACGTATTTGATTCATATTGATAGTCTTTGATTGAAATTTGTGCATATGTGAGCTAGTATTACCTATATTGTCGATATGGATGTCTACACTAGTTCTATGTTGATTATAGGTTATTTGGAGCTATTTCCGAACGGAATCGAGCAAAGGAGAGTTGAGTTGATATGTCCATAGATTGAGGACATTCTTTGGAAGCAATTTGGAGTCTTAGATTGAGGAATGCACGAGTTAGGGAAGAATCACGTTCTTGCCCTAAATTACGCCCTAAAATACGGCCGTATCACAAACCACGTTCAGAATTACGGCCGTGGATTTGGAGTCAGAAATTCATGTTCATTCCAGGGGATTACACGGCCGTGGAACATATGTTGCAAACCGTAATTGTTTCCACGCCATAAATTATGGTCGTGGAACACTTCCACGACCGTGATCTTGGCAAATCTTTTCGCCACACTTTGAAGCCTTGATCTTTTAAAGATTGGGCCGGGCCGACATTTTGCCCTACACTATAAAAAGACGGACGAAGCAAGATTCCGTCACCTTCGCTACCCGTTTGCCCTCATTGATCGCCGCTTAGACACGAGGACATTTTGGCATAGCTCGCTTGGAAGCAATTGACATCTCTTTGAAGAGATCGAAGTCCGTGTTGGGAATTCCTCTAATCTCGCACTTTTGGTGGAGATTGCTGTTGAGATCTCCGGATTTGCGGAAGGTCGTAGTTCTTGGAAGATTTTGCAAGAAGATCTCTCTTCTTGATTAGGTTCGATTTGGAAAACGGATTGACATCCCGTTTTCTTTTCTTTCCTAGGGTCACGATTGTTTGTCCTATTGTGAATCTTTTGACATTGCTTATTCTCTTTGTGATTTTGAGATTGAATTGAAGATTATTGAAAGTTCTTGAAAGTTTTCATCTTTTATCTTTTAATTCTTGAATTGATATCAACATGACTGTTATTGGCTAAAGACTCTTAACAATTCTAAGGTGAAGGGTTGATAGTTGTGGCTTAGATGATGATAGATCGATCGCAAACAGATTAGACCCTGAGAGTTAGAGAATTGTCGCCGACAACCCTAAATTACGGGCTGTTCTTGAGTCCACGGCCGTGGAACCTCAAGAACTAACCGTGATTTCCCTTAAGTCTACGAATCTGCTTTTACTTAAATCTAAAGTTCAAGATTTACTTTAGCTTAGTTTAGACTTGTCTTTTCTAGGTGGTAGTGAAGCCTCAACAACCTCTACCTCGATTGTGAGCCTCAACAACCTCAATCGGTTAAGTTAGTCTTGATCCTTGGATTATAAGTTTGGGTATTTGACACTAATTCCCGTCTCTAGAATCTTTCTATATTGAGCCTCAACAACCTGTATAGAGAGTGCCTTGTAGGTGGGTTATATAAGGTTTTTGGAACTTCACCGTACGATTACCTTACATTAAGTATACCTTTGCATATCTCAACTCTGTCTTTACATCATTAAGTATATCTTGAATCGATTGCCACAGCTGGATACTTGGATTTTTAGGATTGTTGTTTTCCCAATATTTGCAAAACTCTCATATTTAATTGCTTGATAATCTGCAATCGAGTTCGTTCCCCCCAAATCCCTGTGTTCGATACTCTGGAATTCTTGCTTAACTATATCGATCCGTACACTGCGGGTTCGCTGCTTGATTCTAGTTTTTTAAATTTAAAACTTATTTACACACACCTCTAGGGGCGAACAAGTGGTTCTTGCTAAAATCTAGGCCGAGATTCTCAAGAACAGACCGAGGTTTGTCTTCTGCGAAGGTAAAACCAACTCTCAGGATCCAATCTAAACATGAAGGCTCAGTCTTTCATCATCTAAGTAACAAGCTTCAACCAATCACCCTAGATTCACAAGGGTTTTACAATAACACACATAATCAAATCAAGATTGAAATATGAAATCAGAAAACCAAAGTAATCAATAAAAGTAAAAGCAAAAGAAGAAATACTTAGCAAAGATCTTCAAGATCCAAAGCTAAATGAAAACAAAAATAAAGATCTGGTCTTGTGTTCCAAAGCAAAAAGAATCTAAAAACTAAGTATTTTTCAAAGAAACTTCACAATCTTTCATAAACTCCAATGTTATTGTTATTGTTGATGATGCTTATCTCCTTCCTTAGTATGAAGACTTGTATTGTAGGGTTGTAGGCGTTCTTTAGGTGTTGCTAGATGTCCCTTATTCATAGGAGAAAGCTAGGGTTTTGAAATTTTATCTTTGGGTGATATTTTGTAAAACTCGGTGATAGCATAAAATCTCGGCTAATTTTTGTCATAATGGTCAGAGATTTCTTCCCTACAACGTGTTATCTTTTAGTTCGTCCTTCTATCTTCCCGTATGATATCTTATCCTAATCTTTTGTGATCCTTAGTGATCCACCATGGTGTTTAGTCCAAGTATGATCTATTTTCGCTCCAAACTCCCCAAATCATCTGCAATGACAACAAAATCTGTGTAGACCTCTATTCTCGCAATGTATGTGAATATAAGATTAAAGGCTATAGATCCTTGCCATATGTATGCAAAACTGAAGGGAAATACTCATAATATGCATGATTATGCTAGCACATAATTCATGTCATCAAAATAACTATCCATACCTCTTGGTTTTTCCCAAGAAATGTTCAAATTTAAGATACAAGATGTCATGTATTATGCATGCTTAAAAACAAAAACTCTTTTTGAAATGTGCTTCTATTCATGGATCACCCCCAAAGTGATGTTTCAAGGCATGAGAAGACAATATATATCAATAAAATCATAGTATGGAAAGACAATAACACTTTACTCAAAAGCATACATGAAAGGTAAGGCAAAGATGCAAAAAAAATCAAGAGAGAACAAATCTAAACCATTAAGCCTTAAGCATGGGCATAAAGGTCTCAAGGGCTTTCTAAATAAAAAGGCCAAAGAAACGTGTTATGGTAGGGATGTATACAGGATATGTGGTGCAAATTCGGGAAAAAGGAAAATTCCACAACTTTGATAAACTTCAGACGCATCCACCAAGAATAAGCACATTTTTTTTTCATTTATCAATTTTTTACTTTTCACATGAGAACATGGATAGTGGTACAAAAAAACTGAAACCTTGGAGATCAACAAGCCTCTTATTTTTTGAGGTGCCTCAAACCGGATGCACATACCATGACTTGTTAGGACTATCGATCAGTCAAACTTTGACAAGACACAAATCAATCAAACTTTGACAAGACACAAACATCCGGCTATGTGAATGGTGCCGAGTTACTCATCATCAAGATCAACGTCCCCAAACCTATTTTCTATACATAACACACTTCACTTCACTTTTCAACTTCAACTTCACAACGCTTTTACACGTCACACACTAGCATGCTTCCTAATTCCCCGATAGGTAAACGTGAGGCAAATATAATATAAGAGGTGATAAGCATGATCAAGATGAAGGAAGAAAAGAAAATCGAATTGCCTTAGTCATTCCATTATGATGTATATGTATTTATTATACGGTTTCGATCATTATTTCTCAAAATTATAAAGCCATTAATAGCATACAAATCATATATGGTTTAAAATAAGGTATTCAAGTCCACATATGCTATAATTTATATCAACACATACAAGTCAACTATTTGCCAATTCACATACACAATTATCATCATTGAGATCATATCCATCCTGGAAGCACAAAAATTTTCAAAATTTTTAATTTTTTGGATTTTTCGAAAATCATATATATGAAAAACATTAAGGAAATATGTGACAAGAAAATAAAATGCAATGCGATAATCAAACATGTGACCAATGTTATTACAAATCGAAAGTGCAAATGCAAATAAAGGAAATATTTGACATAAGAATAAAATATTGCAAGTACTCCCACCCCATACTTAAACCTCACATTGTCCCCAATGTGAAGAATCAAGTACAAGATGGAGAAAAATACTGACAATGTAAGATGGCGGGTCTAGAAATTCAATCACTCGTGTGGTGGTGGATAACGTGGAGCAAGTGGGTCATAATGCGCTCCAAAGGTGTAGTAGTACAAATCAGCCCACATCCCATCTCATATGGAATGTCGCTCATTCATGTGACGCAAATCATCACATAAGTCTAAAATATCACTAGCCATGTTGTCGAATCTATCTGCCAGATTATTCGCTTCAGAATGTCTGTGCAAAAAGACATAAATTTATATCCTGAAATATAGGCCTGCACGATATGCGAACCCGCAGTGTACGGATCATTTGTAGTAACGGCTAATATTTTGGAGTCGATCACAGAGATTTGGTGAAAGAAAATTTAGTAAAAGCAATCTAACTTCGGAAGCAAGCAAAAGTAATGATCAAAAGCAATGACAAGAATATGTAAAATAATTGGGAAACACATATTCTATGAGATTTAAGTATCCAATTGTGGTTTTCGATTCAATATGTCTAAAGATGTATAGGATAGAGCTTGGATTGCAAGGGCAAGGTGTTTCTAAGGTGGGATAGATCATGGGGGAGGTCTCACTATCCACTATTCTAAACAAATGAAACTTATCACCGGGTAAGTCTTAAAGCTTCAAGGGAAAGGAGTGATAGTCTCAAACCAACCATTCAACCTAAGGGAATATAATTAACCATCACCGGATAAGTCTCAAGTTAACTCACAAAGGCAAGAGGAAGGCACACTCCAACCTAATAAAGGATTAACCTTTATTACCTAGAACTCATCATCGTATACAACCAAACAAGGGAATTACCGGGTAAGTCTCGTCCCAAGCAAGGATATAGGTTAGGAAGGTTCAACAAGGCTAGTGTTTAGGCAATCTATAACCAAGATTGAAGGATATAGCAATGTATGCACGATTGAAGAAACCATGGGTGAATCTTGGGAAATCTCGGCCGTGATTCTCAAGAACAGCCTGCGGAAATGTCTTTGCGAGGGTTAAATCTCAACTCTCAGGATCCAATTTGTTTGTAAGGTCAATCTATCATCATCTAAACCACAACCTTCAACCAATCACCCTAGAATTACAAGGGATGTAGCCAATAGTCATCATATTCAAATCAACAATCACATATGAGATCAAGAAATGAATGCAACCAATAGAACCCAAAGAAACACAAGAATTTCTAAACAACGTAATCTCAAATATCATAAACTGAATCAATCCAATAAAAAACTTTGTTTTTGTGTTCTAAAGAAAAGAAAATAAAAAACTAGAAAATCTCACAAAAATCTCTTAATCTCCAATGTAATCAAAGTACGGGTTGTTAATCCATTTCCAAGTACGAATCCAATGCTCTTCAATGCCGTATTTCGAAAGGTGGGATGTTCTCTCTAGCCGTATGCGTCGTCTTCAACACCTTGTTGCTGCCTCTCTTTTATCGAATAAAATCAGGGTTGAAAAGATCTCGTTTTCGGCTGAAGACGTGGAAACCACGGTCAAACCCGAAGAAAATCTCGGCCGTGGAATATTATCCTTGTCCGAGATTTCTTCTCTGATGCGTGTTTTGTCTTTGTTCTTCTTTGTATCTTCTCAAACCTGACTTTATACTTCTACTTCAGCTCTCCAATGCTTCCATTTAGGTCCACCTTGATCAACCGTTCATGAATGCTCTGTTTCCAATCCAAATCAGCGCCAATTCACCTACAATCATCATGACGCTTCTGTAGATCTCGATTCCAACATAATAGGTAAATATGACCATGAGTGCCACAATGTATGTCTATGTACACAAAGGAAAGGGAAAAACTACCTATATGCACATCTATACTAACGTCATATTTCATGCTATCAAAATACCCCTTACTTGCCTCTTACTTGTCCTCAAGCAAGGTTCAAATCTAGAATACCAAGATGTATGAAATATGAATGCAAAGACAAGGAAAAACACAATACTTTTGGTTTCGTGCTTCTATTCAAGGATCACTCTCTAAACTTGTTTCATAGCTTCCAAAAACTGTTATATGAGCAAAGGGAATCATATCATGAAAAGAATAATCATACCTTGCAAAAACTTCAAACAAGCATCATAACCTAAAGCATATAAAAATCAACTACGGAAAATCCATTTTAAACCACAGTCAAACAACATACTCAAAGATCTTAAGGTATTTCAAATGAAGGTCAAGAAACTTGTTAGGGTAGGATATGTATAGAATATGTGGTGCAAATCCGGGAAAAGGAAAATAACATCACAACTGCAATAGAGAAACTCTACATCCACCAATAAGCTCTCTTTTTTCAAAATTTTTCTTTTTATACTTTCACTTGAGAACATGGACAGAGGTGCACAATAACCGAAGCCTTGGAGATCAGCTAACCTCAATTTATCGAGGTGCCTCAAACCGTAATGCACATACCATGACTCGTTAAGACTATTGTTCAATCTGATTTTGGCAAGACACAAACACCCGACTATGTGAATGGTGCCGAGTTACTAATCATCATGATTGACGTCCCCAAACCTATTTTCTTAACACACTTCATCATTTTTTACTTCAACTCCACAACTTCACTAAAACCCATCCTAATTCCCGGATAGGTAAGAGGAGGTAAGAATATATATATATATATATATATATGAGGTGCAAGAAACGTTATAAAGAAGAAGAAAGGAATAAAATTGAATCGACTTAATCATATTAATAAGAAGTGTAAGAACTTATAAAGAGGTTTCAACATTAAATTCACAACATGATTTAGACAAAAATCCAAATTATCAAACTTGCAAAAAATTCCAACAAAACATTCAAATCCTTCACATTCCATGATCCAACTTAAACGCGTAAAAATCATCAAAAACCATTCCATAAGTATTATCATCATCGAGATCTTTTCCGTTCTCAGAAGCACAAAAACTTTTTAAATTTCAAATTTTGAGCATTTTTCAAAGGCATAAAATGCAAGACAATAAAGAAACGTGTGACACAAAATAAAAGTGCAAGTACGATATACATAACATCGAAGCAAAGTATGATATTACAAACCAAGTTCTATCCACCCCATACTAGAATTACACAATGTCCCTAATGTGCAATAAAAGGAAGATAGAAAAGAAACTCACAATGTCTCATGAAGAAAATAAAACCAACGACGCTAGAAGTGGAATTGCATCACATAGGCGGAGGCGGTGTAAACGGGAAGAAGGATGGATCATCAGCTCTCTCGAACTGCTGGAGGTAGAAGTCCTCCATCATTAGGGCATCTCGGAGGCGTGCCTACTCCTGAATGTCAATGCGTCGATCAATGCACTGGATGTCGGTGTGAATGCCAACAACGGAAACTGCCAAGTTCCCCATCTCAGTATCAATTTCTCCAAGCCAACTAGGGCACTCATCGAGCCAAGTGGGGCGCTCGGAAGTGCTAGCTCTGGGTTGGGAGCTACTCTAACGACGGTGACAACTCGATCTGCTTGGCGGGTCCGAGAACTATCCCATAAGAGCAAAACTAGCAGGTGGATCCGGGAAGCTACCAAAATCCCCCTCAGCATCTACACCGCTAGGACCTGCATCTGTCCCGGTGTCCATGTCCGCCATACCATCATCGCAGCAGCAATTGTAACCTCATCATAATCCTCCGGACCTACAGTATGAGCTTGCATCGGTACTAATGCATACTTCCAATACTAGGGATCCCTAAGAGTATAATCAGCACTCCACAAAATCCCGCTATCCCCCTTTCCCTTCCAAGGCATGGCCACTTAGGGTGGGGCACGGCTCCGGGGAACAAGGATACCCCTAGTAATAAAATGCTGCAGTCCCAACGGTCTAGCCTTAGCTACTAGAGTGCATGCAGAAGAATCAACCCCCACAAACATGACAATGTGAGTCACAATGCCACCAACACAGATGTCTCCCTAGATTGGTTCCCTATCTTCCTCAAGTAGTCAGCAAACATAGTAGCACAATCCAAGGTAGAACCGGATACCATACTCCACAAAATGTATAGCTCATCCGCCTTCACTTTCTCAGGCGTCTCTGTCCTAGGAAACAAGCTCTCTGATAAGATCCTATGGGCGATCTTGAATGACAAGTTGTAGATAAACTTGTCCTTCAAATCCCAAGGTTTCCATCTATCATTCTCGCTAACCCCCATAGCTATGTTATCCTAAAAAGCACTAGAGCGAGTTTGCCTAGGGAAAGTCCCATTCATAGTCTCTCCAAACATGAATATCCTCCTAAATTGCACATTCAACATAGCTAAATTCCGGTTCATCATTCTAAACTTAACGGTCCTCTCTCTCGGATCATGATCAATCGAACTCAAGAATTCTATTGTCAATTCCTCATATGCGTTCTCACGAATGCCAATAAATCCTACTAGACTAGCCCTCTCAATCATCCAAGTCAAATCAGCAACCACATTCATGCATTCCAACTCTTCTAGCATAAGATATCTAGGAGCAACTATATTACGAGGTTGGATTCAATTGTACCTTTCCTTGTTGCTCTTTAGGATGCGTGGGAGTGTAGGAGTCGGACAAGGTGGTGGGGCTTGTTGAGAAGAGGAAGAATTTCACATTGGAACCACTTGTCTGCCTCATCTACGACGACCATATATTTCAAAGCAAAATCTCTGGCTGTTCTTGGCAAATCTCGGCCGAGATTCCTGGGAAAACAAAAGATTTTATGTGTTTTTGCACGGAATTGATGATTTTGCAAAGTTTCTACTCAAACAACCTTCCTACTATCTTCCTATTCCAATTTCGTTCAGTTCTACAACAATTCCTCAAGCAAATGAACACAAAAAATCCAAGATCGAATTTAGAGAATAAAACTTAGGTTTTGGATTAAAAAAATCCAAATGCGGCTTAATTTGCTGAATTTCTGCATTGTTAATGCTCGGAATCTTCAATGGGACAATGAACTCTTGAGTTTTGGAGCAAGAATCGAGCAAAACGATTGAGAAATGAGGATTTGAGGGTCAAGGGAAATTGCCGTCTGGTTCTAGAAAACTCAAAAACCACATCCTTCATTAGTAGATGAATCAATGGTTTAGAAATCTTAGAAAAGTCTTTAATGAATCTCCTATAGAAATCTGCATGTCCTAGAAAGCTTCTTACCCCCTTTACCGAAGATGGTTGAGGTAACTTCTTGATAGTCTCAATCCTTGCTCTATCAGCTTCAATGCCGCGGTTGGAAATCATATGACCTAAAATAATGCATTCGCTAACCATAAAGTGATACTTATCCCAATTCAAGACAAGGTTAGTGTCTTCAGATCTTTGAAAAACTAGAGAAAGGTTAGCTAAGCAATCATCAAAAGAAGAACCATAACAAAATAATCATCCATAAAAACCTTCATGATGTTCTCTATATATTCGGAGAATATGGCCATCATGCACTACCTTCGGAAATCAGCCGGTGCGTTGCAAAGTCCGAAAGGCATCCTCCTATAAGAAAATGTACCCCAAGAGCACGTGAATATAGTCTTCTCTTGATCATCAAGATGGATGGGAATTTTGAAGAATTTACTATATACCCATCCAAGTAGCAAAAGTGTGAGTGTTGTGCCAATCTCTCAAGAATTTGATCGATGAAAGGAAGAGGGAAATGATCCTTCTTCGTTGCAACGTTCAACTTCCTATAATCGATGCACATCCTCCATCCCGTAACTAATCTTGTAGGAATCAACTCGTTATTTTCGTTGGTTACAACAGTCATTCGTCCCTTCATGGGAACCACATGAACGAGACTCACCCACTTGCTATCACAATCTGGAAAGATAATATCTGCATCAAGTAGCTTGAGAATTTCCTTCATCACAACATCTTTCATGATCGGATTTAACTGTCTTTGAGGTTCTCGTAAAGGCTTATGATTATCTTCCATCAAAACTTATGCATGCATAAAAAAGGCTTAATACCAACAAGATCATCAATAGTATAACATAAATCTTTCTTATGCAATCTTAACTCATGCATTAGCCTGCTGAGTTCATCTACATTTAAATTAACACTAACTATGACCGGATATTTAGAGTTAGGTCCTAGAAATGCGTACTATAATTGCGATTGAAGAGGCTTCAAATCTAAGGTAGGAGGATCTTTGTTTGTTGAGTTTTGACCTTCGAAAGTGTTTTGTGATGCTAGTGTGGTTGAGAGAGATGTATAATTGCGTTCAAGAACACTTATTTTTGATTTCGGAGAAGTATCCTGAGTATAAGAAAATTCAACCCCCCTTTAGAAATCTCGGCCAAGTTTTGGTCGAAACTGTTCTCGACATAGAAAATCTCGGATGAATTAATTAAATTAATTAAAAGTTCGGCCGATTTTTTCTATCCTTGGCCGAGATTTTCAGGCTTTTTTGTGGCTTTTTCTAACACTCCAAACTTCACCTTGGGGTCTTCTTCTAATTTCTTTACAACTCGGATCTCAGTGTTGCAGGCCTCTTCTGCTCCTTCTTCAACAATGGTCATGCTTATGACCTTTTCAAGCATATCTTTGAGCAAAATAGAACATAACACATCCCTTGATTCTTCTCCAACATAAATGTTGAAAATATCTTCTCCAAAGGCTAGCCCTTTAAACATAACATCTAGCTGGAACTCTATATTGTCCTCACCAATATTGAAGGAGAGTGTGGCATTCTTGCAATCCACCTTACAACCGGAGGTTGCAAGAAATGGTCTTCCAAGAATAATTGGAATTGGATGATCTGTAGGAATGTCTAACACAACGAAATCAATATGAATGTAGAACTTACCTATCTGTACGGGAATGTCTTCGAGAATTTCCACAGGATGCGTTATGGATCTATCCGCCATCTAGAGAGTCATCTTTACGGGTTTCGGAGCTCCAAGTCGAAGTTTCTCACATAATGCAAGTGGTATGATGCTCACATTTTCTCAAAGGTCACATAAAGCTTCATAAGTCACCTCTCCAAAGCTTACGGGGATGCAAAAGGATCCGGGATCCCTTAGCTTTTGTGGCATCTCCTCTCTCATTGTTTAGATTAGTTCAGATGGCCTCTTGGTCATCCTTACTTCCCCAACATTTGCTAGTTTCTTGTTGTTTGAAAGGATTTCCTTCAAAAACATCCCATATGTGGGCATACCTACAATGGCATCCATGAACGGAATATTAATATGTAATTTACTCATGAGTTCAAGAAACTAACCAAAGAGCTTGTCAAGGCGCGCTCTAGCGCGAGATTGTGGGAATGAAAGTTGTGGTTTGTATGCTGGATGAGGTACACAAACCGGTACTTTTTCCTTCTACTTCTCACTTGGCTCCGAATCTTCCTCATGTAATACCCCAAATTCACGAGACTCGGGACGTAACGGGCTAATATATCACAGTGGATCCAAACCCTAGCCTGACAACAAGTTCACTGAATCTTATAACAATGCACAAATAAATATAAAACCAAATTCATAAAACGATAGAATCATATATCAATACAAAACTAAAGCCGAGTCTCCAAAACATCAACCATACATATGTATACACAAACATCCCCAAACCCATAAACGTCCGAATGTACGGAAGCCCTCGGCTGATAACCCCACCAGATCACTCTACACTCTTCCTATCCTACAAAGCATCCACAATACGGCATAAAACCGTTAGCTAACAATTCATGAATAAGAATAATGGTAATAGCACACATAATCACATAATCACATCATAACATGCTCATACTCCCACAACATCCATTTATTATCTTCATTACGTTGTACCATTACTAATTCATTCGGTGTGATACGAGGAATAGAACAACCTCGCCTTTTTCCCATTTCACCACACAAGTTCAGAATTGGCTCCAATCACCACCACCTGGTGGAATGGTCGCAGAGAAACCCCTAGTTGCCCCATTTTCAGCTAGACAAGTTATCACAACCCGTTATCATACACTTAAGCCAATTAATACATATATGGTTTTCCTAGGCCGGTTCAGGTTATCAATGCAACATTCATATGCACATACACCATTATCACAATCACTCAAATACATAAACGCCAGCTAAGTAAGCCCAAAGGATTTACCTGTCACAAGGTAGTCCTAAACATTGGTCACAGTTTCCCCTCGAGGAAAGGATCAATGCCTGTATAAACAAGGCACACAACATCAATCACTATCAAAGGCTAGGAGATTCCACCTCCTAGTCTCCAAGATCATAACCCATAAACTAATCCTCGATATCTCACAAATACTCACAAATGCCTAAGGCATTCATCAACATATAATATCATCACTCTCATCTTATACCACACTAACATACTCTCAAACTCAAACTTTCACACAATGAAGGAAGGACACATATCACACTTGGTATGCCTTGAGGAAGACGGATCTGCGAGAACAGAAGGGCGTAGGAGCGGTGACAAGCCGCGACAACGGCGGGCCAAAGCCGTAGAGGCTGTGACAACCTTCAGCCGCAAGGGCGGCATTGGTAGGGTGCGGGGGCGGCAACATAGCAGAATGACGATCTTTTGGCTTTCCACCGATCTCTCGTTCTTTCTTCTTATGGTGCCAAAGGCAACCAACATCAACATACATACACATATACAACATCCAAAGGGTCAACACTAGATCAACCTGTGGGATTTCAACTAAGGAAGAGAAGAGGCAAGAAAGAAGAAAGAAAGGAGAAGAAAGGGAAGAAGCTCACCACTGTTGAAACAGGAAAGGGAGAACAACCCTAATAAGGTCCACATCAATCACCACATATTCTGAACATCATCAACACAACCATAAACACACACACAAAGTTTCCCAAGGAGAAAAACAAGAGAAGAAGAGGAAGAATGGAAGAAGATTGTGAGAAGAAGATGAACTTTAGAAGAGATAATAGGATACCATCATCAGCATAAAAAGAAAGAAGAAACTTAAAGGGTAAGAAAATGGCAGCCAAAGTCAAAGAAAACGGTTGACTGCCACCTAAGTCGTAGGGGCGGGTCATCCATGGCGCAAGGGCGGCTCCGCAACTGCGGCCATGTTGAGGCATATGGGCGGGGTTGTAACACCCCGAATCCACGGGACTCGGAGTGCTACATTGGGCTAGGATACAATGGAGCCTGACCCTAACCTGACAAAAAGTTCACTGGATCTTACAACAAGGTACATGTAGATTAAAACCAAATACATAAAAGTTGTATAAGATACATCAAAAGAGTTTACAAACACAAAGCCGAGTACAAAACAACATCCATAAACACATATACAATAGATCCCATATCCCACGCAATCCTAATGTACAGAAGTCCTCGGCTGGTCACACCATCTGGCTCACTTTGTAGTCTTCCTAACCTGCAGATCATCTACAACACGGTATACACCGTTAGCTACAGTAATGAATAAGTATGAAGGCAATAGCACAAACGCTCATCAACATCTCATACATGCAATGCCAACCACATTCATTTATTATCTTTCAGTTATGTTAATCCATTACTAATTCAACTTCTTTTGCAACACGAGGAGCCTCAAGAACCTCGTCCCTTCCAACGTAACACAGGAGTTTTGCATGGGGGTGATCATCACTCGTCCCTTCCTGTGAGATCATCTTCAGGGCACATCCTCCTACCTGCAGGCGGAGGTAAGTGGTCATGACCCGTTATAATACACTTGGGCCATTTAAAGTAATAAATGGTCATCCTAGTTCGGTTTAGGTTATAAATGCACAATCATATGAACACACACAACCATTACAATCACACAAACTCACAACTGAATGTTGTTAGCATGAAATATTGTGATATTTTAGGCACGTTTTCTAAACGTATTTGATTCATATTGATAGTCTTTGATTGAGCATCGTTGCATATGTGAGCTAGTATTGCCTATATTGTCGATATGGATATCTACACTAGCTTTATGTTGAAATATAGGTGATTGAGAGTCATTTCTGAACGGAATCGAGAAAAGAAGAGTTGATTGAATATGTCCATGGATTGAGGGCATTATTAGGAGCAAATTGGAGTTCAACTTGAGGAATGCACGAGGCTAGGGAAGAATCACGTTCTTTCTCTAAACCACGCTCTAAAATACGGCCGTACTACAAACCACGTTTAGTTCCACGGCCGTGGAACACTGCAAAGAGAGGCGTGATGCATTCCAGTAACTATTACGGCCGTGGAACATATGGTTCTAACCGTGACATAATCCACACTCTAAATTACGGTCGTGGAATCTTCCACGACCGTGATCTTGGCGATCTTTTTTGCCACATTTTGAAGCCACGATCTTTTGAAGATTGGGCCGGGCCGATATTTTATCCTGCCCTATAAAAAGACGGACGAAGAGAAATTCCGTCATCGACGCCTACACCTCGTTTAGGTTTGCTTAAGGGAATTTTGGCAATCCACGCTTCATCTCCGCTTAGAGAATTTCAACGCCGTTTGAGCCTTTGCTTGGAATCATTGACATCTCATTGAAGATCGAAGTTCCCATATGGAATTTTCCCTAATCTCGCACTTTTGGTGGAGATTGCTGTTGAGATCTCCGGATTGGAGGAAGATCGAAGCTTTTGGAAGATTGTTGCAAGAAGATCTCTCTTCTTGTTTAGGTTTGATTTGGAAAACGGATTGACATCCCGTTCTCCCTTCTTTCCTAAGATTGTTTGCTTTATTCTGAATCCATTGATAATATTTGTTCTTGATTGTGACTTTGAGATTGGTTTAAAGATTATTGAAAGTTTTCGGAAGTTTTCATCTTTCTATCTTTTAATCCTTGAATTGATATCAACATGACGGTTATTGGCTAAAAACCCTTAACAATTCTAAAGTGAAGGGTTGATAGTTGTGGCTTAGATGATGATAGATCGATCGTAAACAGATTAGACCCTGAGAGTTAGAGAGAATCGTCGATGAACCCTAAATTACGGGCTGTTCTTGAGTTCCACAGCCGTGGAGTCTCAAGATCTAACCGTAATTTCCTTTAAGTTTATGAACCTGCTTTTACTTTAATCCAAAGTTAAAGATTTGCTTTAACTTAGTTTAGACTTGTCTTTTCTAGGTGGTAGTGAACCCTCAACAACCTCTACTTCGATTGTGAGTGTCATAACCGTAATCGGCTAAGTTTGTCTTGATCCTTGGATTACAAGTTTGGGTATTTGACATTAATTCTTGCTTTTAGAACCTTTCTATATTGAGCCTCAACAACCTGTATAGGGAGTGTCTTGTAGGTGAGTCATATAAGGTTTTTGGAACTTCACCGTACGATTACCTTACATTAGCATACCTTTGCATATCTCAACTCTGTCTTTATATCATTAGTATATCTTGAATCGATTGCCACAGCTGGATACCTAGATCTTTAGGATTGTTGTTTTCCCAATACTTGCAAAACTCTCTTGATAATCTGCAATTCAATTTGTTCCCACCCAAATCCCTGTGTTCGATACTCTGGAATTCTTGCTTAACTACGTCGATCCGTACACTGCGGGTTCGCTGCTTGATTCTAGTTTTATAAATTTAAAACTTATTTGCACACACCTCTAGGGACGAACAAGTTTTTGGCGCCGTTGCCGGGGATTTGGTTTCGGCCGAATTCGGTAGCCGGTTGCCAAGCTTGGGAGCTTGCTCTCGTTATTTGATATTACTTTGAGTGCATGCGCAGGTCCAGGAACACCGAAGATCTCTTGCCTCTTGATCAAGAGCTAGAGAAAACTTTAAGGCAAAAGCGCAAGGAAAAGAAGATGGCTGAAGGACACGAACGTGATCTTCAAGGGGAGTTGGCGGAGAAGTAAGCTCAACTCCAATAGAATGAGACTCTCCGGCAAGATGAGATGGATCGTCATCAATCTCAAGTTAACAATCTACAAGACATGATCTTCCAGATGAGGGTAGAGATGAGCGACCTTAAGAATAAGGGAAGCAAGAAATCCTCAAGGAAAGCATCAAGGTCTAGAAGAAAAAGTCACTCATCCGCTGATGATAGTGATTCTTCCATGCCACCGCTAGAGGAGATTGATCCCACAATCAATGTAAATCCTTTCCATCCACAAGGAGCTGCTAATCGCCGCATTCCACCTAGGAATGTGAGGATCGAACGTGTAGATAATGAGCCAAGAACTCTTGGCCAGCGGATGGATCCAACACAACAACCACGCCGCTTGGGCGTGAATTTCAATGCTGAAGATGTGCAAGGGTTTAGCTTCAACCCTCAAGTCATTACTCTTGTTCGCCAAAACCAATTTGGCGGGACAAGCGCTGAATCTCCACACCAACACTTGTAGAACTTTGAGTGTATGATGGAGACAATGAGACCAAAGAGCGCTACTACCAACAGCTATAAGCTCAAGCCTTTCTTCTTCTCCTTGAAGGGGAAAGCGTTGTCTTGGTATCAAGCTCTTCCTAGTGGGAAACTAAATACGTGGGAAGACCTTTCCGCGGAGTTCCTCACCAAATTCTTTCCGCCATCCAAAACGGCGGAACTTAGAGGTAAGATTAATGCTTTTTCCATGAGACCTAACGAAAGTTTGTTTCAATCTTGGGAAAGGTTTCAGGATTTGCTCTTGGATTGCCCTCATCATGGCATATCCAAGCTTGCCTTGCTGGAGATTTACTACAAAGGGCTAGATGCGGGAACGCAATTAAACCTCCAATCCCTCTCATGTGGAACGTTCATGGACATGAGAGAAGATGACGCTTGGGACTTCATTGAGAAGCAAGCAAGAGTCATAGAGAAGTATTCCCACTGGAAAGTGGAGGGAAATCGTGTGGAGCAAGGAGCAAAGCTCACACACGAAGCTCAAAATCAGATTTTCTCCCTCAATAATGAGATCAAAGAGTTGAAGGAGGCTATCAAGACCAACTTCCCAAAGCAACAAGGGAAGGATTTTGGTTATTTGGGCAACAACAATGGCGGCAACAACAATAACCGGAACAATAACCGAAATAACAACTGGAATGGAAACAACAACAACCGGAACAACGATTGGAACAACAATAGGGGTTCAAACAACAACAATTGGCGCTCCAATCAACAAAATTCCGGTAACTCTTATCCTTCCAACTAAAATTCACTAACTCCACCTTCCTCTTCCTCTACTCCTTTGAAAAGCCAGGGGCAATCATCTAATGGAGGAAACACTTCGGGGAAGGAGAAGCCCGATCCCATATTGGAAACGATTTTGGGAAAGCTTCAAGGGTTGGAGAACCGCCTCATCAAGGTTGATGATCAAGTTTCTAAGGTTGACAAAGCTCAAAAGGTTTTAAAAAACCAAATGTTCAACCACGCGGAGGAAGTTCCTAGAAATCAAGGGAAGCTTCCAGGAAAGACGGAGGACAACCCTAAGGGAAGGGTGATGGCGATTACAACTAGGAGCAGAGTGACAACCACCGATCCACAGCATACGTTCGTTGAAGTCCCCGTAGAGAAGGGCAAGGAGAAGGGGAAGGAGAAGGAAGACGTCTACGTTCCTCCTCCAGCTTACAAACCTCCCCTTCCATTCCCTCAATCTAGAGCGCGAGCGCGCCTAGACAAACAATTCGGTAAGTTCATAGAACTCATGAGCAAGCTGCATATTAACATACCATTTATTGATGCTATTGTAGGTATGCCGGCTTATGGCAAGTTATTGAAGGAACTCCTCTCTAACAAGAGGAAGCTAGAAGACTTCGGTGAGGTCAAGATGAGTTCGGATTCTTCGGATCTCATCAAAACCATGAAAGAGAAAATGCCCCCAAAGCTGAAAGATCCCGGGTCATTTTGCATTCCCATTGGAGTGGGAGATGTCACATATGACGCTTTATGTGACTTAGGAGCAAGTGTGAGCATCATACCACTTGCCTTGTGTAGGAAGATCGGTTTAGGCGACCCTAAACCGGTAAATATGACGTTATACATGGCGGATCGATCCATCACTCGCCCCGTCGGTATTGTAGAAGACGTCCCGGTCAAGCTAGGTAAATTCTTTGTTCCCATTGATTTCGTCGTGCTTGACATTCCTGCAGATAGTCCGGTCCCGATCATACTCGGAAGACCGTTTCTTGCAACTTCCGGTTGCACAGTCGACTGCAAGAATGGTAGACTCGCTTTTGACATAGGAGAAGAGAAAGTAGAGTTCGTTCTTTCCACTGTAGTGAAGGAGCCAATCTTTGATGAGGATATTTACGATATCCAAGATGAAGAAGGGTTGTCTAGAGAGGAGGTAAGTGCGATTCTCTTTAACGATCCTTTACAAAAAGTTATTACTATGAGTCTAACCAATGTAGGGGAAGGTGAAGAGTGCAATGAGGCAATTGAAGCCTTAGAAGCACAAGAAGAGATGCATGAAGAGGAGTTTGAAAAACTCTACGATGAGGCTGAGAATGTCAGAATCCACGGTCATACTCTGTATTCCACGACCGTGGATTCCACAACCAAAATCATACCTCATTCCAGGGGATTACACGGCCGTGGAGAAGATGTGACAACCATATTTCCCTTCCACACCCTAAACCACGGCCGTGGAGGACAAGATCCACCCGTAATTCTGGCCGTGGAAGAGAGTGATCGAGACATTTCTTCGACTTCTTCCGATTCTTCTCCAACACACTCATCACCCTTAGAAACTTCTAAGGAAACATCGGATGCTCCTCAAGGATCGTTGGAAGCTCCGAAAGCAATGGAACTCAAACCACTTCCTACTCATCTAAGGTACGCTTTTCTAGGATCTAATTCTACCTTCCCGGTTATTGTTAGTTCCGATCTAAGCATAGATGAACATGAACAGCTCATGATTGTCCTTAGGAAACATAGGAAGGCTATAGGCTATACTATCGAGGACTTAGTAGGAATTAAACCCTCCCTATGCATGCATAAGATACTAATGGAGGAAGACTTTAGAACTTCGAGACAACCTCAAAGGCGGTTGAATCTGACCATGAAGGAGGTTGTCAAGAAGGAAATTCTTAAACTTCTTGATGCAGGTATCATCTATCCTATCTCCGATAGTAAGTGGGTGAGTCCAGTTCAAGTAGTTCCGAAGAAGGGAGGAATGACGGTCATCACCAACAAGAACAACGAACTCATTCCTACCCGAACCGTGACTGGATGACGGATGTGCATAGACTACCGCAAGCTCAACAACGCAACGCGGAAGGATCATTTTCCATTGCCATTCATTGATCAAATGCTTGAAAGGTTAGCGCAACATTCACATTTTTGCTACCTTGACGGCTATAGTGGTTTCTTTCAGATTCCGATACATCCGGACGATCAGGAGAAGACCACATTCACGTGCCTGTGGGGTACGTTTGCTTATAGGAGAATGCCATTCGGGCTTTGCAACGCCCCAGCCACCTTCCAACGGTGCATGATGGCCATCTTCTCCGAATACGTAGAGGAAATCATGGAAGTCTTCATGGACGACTTCTCCGTATACGGTTCCTCTTTTAACGATTGCCTTTCTAACCTTTCTCTTGTTTTGCAAAGGTGTGAAGACACTAATCTAGTTCTTAATTGGGAGAAGTGTCATTTCATGGTTAAGGAAGGAATCGTATTAGGTCACTTAGTCTCTAGTAGAGGGATAGAAGTAGACAAAGCTAAGATAGAGACCATAGAGAAACTTACTCCCCCGATTTCGGTGAAAGAGATAAGAAGTTTCCTAGGACATGCTGGATTTTATAGACGTTTCATCAAGGACTTTTCTAAGATATCAAAACCTCTCACTAATCTATTGATGAAGGATGCGGTTTTCGAGTTTTCGCAGGAATGTTTAGATGCGTTCAACACCATTCGGCAAGCTCTAATCTCAGCACCTATTATCCAACCTCCGGATTGGACTCTACCCTTTGAGATTATGTGCGACGCTAGTGACGTAGCTATTGGAGCTGTTCTTGGACAACGAAAGCAAGACGCTAGATGAAGCGCAGCTCAACTACGCCACTACCAAGAATGAATTTTTAGCCATTCTCTATGCTATTGACAAGTTTCGCTCTTATCTTGTAGGTGCAAAGGTGATTGTCTACACGGATCATGCTGCGATCCGGTACCTCCTTGCGAAGAAAGATGCGAAACCAAGGCTGATTAGATGGATTCTTCTCCTACAAGAATTCAATCTTGAGATCCGCGACAAGAAAGGTTCAGAAAATTCTGTTGCGGATCATTTGAGTCGTCTAACACATCTAGAGGACGACCATCTACCCATTGATGACTCCTTTCCGGACGAACACCTACATATCATAGAGGAGTGCATCAACGTGATCTCCAAAGGTAACGAACCATGGTTTGCTGATTTTGTTAACTATTTGGTTTGCCAGGAGATACCACCCGGACTATCCTACGCACAAAGGAAGAAATTCTTCAAGGACGTCCGGGAATACTATTGGAACGAGCCTCTCCTCTTTAAGAGAGGGCCGGATGGCATCATTCGGCGATGTGTGCCGGAAGATGAGATGCAAAGTGTCATCCGTCATTGTCATTCACTACCTTGTGGAGGACACGCTAGTTCAAACAAGACTAGCGCAAAGGTATTGCAATCTGGATTCTTTTGGCCTACTTTGTTTAGAGATGTGCAATCCTTTGTTTCTTGCTGCGATGCTTGTCAAAGAACAGGCAATATTTCTAGAAGGAACGAGATGCCCCTCAACAACATCCAAGAGGTGGAGATTTTCGACGTTTGGGGAGTCGATTTCATGGGACCATTCCCATCTTCTTGTGGAAACCAATACATACTATTGGCGGTAGACTACGTTTCTAGATGGGTGGAAGCAATCGCCTCTCCCACGAATGATGCCATGGTGGTGGTTAAGTTCTTCAACAAGACCATTTTCCCGCGATTTGGGACGCCAAGGACGATCATTAGTGATGGAGGTTCTCACTTCATAGCCCGTCGCTTTGAAGCTCTTCTAGCCAAGTATGGGGTTACTCACAAGATCGCTACCCCTTACCATCCACAAACAAGTGGACAAGTTGAGATCTCAAATAGGGAGATCAAAGGAATCTTAGAGAAGACGGTTTCAAGGACTAGGAAGGATTGGTCCTTGAAGCTTGATGATGCATTATGGGCAAACCGGACTACGTACAAGACTCCCACAGGAACCACACCATACAACCTTGTGTATGGGAAGTCTTGTCATCTGCCGGTAGAGTTGGAGCACAAAGCGTTTTGGGCTATCAAGTGGCTGAATTTCGGCATGAAAGAAGCGGGAGAGAAGCGTCTCCTCGACATCAATGAGCTGGATGAACTCCGCTTGAATGCTTATGAAAACGCTAAGATCTACAAGGAAAGAGCAAAGCGTTGGCATGATAAGCATATCATTCCAAAGGACTTCAAAGAAGGAGATCAAGTTCTCCTCTTCAATTCAAGACTTCGCCTCTTTCCAGGTAAGCTTAAATCCCGTTGGACCGGACCTTTTCTAATTAAGCATATTTTCCCCCATGGTGCAGTTGAAGTATGGGGTGAAGCGAGCGGAAGTTTTAAGGTGAACGGCCAACGACTCAAGAAGTACACGCCGGAACTCCAAACTGAGGAGTTTACGCCTACCACACTCGAATAAGTGCGAGATTGGTCTAGCTACGGACCTTAAACAAAGCGCTTCTTGGGAGGCAACCCAAAGTATTGCATTTTTGCTTTTGCTCTTTCGATTCATAGATTAGTTTAGTATAGACGTTTTCGCTTTGTTTTTGCCTCGATTTCTTCCGGTATGTTCGTGTTTTTGGATGTAGGACCAATGGAAAAGGAAAAGAGGAGGATGATGTTGAAGAAGAGTGACGAAATTTGGACTTTGGAGCTTTACAGAGGGTTCCACGGTCTAAATTACGGTCGTCATAGCTACAGTGGCCGTAATTTCCAAAAGCCTTTGAAAAATCACCAAAACCACGGTTCCGTACACTTCCACGGCCGTGGAACACCCTGACAGACCGTGATTTTCAAAATTTTGCCTGCAACTATATAAGCCACATTCTTCACAAACTTATCCCAAAAATCCCTCTTTCCACGACCTAAGTGCCGAAACCCCACGACCCCCTCTCAAATCTTCGTTTCCTAATCGTTTTCAACGATTCTTCTTCCCAAACTGCAGAAAATTCAACCACAAACAAGATCCAAGCGACGAATCGAGCGGAAATTCACCAACAAACGCGCATTTTGGATTTTTCAATCCGAAAAAGAGGTTTTCTTTTCCCTTCATGATTCTTGCTGATTCGGTTGTTTTTGTTAGAGATTTTTAGGAAGAACTGATTGAGAATTGAGGAAATTAGACTAGGACAGCCTGTTGTGAAGATTGATTGTGAATTTGCTGAGATTTGTGATTTTCTAAGACGAATCACGGTCTTTGGGTAAATTACGGCCGTGGTTTGCTGAAGAACATACCGTAATTTTGAGCAGAATGGATTTTGTGAGAAGAGTTTCAGGGAGGATAAAAGAGAAGAAGAATGAGCAGAATAAGAAGAGGAAGGGTAATCCCTCCTCATCCTCATCCTCTAGGGCACCACCACCCTCTTCAACTTCACCTCCATCCTCACCTTCACCTCCATCTTCACCCCCTCACCCTAGAGTCCCGACCATACACGACGACCATCTTGTTGCACTTGACAGGATCAAGGAGAGGCCAGTGATTGGCCCTAGATATTTGTTGTTGGAGGATCTAACTCCTCTCAACATTGTTGATGACTTACTTGACTCTTGGATAGAGCCGGATTAGTTGTCTTCTCGGCTATCCGAGAAGACGCATATGAGGAGATTACACGGGAGGTTGTGACGTCCTTTGAGCACAGCCACGTCGATAGGACCGTCTCTTTCCGCCTTATGGAGAGAGATTATCAGTTGAGTATCCGTGAGTTTGGGACGATTTTTGGGTTCCATGAGACCTTCAATGGTCAATTTCCGAGTGGTGTTTACCCCAAGGACTTTTGGGAGGAGGTTGCAATGATTTACGCCGACGAGGACCGTTGGCAACCCGCTGATACCAAGGCTAGATTGATGTACCATCTAGCCTTGAAGATAGCTCACCGTTTTCTTTCGGAGTGTCTCTTTCCTAGGACGGAGACGCCCCAAAAGATCAAGACGGATGAGCTGTTCTTGCTTTATTGCATGCTTTATGGACGCCGTGCAGATTGTGCTACTCTCTTGGCTACTACGATGAGCAAGCTCAAAAACAAGAAGAAGGGGAACATCGGATATGGTGGGATAGTCACCCACATTGCTCGGAGTTTTGGTGTTGATTTTTCTGCTTGCACCCGCATACCGGCCGTTCCTTTAGGGCTGCATGCTTTCATGGTTAGGGGTCTCATCTTCCCCACACATAGAGGTCCGCCTTATGCGGGCATGCCCTGGGAGAGTAGGACGGGCAGGGGTATTGAGTGGCTGCCAGAGTATTCCATTATGGCGGGACGCCATAATTGGAAGGAGACGTTTGCTGCGATGAATGCGAACAGGATAGTAGCTCCCCCTTATGTCCCACCACCGGTTGTCGAGGAGGAGGATATGGGAGATCAGTTTGAGAGTGGAGGAGGAGCCGAGCAGGAGTTTGGCACGTTTCCGGACCAGCCGGAGGCGGCCCCAGATGTACCTAGACGCTCTCCACGTCCAGCTAGAGCCTTAGGCTCGTCATCTCGCTGCGCTAGCGTGAGTGAGAGGCCCACGTGGATGACCACACCTCCCGCATGGTATGGCGTTCCCCCTCCTTGGTCCACCGAGCAGCCAGCAGCACCTCCACCAGCACCAGTACCATCCGATGCCCCAGCATGGTACAGTCAGGCCCCGGGATGGTACGAGCAGATGCCGGATTGGGCTACCGGACTTTCAGAGAGAGTAGGAGCGCTAGAGATCCGGGCGGATGCTAGAGACGGACGTTTAGACGACCTTGACCACATGATGAGGGACGTCTACCGCCAGCAGTTTGGGCGGTTCTATGATCCGAGCTTCTCTCCATTCCCGCGGCCGCCAACACCGCAGTGATTTGATACATGACCGTTCGTTTTAGACATTCCCGCCACCACTTTGTGAGTTTCTTTTTCTTTTCTTTCTTTTCTCTCTTTCTTTTGAACATTAGGGACAATGTTCGTCCTAAGTATGGGGTGGGATGTACTAAAAGTTTGTAATAACTCTACTTACTATGCTTGCTTTCATTCGAGACTATCATTGCATGTTCATATGTGTTTCACGTTTCATTATCGCATTGCATGAAAAAGAACTTGAAAAACCCATAAAAATTGAAAAATTTTGAAAAATTATGTGCTTCTAATGAATTGAGATGATTTCTATGATAATCACTACTTGTGAATTGAGTTTGATGACAATTGCATGCTTAAAAGAATTGTGAATTGAAAAGAATTTGAGTGAATGAATTTTACCTCTTTTGCAAGTTTCATAATGTGATAAATGTTACCTAAATCATGTTGAGAAATTGAAGTTGAAATCACACTATAAGTTCTTATACTTCTTGTTGAAATGATTAAGGCAATTCGAATTTTCTTTCTTCTTTCTTTTGACCATTTTAGCTCCTCATTGAAATATTAGCCTCCTTTACCTGTCCGGGAATTTGGAGAAGTGAATGAGAAAGGCATGTTTGATGTGGGAGGGCCATGAGAGCAAGTTTTTGCAATCAAAAGAATAGAAAGAAATTCTAGGTTTGGGGAAGTCAATCATGATGATGAGTAACTCGGCACCATTCACATAGCCGGGTGTTTGTGTCTTGCCAAAGTCAGATTGAGCGATATTCCTAGCGGATTATGGTATGTGCGCTAAGGGTTTGAGGCATCTCTTAAAAATTGAGAAACGCCAATTTCCTAGGCTTCGGTTTTTGTGCACCTCTGTCCATAACTCCAAAAGTAAAGTCGGAAAATGAAAAGAAGAGAGCGAAGCTCTAAGTTGAAGTGTTGCGGGAACCGCAAAAGAAGAAGAAGGTAGTTGTCCACTTTCCCGGATTCATGCACCACTTTCCCTTAAAGTTTTCCCTTCCCTTCCATATTCTAGACCTTTTCTTTGGAAGTCCTTAAGATCAAAAGAATGTTATATGACTTGGTGATCTAAATTGAAGTTTCTTATGATTGATTTTGATAATGTTTAAAGGTTATGATGCTTGTTTAGAAGTTGAATTGATTCATGAATTTTCTTTGCTTTTTACTTTTTGATTGAGTGTGTGAAAGTTTGATAAACGATTGAGGCAAGGTTTGAGAATGATCTATTCTTTAGAAGGCACGTTCATCCAAAAGAAGGTACACATATTTCATCCTAACTCTTGTTTAAAGCTTTTTGAAAGACCTTGCTTAGGGACAAGCAAGTGTTAAGTATGGGGTTATTTGTTAGCATGAAATATTGTGATATTTTAGGCACGTTTTCTAAATGTATTTGATTCATATTGATAGTCTTTGATTGAGCATCGTTGCATATGTGAGCTAGTATTGCCTATATTGTCGATATGGATATCTACACTAGCTTTATGTTGAAATATAGGTGATTGAGAGTCATTTCCGAACGGAATCGAGCAAAGAAGAGTTGATTGAATATGTCCATGGATTGAGGGCATTATTAGGAGCAAATTGGATTTCAACTTGAGGAATGCACGAGGCTAGGGAAGAATCACGTTCTTGCCCTAAACCACGCTCTAAAATACGGCCGTACTACAAACCACGTTTAGTTCCACGGCCGTGGAACACTGCAAAGAGAGGCGTGATGCATTCCAGTAACTATTACGGCCGTGGAACATATGGTTCTAACCGTGACATAATCCACGCTCTAAATTACGGTCGTGGAATCTTCCACGACCGTGATCTTGGCGATCTTTTTCGCCACATTTTGAAGCCACGATCTTTTGAAGATTGGGCCGGGCCTATATTTTATCCTGCCCTATAAAAAGACGGACGAAGAGAAATTCCGTCATCGACGCCTACACCTCGTTTAGGTTTGCTTAAGGGAATTTTGGCAATCCACGCTTCATCTCCGCTTAGAGAATTTCAACGCCGTTTGAACCTTTGCTTGGAATCATTGACATCTCATTGGAGATCGAAGTTCGCATCTGGGATTTGCCCTAATCTCGCACTTTTGGTGGAGATTTCTATTGAGATCTCTGGATTGGAGGAAGATCGAAGCTTTTGGAAGATTGTTGCAAGAAGATCTCTCTTCTTGTTTAGGTTTGATTTGGAAAACGGATTGACATCCCGTTCTCCCTTCTTTCCTAAGATTGTTTGCTTTA
The DNA here is from genome assembly GCA_033239125.1 of Fagopyrum homotropicum. Classification (NCBI taxonomy): domain Eukaryota; kingdom Viridiplantae; phylum Streptophyta; class Magnoliopsida; order Caryophyllales; family Polygonaceae; genus Fagopyrum; species Fagopyrum homotropicum. Next base: position 75,227,368 of record BSWB01000004.1, read on the forward strand.
TTCTGAATCCATTGATAATATTTGTTCTCGATTGTGACTTTGAGATTGGTTTAAAGATTATTGAAAGTTTTCGGAAGTTTTCATCTTTCTATCTTTTAATCCTTGAATTGATATCAACTTGACGGTTATTGGCTAAAAACCCTTAACAATTCTAAGGTGAAGGGTTGATAGTTGTGGCTTAGATGATGATAGATCGATCGTAAACAGATTAGACCCTGAGAGTTAGAGAGAATCGTCGACGAACCCTAAATTACGGGCTGTTCTTGAGTTCCACGGCCGTGGAGTCTCAAGATCTAACCGTAATTTCCTTTAAGTTTACGAACCTGCTTTTACTTTACTCCAAAGTTAAAGATTTGCTTTAACTTAGTTTAGACTTGTCTTTTCTAGGTGGTAGTGAAGCCTCAACAACCTCTACTTCGATTGTGAGTGTCATAACCGTAATCGGCTAAGTTAGTCTTGATCCTTGGATTACAAGTTTGGGTATTTGACATTAATTCTTTCTTTTAGAACCTTTCTATATTGAGCCTCAACAACTTGTATAGGGAGTGTCTTGTAGGTGAGTCATATAAGGTTTTTGGAACTTCACCGTACGATTACCTTACATTAGCATACTTTTGCATATCTCAACTCTGTCTTTATATCATTAGTATATCTTGAATCGATTGCCACAGCTGGATACCTGGATCTTTAGGATTGTTGTTTTCCCAATACTTGCAAAACTCTCATATTTACTCGCTTGATAATCTGCAATTGAATTTGTTCCCACCCAAATCCCTGTGTTCGATACTCTGGAATTCTTGCTTAACTACGTCGATCCGTACACTACGGGTTCGCTGCTTGATTCTAGTTTTATAAATTTAAAACTTATTTGCACACACCTCTAGGGGCGAACAAATGCTAAGTAAGTCCTATGGACTTACTAGTAACACTCGTATCCAATACCACATCACAGCTTCCCCTTGGGAAAGTAATCAACGCCTCTAATAGCAAGGCACACAACATCACATACTGTAAGAGTTAGGAGACTCGGCTCCATAATCAGAACCAAAGTACAATCTCAATCTAAACCTCAAGATCATAACATGCTCATAAACGCCTACAACATAACCTCAACATCAACATGAGTGCCTAAGGCACATCTCTATCATACCACTCATCCTAACCAAGCTAGCCTAGCCAACATCTAAGCCAAGGCCAAAGCAATGAAAGGAAAGAGACATACCCACAAGGTATGTCCTGAATGCACCAACACAAGCAAGGAACTCCAAGATGACCCAGTGAGGCGTAGGGGCGGCTCACTCCAGGCGTAGGGGCGGCTCACTAGCAGGCGCAGGGGCGGCCAAGGTCAGGCGCAGGGACGGTTGTCTGTGCAGAAGGCTGGCCACGACTTCTCTTCGATCTCTTTCTTGACTCTCTTGACTTCTTCATCAAACCACAACAACGCACATACACATATACGTATGTATGAACATCAGAAAAGCTAGGAAAGGATCCACACAAGCTCAGCTTGTGATCCTAAGCTAGAAAGAAAGAAAGAAGCAAAGAATAAGAAAGAAAGAAAGGAAGATGGAGAAGAAGATCTCACCTCAGCAAAACACTAAGCAGCAACCAAGAGCATCACACACACCTCGCAACCTTAGCACCACATCAACAACTCTCAGCAACAAGCTCAAGATCATCCAAGCTCAAAACCTCAAACAAACTCTCAAAGCCTTCTCACAAGATCAAAGGAAGATCAAGAAGAGAAGATGAAGAAGAACGTAAGGATGGAAATGGAGCTGAAGAGGATGAATAAACCCTCTTTGAGAAGCAAAGGGAGGCTTATAAAGGAAGCCAACCGTAAAGCACGGGTAAAAGAGTCAACGAAAGTGGGTGCACCTACACAGATCCGCAGGGGCGCCTAGCCGCAGGGGCGGCGGTCTTGGTCCGTTGGGGCGGCTGACAGTGTCAAGGTAAAACTCAACTAAGGCTCACAAGGCTCCTAGACTCCAATAACTAAGGCTCTTACAAGGGTCACTAAAAGACTAAGGCTATTACACCAGAACCATAACTTGCTTCCCTTTATTAACGTTCTTGGGCAATGTCTCATTAACTTTCAATCCACTTCTAGTAGTTATAGCCATTAATTGCTCCTTAGAATTATTTTCAGTTTTTCCCGGAAGCTTTCCTAGATCTCTAGGTACTTCTCCGGCTGCTAAAAACCTGATTTTCCAAGGCCTTCTAACCCTTAGAAATAGAAATCATGTCGTTCTTTAGATCGTTCATATCCCCCACTAATTTCTCCAACATCATCTCCAATCCTTGGGAGCATGATTGAATCCCGGTGGAGGAACTTGAGTCCTTGGTGGTAAAGCTCGATTAGAGGAAGCTGGAGCGTTCAATGCTCCATCCAGATTTGAATAAGAAAATCCGGGATGATTATGATTGGCCCTATAATTGTTTCCTCCATTGTAGTTCTTGTTCTTATTGTAATTGTCATTCCGGGGTCCTTGATAGTTTCTTTCATAATTTCCTTGACCCGTAGAGTTCACGTCTTGCTCTTTAGGTGACAAATTATCTTATGGAGGCGCTTGAACTTGAGATCTTCGGTTCTTCTTTATTGCTTTAAGTTCATTGTTAAGCATATCTAATTGAGAGAATATAGTGGTAGTGGTACTTACCTCATGGACTCCAGGTCGCCGGAGTTTATCATCACCTCTTTTATGGGAGTACTTCTTAATTACCAAAGCTTGTTTCTCAACAAACTCACATGCATCATCTACGTGCTTCTCTATAAAAGTTCTTCCAGAAAGGGAGTATCTTCATCCAAGCCTTTGTAGGAATTCCATGATGAGGACAATTAAGTAGAAGGTTCTTGAATCCCTCTAAAGAGTTGAATAACCTTTCCTTGTCTTTTATAGGAAAAGCGTTAATTTTACCTCTAAGTTCCATTGTCTTTGAAGTACGAAAGAATTTTTTAATGGATTCAGAGGTCATCTCGTCCCACGTGTTTACTCATCCTTCCGGTAAAGATTGATACTAAGCAAGAGCCTTGTATTTCAAAGAAAAAGAAAAACCTCTCAATTTATGACTATTAGTTTCTAGCCTTGGGGGCCTCAATACCTCCACAAGTGTCTCATAATTTTGTAAATGAAGTTATGGAGACTCCCTTTCAAATCCTCCGAACTGGCTTTTTCGGATCATTGAAATAACTTGGGTACAGAACTCAAAATCATGATCAGTTGGATTTCCAAAATCCACTTCAGGACGGCGCATGCGTTCGTTGGGTCCATTCTTTGACCAATTGTTTGCGGTTCTCCCATAAACGGATCAACTCTGTGTGAGATACAACAGCTGGTAGTTGAGGATGAGGTGCAATAGGAGGCGGATTCGGTGGAGGTATCTCCAGGCGGACATTTCCTCCTCTTTCAAGGAGCACGTGCCTCATATTGGTTCACATTTCATCCATATCTACTCTAACCGTATCTATGTTTTCCTGCCTTCTAGCAAGATCTCATTTTCAAGTCTAATTTGTTCCAAGGCTTCTTCCAATTCGGCTTGGATGTTTTTGTTAGCCATCTTCTTCTTACTACCTTCTTTTAACCTTCGTTTGATAGTTCTTTCCGGTTCAGGGTCGTAGGGTACGAATTCTGTACCGACGCGAGATCTTTGGATAAACCTAAAAGGAAAAAGGGAATTCTTGCAAGCACAACTACTCAAAGCAAAAAGATTATTAGAAAAAGAAATAAGTTCTAACGAGACAACCGTAATTAAAGTTTTGTCTAGACCAAGTCCCCGGCAACGGTGCCAAAAACTTGTTCACTCGAAAATGTGTGTATGTATAAACAAAAATAGTCTTAAATTTATACTGGAAATAAAAGCAAATAGTGAACCCGCAGTGCATGGATCAATATCAATAAAAGCAAGTATTTCAGGGTCAATCACACGGACTATGGTGAAACCAAAGAATAAAGCTGTCTAGATAGACAAATTTGCAAATAATAATGACTGAAATAGAAAGCAATGACAAGATTGTATGTAAGAATCGGGAAAAAACAAACGCGAGAGATCAAGGTATCCAATTAAAGTTTTTTATTCAAGACTTCTAAAAATCTATGGACAGAGTTGAGATTGCAAAGGAAATGTGTTTCTAAGGTAGGATAGATCACGGGAGAGGTCTCACTTCTCGCTATCCCAAACCAAAGGCTCTATTATCGGGTAAGTCTCAAGGATCTAAGAAAAGGAACTATAATCTCAAACCAACCTCTCAACCTAAAGGAATAGAATTAACCATCACCCGGTAAGTCTCAGGTTAACTCACAAAGTCAAGGAGAAGACATACTCAAACCTAATAAAGGATATCGAGTCCTCTATTACCTAGAACTCATAATCTTTGGCAACATAGAAAGGAAATCACCGGGTAAGTCTCTTCCCAAGTTTGGATGTAAGCTTGAAAGGCTCAACAAGGCTATGATTTAGGTAGTATATGAGCCAGTGATGCGTCCTTGGAGGTAACCAAGGATAACTCCGGATCTAGATCAAGCAAAACTCCAACTACTCCTTGATTCTTTGTGCGACGTTGTATCGTTTCGGATCCAAAGGGGCGGAAGCGATGAAGAAACAAGGGTTACTTCGATCTAGAGAGATCGAATAAACCTTTTTGTGTGGATCGAAGGTTGATTCTTAAGAAGAATCCTTGAATATGGATTTCTGGGATCAAAGACGAGATCCAAGTAAGAAATTTGAGAGATAGAAGAGAGGTTTTGATGCCCAAGCTAAGTAGGAGGAAATTCTTCTCAAAACTTAGTAATATTGAACATGGAAAATAAGTGAGGCAAGATATCTCTTATATAGAGAGACTTGCCTACCTATGGGCCAACGGGCCAAACAAAATACATGAAGAAAAGCCCAAAAGGGGAAAACCTAAAAGGATAAGAGCAAACCCTAAAAGGATAAGGTCAAAAGGGAATATTCTTATACGGAATATCCCTTTATTACATAAAAAGGAAAACATGAAAATATAGTCCGAAAATAAGCTAGCTTCATGCCATGGAGTCGGAAAGACGGGACATGCTGCTAACGGAACCGGTAGCCTATGCCATGGCGGTGTAGAGACATGGCATGCCGGTAGTGGGACCAAGTGAAGAAGTAATGCGGGTGATGATGGAGCCGGTGGCTCGAGCAATGGCCTTAGCTCGGGATCGGGTGATCGGTCCATCTGAACGAACTCTAAGAGCCTCGTCCTCTTCGTCTATGGTCAACGTAAAAGGGGCATCCAAGGGCGCATCAGTCCCCCCATCTTGGCTGTGAAACGTCCCCGTTTCACCATCGTCAAAGAGGTGCTCAACATAAGGGGCAAGGTCCTTAACGTTGAACATTGGGTGTACTCCATAGGAATCCGGAAGCTCTAACTTGTATGCATTTGGACCATGACGGGCTAAGATGCGGAATGGGCCATCACCACGGTCCGAGAGCTTGCTCATGCTGCGAGTAGGAAAACGCTCCTTCCGTAGGTGGAGCCAAACAAGATCACCGGGCTCAAAAGAGACGTCGCGGCGGCCCTTGTTGCGTTGTCCGGCAAGTTGGGCAGCACGACGTTCAAGTTGTGTCCTAGTCCGCTCATGAAGCTCAATGATTTGGGCGGCTCGGTTTCTGGCGATGATGTGTTCTCCATCCTTGAGCGGGCGGGGAGTGAAATCCAATGGTGTGTGTGGATTGAGGCCGTAGACAACTTCAAATGGGGACAATTTAGTTGCCGTGTGCCTAGACCTGTTATACGAAAACTCTACAACAGAAAGTAAGTCCTCCCACCTACGTGGGTTGGTCCTAGTGGTGGCTCTAAGTAGAGCACCAAGAGTCCGATTGGTCACCTCCGTTTGACCATCGGTTTGGGGGTGATAACTACTTGAAAACAACAAGTTGGTTCCAAGTTTTCCCCATAACGTTCTCCAAAAATGACTTACTAATTTCACGTCCCGATCACTAACGATGGAACGTGGTATCCCTTGTAAACGCACCACATTGTCAAAGAACAAGGTGGCAACTTCACTAGCATTTAGGGTGCTTTTACATGCGATGAAATGAGCCATTTTGGAGAAGCAATCGACTACCACGAAAATGGAGTCTTTGCCTCATTTTGACATAGGCAACCCGACCACAAAGGCCATGGATAGATCCTCCCAAGGTCCCATTGGTATAGGCAAAGGAGAATACATCCCATCCGGACCTTGGCGCGACTTGGCATGATGACATGTGATGCAACCCTTGCAAAACCGTGTCACATGCATACGCATCCGGGGCCAAAAGAAATGCTCTTGGAGAGTGGAAAGGGTCTTGGTAGCACCGAAATGACCACGGCCCTCATGAGCTTCCTTGACCAACAAATGGCGTATAGATGAGCGCGGAATACAAAGTTTTCCCGCTCGGAAAAGATAGCCATCGTTAATAAAGAAAGACTCGTGCTCTAGGAGGTCGAGGCATTGTGCCCATATGTCCTTGAAGTCAAGATCCGTGGCATATAACTCTTTGATAAGAGCAAATCCATGTATCTTGGCATCCATATACACAAGGAGGGCATAGCGGCGAGAAAGGGCATCGGCTACCACATTCTCTTTGCCTTTCTTATGCCGAATGACATAAGGAAAGGTCTCTAAAAACTCTACCCAACTAGCATGGCGCCGACTGAGATTTGTTTGACTCTTGAGATACGAAAGAGCCGCATGATCCGAATGAATCACGAACTACTTCGGCCCCAAGTAATGTTGCCATGTCTTAAGACAACAAATTAGAGCATATAGTTCCTTGTCCTATGTAGGGTAGTTGAGCGAAGGGCCAGACAGTTTTTCACTGAAGTAGGCAATTGGACGATTCTCTTGTAAGAAAACTCCTCCAATGCCCACATTTGATGCATCACACTCCACCTCGAAAGTTTTCGAAAAGTTGGGGAGTTGGAGTAATGGTGCATTACAAAGGCGGTCTTTGAGCGCATCAAACGGTCGAGCATGGATATCACGCCACTCAAACGTGACACCCTTGGTAGTGAGCTCATGGAGCGGTGCCGCTACCGTGCTAAAGTCCTTGACAAAGCGTCGGTAGAAACCCGCTAAGCCGAGAAAGGATCGGACCATGGTGACCGTAGTAGGAGTAGGCCACTCCCGAATAGCACGAACTTTAGATTCGTCTACTCGTAGTCCGTCCTTAGACACGACATAGCCAAGAAAGATAGTGGTGTCCGAGCAAAAGACGCATTTGTCAAAGTTGACATACAATTGCTCTTGTCTAAGGCACTCGAGCACTTGGCGAAGGTGCCCGATGTGATCCTCCAAAGACGGACTAAACACCAAAATATCATCAAAATAAACAACAACAAATGTACCCAAGAATCGGCGCAAGACATGGTTCATGAGGCGCATGAAGGTGGACGGGGCGTTGGAGAGGCCAAAAGGCATGACAAGCCATTCGTAGAGTCCATACTTTGTTTTGAACGCCGTCTTCCATTCGTCACCTTCGGCCATCCGGATTTGGTGGTCACCACTCCGGAGATCAATTTTGGAGAAGATGGTGGCGCCATGAAGCTCATCCAACATGTCATCAAGGCGCGGGATCGGGTGGTGATATTTGACGGTGATTTGGTTGATGGCACCACAATCAACACACATCCGTCATGATCCATCTTTCTTTGGTACTAAGATTGCCGGGACGGCACATGGTGATAAGGATTCACGCACATGTCCCCGGTCCAGGAGCTCTTGCACTTGACGTTGTAGCTCCTTTGTCTCTTCCGGACAAGCTCGGTAAGCGGCACGGTTTGGCAAAGAGGCACCGGGCACAAAGTCAATTTGATGTTCAATCCCTCGGATAGGTGGCAAGCCGGGTGGGAGATCTTTGGGCATAATATCCTGAAATTCGGACAACAACAAAGACACCTCGTGTGGCACATTACTTGGGTCATGAGAAGTAGATAAACAAAACGGAACAAGTAAAAAACATGGGAACTTGCCTTCCATCACCGGTTGCAAATCATGCCGGCGAGCTAAGAGTATCCATGGCTCACACCGTCCTTGAATTACGGGATCCGAAGATGGTAAAGGTCCACCCGAAGAAACGATGCGACCTTTACTACCTTTGGATTCGGTAGCATGGACAAGAGGGGCGGTGTTTCGGGATTTGGATGTACTAGCACCTACAACATCGGGACTCCGGAGGTCCGATTTTGCCGGTGCTTTAGCGGACTCATCAATAGTTTGTTGCCTCTTCCGTTCCGCATAGTCAACCAAAATTTCATGCGGAGTCATAGGCAAAAGTGTGACCCGTTTTCTATTATATTGGAACATGTACCGATTAAGATAACCATCATGATATGTGCGGCGATCGAATTGCCATGGTCGTCCTAATAGGACATGTGTGGCGTCCATCTTGATAACATCACAAAGGACCTTATCAACATCGGCGCCAATAGAGAACGGCACCCAAGCTTGTTGTGTGACGGTGTCACATGCCGTATCGGAAATCCATTGGAGTCCGTAAGGTGTTGGGTGGGGGGTCGTAGGCAACTTGAAGTGTTTTACCACCCGTTCGTTGACAATATTGCAACAAGAACCCCCGTCAACGATGAGAGAAAGACTCGTATTATTAACCAAGCAACGAGAGTGGAAGAGATTCTCGCGTTAATCAATAGGAATATGCTCTTTAACAGCCAAAATACGACGAGACACAAGAGCGAATTTACCGGGTTGTGCTGGGCCGCAAGCAAGCTCGTCATCACAAGGTTCCATGCCAAAAGGTGGGTCGGTGTCATGGTCATCCTCAATAATGATATCACCGTCATATTGACCATCGTCGTCCTCGAAATATGTTGGGTCGGCAAACAAGACCCGTTTGGTGTTTGGGCAATCATGTTGTACATGGCCAAAACCGCTACACTTGTAGCACACGGGCTCCCTTGGGCGAGCCGCCGGTGAGGGTCCTTGTTGACCTCGAGAGGGAGGCGCCGGTGCCGGGCCACGATTTGGTGCCTTCTCGGTACCCGTTTGCCTATTGGAAGGACCCGTCCGTTGGGTCCCTTTGGAAGCGTCGGTATCTGTAGGACTAGGCGTATCTCGAGAACGTGTGTTAGACGGATAAAGATATGGACTCGAGGAAGAGGTATACCTAGAATGCCGCGGTGTTTCGAGTTGTTGCTTATATAGCTTCATGGCGGCATGACATAATGCTCCCAAATCCTTGAATGGGACAATCTCGAGCGGCCGCCGGATGGAAGCATTAAGCCCACTCATGAACTTGGTGCGGAGGGCGGAGGGGGAGGCCGAGACGCCGGCCTTAATGTGCATGTCCTTAAGTTTAGCCAAGTAAGCCACCGGAGTGAGGTTGCCTTGCTTGAACTCGGCAATTTGCAACCGCATATCATTCTTAAAGTCCTCGGGCACGTACTTCTTGGTCATGCAATAGATCAATTGTTCAAATGTCTCAATTGGTGCCCATCCTCGTCTCTCTCGGGTGAACTCATACCGGTTCCACCAAGACTTCGCATCTCCTTCAAAGTATAGAGTTGCCGCCTCGATTTTCTCGTATTCCTCCTCATAATGACAATGTTTTAATGCTCGTTTCATATCCTGCGCCCAATCAAGAAAAACATACGGATCATATTCACCATGAAAGGTAGGGAACTTAACCTTACCTTCCCTACGAGCTCGGTAGGGGTCCGGGCGGGGCGGTGGAATGTAGGCATCATCGGCACGGGCTCGCCGGTGGCCGCCATGAGGCCGTTGGCGCCCATGAACGGGTGGGGCTTGCCTAGGTGAATTTGGAGGAGGCAACCATTCTTCACCCCGGTCTTGGTTCTCATAAGGGTCTATGACGGGTGAGTGCCAAGGACGGTTATGTGCTACCCGTTCTAAATCGGATTCATCATTGGAGAACTCGTTGAAGTTGTGTTGCTCATCGTATTCATCAAAGTCAAGGCTCTTCGGTTGCCGGGTTGACCGTTGGTGACGGTGTTCGGAACGATCATGCTCAGGACCATGATTGGTGGTTGAGTTGGGACGGTACCGGGGCTCTTCCCGGGTTTGTCGGTCGGTGCGGGGCACACTAGGTGGAGGTGGAGAAGGAACATACCGTTGATGTTGATGCTCATAATATTGGTGTCGATGTTCCGGATTGACTATGGGCAAGTTATCTTGACGCGGGTCGGGGAATTCCTCCTCTTCTTCATGGGACTCATTTTCGTCAAGAGGTAAAGGATGGGTGCGTTCAATGACAGACGCAAGCCGGGTAATGTTTGATGGTCCGGCTCCCAAAAGTCCCTTGCCTTTCCGTTGTGCATCGGAAGTGGAAGCATTGACCACGATCTCATTCGGATAAGTTGGGGTGGGACGGCGAGCAATCTGAAGGGCCTTAAGAGCTTCTAGCTCTTTTTTCAAGGCAATGTTTTCTCGGGTCAAGGCATCAAACTTTTGTTGTGCCTTCAAGGCTTCCAATTCTCGCCTTATGGAGTCATTTTCGAGGGACAACGAAGCAGTTTCTTGAGCCAAGGGTTCACTGAATTCTTGCGGACCAGAATCTTGAGAAGTTTCCATTTCAACGTTAGTCATTGCTCCAAATCAGCACACAATTGCAAGAAATCAAGTGAGCAAGGTGACAAGTTAGGTCAACTTTACCCAAGTTCAAGTGCGTTATCGGGTTCTACTTTGGGGAAGGCCGTTTGACGGTTAGGCAAGGAAGGCAAATCCAACAAAATTGAACCAATTACACACAAATAAACAAGTGAGATTTTGCAAACGTATGTAAGAAAATGGAGAGATAGAAGATGGACGGATTGTTCACTCGGCAAGCTTTGCTTGCTTTCGGTCTTTGACCGTTTTGTAAAATCCGATTTTTCGGATGGACTGGTTTGCCGGGCGTCTTTTCACTTTGTGTGTTTTGTTTCTTTGAAACGTTTTGAGGAACACTTTCTTTTGTTTTTTTTTTTTTGAACACAAATCCGTATTGATGAAGAGTTTTTTTGCTTTTTTTTTTCTTTGAATATCAAATGCAAGATATCCGAATTTTTTCGTTAACAAAAGATCCCAAGAGATTTGGTGAAATTAATTAACAAAATTGTCGGATTAGGTCGGTTTAAGAAAAAGACGGGTTTGATAAATGGTTTGAAGAAACCAAATATCTCCTATTTTTGTACTTTTTGTTTTGAGTTAAACACGGAAGAGAAAAAAAAAATTTCAGGGAAAATGGATGAACATGATGAAGAACATGATGAACAACATGAAGATCATGAAGAACAAATGAAGAACATCATGAACAAACGAAGAACATCATGAACAAAAAAGGCTAAATAGGTTTAAGATAATAACGCACAAAAACAAGAGTAAAGAGAACTTAGCTTTGATCCCTCGCTCTGATACCAATTTGATGCGTCCTTGGAGGTAACCAAGGATAACTCCGGATCTAGATCAAGCAAAACTCCAACTACTCCTTGATTCTTTGTGCGACGGTGTATCGTTTCGGATCCAAAGGGGCGGAAGCGATGAAGAAACAAGGGTTACTTCGATCTAGAGAGATCGAATAAACCTTTTTGTGTGGATCGAAGGTTGATTCTTAAGAAGAATCCTCGAATATGGATTTCTGGGATCAAAGACGAGATCCAAGGAAGAAATTTGAGAGATAGAAGAGAGGTTTTGATGCCCAAGCTAAGTAGGAGGAAATTCTTCTCAAAACTTAGTAATATTGAACATGGAAAATAAGTGAGGCAAGATATCTCTTACATATAGAGACTTGCCTACCTATGGGCCAATGGGCCAAACAAAATACATGAAGAAAAGCCCAAAAGGGGAAAACTTAAAAGGATAAGAGCAAACCCTAAAAGGATAAGGTCAAAAGGGAATATTCTTATACGGAATATCCCTTTATTACATAAAAAGGAAAACATGAAAATATAGTCCGAAAATAAGCTAGCTTCATGCCATGGAGTCGGAAAGACGGGACATGCCGCTAACGGAACCGGTAGCCTATGCCATGGTGGTGTAGAGACATGGCATGCCGGTAGTGGGACCAAGTGAAGAAGTAATGCGGGTGATGATGGAGGCGGTGGCTCGAGCAATGGCCTTAGCTCGGGATCGGGTGATCGGTCCATCTGAACGAACTCTAAGAGCCTCGTCCTCTTCGTCTATGGTCAACGTAAAAGGGGCATCCAAGGGCGCATCAGCCAGGCTTGAAGATATAATATCAAAGGCCACGGTAGAAGGAAACTCAGGTTGTTCTTGCTAAAATATCTACCGAGATTCTCAAGAACAAACCAAGTTTTGTCTTTTGTGAAGGTAAAACCAACTCTCGGGATCCAATCTAAACTTGAAAGCTCGGTCTTTCATCATTTAAACCACAACCTTTAATCAATCACCCTAGAATCGCAAGGGTTTTAGCCAATAACACACATAATCAAATCAAGATTGAAATATGAAATCAACAAACCTAAGTAATCAATAAAAGTAAAAACAAGAGCAAGAAATACTTAGCAAAGGTCTTCAATATCCAAAACTGAATGAAAGTAGAAATAAAGACCCGGTCGTGTGTTCCCAAGCAAAAAAGAATCTAAAAACTAGGTATTTCTCAAAGAAACTGATAGCATGTAATATAGTCCATATTTTGGGATTGGTTTAGACATTTATCTTCATAAATTTGCATATATCGATGTATATTCTTTGATTATATAGCTATTTTGTCTACCTTTGCGGGAATCGAGGACTAAACCTAGTTTCGTTGTAATTGTAGGAAAATCACACGCTTTGGACCGAAATGGAGCTAAGGAAGCTAAGGAGTCATTGGAGCTACATTTTGGAGCATTGTGGAGTTATAAGAAGAGCTCAAGAAGCATGAAAATGATTTGGAAGATTAATTTTGGATCAGATTAGAGAGATTCACTCTCAGCTGAGACTCACCTCGGTCAGCTACAATACCACCTCGACCGAGGTGATCTTTAGGAGCGTCTGGTGTTAGCATGAAATATTGTGATATTTTAGGCACGTTTTCTAAGTGTATTTGATTCATATTGATAGTCTTTGATTTAGCATTGTTGCATTTGTGAGCTAGTTTGCCTATATTGTCGATATGGATGTCTACACTAGCTTTATGTTGATTATAGGTGATTGAGAGTCATTTCCGAACGGAATCGAGCAAAGAAGAGTTGATTGAGTATGTCCATGGATTGAGGGCATTATTAGGAGCAAAATGGAGTTCAACTTGAGGAGTGCACGAGGCTAGGGAAGAATCACGTTCTTGCCCTAAACCACGCTCTAAAATACGGCCGTACTACAAACCACGTTTAGTTCCACGGCCGTGGAACCTTGTAAAGAGAGGCGTGATGCATTCCAGTAACTATTATGGTCGTGGAAACCATGGTTCAAACCGTGACACTTTCCACGCTCTAAATTACGGTCGTGGAACCTTCCACGACCGTGATCTTGGCGATCTTTTTCGCCACATTTTGAAGCCACGATCTTTTGAAGATTGGGCCGGGCCGATATTTTATCTTGCCCTATAAAAAGACGGACGAAGAGAAATTCCGTCACCTCGCTTTAGACCTTGGCTTACACCTTCTTAGAGGCATTTACACCTTGTTGGAGATCAAGGTTCGTGCTTGGATTCGCCCTAATCTCGCACTTTTGGTGGAGATTGCTGTTGAGATTTCCGTATTGGCGGAAGATCGAAGTTTTTGGAAGATTGTTGCAAGAAGATTTCTCTTCTTGTTTAGGTTTGATTTAGAAGACGGATTGACATCCTGTTCTTCCTTCTTTCCTAAGATTGTGTTTGGTTGCCTTATTCTCAATCTATTGACAATATTTGTTCTTGATTGTGACTTTGAGATTGGTTTGAAGTTTATTGAAAGTTTTTGGAAGTTTTCATCTTTCAATCTTTTAATCTTTGAATTTGATATCAACATGACTGTTATTGGCTAAAAACCCTTAACAATTCTAAGGTGAAGGGTTGATAGTTGTGGCTTAGATGATGATAGATCGATCGTAAACAGATTAGACCCTGAGAGTTAGAGAGAATCGTCGACGTACCCTAAATCACGGTTTGTTCTTGAGTTCCACGGCCGTGGAGTCTCAAGATCTTCCCGTAATTTCCCTTAAGTTTACGAACCTGCTTTTACTTTAATCCAAAGTTAAAGATTTGCTTTAACTTAGTTTAGGCTTGCCTTTTCTAGGTGGTAGTGAAGCCTCAACAACCTCTACCTCGATTGTGAGTGTCACAACCGTAATCGGTTTAGTTAGTCTTGATCCTTGGATTACAAGTTTGGGTATTTGACATAAATTCTTACCTTTAGAATCTTTCTGTATTGAAGCTTCAACAACCTGTATAGAGAGTGTCTTGTAGGTGAGTCATATAAGGTTTTTGGAACTTCACCGTACGATTACCTTACATTAGTATACCTTTGCATATCTCAACTCTGTCTTTATATCATTAGTATATCTTGAATCGATTGCCACAACTGGATACTTGGATCTTTAGGATTGTTGTTTTCCCAATATTTGCAAAAACTCTCATATTTACTCGCTTGATAATCTGCAATTGAATTTGTTCCCACCCAAATCCCTGTGTTCGATACTCTGGAATTCTTGCTTAACTACGTCGATCCGTACACTGCGGGTTCGCTTACTTGATTCTAGTTTTATAAATTTAAAGCTTATTTGCACGCATGTTTAGGGGCGAACATCTGGACCGAGGCGAAGTGATGACCGGACATGAGATCTTTAGGTTTAGCTAAGATCTTCTATTTTTGGAAAGAGAATATCATATATTTTTGGATGGATTTGTGGAAGGAAGAATATCTTTTGGCTGATTTATTTGAGAATATATGGAGATATATTTTAAGGAAACTATCTTTTTAAGATATTTTATCTTTGAAAGATAATTCTCCTATATATATGGGCTGATTTTCTGGAATTCAACTATCTCGGAAATTCCGATTAAGAGGAGAATAGTTCTCTAGAGTTGAAGGAAGTTTTGAAGGAAGTTTTGAAGGTTCAAGATCAAGGAAGGGAGGAATCTAGTTGAAGTTGGCTTTGAAGGAAGTTTGTAAGATTTTCTTAGTTGGTTTGGTTTGTTGTCTTTTCTAATTGTGATTGAGGAACGCCGATTGTTTGTTTTTGTTTGATCTAGTTATTGAGACCTTTGTGTTAAGGTTTTCTTGTCTGAATATTGATTCCTTTCTTATATATTTGATATTTGTTATCATGATGATTGTTGGCTAAGTTATTTATGCGATTCTAGGGTGATTGGCTGAAGGTTGTGGGAAAGATGATGATAGAATGATCTTAACCCTAGTGGACCCTGAAAGCTCGAGCCTTTACCTTAACTGACGAACACCTCAGTCAGTCATAGAACATCTCGACCGAGATGGGATTCTAACTGAGCGAGACGAGCCCTCTTCTGATCCTTATCTGAGTTGAGGTTTCAGTTTGCCAAATCCTATCCTTGTTATACCTTTTCTGGTTCAACGCAAGCCTAGGATGAGACTTACCCGATGATTCCTCTGTTTGTTTACCCAAGATCATGAGTGTAGGTAATAAAGGTTTATCCTTTATTGGGGTTTGAGTGTGCCTTCATCCCATCTTTGAGAGTTAACCCGAGACTTACCCAGTAAAGGTTGATTATGTCCCCTTGGGTGGTGTGTTGGTTTGAGATTATGGTTCCTTTCCTTAGTACCTTGAGAATTACCTGGTAAAAGGATTTATTCGTACCTTAGAAACACTTTCCCTTTGCAAACCTCAGCTTTGTCCACATTATCTTTTGAGATCTTGAGTCGGAACCATAACTAGATGTTTTAATCTCTAGAATCCGCATTCCCTTTATCTGACTTTTATATCATCTTTGATAGCTTTGATTTGTTGCTCGTGTTTGTTATTTGACAACCTCAATTACCGATCTTTGTTTCACCATAGTGCTTGTGTTCGACCCTGGAATTCTTGCTTTTATTACAATCGATCCGTACACTGCGGGTTCGCTATTTGCAATTATTCATTGCATAAATATTAAAGCTTGCACACACCTTTTGGAGCGAACAAGCATTTGGCGCCATTGTCGGGGACTTGGTTAAGACCAAGTTCGGTTTCGGTTGTCTTTCAGGGCTATTGTCCTTGTTGCTATTGACCACTTTACTTGAGTGATTTCGCAGGATCTTTCCTTAGGTTTATGCGAAGAACTCATGCTTGAAAGGAAATCGTTCCTTACGATCCCGAACCAGAAAAGACCTACAAGCAAAGATTGAAAGAAGCTAAGATGGTCGATCAAGACAATCGCAATCTTTAAGCCGAATTGAAGAAGACATTGGAACAACTATGCCTCAGTAAAGAAAAACTACAGCAAGAAATATACGAGACTCGCACAAGAACTGAAGGAATTGAAGCTGATATGGCCGCTCTAAGGGCTCAATTTCTACCTCAACCGATCCCAGATGCTCGATCGAGGCAAGACCCAGTCCTAGTTGCCCCGGACGAGATACAGCCACCACCTCGGATGCCAGTCCGAGTTGTTCTTTTTGTTGGAGTTCCACGAACCCTAGGACAAAGGATGGACCCCTATCAGCAAGTCAGGCGTCTAGGAGTCAAACTAGGAGATCCAGCTGAGCAAGATTATGAACTTAGACCTCAAGTTCTAACCATGATTCGGCAATGTCAATTTGGATGTTTGGAGAGAGAGTCTCCGCATCAGTATTTGCAAAACTACGAGATTCTTATGGAGACTTTGAGACCTTCAAGAGTGGAGAACAACAATTACAAGTTGAAGCCTTTCTACTTCTCTTTGAAAGACAAGGCGAAGCGCTTGGTATCAATCTCTTCCGGCTGGAAAAATCAACACTTGGGAAAGATGACAACGGAGTTTCTTACTAAATTCTTTCCCCTTCAAAGACCGCTGAATTGAGAGGCAAGATCAATGCTTTTATTATGAAGGACAAAGAAAGTTTGTCCAAGTCATGGGAGAGGTTCAAAGATCTTTTGTTGGATTGCCCACATCATGGGATTCCGAAGATCGAGTTGCTGGAGATATACTTGGACACACTCAATTCAAGCTCCAATTACTTTCTGCCGGCACTTTCATGGATATGCCGATAGATGAAGCTTGGGATTTCATTAAAAAGCAAGCTTTACACATGGAGAAGTACTCCCACCAAAGAGTTGAAGATGGAGCAACGAGAGTTAGCTTCCAACACACATCATCAAATGGATCTCAACTCACCTCGCTTAGCAATGAAGTGAAAGTATTGAAGGAGCTTTTAGTAGCTCAAATGAAGAAGGAGCAAGATGGTGGATACCAAGGAATAAACAACTATCAAGAGCCGCGGAACAACAATTACAACAACAATAACAGAAACTCCAACAATGATAATTGGAGATCTAATCAACAAAATTCCGATAACCCTTATTCTCATGCTGAAATTACTCTTAACGCCCCGTCTTCTTGTTCTACTCCATTGAGATGCCAGGAGTCTGCATCAAGTTCGTCCCAGCCACCAAAGAAACCAGATGTTGTGTTGGAGGCAATTTTGATCAAGCTCAACGCTATGGAGACATCTATGAATTTATTTTTGAAGACAAAAAGCCTTAGAGCAACAATTTTTCAACAAGGAGAATGAAGCGCCAAGAGATCCTGGGAAGCTTCCAGCAAGGATAGAGAGCAACCCAAAGGGACAAATTATGGCTATTACAACACATAGTGGATTGAAGACTGCAGATTTAATACCTCGGTCGAGCCCCGACCAGATGAGGAACACCTCGGACCAAGATCAGACGAGGAACACCTCGGTCGAGGTGCCAACAGAGATGGAGCCCTAGAAAGCAAAAGAAAAATCTAAAGTTTATGTTCCACCTCCTGCTTATAAACCACCACTCTCGTTCCCTCGGTCAAGGGCGCGGACACATCTAGACAAGCACTTTGGTAAGTGTCTTGACCTTTTGAAGAAGCTACATATTAACATCCCTTTCATTGATGCCACTCTAACGATGCCCGCCTATGGGAAGTTTCTTAAAGAAATTTTATTAAGGAAGAGAAAGCTGGAGGATTTTGGTGAATTAAGGATTACATCTAGATCTTCTTAGCAACATATTAACATCCCGGTTCGTTTTACATTCTCATTCAAGTTGGGGATGTAACTTATGATGCATTATGTGATTAGGAGCTAGCGTGAGCATCATCCTACTAGAGCTATGTGAAAAAGTCGGACTTGGAGAGACCAAGCCCGTGAAGATGATGTTATACATGGCGAATCTCTCCATTACCCGTCCCGTCGGTATTTTGGAAGACGTTCCCATCAAGTTAGGTAATTTCTACATACATATAGACTATGTTGTGCTTGACTTTCCCGCAGATTATCCCATTCCCATCATTCTCGGGAGGCCATTTCTAGCAACTTCGGGTTGCAACGTCGATTGTAAGAACGCCAAGTTGAAGTTCAACATTGGTGGAGATCATGCGGAGTTTGCATTGCTGGCTGCAATGAAGGGAGAGCCGCTTGAAGATGACATCTTCAACATCTATGATGAAGAAGACTCGTGAGAATTGGTGAGCTCTATCCTTATT
Organism: Fagopyrum homotropicum; assembly: GCA_033239125.1. Classification (NCBI taxonomy): domain Eukaryota; kingdom Viridiplantae; phylum Streptophyta; class Magnoliopsida; order Caryophyllales; family Polygonaceae; genus Fagopyrum; species Fagopyrum homotropicum. The sequence goes on from BSWB01000004.1 coordinate 75,245,914, forward strand.
AAAGATTCTCTAGAAAAAGTTCTAAGTTTTAGTTTAATGGAGGAAGGTATAGATGTCTTTTGTGATGCAGATGTCCGAAGCTTGGAACAATTGAAAGTAGATCCAGGAGCTAGATTTGATAAACTAATTCAGGAGAAGAAAAGCACGTTAGATTTCGGTTCCAGTTCCAGTACCTCGACTGAGGCACTTTCTGGAGCAAGCGAGGTGTTCTTATCTAAAGAACATCTCGGTCACCCACCTCGGACCCTCACCGAGGTAGCAAGCGAGATGATGTCAACTGAGACTTCTGAAGGTCTAGTTCTTTGATCCCAGTCCACTTCACTGGAAGGAGAAGGCACAGATCTACCTCAGAAAGCACCCCCAGTCCTAGGACTTAAACCACTTCCGAGTCACTTGAGATATGCTTTCCTTGGTCCGGATTCTACTTATCCCATTATTGTTAGTGCTTCTCTTTTTGAAAATGAATTGTCTAAACTGATACATGCGTTGAGGAAACATCGAAAGGCTTTGGGTTATACTATTGATGATCTTGTTGGTATTAAGCCTTCTTTTTGTACGCATAAGATACTAATGGAGGACGATCATAAGACTTTATGGGAACCTCAAAGACGGTTAAATCCGATCATGAAAGAGGTTGTGCAGAAGGAGATTCTTAAGTTGTTGGATGCAGGTATCATATTCCCATATCGGATAGCAAGTGGGTGAGTCCGGTGCATGTAGTCCCCAAGCAGGGAGGGATGACCGTTGTGACAAACAAGAACAACGAGTTGATTCCTACTAGGACCTTTACGGGCTGGAGGATGTGCATTGATTATAGGAAGCTAAACGTGGCCACTCGAAAGGACCATTTCCCGCTTCCCTTCATCGAGCAAATGCTTGAACGATTACCTCATCACTTCCTTTTTTGCAATTTAGATGGTTATAGTGGCTTCTTTCGGATCCTATCCATCCGGATGGTCAAGAGAAGACCATTTTCACTTGTCCATGCGGGACATTCGCTTATCCGAAGAAGCCATTCGGATTGTGTAACGCACCTGCTACTTTTCAGCGTTGTATGATGGCTATCTTTTCCGAGTATATAGAGAAGATCATGGAGGTATTCATCGATGACTTTTCGGTATATGGTTCCTCTTTTGATAACTGTTTGGCTAACCTTTCTCTAGTGCTACAACATTGGGAAGACACTAATCTTGTTTTGAATTGGGCGACGTGTCACTTTATGGTTAGCGAAGGAATTGTTCTAGGACACCTTGTCTACAACCGAGATATTGAGGTCGATCGAGCTAAGATCGAGACTATTGAGAAACTTCCTCCCCTTGTTATGTTAAGGGTGTGCGGAGTTTTCTCGGGCATGTAGGTTTCTACAGGAGGTCCATCAAGGATTTCTCTAAAATCTCTAAACCGCACACAAATCTTTTGAATAAAGATGTTGTTTTTGAGTTTTCGCAGACATGCCTTGATGCTTTAAATAGGATAAAGGAAGCTTTGATTACCTCTCCCATCATTCAACCTCCCAATTGGACCTTGCCCTTTGATATCATGTGTGATGCTAGTGATGTGGCCGTAGGAGCGGTACTTTGACAAAAGAAGGATGGCCGGACCAACGCCATTTACTATGCTAGCAAGACGCTAAATGAAGCTCAACTGAACTACGCCACCACCGAAAATGAGATTTTGGCAGTTGTATATGCTTTTGAAAAATTTTGCTCTTACCTAGTGGGAGCGAAAGTTATTGTTTACACTAACCATGCTGCTATTCGTTACTTACTTGCTAAGAAGGATGCAAAGCCGCGCTTTATTCTTTGGATTCTCTTGCTTCAAGAGTTTGACCTAGAGATTCGCGATAAGAAAGGATCCGAGAATTCTGTTGCGGGTCACCTCAGCCGGCTACCTCCTACCTCGCTCGAGAAGAATGACCTAGCCATTGATGATTCGTTTCCCGATGAGCACTTGCATCTGTTGGAACATTGGATAGAATCCTTTGTTTCACCCCATGATGAAGATGAAGTATGGAGTGAAGACACTTTACATCCTGTTTGATGATGGCATAGGGTCCAACAAGCAACCTTAAACCAAGCGCTTCTTGGGAGGCAACCCAAGGTATTGCTTTCTTTTCCCTTTTCTAGCTTAGTTTTAGATAGTTTGCTTCGTTTTGTTTTTGCATCCTCCTAGACAGGAACTAGGTACTCTCTTAAGAAAGGATTAAAGCTTAGGAGCTATATTGGAATGATAGAAGTTCGAGAAATTGAGAAGACGGAGCTTGACTAAGACACATCTCGGGTGCAGTCATAGGACCTCGACCGAGATGTTCTTGGTCAACCGAGGCGACTAGGTCTGACAATCCACTTTGACACAAGAACATCTCGACCGAGGTGTAATCAAATTCACCGAGGGGTATAAAAGGCGAGACGGTTTCTCACTCCTCCCCTTTTTCCCTATCTACGACCGACGTGGACTGCGGCGACTACTCCCCTCAAATTCCCGATTCTTGCTTGTTTTCCACGTTTCTTGGCTCGAATTCACCGGAGGAAGCAAGAGATTTAGTTTCCAAGCAACGAAAAGCAAGGAAAACGCTTCAATTTGCAGAATCATGGGTATTTCGTTCCAAACCCTAACTCTTCCCTTCTTTTGTCGATTGTAGACATATCTAGCTTTGGTTGCCATAGTTTGTTGCTGAAAAGGATATAAGTAACCCTTGGGAAGCTTTTGGTAGTGATTTTGGGGGGAAAAGCTGACAGATTCAACATTTGCGTTTGAATAGCAGTTCGCCTCGGTCTAGTCAACGGTGTCTCGGCCGAGGTGTTCTTGTGCAACCGAGGTGTTCTTCATCCAGAAACTGAGTAACAAATCTGATCGACAATTGGCCTTGAGAGACAGGCCTAGCAGTTCGCACCAGTTTTCCCCTTCCTCGGCTTCTCCGTTTTCCATTCCGGTGATCCACGAGCGACACCAGAAGGACTATGACCGGATTTGCGGGCATCCCATCATTGCCCCGCGATTCCTTGATGCTTTTGCCTTCGAGTGCCTCCATGTGGCGGAGGACTTGAGGAAGATAATCTCCATGGTTGGTATGGAGGAGTTCATGACTATCAGAGCGCCGGCCTATCTGGAGCCGACGTTAGAGTTTGTAAGTTTAGTGACGTACGTGTCGGAGCATCATGGGATCAAGTACTGGCTACTGAACAGGAACTATGCAGTTTCTATGGATCATTTTAGGGAGATTTCCAGCTTCCCTACACTGATAGTGACAGATTTTCCTTCCCGAGCGGTGACTCGGAGTTTCTAGGGCGAGATTGCCCACATGACAGATCATAGTGACAAGTGGTGGCCCGGAGATTCCCGGGAACGTATTATTTTTCACCTTGCCTTCCGCCTTGCACACCGGATTTTCATCGAGACTTTTCTAGCGCGTATTGAGACGCCCCAAAAGGTCTGACAGGGAGAGATTTTGAGCTTGTTTTGCATGGTGACAGGAGGAGTGCCGGACTTTGCTTCCATGCTAGCAGATGACCTACACAAGACAAAGGGGAAGTCGAAGGGCGATATCTGTTGTGGTGGGCTGGTGACCCACATCGCCACTTCTATGGGACTTGACTTGTCTAGTTGTACACTTGTTGCGGCTACGAAGCCGCTAGGATTGCAGAAGATGATCACTCGACGCATTCTAGTTTCTCGTGGCCTTGGCACGCCCTACGTTGCCATGCCATGGGAGACGACATCTCCACAAGGATTATGTGCTCATCTTAGTTTTCTGTCTTTGATCATCAATATTGGTCTGCTGCTTGGTTCCCTTATATGCAGGATGCTGGAGATGCAGCCGATGATGATGATTAGGGGTATGGAGGAGGAGCTGCCATGGAAACCGGTACTGATACCGGTGGGCCCAGTGTTCCCACCGTTGATCTAGACGACGAGGCAACGGAGGATGAGAGAGCACCACCACCACCACCGCCAACTCAACGCAGATCACGCCGCCGTAGAGATCCCGAGGCCCACCGACGGATTGATGAGTTGACAGATCAGATGATTGACTCCTATACGGCTTTGAGAGTTGACCTCTCCCAGCGTTTTGCTGATGAGCGCCAAGACACTGATGGATGGATGCATCGTATAGAGGAGAGCCAGAATTATCAGCGCCAGATGATGGAGATGCAGTTTCACTAGATGATGGGCTATCAATTCGACCCGACGCAGCATCCCTACATTCCACATCCACCACCGCCGGCTGACGAGGACTAGAGCTTCATGTATTTTCTTTATTTATTATGCAGTTCAGCTAGGTTCGGTGAGTATTATGTTCCTTAGACTTATATTTTACCCATTGGGACAATGTGTCCCAAGTATGGGGTATTTGGATGTATTTATGTGACTTATGTGCTACTATGGCTTGTATGACTCTTTCGGATATTATTGCTTATTTTGCTCTATGTGCTTATCTGTCATTACATGGATACCTACAGGTTTCTGTTTGAGAAAAACGTCAAAAAACAGTTTGAAATAAACATTTTTATGACTCGACCGAGACGTTCATGACCGATCGAGGATGAACACCTCGGATGACGCCAGAACACCTCGACCGAGATGGTTCTTAACTGAAAGATTTTTCGAAACGTTTTGTGCTTCTTTTCTGGATATGACCTCGATGATGATTCTCTTTGCAGATTGGTTTTGAAATCTTTATATGCTCAAAAGGTTTGATGATATGTTTAAGTTGCAAAATGTTTTGTTTGAATTCTAGCATGTTTAATACTTTGTTTTTTTCAAAATTATGTTGGATTTGAAGGTTGACACCACATGATGAGTTCTATCACATTCTATCTGGGATGACTAAGGCATTTCATTCTGTTCTTCTTCTTCTTGATCATGTTTTAGCCCCGTATATACATATTTGCCTCCCTTTACCTATACGGGAATTTGGAAGCAAGTGACGAAAAGCAAGTGAAATTGAAGTTGAGATCTTGGCTGAAAGTGTTAGAAAGAAACAATTAGGTTTGGGGGACGTTGATCTTGATGATGAGTAACCGGTACCCTTCACATCCGGGTGTTTGTGTCTTGCCAAAGTCGGATTGATCGATATTCCTAACGGGTCATGGTATGTGCATCAAGGGTTTGAGGCATCTCGAGAAATTGATGATTGCTGATCTCCTAGGCTTTTGTTATTGTGCACCTCTGTCCATGCATTCCAAAAAGTAAAGTAAAATGAAAATAAGTAAAGTTTATTCGTGGAAGATGTTGCAATTCAAAGAAAGTGAAGTAAGATCCTATTTGTTCGCTTCAAAAACTGTGTGCAAGCTTCAAAATTTATAACCCAAGAAGTATGCTTGATTAATATGCGAACCCGTAGTGTACGGATCAATTGTAATAAAAGCAAGAATTCCAGGGGTCGAACACAGGGACTATGGTGAAAAAAGCATGGAATCAGGTTTTCAAATATTACAAATAACTACAAATTAAAGCAATCAAAGATGATGTAAAAGTCAAGTAAGGGGGAAATGCATATTCAAGGGATTAAAGCATCTAGTTGTGGTTCCGACTCAAGATCTAAAACGATAACGCAAACAAAGCTGAGGTTTGCATAGGAAAGGTGTTTCTAAGATGGGAATAGATCACCGGGTAAGTCTCACTACTCACTATCAAAAACCAAAGCTCCTATTACCGGGTAAGTCTCAAGGTACTAAGGAAAGGAACTATAATCTCAAACCGACACACCACCCAAGGGAATAGAATCAACCTTTACCGAGTAAGTCTCAGGCTAACTCACAAAGATGGGATGAAGGAACACTCAAACCCCAATAAAGAAAAAACCTTTATTACCTATGATAACACGATTTATGACGTAGTTTTAGGTAATCATTTAGATAGAATTCTCACTCATTCATGCATGGTTTAGCACTAGTTCATGACGTTTTGCACTCAATTCATGTACTTTGTCGAGATAGACGTCTACACGGGCTTGTGCGTTGCTTTGTAGGTATTTTGGGAGATTTAGGAGCTAAAACGATACTTTTGAGGATCGTTCGTCAAGATGACACATCCTCGGACGCATTAGGATGCAAATTAAGGGCTAAGAAGGACTCATGGAGCCTTGCCAACACTAGCCATGCACCAAATCACAACTTAATGATCTAAGGCGAAGTTTCTGCACAGAATCACGGTTCTCCGACACTCCACGGCCGTGGAATCACCCGTGGATTTTGCCAGATTCTTGTGACAGCTGTGCCACGACTCTCATGGCCAGCTCATGCAAGTTTGTTATAAAAGTGGTCCTTCATGGGCTGTGAGGGCATCTTGGAGCAGCTCTCCATTATCCATGACTCTCTAACAAAAATATTCTCTCAACAAGAAGTTTTTCTAGGAAGGAAAGTGTCAAAGAGGAAGAAGAAGAGCTCCATTGAAGAGGAGAAGAAGAACACACACCATTGCCACACCTTGATAGATTTTTGTAGTGAAAAATTCCGGATTCTATTTCTAGAGTTGTATGAATCATTTGAACCTTCTTTTGGAAGGATTGTGAGTTACTCTAATTCTATTTTCAGCTTGGTTTTGTTTTAGTTCACTTTTTCATCTCTTTTCCTTCATCATCTTGCAAATGGATGTCATGATTTTATGTTTGTTTGTTTCGATTTCTATTATGAACGTTGTAGGGTAAATTGATGTGGTTCTAGGGTAAGGAAAGAATGGCTATGGCTAGGGCTATGATAGGACGGACTTAGATTTACCTTTGGATGACTTGTGTGTATGAACGTAGTTGCTGTTAGAAATCACGGGTAGTTCTTGTCTGACCACGGCCGTGGTTTAGGTAGAACAAACCGTGATTTTCTCTGGCTCGATGGAACTTGTCTTAGATCTATAGAATGTTGAAATCCTAAGTGTTTGTTGAGTTTAATCTACCCTAGGGTGACCGAGTGTTAATAACTAAGTATTAGGAGAGACTTACCCGGTAATCCTTGCTCTTAGATTCCAAGATAACAAACCTTAGGTAGTGGTGAGCCTAATAAGCCGCCATTGGATTAGGTGTGCTAGGATAGTTGTTTAGGACTTCCCTTTCCAAGACTTACCCGGTAAGGATAGGTTAGACCCCTAGCTAACAATCCGGTTTGATGTAGAATTCCTATCCTTAGGTTCTTATAGACTTACCCGGTGATGAGACCTTAGGAATGGACTAGTTGGACCATGAAACCTTCCCGGTAATTGATCCCAATCTAGAAACGCTAAATCCCAACATATCATAGTCAATCCAAGGAATGAATAGATAGCTTGAGTCCTATGCCATAACCGGAACTTCCAACCCCTAGAATCCGTCTTTTCTTTCTTGGATCATTATCTTGTTTAACTTGTTTATTTGTGTTGATTCTTAGTTTAGTTTGATTGTTTACCTTGCATGAATTGTGATCTTGATTGATCACCAAAAACCAACTAAAAACAATTGAGATTTTCATTTCTTTATTTCTTCCTTTTCTTTCAACCTAGGTCTTTACTAAACTCAATCACAAATCGAATCAATTTCACCTTAGTCTTTGTGTTCGACCTCGGAATACTATCCCTTCTACAAACGTCCCGTACACTGCGGGTTTCGCTAGGTAGTTAGGATTTAGTTCGAGTTATAAATTTAAAACCCATTTGCGCATCACGATTTTAGCGTAACAAGTTTTTGGCGCCGTTGCCGGGGACTAGGTCTAGATTGAGTCATTTTTGTGATTGTTTCTAGTGTAGATCTTTCTTGTTGCTTTTGATCTCTTTTTGGTTTGTGTCTTTGCTTTTCAGGACATCTCTTACTCTTTAGGTGTATGCGAAGATCTCGTAGCAAGGATTTAGCTCCATTCGATCCCGAACCGGAGAAAACCCTTCGATCTAGATCCAAGAGTATTAAAAAGGGAAAAGAGATGGCCGGAAGACCCCTCCAAGCTGAATTGGATGAAGCCTTAGAGCAAATAAGTATAAGAGATGAGCTCTTGGAGGAAGAGAGGAGACTTGCCAATGAGAGACAAGAGGCAACTAGGAGGGAGATTGATGAGATTAGGCAAGCCCTTGTTCAAGGAGAGCTTAATCGCCGACAACCTCCACCTCCTCCACCACAACCGCAGCCGGCGGCTAATGTTAGGGTTGTGCCCATTGCCATTGAAGAGCCACAAACCCTAGGGAGACGTATGGATCCGGCACAAAGAGCACACCGTCCGGGTGTGAACTTAGGAGATCCCGCAGCCCACAACTATGAGCTCCGCCCTCAAGTTCTACAAATGATCCGGCATAATCAATTTGGATGGATGGAAGGAGAGTCTCCTCATCAACATTTGATGAATTATGAGATCTTGATGGAGACTCTTAGACCGCCAAGATTGGAGAGCAACAACCATAAGCTTAGGGCTTTTTCCTTCTTTCTTAAGGATAAAGACTTGGCTTGGTATCAATCTATTCCACAAGGGCGAGTTGGTACTTGGGAGGAAATGACAACCGAGTTTTTGACTAAGTTCTTCCCACCTTCCAAGACAACCGAATTAAGAGGGAAGATCAATGCCTTCGTAATGAGGGATAAAGAGAGTCTATTCAAGTCTTGGGAGAGGTTCAAAGATCTTCTCCTTGATTGTCCACACCATGGCATACCGAAAATTGAGCTATTGGAGATCTACTTCAAAGGACTTGATGAAGATAGCCAATTCAAGCTTCAATCTCTTTCCGGTGGGACTTTCATGGAGAAGCATGTGGATGATGCTTGGGAGTTTGTGGAGAAGCAAGCTCTAGTGATTGAGAAATACTCCCATAGGAAGAGTGAAGGGAGAAAGGCGGGAGCATATGAGGTGAGTGAAGTCACCACGAGTAGTTTCAAGCTTGACGCCATTAACAACGAGTTGAAGTCCTTGAGGGAGTTGTGTGCTACAACTTTGAAGAACCAAGCAACTCCTCAAGTGCTTCCACAAGCCAACTTGTCTTCCAAGGAGGAGGATGTGAATTATATGGGAAGGGGCAACTTCAACAATTACCAAGGCCCAAGGAGTTTCAACAACAACCGGCAATTCAACAATTACCGGCCCAACCACAACCATCCCGGATTTTCTTACTCTAACCCGGATGGAGCCTTGAACCCTTCCTCCTCCACAAGCACAACCCCACCATCAAGAGCTTCACAAGAACCTCCTCCCGGATTTACTCAACCCTCAAAGGATAGAACCGAAATAATGTTTGAGCAATTGCTTGGAAGGTTGAGTGGTCTTGAGAGCACGGTGACTTCAATTTCTAAGGCTCAAAAGGTTTTAGAAGCACAAGTGTTCCAAAAAGCGGGTGAAGCCCATAGAGACCCGGGAAAGCTTCCCGGAAGGACCGAAGACAACCCAAGAGGCCAAGTGTTGGCTATCACAACAAGGAGTGGGTTGAGTATGAAAGATCCTTTGCCCAAGGACAATGCTAAGGGAAAGCAAGTAGTGGTAGAAGAGGGAAAGTTGCAAGAAGATGGAGGCAAGAGCAAGGATGTAGAGCCAACCTATGTGGCACCGCCTCCATACAAGCCGCCACTACCGTTCCCACAATCAAGAGCAAGAGCTCGTTTGGACAATCACTTTGGTAAAATACCCCATACTTAAGGTTTGCGCGTCCCCGAGCAAATTCCCAACTATAGACTAAGAGATGACATGATTTATGTATGCAGAAAAATGGCAAAATCTTTTTGGGTTTGTGCTTCTAATATTGGATCACCTTCATAGTCATGTTTCATGGCAATGGACAAGCAATTATGTATCAAATAAATGAAAGCATGGAAAGACAATTACACTTAACTTGATAGCATGCAATGAAATGTAAAGATGAAGAAGTCAAGATGATCATGAGTATATCCAATCTAAATCACTTAGTCTTACACACATGCAAGTAGGTCAAAAGGACTTGTAAAATAGAAGGCCAAGAAACGTTGTGATTAGGTGGGAATTTTCTAGGCTATGTGATGCTAATCCGGGAAAGGAACTAAACAACCACAACTTCAAATTTCTTATCAACTTCCCTCAAGTGTATATTTTTTTCTTCATTTTCTTTTCTTTCTTTTATTTTTGAGACAATGGCATTGGTGTGCAAAAGCTGAAACCTTGGTGATTAGCCATTCTCGGGCTTTTTCTATTATTTCGAGATGCATCCACACCGGGCACACATTCCAAAGCTCGTTAGGACTATTGGTTTATTTGACTTTGGCAAGGCACCAACACCCGATTATGTGAAGTGTACCGAGTTACTTGTCATTTAAGCCAATGTCCCCAAGCCTATATTTTTGGCTACACTTTCACAACAAATTCAGCATTTTATGCATGACATTCTTTTCATCAACAACTTCACCCCACACTTGCTTTTCACACACATCACCACACTAGCATGCTCCTATTCCCGGATGGGTCAAAAGAGGTCAAATTTATCTCAATTGAGGTGCTCAAGCAACATGATCAAGATGAAAAGTAGAGGAAAATGAATTGCCTTAATCACTCCTAATTGATGTGCAAGAACTAGCATGCAATTTCGACTTTCAATACTCAATTCATTCTAGGCAAACATCATGATCACAAATCATTCATGGTTTCAAGAGAAGTACTTCAAGTCCACATATACATTCATCAATTTAACACATAAGGCCATCCATAGCCAATCCACAAGACAAGGTTCAATCATTAGGGTCATATCAAAGCCTTAGAAGCACTAAAATTTTTAAAATTTTCTGAATTTTTTTGGATTTTTCGAAATATGTATGTACAATGCAAGACATAATGAAACATGCGACAAAATTAAACTATCCTAGATGCTAATAATGCAAGTGATCATGAAAACCCCACCCCATACTTAGAAACACATTGTCCCCAATGTGGAAACTAAATAAAGAAGTGAAAGAGAGTCCTCACAATGTAAAATCGGTGATGCTTTGGTATTTCGGTTCTCATTGGACGATGATGATGGTGGATGATCGATCAAGGATGGTAGAGAGCTCTTGATGTTCGTTGTGGTGTCGGAACCCGCGCTTGGCACCGCAAGCCGTCCAAGTTCCTCGTCCGCTCCACCCATGCTTGATTGGAGATCATCACTTTCCTTTATACAGAGGAAAAATCGCCCCATAGCCCAGGAAAATCGGCCGATTTTGTGCATGAACAGTCCGATTTTCCTGGGTGCTTTCTTCCTTGTCCATGTGCTCGGATCTTGTACCTTAAATGGCTCCATGAGGTCTTCACATGACCCCCAACATCTCATAACTCATGACAATCAACAAGATCTAGCACCCAAAAACACAAAAGAAGAACAAAGCACACCAAGAGTGAGATTAAACAAAAGCAAGAAAAAGAAAGGGAAAAACATGTACCAATGGGTTGCCTCCCATTAAGCGCTTCTTTAAGGTCATTAGCTTGACCAAATTCAGGAGCGTTTCAATCAAGGTGAAGCGGGGCAATCACTTCCACCGGGGCTTCCGGGATGTACTTCTTCAAACGGTGCCCATTCACCTTGAAGTCACCACAATGATCTCCTCCTATCTCCACCGCTCCATGAGGAAAGATCTTCTTCACCATATATGGCCCGGTCCATCTTGATTTGAGCTTTCCGGGGAAGAGCCGCAGCCTCGAGTTGAAGAGAAGCACCAAGTCACCTTCATTTAACTCCTTTGGAAGGAGGCGCTTGTCGTGCCACCTTTTGGTCAGCTCCTTGTAGATCCGGGCATTCTCATAAGCATCCAACCGGATCTCCTCAAGGGCGTTCATGTCTAGCAACCGCTTCTCTCCCGCCTCCTTGAGGTCAAAATTTAGCCACTTAATGGCCCAATAAGCTCTATGCTCCATCTCTACGGGAAGGTGGCAAGACTTGTCATAGACCAACTTGTAAGGAGTGGTGCCAATTGGTGTCTTGAAGGCGGTCCTATATGCCCACAAGGCATCATTGAGCTTCATATCCCAATCCTTTCTCGTCCTTGATACCGTCTTCTCAAGAATGGCCTTGATCTCCCGGTTGGAGATCTCCACTTGGCCACTTGTTTGGGGATGGTAAGGTGTTGCCACCTTATGAGTCACCCCATACTTAGCCAAAAGTGCCCCAAAGTTCCTATTGGTGAAGTGCTTCCCTCCATCACTTATGATCACCCTTGGTGTTCCAAACCTAGGGAAGATCACTCGGTTGAAGAACCGCACCACAACCTTGGCGTCATTAGTAGGAGAGGCGATCGCCTCCACCCATCTTGAAACATAGTCAACCGCCAATAGGATGTAGAGGTTGCCACATGAAGAAGGGAATGGCCCCATGAAGTCCACACCCCACACATCAAATATCTCTACCTCTTGTATGTTGTTCAAGGGCATCTCATTCCTCCTTGAGATGTTGCCCGTCCTTTGGCAAGCATCACAAGCTACCACAAAGCTTTGCACATCCTTGAACAAACTTGGCCAAAAGAAACCCGATTGCAACACTTTAGCACATGTCTTGTGCGAGCTAGCATACCCTCCACATGGCAAGGAATGGCAATGCCGGATCACACTCTCCACCTCATCCTCCGGTATGCATCTCCTAAACATTCCATCCGGCCCTCTTTTGAACAAAAGTGGCTCACTCCAATAGTAGTGCCTCACATCCTTGAAGAACTTCTTCCTTTGGGCATATGTTAATCTGGGAGGCACTTCCTCACACACCAAGTAGTTCACAATGTCGGCGTACCATGGCTCACTTCCCCTAGACACTTGGAACAAGCATTCCTCCACCATTTGCAATTGCTCATCCCGGAATGAGTCATCAATCGGGATGTCATCTCTCTCAATCTCTAAAGGAGGTATTCTACTAAGGTGATCCGCCACGGAGTTCTCGGATCCCTTCTTGTCCCGGATTTCCAAATCGAACTCTTGAAGAAGAAGGATCCACCGAATCAACCTAGGCTTGGCATCTTTCTTTGTAAGGAGGTAACGGATCGCAGCATGATCCGTATAAACAATGACCTTCGCTCCAATAAGGTATGACCAAAACTTCTCAAAGGCATACACTACCGCTAGCAACTCCTTCTCGGTTGTGGCATAGTTAAGTTGGGCATCATCTAGCGTCTTGCTAGCATAATAAATGGCATGAGTTCGCCCATCTTTCCTTTGCCCCAAGACAGCCCCAACGGCTACATCGCTTGCGTCACACATGATCTCAAATTGTAGGCTCCAATCCGGAGGTTGCATGATGGGTGCGGAGATCAAAGCGTTCTTCAACCTACAAAAAGCCTCAAGGCAATCTTTGGAGAAAACAAATTCAACATCCTTCATTAGTAGGTTAGTAAGGGGCTTAGAAATTTTAGAGAAGTCTTGAATAAACCTCCGGTAGAAACCGGCATGCCCTAAGAAACTCCTTACCCCTTTCACCGAGGTAGGTGGTGGCAACTTCTCTATCGTTTCAATCTTGGCCCTATCAACCTCAATGCCACGGTTAGACACCAAGTGTCCTAACACAATACCTTCACTTACCATGAAGTGGCATTTTTCCCAATTTAAGACAAGATTTGTCTCCTCACATCTTTGCAATACTAAGGACAAGTTAGCCAAGCAATCATCGAAAGAAGAATCATAAACAGAGAAATCATCCATGAACACTTCCATGATATTTTCAATGTATTCCGAAAAAATAGCCATCATACACCTTTGGAAGGTGGCGGGTGCATTACACAACCCAAATGGCATTCTCCTATATGCAAAAGTACCCCATGGACATGTAAAGGTTGTTTTCTCTTGGTCATCGGGGTGGATAGGGATTTGGAAGAATCCGCTATAACTATCTAAGTAGCAAAAATGAGAGTGTTCAGCTAATCTCTCTAGCATTTGGTCAATGAAGGGGAGAGGGAAGTGATCTTTCCTAGAGGCCATGTTAAGCTTTCTATAATCAATACACATCCTCCATCCCGTAACCGTCCTAGTCGGGATTAGTTCATTGTTCTCATTGGTTACTACGGTCATCCCACCCTTCTTAGGTACTACATGAACGGGACTAACCCACTTACTATCCGAGATAGGGTAGATAATTCCCACATCTAGCAACTTAATGATTTCCTTTTTGACTACCTCTTTCATTATGGGATTCAATCTTCTTTGATGTTCAATAGAGGGTTTATGATTATCTTCCATCATTATCCTATGCATGTACAAAGATGGTTTGATGCCAACAAGATCATCAATGGTGTATCCTATTGCCTTTCTATGCAGTTTCAATTCATTCAACAATCTATTAAGCTCATCATCATTCAAAGATGCATTCACAATCACCGGATAAGTAGAATTTGAACCAAGGAAAGCATACTTTAAATGAGAAGGAAGAGGTTTAAGATCAAGTTGAGGAGGACCTTTTTCGGTTGGAGACGATCCATACAATGTAGGTTGAGATGATTACAAAGCCATGGAAGCCTCCTTGAAGTCCCTTGATGATTGCTCATACTCAAGTGGTTGATGCTGAAAAGACTCAGGAAAATCGGTCCAAGAAGAAAAATCGGACGATTTATCTGAGGGTGGGTCGATCTGAGTTTCTGTTTTGGCAAAACTGGCTGAAATTTCAGCACAAGTACAAAAATCGGCCGATTTTTTCCCTTTAGTCCGATTTTTCTGGCAGTTTTCCTCTTCTTCTAGCACTTCAAACCCAACACTTGGTAGCTCGTCCAATGCATTCAAGGCCTTGATTACTTCATTGCTACTCTCCTAAATTCCTTCTTCCATCAAGCTTGAGCTAAGAACTCTCTCAAGTGGATCCTTGAGCAAGATTGAGCTCACAACCTCTCTAGACTCCTCTTCTTCAACTATGTTGAATATATCCTCATCAAGGGTTGGCCCTTTCATCATTGTGGACAACTTGAACTTGATGTTCTCTTCTCCAATGTTGAAGGAGAGAGTCCCATTCTTGCAATCCACTAGACATCCGGAAGTAGCTAGGAAAGGTCTCCCCAAGATGATAGGAACCGGATAGTCCGCCGGGATATCCAAAACAACGAAGTCTATGGGCACATAGAAATTCCCTAATTGCACCGGGATGTCTTCCAAGATCCCAACCGGATTAGTGATTGAGCGGTCCGCCATGTAAAGGGTCATCTTGACCGGCTTTGGCTCTCCTAGCCCAACCTTGTTGCAAAGTGCAAGCGGGATGATGCTTACACTTGCCCCAAGATCACATAGGGCGTCATACTTCACTTCTCCTACTCCGATTGGCACACAAAAGGATCCCGGATCCCTTAGCTTGGGAGGCATCTCCTCCTTCATCGTTTGAATCAACTCCGATGATCTCTTAGTCATCCTTATCTCACCATACTCCTCCAACTTCCTTTTGTTGGAGAGTATTTCCTTCAAGAACTTTCCATATGCCGGCATCCCTAAAATAGCATCCATGAACGGAATGTTAATATGCAATTTATACATTAGTTCAAGGAACTTACCAAAATGATTGTCCAAGCGAGCTCTTGCTCGTGATTGAGGGAACGGTAGTGGTGGCTTGTATGGGGGCGGTGCTACATAGGTTGGCTCTACATCTTTGCTCTTGCCTCCATCTCCTTGCAAAGTTTCTTCTTCATTCACCACTTGCTTCCCTTTAGCATTCTCCTTGGGCAAAGGATCCTTCATGCTTAACCCACTTCTTGTTGTAATAGCCAACACTTGGCCTCTTGGGTTTTCTTCGGTTCTTCCGGGAAGCTTTCCCGGATCTCTATGTGCTTCACCCGCCTTTTGGAAAACTTGTGCTTCCAAAACCTTTTGAGCCTTTGAGATAGAAGTCACCGTGCTCTCAAGACCACTCAACCTTCCAAGCAATTGCTCAAACATCATTTCGGTTCTATCCTTTGGAGGTTGAGTAAATCCGGGTGGAGGTTCTTGTGAAGCTTTTGGTAGTGGAGTTGTGCTTGTAGAAGTGGGAGGGTTCAAGGCTCCATCCGGGTTAGAGTAAGAAAACCCGGGATGGTTGTGGTTGGGCCGGTAATTGTTGAATTGCCGGTTGTTGTTGAAGTTCCTTGGGCCTTGGTAGTTGTTGTAGTTGCCCCTTCCCATATAGTTCACATCCTCCTCCTTGGAAGATAGGTTGGCTTGTGGAAGCACTTGAGGGGTTGCTTGGTTCTTCAAGGTTGTAGCACACAACTCCCTCAAGGATTTTAGCTCGTTGTTGATGGCGTCGAGCTTGAAGTTGCTCATGGTGACCTCACTCACCTCATATGCTCCCGCCTTTCTCCCTTCACTCTTCCTATGGGAATACTTCTCAATTACTAGAGCTTGCTTCTCCACAAACTCCCAAGCATCATCCACATGCTTCTCCATGAAAGTCCCACCGGAAAGGGATTGAAGCTTGAATTGGCTATCTTCATCAAGTCCCTTGAAGTAGATCTCCAATAGCTCAATTTTCGGTATGCCATGGTGTGGACAATCTAGGAGAAGGTCTTTGAATCTCTCCCAAGACTTGAACAAACTCTCTCTATCCTTCATCACGAAGGCATTGATCTTCCCTCTTAATTCGGTAGTCCTGGAAGGTGGGAAGAACTTAGTCAAAAACTCGGTTGTCATCTCCTCCCAAGTACCAACTCGCCCTTGTGGAATAGATTGATACCAAGCCAAGGCTTTGTCCTTAAGAGAGAAGGAGAAAGCCCTTAGCTTATGGTTGTTGCTCTCCAATCTTGGAGGTCTAAGAGTCTCCATCAAAATCTCGTAGTTCATCAAATGTTGGTGAGGAGACTCTCCTTCCATCCCTCCAAATTGATTATGCCGGATCATTTGTAGAACTTGAGGGCGGAGCTCATAGTTGTGGGCTGCGGGATCTCCTAAGTTCACACCCGGACGGTGTGCTCTTTGTGCCGGATCCATGCGTCTTCCTAGGGTTTGTGGCTCTTCAATGGCAATGGGCACAACCCTAACATTAGCCGCCGGCTGCGGTTGTACCACCGGTGGTGGAGGAGGTGGAGGTTGTCGGCGATTAAGCTCTCCTTGAACAAGGGCTTGCCTAATCTCCTCAATCTCCCTCCTAGTTTCCTCTTGCCTCTCATTGGCAAGTCTCCTTTCTTCCTCCAAGAGCTCATCTCTTAGCCTTATTTGCTCTAAGGCTTCATCCAACTCAGCTTGGAGGTTTCTTCCGGCCATCTCTTTCTCTTTTCGGATGTTCTTGGATCTAGATCGAAGGGTTTTCTCCGGTTCGGGATCGAATGGAGCTAAATCCTTGCCACGAGATCTTCGCATACACCTAAAGAGTAATAGATGTCCTGAAAAGCAAAGACACAAACCAAAAAGAGATCAAAAGCAACAAGAAAGATCTACACTAGAAACAATCATAAAATGACTCAATCTAGACCTAGTCCCCGGCAACGGCGCCAAAAACTTGTTACGCTAAGATCTTGTGATGTGCACGCAATAAGTCTTAAATTTATACTCGTTATATTTATCCTAACTCCTAGCGAACCCGCAGTGTACGAGACGTTTGTAGAAAGGGTAGTATTCCGAGGTCGAACACGAAGACTAAGGTGAAATCGAGTCAAACAATGATCAAAGATAGGGTGAATCTAGACTAAGATAAGATGAGAAACAAAGAAAATGGAAAAACTCAATGTTTTTGTTTGGATTTTGTGGTGATCAAACAAAGATCACAAGTCAAGCAAGATAATAAAACAATTAACAACTCAAGATAACAATCGAACAAGTAACACAAAGCACAAGTATATGATCAAGAGAGAAAAGTAGATTCTAGAGGTCAAGATTTCCGGTTATGGCATTGGACTCAAGGTTCTAAGGATTCTAAGGACAAGCTGTGGTATTTGGGAAAGAATGTTTCACTAATGGAAGCAATTACCGGGTAGGTCTCTCACTTTACTAATCCCGCATCAAACTCCTATTACCGGTTAGGTCTCAAGGGGTTAGAGTAAGGAATTCCACACAAACTAGATACTACTTAGGGGGTAACCCTCTCCTTACCGGGTAGGTCTCGGAATAGGGGAATCTCAAGCAATAATCCTAGCACACTCGATCCAATAGCGGCTTATGAGGCTCACTACTACCTAGCATTCATCATCTTAGGTATCTAAGGTCGGAAATCATCGGGTAGATCTCTTCCCTCACTTAGATTGGTAGCATTAGGTGATACTAAGCTAAATTAGGCTTAATAAACACTAGGATTTAACAACCTAACATCCCAATCATACAGATTCAGTACTTAGAAAGCAACAGAAGAATAAATCGGGTGGATCTTAATATAAATCGGCCGATCTTCATGATGAACAGCCCGATTTTTCTTCCTGGAATGGGTTTCGTGCATACAAATCATCCTAAACTAACATATAAGTCCATCCTATCATCACCCAAGTCATAACCATCAATCCATCACTCTAGAATCACAATAAACTAGCCAATAATATGCATATCAAGATTCAAAATCGACAAACAAGCATTCATGGTGTTCATAGATGAATAATGAAAGATGAGCAAGCAAAATCAATAAATCTCAGCCAAATCCAAGTTGTAGCAAGACTTACAAACTCTTAAATGAAGATCCAAAACGTTCCTAACAATCCTTGCAAAAGTTCTTCAATCCAAGACTACAAAAGCAACTCAAAATCACTCACAACCTCACTATTCTCTTACAATGGTGTTCTTCTTCTTCCTTCAATCTTTTAGAGCTTTTCTTCTCCTCCAACCTTCCTCCAAAATCAATGAGCTGTGAATGAGACTGTGGGAGAGGAGAGATGCTCAGCAACCACCTGAAGGACCACTTATATTCTCCACCAAGAGCAAGGACGGACAAGAGATCGTGGGACACGTGGCTTAAGTTGTCAAAGCCTCAAAAATCGACCCAGCAGGAGAAAATCGGCCGATTTAGCTGCTTGTTGGTCCGATTTTCTTCAGCAGAAAGGTGCTATGATCGTCTAGCCATGAGTTGATTCATTGCTTGCACCAATAGTGGTCTTTGTGTCCCTTGTTGCTCCATTTATGCTCCTCCTTAGCCTTGGATGTGTACCATCATGAGGCTTGGCCCTCAAATGTATCGGTTAATGTCCAAAAGACCCCCGAAATACTTACAAAGCAACGCACAAGTCCGTGTAGACGTCTATCTCGACAAAATATGCGAATTGAGTGCAAACGTTGCGAATTTGTGCTAAATCATGCATGAATGAGTGATGAATCTATCTAAATGATTACCTAAACCTAAGTCATAAATCGTGTTATCACACCGCCTCCATACAAGCCGCCACTACCGTTCCCACAATCAAGAGCAAGAGCTCGTTTGGACAATCACTTTGGTAAGTTCCTTGAATTAATGTCCAAATTACATATTAACATTCCGTTCATGGATGCCATTTTAGGAATGCCGGCGTATGGCAAGTCTTTGAAAGAAATACTCTCCAACAAAAGGAAGTTGGAGGAGTATGGGGAGATAAGAATGACCAAGAGATCCTCGGAATTGATCCAAACAATGAAGGAGGAGATGCCTCCGAAGCTAAGAGATCCGGGCTCTTTTTGTGTCCCAATTGGAGTGGGAGATGTGAAGTACGAGGCCCTTTGTGATCTTGGAGCAAGTGTAAGCATCATACCGCTTGCACTTTGCAACAAGGTTGGGCTAGGAGAGCTGAAACCGGTCAAGATGACCCTCTGTATGGCGGACCGTTCTATCACTCATCCTGTTGGGATTTTAGAAGACATCCCGGTGCAACTAGGGGGATTCTACGTGCCAATTGACTTTGTCGTCTTGGATATTCCGGCGGACTATCCGGTTCCTATCATCTTAGGAAGACCTTTCCTAGCCACTTCCGGATGCCTAGTGGATTGCAAGAATGGAACTCTCTCCTTCAACATTGGAGAAGAGAACATCAAATTCAAATTGTCCACAATGATGAAAGGGCCGACCCTTGATGAAGATGTCTTCAACATAGTCGAGCAAGAAGAATCTCGGGAAGTTGTGAGCTCGATCTTGATCAAGGATCCCTTGGAGAAGGTTCTTACCTTAAGTATGATAGGGGAAAGTGTCGAGGAAGCTTGCAATGAGGAGATCAAGGCATTGGAAGTATTGGAAGAGGAGCCAAGAGCTGGATTTGAAGGCCACGAAGAGGTGTTGAACAACTGCAAGTTCCACGGCCGAGATTTATTTTCCACGGCCGTCAAACTTTCTGGACAACTCCGGGAAGCAAGCTTAGCAAGAACCACGGCCGTGGAAGTTGAGCAAACCGTGTTTCCAGCCGTGGTTTTCCCTAGACCAGTCCTTGATGATGGTCAAGCTCTTAGGAGCCATGAGGAGTCTTCATTTGCTTTGGATTCATCTCATCCAACATTGTTTGGATCATCTCCAATCGATAAAGGTCCCCCTCAACTTGAACTCAAACCCCTCCCCTCTCATTTAAAGTATGCTTTTCTTGGTGATAATTCTACATATCCGGTAATTGTGAATGCATGCTTGAGTGATGATGTACTTGCTAAGTTGTTGCATGAACTAAGATTGCATAGGAAAGCCATTGGTTATACTATTGATGATTTGGTTGGCATTAAGCCTTCTTTGTGCATGCATAAGATAATGATGGAAGATAACCACAAACCCTCTATTGAACATCAAAGGAGATTGAATCCTATAATGAAAGAGGTAGTCAAAAAAGAAATCATTAAGTTGCTAGATGCGGGAATTATCTACCTTATCTCGGATAGTAAGTGGGTTAGTCCCGTTCATGTAGTTCCTAAGAAGGGTGGGATGACCGTAGTGACTAATGAGAACAATGAACCTATCCCGACTAGGACGGTTACAGGGTGGAGGATGTGCATTGATTATAGGAAATTGAACATGGCCTCTAGGAAAGATCACTTCCCTCTCCCCTTCATTGACCAAATGCTAGAAAGGTTAGCTCAACACTCTCATTTTTGCTATCTAGATGGCTATAGTGGATTCTTCCAAACCCCTATCCACCCCGATGACCAAGAGAAAACAACCTTTACATGTCCATGGGGTACTTTTGCATATAGGAGAATGCCATTTGGGTTGTGTAATGCACCCGCCACCTTCCAAAGGTGTATGATGGCTATCTTTTCGGAATACATAGAAAATATCATGGAAGTGTTTATGGATGATTTCTCTATTTATGGTTCTTCCTTTGATAATTGCTTGGCTAACTTGTCATTAGTATTGCAAAGATGTGAGGAGACAAATCTTGTCTTGAATTGGGAAAAATGCCACTTCATGGTAAGTGAAGGCATTGTGTTAGGACACTTGGTGTCTAACAGTGGCATTGAGGTTGATAGGGCCAAAATTGAAACGATAGAGAAGTTGCCGCCACCTACCTCGGTGAAGGGGGTAAGGAGTTTCTTAGGGCATGCTGGTTTTTACCGGAGGTTTATTCAAGACTTCTCTAAAATTTCTAAGCCTCTCACTAACCTACTAATGAAGGATGTTGATTTTGTCTTTTCCAAAGATTGTCTTGAGGCCTTTTGTAGGTTGAAGAACGCCTTGATCTCCGCACCTATCATGCAACCTCCGGATTGGAGTTTACCATTTGAGATCATGTGTGATGCAAGCGATGTAGCCGTTGGGGCTGTTTTGGGGCAAAGGAAAGATGGGCGCACTCATGCCATTTATTATGCTAGCAAGACGCTAGATGATGCCAACTCAATTATGCTACCACCGAGAAGGAGTTGCTAGCGGTGGTGTATGCATTTGAAAATTTCCGCTCATACCTTGTTGGAGCGAAGGTCATAGTTTATACGGATCATGCTGCGATCCGTTATCTACTTACAAAGAAGGATGCCAAACCAAGGTTGATTCGGTAGATCCTTCTTCTTCAAGAGTTTGATTTGGAAATACGGGATAAGAAGGGATCCGAGAACTCGGTGGCGGATCACCTTAGTAGACTCCCACCATTAGAGCTTGAAAGAGACGACATCCCAATTGATGACTCATTCCGAGATGAGCAATTGCAAATGATGGAGGAATGCTTGTTCCAAGTGTCTAGAGGAAATGAGCCATGGTATGCCAACATTGTAAACTACTTAGTGTGTGAGGAGGTGCCTCCCGGATTGACGTATGCACAAAGAAAGAAGTTCTTCAACGATGTGAGGCATTACTATTGGAGTGAGCCACTCTTGTTCAAAAGAGGCCTGGATGGAATGTTTAGAAGATGCATACTGGAAGTTGAAGTAGAGAGTGTGATCCGGCATTGTCACTCCTTACCATGTGGAGGCCATGCTAGCTCACACAAAACGTGTGCAAAGGTCTTGCAATCCGGTTTCTATTGGCCTAACTTGTTTAGAGATGTGCAAGGTTTTGTAGCGGCATGTGATGCTTGCCAAAGGACGGGCAACATCTCAAGGAGGAATGAAATGCCCTTGAACAACATCCAAGAAGTCGAAATATTTGATGTGTGGGGTGTAGACTTCATGGGACCATTCCCTTCTTCATGTGGCAATCTCTTCATCCTATTGGCGGTGGACTATGTGTCAAGATGGGTGGAGGCAATCGCCTCTCCTACAAATGATGCCAAGGTGGTAGTGCGGTTCTTCAACCGGGTAATCTTCCCTAGGTTTGGAACACCAAGGGTGATCATTAGCGATGGAGGAAAGCACTTCACCAATAGGAATTTTGGGGCGCTTTTGGCTAAGTATGGGGTGACTCACAAGGTGGCAACACCTTACCATCCCCAAACTAGTGGCCAAGTGGAAATCTCCAACCGGGAGATCAAGGCCATCCTTGAGAAGACGGTGTCTAGGACTAGAAAGGATTGGGCTATGAAGCTCAATGACGCATTGTGGGCATATAGGACCGCCTTCAAGACACCAATTGGAACCACTCCTTACAAGTTGGTCTATGGAAAGTCTTGCCATCTCCCGGTGGAAATGGAGCATAGAGCTTATTGGGCCATTAAGTGGCTAAATTTTGACCTCAAGGAGGCGGAAGAGAAGAGGTTGCTTGATATAAACGCCCTTGAGGAGATCCGGTTGGAAGCTTATGAGAATGCCCGGATTTACAAGGAGAGATCCAAAAGATGGCATGACAAGAGGATCATCCCCAAGGAGTTGAGTGAAGGAGATCTTGTCCTTCTCTTCAACTCGAGGCTAAAGCTTTTTCCCGGAAAGCTCAAATCAAGATGGACCGGGCCATATATGGTGAAGAAGATTTTTCCCCATGGAGCCATTGAGATAGGAGGGGAACATTGTGGGAACTTTAAGGTGAATGGGCACCGCTTGAAGAAGTATATTCCGGGAGCCCCGGTGGACATGATTGCCCCACTTCACCTTGAGTAAACGCCCCCGAGTTTGGTCAAGCTAATGACCTTAAAGAAGCGCTTGGTGGGAGGCAACCCATTGGTAACATTTTTCCTTTTTCGTTTTGTTTTCGTTTCTAGATTTTTCTATCTTTGTGTGTGTTTTGTCTACTTTGTGTGTGTGCTAGAACATTAGTGGCATTGGAAGCCTTGCTTGACATAGGAAGGATGATGATGAACCCCTCATCAATTATGGGTGGAGCGGACGCGGAACTTGGACGGCTAGCGGTGCCTAGCGCGGGTCCCGAAGCTTTGATGGATGCTTAGAGCTCTCTACCATGGTTGATAGGATCATCGAACATTAATTCACTATTGAGCAATCCCAAATACCGTAGCAAACCATTTTTACATTGTGAGAACCTTCTTTCACTCTCTTTACTTGTATACCACATTGGGGACAATGTGTTTCTAAGTATGGGGTGGGGTTTGCATGATCCTTTGCATGATGAGCATCTAGGATAGTTTAAAATCTTCACATGTCTTGCATTGTACATACTTAAATCGAAAATCCCATAAAAATTCAGAAAATTTAAAAATTTTTGTGCTTTCTAGGCTTGGATATGATCCTAATGATGAATCTTGTCTTGTGAATTGGCTATGGATGGCCTCATGTGTTAGGATTAATGAACGCATATGTGGACTTGAAGTACTTCTCTTGAAATACTATGAATGATTTGTGACCATGATGTTTGCCTAGAAAGGATTGAGTAGTGAAGATCGAAATTACATGATAGTTCTTGCATACCATCTACGAATGAATGAGGCAATTCATCTTTCTCTACTTCTCATCTTAATCATGATTGCTTGAACACCTCAATTGAGATAAGTTTGACCTCTTTTAACCCATTCGGGAATAGGAGCATGCTAGTGTGTTGATGTGTGTGAAAAGCAAGTGTTAAGTGAAGTTGTTGATGAAAAGAATATCATGCATAAAATGCTGAATTTGTTGTGAAAAGTGTAGCCAAAAATATAGGTTTGGGGACATTGGTTTAAATGACAAGTAACTCGGTACACTTCACATAATCGGGTGTTGGTGCCTTGCCAAAGTCAAATGAACCAATAGTCCTAACGAGCTTTGGTATGTGTGCCCGGTGTGGATGCACCTCGAAAACTAAGAAAAAGCCCGAGGACGGCTAATCACCAAGGTTTCGGCTTTTGTACACCAATGTCATTGTCTCAAAAATAAGTCAAAGAAAAAGAAAAGAAAGAAAAGATAGAGGAAAATATACACTTGAGGGAAGTTGATTGAGGACAAGAATGTGGAGTTAGTTCCGTTCCCGGATTAGCATCACATAACCTAGAAATCCCCACCCAATCACTACATTTCTTGGCCCTTTTATCTCACAAGACCTTATGACCTATTTGCATGTTTGTAAGACTTAGTGATTTAGATTGGATGTACTCTTGACCTTCTTGACTTCTTCATCTTTACATTTCATGCATACCTTTGAGTTAAGTACAATTGTCTTTCCATGCTTTTATTTGTTTGATGCATGATTGCTTATCCTTTGCCATGAAACATGACTTTGAAGGTGATCCGATAATAGAAGCACAAACCCAAAAAGATTTTTCCATTTTTCTGCATACATAAATTATGTCATCTCTTAGTCTATAGTTGGAATTTGCTCGGGGACGAGCAAACCTTAAGTATGGGGTATTTTGATAACACGATTTATGACGTAGTTTTAGGTAATCATTTAGATAGAATTCTCACTCATTCATGCATGGTTTAGCACTAGTTCACGACGTTTTGCACTCAATTCATGTACTTGGTCGAGATAGACGTCTACACGGGCTTGTGCATTGCTTTGTAGGTATTTTGGGAGATTTAGGAGCTAAAACGATACGTTTGAGGATCGTTCGTCAAGATGACACATCCTCGGACGCATTAGGATGCAAATTAAGGGCTAAGAAGGACTCATGGAGCCTTGCCAACACTAGCCATGCACCAAATCACAACTTAATGATCCAAGGCGAAGTTTCTGCACAGAATCACGGTTCTCTGACACTCCACGGCCGTGGAATCACCCGTGGATTTTGCTAGATTCTTGTGACAGCTGTGCCACGACTCTCATGGCCAGCTCATGCAAGTTTGTTATAAAAGTGGTCCTTCATGGGCTGTGAGGGCATCTTGGAGCAGCTCTCCATTATCCATGACTCTCTAACAAAAATATTCTCTCAACAAGAAGTTTTTCTAGGAAGGAAAGTGTCAAAGAGGAAGAAGAAGAAGAAGAGCTCCATTGAAGAGGAGAAGAAGAACACACACCATTGCCACACCTTGATAGATTTTTGTAGTGAAAAATTCCGGATTCTATTTCTAGAGTTGTATGAATCTTTTGAACCTTCTTTTGGAAGGATTGTGAGTTACTCTAATTCTATTTTCAGCTTGGTTTTGGTTTAGTTCACTTGTTCATCTCTTTTCCTTCATCATCTTGCAAATGGATGTCATGATTTTATGTTTGTTTGTTTGGATTTCTATTATGAACGTTGTAGGCTAAATTGATGTGGTTCTAGGGTAAGGAAAGAATGGTTATGGCTAGGGCTATGATAGGACGGACTTAGATTTACCTTTGGATGACTTGTGTGTATGAACGTAGTTGCTGTTAGAAATCACGGGTAGTTCTTGTCTGACCACGGCCGTGGTTTAGGTAGAACAAACCGTGATTTTCCCTGGCTCGATGGAACTTGTCTTAGATCTATAGAATGTTGAAATCCTAAGTGTTTGTTGAGTTTAATCTACCCTAGGGTGACTTAGTGTTAATAACTAAGTGTTAGGAGAGACTTACCCGGTAATCCTTGCTCTTAGATTCCAAGATAACAAACCTTAGGTAGTGGTGAGCCTAATAAGCCGCCATTGGATTAGGTGTGCTAGGATAGTTGTTTAGGACTTCCCTTTCCAAGACTTACCCGGTAAGGATAGGTTAGACCCCTAGCTAACAATCCGGTTTGATGTAGAATTCCTATCCTTAGGTTCTTATAGACTTACCCGGTGACGAGACCTTAGGAATGGACTAGTTGGACCATGAAACCTTCCCGGTAATTGATCCCAATCTAGAAACGCTAAATCCCAACATATCATAGTCAATCCAAGGAATGAATAGATAGCTTGAGTCCTATGCCATAACCGGAACTTCCAACCCCTAGAATCCGTCTTTTCTTTCTTGGATCATTATCTTGTTTATCTTGTTTATTTGTGTTGATTCTTAGTTTAGTTTGATTGTTTACCTTGCATGAATTGTGATCTTTGATTGATCACCAAAAACCAACTAAAAACAATTGAGATTTTCATTTATTTATTTCTTCCTTTTCTTTCAACCTAGGTCTTTACTAAACTCAATCACAAATCGAATCAATTTCACCTTAGTCTTTGTGTTCGACCTCGGAATACTATCCCTTCTACAAACGTACCGTACACTGCGGGTTTCCCTAGGTAGTTAGGTAGTTAGGGTTTCCCGGTACTAAGGAAAGGAACTATAATCTCAAACCTACACACCACCCAAGGGAATATAATCAACCTTTACCGAGTAAGTCTCAGGCTAACTCACAAAGATGGGATGAAGGAACACTCAAACCCCAATAAAGGAAAAACCTTTATTACCTACACTCATGATTTTGGGTAAATAAACAAAGGAATCACCGGGTAAGTCTCATCCTAAGCTTGCGTTGAACCAGGTAATGTATAACAAGTATATGATTTGGCAAACTTAAACTCTTTACTCAGAATAGGTTCAGGAAAGGTCACCTCGTTCAGTTATATTTCACCCCGGCCGAGATGTTCAATGACGGAGCGAGGTGTTCTAGGGTTAAGTAAAAGACTCGAGCTTTCAGGGTCCTGCTGGGATTAAGATCATTCTATCATCGTCTTTCCCACAACTTTCAACCAATCACCCTAGAATCGCATAAGAAACTTAGCCAACAATCATCATGATAACAATAATCAAACTAATGGGAAAGGAATCAATATTCGAACAAGAAAACCTCAAGAAAAAGGTCTTAATAACTGAATCAAACAATCAACAAACAAGTGTTCCTCAATTACGAATCAGTAAAGACAACAAACCAAAAGTAATCTAAGAAAGTCTTACAAACTCCTTCAAAAGCCAACTCCAACTATGATTCATTCCTTCCTTGAACTTCAATCCTTCAATACTTCCTTCAAACCCTTCAGAAAATCCTCCAATTGTTGGATGCTCTCAGCATGCGATGATCCGAAGATGGCTGAATTGTAGAAAATCCAACCCTTTATATAGGAGAATTATCTTCCAAAGATAAGATATCTTAAAAAGATAATTTCCTATAAAATATATCTCTATCTCTTAAAATAAATCAGCGAAAAATAATATCTTCCTTTCAGAAATCCAGCCAAAAATATAAGATATCCTCGTTCAAAAAATAAAAGATCTCAGCCAAAAATAAAGATCTCGCTGGCGACAGGGTGTTCGCCTCGGTCGGGACGCTCCTCAAGATCACCTCAGTCGAGGTAGTAGTGTAGCTGACCGAGGTGAATCTCAACTGAATGTGAAATCTCTTGAATCTGGTCCAAAGTTAATCTTCTAAATCATTTCCATACTTCCTGAGATCTTCCTTAAGCTCCAGAATATAGCTCCAATGACTCCTTAGCCGCCTTAGCTCCATTTCTTTGCAAAACGTGTCATTTTACCTACAAATACAACGAAACTAGGTGTAGACCTCGATTCCCGCAAAGGTAGACAAAACAACAATATAATCGTAGAATATACATCCATGCATGCAGATTTATGAAGATAAAACGTCTAAATCAATCCCAAAATATAGACTATAATACATGCTATCAAAATACCCCATACTTGTCCCTTGCTTGTCCCCAAGCAAGTTCCAAATCTTATGTACAAGATAGAAAGGATTATAAGACAAAAAGATCAATGAAAAGCATTTCAAAACATTTTTGGTGGTGTGCTCCACTCATAGATCACTCTAAGAGAATGCTTCATGGCAAATAAAATCAAGACATGATCAAAACATTTTATAAATATAAGAAAGTTGTTTATCTTTGCATAAAATCATAGAATGCATATTAAATCATAATTATCGAAATCAATCATGTATAATCCAATTTAAACCACCAAGTCAATCAACAAACTCGAGGTCTCAAGGGCTTCCAAAAGAGGTCAAGAAACGTGTGAGGGTGGGATGTATATAGGGAATGTGGTGCTAGAATCCTGGAAAAAGGATCTTACTTCACTTTCTTTGAATCACAACATCTTCCACCAATAAGCTTTGCATATTTTCGTTACTTTTTGGGATGCATGGACAGAGGTGCACAATAACCGAAGCCTAGGAGATGAGCAATCATCAATTTCTCGAGATGCCTCAAACCCTTGATGCACATACCATGACCCGTTAGTAATATCGCTCAATCCGACTTTGGGAAGACACAAACACCCAACTATGTGAATGGTGCTGAGTTACTCATCATCATGATTGACTTCCCCAAACCTAATTGTTTCATTCTAACACTTACAACCAACATCTCAACTTCACTTTCACTTGCTTTTCTTTGCTTGTTTCCAAATTCCCGGATAGGTAAGGGGAGGCAAATACGTAAATGAGGGGCTAAGCATGATTAAGAAGAAGAAGAGAATGAGAATGAATTGCCTTAATCATCCTAGGAAGAATGTGATAGAACTCATCATGTAGTGTCAACCTTCAAATTCAATATAATTTTGATAAAAACAAGTATTAAACATGCTAAAATTCAAACAAAGCATTTTGCAACTTAAACATATCATAAAACCTTTCGAGCAAATAAAGATTTCAAAACCAATCTGCAAACATAATCATCACTGAGGTGATATCCAGAGAAGAAGCACAAAATGTTTCGAAAAACTCTCAGTTAAGAACTTGCCTCGGTCGAGGTGTTCTGACGTCATCCGAGGTATCTACCTTGTCCAGTTAAGAACATCCCGGTCGAGGTCATAAAAAAAATTTTCAAACCAGTTTTCGACGTTTTTTTCAAACAAAAACCTATATGTATGCATGTAATGGCAGATAAACACATAAAGCTAAGTAAAGCAGAATAAGATCATAAATATCCGATAGAGTCATACAAGCATACACACATAATGTCAAATGAATACATCCAAATACCCCATACTTGGGACACATTGTCCCAATGGGTCAAATAAAAGTCTAGAATCAAAAAACTAACCGGACCTAACTGAACTGCAAAATAAATAAAGAAAGAAAATCCATGCAGCTCTAATCCTCGTCACCCGGTGGCGGTGGTGGATGTGGAACGTAAGGGTACTGGGTCGGATCAAAGGGGCAGCCCATCATCTACTGCTGCTGGATCTCCATCATACGTCTAGTATAGTGTTGGCTCTCTAGCATTTGATTCGTCCAACTCTCAATATCTTGGCGCTAGTCCTCGAAACGCTCATGCATGTCAACAGTCAAGGCTGCGTAAGCATCGACCATCTGATCAGTGAGGTCATCAATCCTCTGGTGTGCCTCGGGATCTCTGAACCTGCAACGTGACATGCGCTGAGGTGGTGGTGGTGGTGGTGTTGCCTCCTCCTCTGTTGCCTCGTCATCAAGATCGACAAGTAGTATATTGGGACCGCCGGTATCAGTACCGGTCTCCATAGTAGCGCCTCCATGAATCTCCTCCTCATCATCAGCTGCAACATCTTTGGCATCCTGCATGTAAGGAAACCAAGTAGAAGACTAGTACTGTTGGTCAAAGACGGAGACCTGAGATGAACATAAGATGCCCTATGGAGCCGTCGTCTCCCATGGCATAGTGACATATGGTGTGCTAAGACCACGAGAAACGAGAATACACCTCGTTATCATCTCCTGAAGTCCAAGCGGCTTCGCAGCCGTGATAGTGTAAATGCAGTCAAATCTAAACCCATAACTTTAGCAACGTGGATCACCACGCCTCCACAGCAGATATCTCCCTTGGACTTTCCCTTGATCCTATGCAAGTCCTCAGCTAACATACCGCCAAAATCAGGCACTCCCCCTGTAACCATGCAAAACCTGCTCAGAAGCTCCCCTTGCGGACCTTCTGGGGTGTCTCAGTACGCGCCAAAAGAGTCTCGCTGAATATCATGTGAGCTAAACAGAAGGCTAAGTGGAAAATGATGCGCTCTCTGGAGTCTCCAGGTCTCCACTTGTCACTGTGCTCCACCACATGGGCTATCTAGCCCCAGAAATCTTGAGCTACGGATAGGGAAGGAAAATCAGTAACAGTGGGGGTAGGGAAGCCAAAGATCTCCCTGAACTGGTACATCGGCACAATATAATTCCGGTTCAGCAACCGGTACTTGATGTTGTTGCATTCTGGCACGTGAGTGACAGAACTCACAAACTCCATGGTCGGCTCTAAGTAAGCCGGCTCTCGAACCTCCATAAAATCCTCCAGTTCCACCATGGATATCATCTTCCTCAAGTCCTCCGCCACGTGGAGGAACTCGAAGGAAGCAACGTATAGGAAACGCGGGGCAACAATAGGGCGCCCGCAAATGCGATCAAAGTTAGCCTAGTGACACTCATGGATCACCGGGACCGTACGTTGTGATGCAGAAGAAAGAGAAGAACTACTGGATCTATCGCTCAAGACCAGCTGGCGATCAGATCTGTTGCTCATGATTTTGACAAATGAACACCTCGGTTGTTCTGACAATCACCTCGGCCGATACATAGCCTACCGGACCGAGGTGAATGGTTGTTCAATCGCACTCTCAGATTTGTATGTTATTTTCCCCCAAATCACTACCAAATGCTTCTTAAGGGGTACTTATATCTTTCTCAACAATAATAAGTGGCAACCAAAGCCAGATCTGTCCTAAATCAGTAGAAGAAGAGGAGTTAGGGTTTTTGGAAGAAATTCCCAAATTCTGCAGAATCGGAGCGTTTTCCTTGCTGATTGATGCTTGGAAATCGATCCTCTTGCTTCCTCTGGTGTAATCGAACCAAAAATCGCAAGAAACGAGTAAGATTTGAAGATTTGAGGGAAAGGCACCGCCGCGGTCGAGGTTGCTGCTGGGAGGGAAAATGAGGAGAGAGAGAAAACCGTCTCGCCTTTTATACCCTTCTTTGATTTTGATTTCACCTCGGTCGAGGTGGTCCCGACCTGACAGAGGTGTCTGACTGGATGTCAGACCTAGTCGCCTCGGTTGCCCCAAGAACATCTCAGTCGAGGTGTTGTGACAAGAACCAAAATGTGTCTCAGTCAGACTCCTTCTTCTCAATTCCTCGAACTTTTGTCCTTCTAGTGTAGCTCCTGAGTTGTAATCCTTCCTTACAAAGTAACTGGTTTCTGTCTAGAGGACGCCAAAATCAAAGCAAAGCAAACTATCTAAAACTAATCTAGGAAAAGGGAAGAGAAAGCAATACCTTGGGTTGCCTCCCAAGAAGCGCTTGATTTAAGGTCGCTAGCTGGACCGTACATCATTCCTTAAACAAGGTATAGCGGTGCAATCTCCTCGACCTGGACTTCCGGTCGGTAGTTCTTCAGCCTATGACCGTTGACCTTAAAGTATCCGCTTGTTTCACCCCAAATCTCAACTGCACCCTAGGGAAAAAAAATTTCACAACATAAGGTCCTGTTCATCTAGATTTCAGCTTACCTGGAAAGAGGCGGAGGCGGGAGTTGAAGAGTTGAATTAAATCTCCTTCTTGGAATTCCTTAGGAATGATGTGCTTATCATGTCATCTCTTTGTTCTTTCCTTGTAGATCTTGGCATTCTCATAAGCGTTTAAGCGCAACTCCTCCAACTCATTGATGTCCAATAGTCTCTTCTCTCCGGCTTCCTTCATATCGAAATTCAACCACTTGATTGCCCAATATGCCTTGTGCTCTATCTCAACGGGTAGATGACAAGACTTCCCGTATACCAAATTGTAAGGGGTGGTACCAATGGGAGTCTTGAATATGGTCCTATAAGCCCAAAGAGCATCGTCCAACTTCATGGACCAATCCTTCCTTGTCCTAGAGACGGTCTTCTCTAAAATTGCCTTTATTTCTCTATTCGAGATCTCGACCTACCCACTAGTTTGAGGGTGATAAGGGGTTGCTACCTTGTGGGTTACCCCATACTTCGATAGAAGTGCTTTAAACTTCCGGTTGATGAAATGTGTCCCTCCATCGCTGATGATGATGCGTGGTGTCCCGAAACGTGGAAAGATAGTTCGATTGAAGAACTTCACAACTACCATGGCGTCATTAGTGGGGGAGGCGATGGCTTCCACCCATCTAGAGACGTAATCAACAACTAGGAGAATGTAGAGGTTCTCTGCGGATGATGGGAAAGGTCCCATGAAATCGACTCCCAATACATCAAAAATCTTAACTTCTTGAATATTTTTGAGTGGCATCTTGTTCCTTCTACACAAGTTCCTTGTTCTTTGGCATGCATCACAAGAAACAACAAACGTTTGCACATCCTTAAATAATGTAGGCCAAAAGAAACCAGAACGTAATACCTTAGAGCACGTCTTGTGAGCGCTAGCATGTCCTCCACAAGGAAGCGAGTGTCAATGCCGTATAACACTAGCAACTTCATCCTCCTGAATGCATCGTCGTAGCACCCCATCCGGACCTCTCTTAAACAGTAGAGGTTCATTCTAGTAGTAGTGGCGTACATCCTTAAAGAATTTCTTCCTTTGAGTGTACGTCAATCCGGGCGATATTTCCTGGCAAACTAGGTAATTGGCAATATCAGCATATAAAGGCTCTTTACTATCAGAAGCTTGGTGGAGCCAGTGCTCCACCAACTGTAAGTAACTCTCATAAGAGAAATCAGGAAGTTTGTTATGCTCAGTTGACAACATCTCGCTTGTTGTCTCGGTCAGTATCCGAGGTGAGTGACGGAGATGTTCTTCAGATAAGAACACCTCGCTTGGTTCAGAAAGTGTCTCGGTCGAGGTATTGGAACTGGGACCGAAACCTAAATTGCTTTTCTTCCCCTGAATTAGCCTCTCAATCTTAGCTCCTAGATCTGCTTTCAATGCTTTTAAGTTCCGTATATCTGCATCACAAGAAACATATATACCTTCCTCCATTAAACTAAAACTAAGAAATCTTTCAAGAGGGTCTTTAATAAGGATAGAGCTCACCAATTCTCTTGATTCTTCTTCATCATAGATGTTGAATATGTCGTCTTCCAGCGGCTCTCCTTTCATTGCAGCAAGCAATGCAAACTCCATTTGATCTGCACCAATGTTGAATTCAACTTGGCGTTCTTACAATCCACATTGCAACCCGAAGTTGCTAGAAATGGTCTCCCGAGAATGATAGGAACGGGATAATCTGCGGGAATGTCAAGTACGACAAAATCTATAGCTAAGTAGAAATTATCTAGCTTGACGGGAACGTCTTCCAAAATGCCCACGGGATGGGTAATGGAGCCATCCGCCATGTATAGCCTTATCTTCACCGGTTTGGGCTCCCCAAGTCCGATTTTCTCACATAGTTTCAGCGGGATGATACTCACGCTGGCTCCTAGATCACACAACGCTTCATAAGTTACATCACCAACTTGAATGGGAATGCAAAATGAACCGGGATCTCTCAATTTGGGTGGCATCTTCTCCTTCATGATTTGAATGAGTTCCAAGGACTTAGATGTCATCCTCACTTCCCCAAAATCTTCCAGCTTCCTCTTCATTGATAGGATTTCTTTCAGAAACTTCCTATAGGCGGGCATCCCTAGAATGGCATCAAGGAAAGGGATGTTAATGTGTAGTTTATTCATACGGTCTAGAAACTTACCAAAATGCTTGTCTAGATGTGCTCTGGCCCTTGACTGAGGGAATGGAAGTGGCGGTTTATATGTAGGTGGTGGAACATAAACTTCAGATTTATCTTTTGCTTTCTGGGGCTCCATCTCGGTTGGAACCTCGACCGAAGTATTCTTCTGGTCTTGGCTCGACCAAGGTACTGGATCTGTAGTTTTCAGTCCACTTCGTGTCGTTATTGCCATAATCTATCCCTTAGGGTTACTCTCTGTCCTTGTTGTGAGCTTCCCTGGATCTCTTGGCACTTCATTCGCCTTGTTAAAGAATTGTTGCTCTAAGGCTTTTTGTGCCTTTGAAAATGAAGTTATCGATGTACCCATAGCGTTGAGTGTTACGCTAAGATTGTGTAGCACAAAAGTCTTAAATTTATAGCTTGATATATTTTCCTAACTCCTAGCGAACCCACAGTTTATGGGTCGTTTTGTAGCAAAGATAGTATTCCGAGGTCGAACACAAAGACCAAGGTGAAATCGAATCAAATAGGTGATAGTGGATAGTGCAAATCTAGGCTAAGGAAAGAAAAAGGAATAAAGAAATGAAAATCATAATGTTTTTGGGTTGGTTTTTGTGGTGATCAAACAAGATCACAATTGATGCAAGATTATAAAACAAACTAACAAATCTAGCTAGCAACACAAACGAGCAATACAAACACGAGATATGTGATCAAAGAGAGAAAAGCGGATTCTAGGGGTTAGGAATTCCGGTTATGGCATAGAACTGAAGCTTCTAATCAACCTTGGACTAGCTATAATATGTTGGGAAAAGGGTGTTTCTCAAATGGAATCAATAACCGGGTAGGTCTCATGGTCCACTAAATCCGCACCTAAGGTCCTATCACCGGGTAAGTCTCTAGGAGCCTAAGGTTGGGGATTCTACAAAAACCGGATTGCTATCTAGGGATCTAACCTCTCCTTACCGGGTAAGTCTTGGGAAGGCAAGTCCTAAACATCAATCCTAGAACACTCAGTCCAATAGCGGGTAAGTCTCTATGAGGCTCACTATTACCTAGAGTTCATCATCATTGGTACCTAAGAGCGAGAATTACCGGGTAGGTCTCTTCTCTCACTTAGTTTGCTAGCACTAGGTCATCCTAGGCTATATTATACATAACAAACACTAGGACTTCAACAATCTAACATCCTAACATTCAGATTCATCAATACGAGCACAATAGAGAAAACCACGGGCTGATAATCAAGAACCACGACTGTGGTTAGGCAAGAACAGACCGTGGTTTGTAACAGAGGTTAGGTTCGAGCAAGCAAATCATCCAAAGATACATTTAATTCTATTCTATCATGGTCCAAGCCATAACCATTATTCCATTACCCAAGAATCGCAACTATTTATCCAACAACATGCATTTTATCATTCAAACTCAACAAGCAATCATTCATGGCTTCCATAGCAAGAAAATGAAATGAAAGAGAAAAGAAGCAAGTAAACACAAGAAAACTAAGCTGAATAAAAGTTTAAGAAAGACTTACAACCCTTCAAAAGAAGGTCCAAATCGTTCCTTACAATCCTTGCAATATGTCCTCACAAAGTTCACTCAAAAACCACTCAAAAGCTATGAAAACTCTAAGATGATGTTGTTCTTCTTCTTCCCCAAAATGAGAGTGTTTTCTTCTTCTCCAAGAGTAGCCTCCAATGGAATGATGTGTAATGAGAGATTGTGGGAGAGAATCCCCTAGCAACAGCCTGTAGGACCACTTATATTCTCCACCAAGAGCAAGAGTCGGTTATGGAGATCGTGGGACACCTATCACATGCAGTTGTCCAGAGAGTACTATGGCCAAAATTACGGGCGTGGAATCTGGGTCTGGGCCGTGGTTTTGGTGGTTCAGCTTCCTTTGGATCGTGAAGCCACGAGTTGGTGCAAGGCATGCACCAACAAGGTCCTATGTGTTCTCCTTAGCTCCTAGCTTGCTTCTTAATGAGTCCGGAAGTGTGCAATCACGAGGAATGATCCTCGAATGTATCGATTAAGCTCCAAAAGCTCCCCAAAATACCTACAAAACTGACAATAGTTCGTGTAGACGTTTATCTCGACAATATGCATGAATGAAACGTAAACATCATGAACTAATGCCAAACTATGCATGAATAACGGGAAAAACTATCTAAATGGATGCCTAAACTAATTCATAAATTGTGTTATCAAAATACCCCATACATAAGATTTGCTCGTCCCCGAGAAAGGTCCAACTATAGGCTAAAAGATGACATGATTTATGAATGCACAAAAACAACATAAAATCTTTTTGGAATTGTGCTTCTAATTTTAGATCACCTTCATAGTCATGTTTCATGGCAATGGACAAGCAATCACGCATCAAACGAATGAAGGCATGGAAAGACAATTATACTTAACTCGAAAGCATGCATGCAAGGTGAAAATGAAGAAGCCAAGATGATCAGAGTATATCCAATCTAGATCACTAAGTCTTACACACATGCAAATAGGTCACAACGGCTTCGGAAAGAAGAGGCCAAGAAATGTTGTGAATAGGTAGGCATTTTTAGGTCATGTGATGCTAATCCGGGAAAGGAACTAACTCCACAATTTCATTTTTTATCAACTTCCCCACAAGTGTATATTTTTCTCCATCTTTTCTTTGTTTTCTTTTCTTTTTCACTTTCTTTTTCTTTCACTTATTTTTGAGACAATGGCATTGGTGTACATCAGCTGAAACCTTGGTGATTAGCGGACCTCAGGATTTTTCCGAAGTGCCTCACACCGGGCACACATACCAAGGCTCGTTAGAGCATTCGGTTTATCCGACTTTGGCAAGGCACAAACACCCGATTATGTGAATGGTGCCGAGTTACTCGTCATCAAAACCAAAGTCCCCAAACCTATATTTTTTCTACACTTTTCACAACAAATTCAGCACTTCATTCGCAACATTCATTCATCAACAACTTCACCCCACACTTGCTTTTCACACACTCAACACACTAGCATGCTCCTATTTCCGGATGGGTCAAAAGAGGTCAAATTTTATATCAATTGAGGTGCTCAAACAACATGATCAAGATGAGAAGTAGAGAAAGATGAATTGCCTTAATCACTCCTAAATGATGTGCAAGAACTAGCATGTAATTTCGACTATCAATCCTTAATCCAATCAAGGCAAACATCATGATCACAATCCATACATAGGATTCAAGATAAGTAATTCAAGTCCACATATGCATACATCCATTCAACACATAAGGTCATCCATAGCCAATTCCCAAAACAATCTCATCATAAGGGTCATATCCAAACTTAGAAGCACTAAAAAAATTTTAAATTTTCTGATTTTTTTGGA
Organism: Fagopyrum homotropicum; assembly: GCA_033239125.1. Classification (NCBI taxonomy): domain Eukaryota; kingdom Viridiplantae; phylum Streptophyta; class Magnoliopsida; order Caryophyllales; family Polygonaceae; genus Fagopyrum; species Fagopyrum homotropicum. The sequence goes on from BSWB01000004.1 coordinate 75,283,228, forward strand.
ATTTTCGAAATATATATGTACAATGCAAAACATAATGAGACATGTGACAATATGAAACTATCCTAGATGCTAATCATGCAAATGATCATGAAAACCCCACCCCATACTTAGTAACACATTGTCTCACAATGTAAAAATGTTGTTGCTTTGGTATTTTGGTTCACTCATGTGGAGTGATGGTGGATGATCAATCAAAGGTGGTAGAGAGCTCTTGATGTTCATTATGGCGTCGGGACCCACGCTAAGCGCCGCTAGCCATCCAAGTTCCACGTCCGCTCCACCCACATTTGATGCGGGATCATCATCATCCTCCTCATGCCTTGCAAGGCTTCAATGCTACTTAGACTCTAGCACACAAACACCAAATACACACAAACACACCAAAACAAAGACAAAAGCAAAAGGTGAAAACGAAAACAAAAAACGAAAAGGGAAAGATGTTTACCAATGGGTTGCCTCCCATTAAGCGCTTCTTTAAGGTCATTAGCTTGACCAAATTCGGGGGCGTCTCACTCAAGGTGAAGTGGGGCAATCATATCCACTGGAGCTCCCGGGATATACTTCTTCAACCGGTGCCCATTCACCTTAAAATCTCCACAATGCTCCCCTCCTATCTTAACCGCTCCATGGGGAAAGATCTTCTTCACCACATAAGGACTCGCCCATCTTGACTTAAGCTTTCCGGGGAAGAGCAGCCTTGAGTTGAAGAGAAGGACTAGGTCACCTTCACTCAACTCCTTTGGGATGAGACGTTTGTCATGCCAACGCTTGGTCCTTTCCTTGTAAATCCGGGCATTTTCATAGGCATCCAACCGGATCTCCTCAAGAGCATTGATGTCTAGCAACCTCTTCTCACCGGCTACCTTGAGGTCAAAATTCAGCCACCTTATAGCCCAATATGCTCTATGCTCCATCTCCACCGGAAGGTGACAAGACTTGCCATAAACTAGCTTGTAGGGAGTGGTGTCAATCGGTGTCTTGAAGGCGGTTCTATATGCCCACAAGGCATCATCAAGCTTCATAGCCCAATCCTTTCTTGTCCTAGAAACCGTCTTCTCAAGTATCCCCTTTATCTCCCGGTTGGAGATCTCCACTTGGCCACTAGTTTGGGGATGGTAAGGTGTTGCCACCTTATGATTTACACCATACTTAGCCAAAAGTGTCCCAAAGTTCCTATTGGTGAAATGCTTCCCTCCATCACTTATGATCACTCTTGGTGTTCCAAACCTAGGGAAGATGACTCGGTTGAAGAACCGCACCACAACTTTGGCATCATTTGTGAGAGAGGTGATTGCCTCCACCCATCTCGACACATAGTCCACCGCCAATAGAATGTATAGGTTGCCACATGAAGAGGGGAATGGCCCCATGAAGTCCACACCCCAAACATCAAATATCTCAACCTCTTGTATGTTATTCAAGGGCATCTCATTCCTCATTGAGATGTTGCCCGTCCTTTAGCAGGCATCACATGCCACTACAAAATTCTGCACATCCCTAAACAAGTTAGGCCAATAAAAACCAGATTGCAATACCTTTGCACACGTCTTGTGTGAGCTAGCATGGCCTCCACATGGCAAGGAGTGATAATGGCGGATCACACTCTCGACCTCATCCTCCGGAATGCACCTCCTAAAGACTCCATCCGGCCCTCTCTTGAACAAGAGAGGCTCGCTCCAATAGTAATGCCTCACATCCTTAAAGAACTTTTTCCTTTGGGCATATGACAAACCGGGTGGCACCTCCTCACACACAAGGTAGTTCGCTATGTCCGCATACCATGGCTCACTCCCTCTAGACACTTGACGCAAGCACTCCTCTATCATTTCCAATTGCTCATCCCGGAATGAGTCATCAATCGGGATGTCATCTCTCTCAATCTCCAATGGTGGGAGCCTACTAAGATTGTAACACCCCAAATCCACGGGACTTGGAGTGTCACATTGGGCTAGGATCTCACAATGGATCCTGACCCTAGCCTGACAACAAGTTCACTGGATCTTACAACAAGGCACATATAGATTAGAACCAAATACATAAAAGCTATATATGATACATCAAAAGAGTTTACAAACTCAGAGCCGAGTACAAAACATCAAACCACAACATCTGATACAAAAGATCCCATATCCCACGCATCCTAATGTACAGAAGTCCTCGGCTGGCCACACCATTTGTCTCACTCTACAGTCTTCCTAACCTGCAAATCATCTACAACACTGTATGAAACTGTTAGCTACAACAATGAAAAGCATGAAGGTAATAGCACAACTACACATCAACATCTCATACATGTAATGCCACACACATTCATTTATTATCTTTAATTACGTTATTCTATTACTAATTCAACTTCTTTTGTAACACGAGGAACCTAAAGAACCTCGTCCCTTTCCCCGTTAACATAGGGGTTTGCATTGGGGGTGATCGTCACTCGTCCCCCCTGTGTTACTGGCTTCCAGGCACCTCCTCCTAACCAGCAGGCGGAGACCGGTGGTTACCGCCCGTTATAATACACTTGGGCCAAATAAATGTAATAAATGGTCATCCTAGTCTAGTTTAGGTTATAAATGCACAATCATATGAACACACACAACCATCACAATCATACAATCCACAACTGCACGCTAAGTAAGTCCTATGGACTTACCTGATATACTCGTAACCTGTACCACATCACAGCTTCCCCTTGGGGAAGTATTCAACGCCTGCAATAGCGAGGCAGACACAATCACATATTGCAAAGGTTAGGAGACTCATCTCACTAACCACAACCAACCTATATCTCAAATCTAAACCTCAAATCCTCAACACATTCATAAATGCCTAAGGCATATCCTCAACATAACATCTCATCATACTCGTACACATACTAAACCTTAAAGCCATAACCGATATTCATAACATCATCATGATCCTCAACTCATTCTGACACCTAGCATGCATCTAATCAGTATTCCTCAATCTCAAATTTAATCCTAACTTAATTAATTAACCTTTTAATTAATTAATTAAATTTCGCCAGAATAACGTTTTCCCGCAAGCCATTTCTAAACCCACCTGTCATCAGATTTCATCAAACAAACAACCCATAACACCACAACAATATAATGATCATAATGGAATTTCAAATTATCCATTTTGAAAAGCCTAAGATCAATTTAGGCCAAATCGTAGTACGGAAAACAAATAAGTTCATAACTTATTCGTTAATAACCCGATTGACGATCTGAAAGAAGATTCGGAATCACAATGACGCAGGCTATGCATGTACAACATCAAATTATCTGGAATCTGAGCGACGGAACCGTCCTGGTGACACATATGCTCGACCAGGTCTTCATCTGCTCGGAAATGCAAAAACTCGGTACCGATATGAAGAGAATGAAGAGAGGAATCCAGAAACTCAAACAGAATTGAAATCGGATTGGAAACGGAGAGTAGATCTGAGTTTGAAGTTTGAGAGAAATCAGAGCTTTTACGAGGAAACGTGAAAGGAAATGAATTAATAAATGATTTTCCGCTATTTTTAGTGAAGACGATAATTATCCTTTAACAAAGTCGATAATTATCCTTTAACCGATCCAAAGGCGGGTTGAACCCCCTTCTCCAAACTTCTCGAAATTGGAATAATAGATCTTGAATATTGTAGGGATAATTAATCCACAATTGCCTCGGAAAACGTGTATTCCTAAGCCGTCTTTCTTAGCCGTTAAGAAACGAAATAACGACTCTTTTGTCCGTTTTGCCTTTCCATGTTATTTCATATCTAGGACATGTCCGATGTCCTGATCATTTCTCTCAACTGCATTTTTATTAATTGGAGCTCCCAAATGCTGCAAATAATACCGGAGGGTAAAAATAATTACCCGGGGGAAAAAGTGAAAATTTCACCATAAGCCCAAAATTAAGCCAGGAACATAACAGTGCGACTTATACTCAACACTTACGCTATCTTCGCAAGTTATATGTCAATTACTATCACTAATTAAGTTAATCAACATTAATTAGAATTCGGAAATCCTAGTTATTACATCACACACCCCATAAGAAAAAGTTTCGTCCCGAAACTTGAACAATTCCCAAATCCTCTAGGACCCATACGCCGAGGTATAGACACTCTCTCTATCGGAGGTATCACATCTCCTTTCAAACGTATCAACTTATAACACTCTATAACCTCAAAACACAGTATGGAGGAATCACCAACTCCAGCAACAAGATCATAACGCTATCCAAAGTCATAGAGGAAAAATCATCTCTAGCCAACTACTAACCACGTCACAAGGCATGGAGGAAAGCCTTCTCCAGCCAATCGTACTCGTAACACAACTATGTGGAGGAAAACCATATCCACTCACACTATGTTCATCAATAAAAGCATGGAGGAAAGAACCATCTCCAGCTAATCCTAAACATATTACAATAGAATGGAGGAAAGAACCATCTCAAGCTATACCTATATCGTGCTAGCAAACAAGATCTAACATATCAGATGCACATATCAAAGCTAGCATGAAAACACATCATATCACATAAGCACATAGCATACAAGCACTCACCAAAAAGGCACTAAGATCTACTCGTGGATCCTACGGGTGCCTCTAACTTTGCATAGAACTCTGGATAGTTCCTCTAGATACTATCCTCTATCTCCCAGGTAGCCTCATCCGGTCCTCGTCTCGACCACTGTATCCTCATCATAGGAATATTCTTCGAATGCAGGCGTCTCACACCTCTCTTTCTAGAACTGCAAAAGGTTGTTCTGCAAAAGTGTGGTCCGGCTCTACCACTAGATCATCATAACTCACAATGTGCCTCAAGTCTGGTATGTACTCCCTCAGCTGAGACACATGAAACATAGGGTGAACACCCTCTAACTTCGGTGGCAAAGCCAATCTGTGCACTGCTCTCCCAACTCTATCCAGTATCTCGAAAGGACTTACATATCGGAGACTTAGCTTCCCCTTTATGCCATAACGTCTGACGCCTCGCGTCAGAGTTACTCTCAACCAGACATGAGCTCCTACCCTGAACTCTAGAGGTCAACGCCTCCTATCTGCATACAACTTCTGGCGACTCTGTGCAACCAACATCCTCTCTCTGATCAGCGTTACTCGAGCCATATCATCCTGAATTTGTTCTTGTGCTATCCCACTGGTACTGCTAGGCTCCTCCCAACATAAAGGTGTGTGACACCTATGTCAACACAACGCCTCATAGGGGTCATTCCTATAGATACATACCAACGGTGGTGGTATAAGAACTCAACGAGTGGAAGATAAATAGATCGTCCCTGTTCCAAATCCATCCCACAAGCTCACAACATATCCCTAACGGTGTGGAGGGTTCTCTCAGACTGACCGTCTATCTGAGGTAAAACTCAATCATGATATATGGACGCGTTCCCCAAGCAGACTGAATCTGCTATCAAAACCTCAAAGTAAACCGTCTACTACAATCATAGTCGATCGTCCTCGGTACACTTATGGAGTCCCACCATCTGTCTAGTGTACTCCTTTGTTACTTCATTCACTGGCCACGTCTCTCTGTAGAGATGGAACGTTTCGCCTTCGTAAATCTTTTACTAATAATCTAGATAACACCAAAACTCTTACTGGGTCTCAATCCAGTCACAAGTTCACATAAAAGTCCTCTCACATCCACTACATCACTAGTAGTGGATGAGCTCATCTCCGGGTCAGTAACACTTTACTCTGATTTACTACTTCGTGGTACTTGTTATTTGTACATGGATGTACTAAAGAAGGTGTACTATGAGTGTACTGTAATCTCCTCCACTCGACTCCGCATAAGCGGTTATATTGACGCAGTTGCGGCGCCTCATACTCCTTTTGTTCCATTAAAGAATTGTGGTGCCTCGCCATGAGGCATCCTTCCATCAAGTTCCCTCAAGGTCAGGCAAGTCCCCTGTTTTTGTTGGACCTCATCCAACAAACCAGGTAAAATCCCTAAACATGAAACTAACATCCTTATCAGCAGTTGTAGGTCCAACTCTAACAAAGCTAGATAATTTTGAAACCGAGACTGTACAGCAATTCCAACAATCGCCTTCTCTCGAGGCGTCTTCTTATTCAATGCATCAGTGACCACATTCTCCTTGCCAGAATGGCACAAATCTCAAGGTCAGCATCCTTTATCAACTCAAACCATCGACGGTGGCAATTATTCAACCTTTATTGCATAAAAATATGCTGCAACCTCCTATGATCTGAAAAACTTTGACACGAAATGTCACACACGTATTGTCTTCAAATCTTGGAACTTGAACTACCATTACTAACTCGAAATCATGAGTCGGGCGGTTCTCCTTATACGTTCTCCGCACTATAGTCACGTGATTTCCATAATCTTCTAATTATCACAGAATAGAAGCAGAGGTCAAATACTTCCTCTACTCTTCAGAGCTTCGACATACTACTTTAACCACACAATTATGGTGGTCTTCCTTAGAAGACTCGTAAATGGATGCACAAACACATAGAATCCTTCCTCAAAGCGTTGGTAGCAATCGGCTGGGCCGAGAACTACGCATTCCCTTAACGTTCATCAGTATCATCCATAAGACTTCATACTTACTCTTCGTCACATCAATCATGATCCTATTGGCGGATCAACATGACCTTGAAGGTTACTTCTGGCATCTCAATTCACATTTAGGGAGCATAGCACACTGGCTTCTATCCCTCGGATTCTGCAAAACCGTCCTCAAATAACCGGTACGTTCCTCTCCGTTATGAGAGTAAACCAAATGTCATCAATAAGGTCTACCCCAACTAATCAAGGAAGTAGATGAAGACATTGTTCATCAACTCCTATAATGACTACTAGGACGTTCCTCAACTCAAATGACAACACTACAACTCGTAGTGTCCATAACAGGTATGGAATGATGTCTGATGCCCACACTGCTCTCTCATCCTTAGCTGATGATATCCTAAGCATACGGAAATCTTAAAAAAACAATTGCTTCTCTTAGTTGATCCAATAAGTCGTCCATACGTAGCAATGAACGTGCTAGGGCGAATGGAGCCTGTCTCAAACCACTCTTCAAATTGCTTCTTCAATTTCTAACAGCTCAACAAGCCATATACCTCATAGGCCTTCTCCTAACCAGTCTTGTACCATACTTTAACGCAATATCAAAGTCCTCATTCTGCTGAGGCGATAGATTAGACGGTTCAGTAACACGTCTATAAGATCATATACCACTGGAATACTCTTCAGTGTGGAACTATCTCTTTCCTTCATGGCACAACTTTAAAAAAAACATCACCCTCTGGTGTTATCAACCTTGTTGCTCATACGGCACTAAAGACAACTCACCTCCGCAAAGGTCATAACCTCGGAAAACCTCTACTTAGTCGATCTCAATAGAGACTATAATAGTCCTCCTACTGCTATCTAAACCAACATGATATCTATCCGTCCACCACACATATAAAGAACTTGTCATGCACCTAAGGCATGACAAAGAAGTCTTCAAGCCATACACAAGGCCCTGAACAAAGGGAACAACCACATATCTCGCGGGTACCTAAGACCCGTAACTCGTAATCCAATAAAGGAAGATCTATCTTCTACTGTATCCACAATTAACTATTAACACATGCATCGAAAGACAAGAGGTGCATAGCACTCACAACAAGCAAAACTCCACTACGTAAACCATTAACAAGAATGGTACCTGTAACAGCTAACACCTGAAGCTCTACTGCATATCATTACTCAATCTCAAACCTATGCTCCTCAGGTATCACTGAGGTCATCGCCATAGCCTTCACTTTCACTCTTTCTACATCGGAAAAATGAAGGTCTTGATGAGAAGAAACACTACCTTGTTGACAGAAAGGGGCGAGATGACCTAGTTCACCACAGGTGAAGCAAGCTATCAGTGCCATGGGGCACTCAGAGCGCACACGATCTGGATAACCACAATTGAGACATATACGTCTCATCCCTACCACTAGTACGGGTGGCTCCTCTACACTGCCCACCTCAAAGGCTCTACCTTGAGCTCTTCTAATATCCGTGGTACTCCTACCACGACCCTTACCTCTACTCAGCCTGGGAACGGATTCCTGAGTAGGCGAATGATCTGGGATTCTCTGCTGCCCCCGCGTTTGCTGTTAAGGTGTCTTCTAACCACCTCCCGTCACACTAGTAGAAATAAAACCCTGTCGTGATGCCACTCCAATTTGCTTATAGAAAACAGCTCTATGACCATGTCTACCACCGGTAAAGCAAGTCACTAGTGATCTTGGACAATATGGTCGTACATGTCCTGCTTCCCACAATTGTAACAAGTCCTCGTTTCACCAGAAGTCCGTGTGAACGAGAAGTACTCAAACGTCCATAAGTCGGGCTCGGTTTGCAACCCGGATATCCAACCTCATCTTTCACTGATTCAACCCGTTGCTTCTTCTCTAATCCATAAGCTTCAGTCGATCTCACAGATGTTGGTAAATCCGGTGTAGATCTACCCGCTATCACCACCTCATATACTTGTTGCATATACTCTTGAAACTCGAATCTACTCATGGAGACACGATCAGCCTCTTCAAACTCGTTCTCTCCCATAGGCAACCCAGCAGCGGATACTGGTCCCTGACTTGACGCTACTGGAGGAAGAGGGGGTGTACCCCTATCTCGTCCCACTACAGATACGGCTCTAGTTTGAGCCATCTGTAGAATATCCGCTCCTAACTTATAAGGCTATATATATGCCATATGTATCGATATATATATATATAATACTCATTATTACATGCATACACCTCAGCAAATAAAAGATATATATATCTATATATATATATATATATATATATATATATATATATATATATATATATATATATATATATATATATATATATATATATATCTACACTGTCGAGATCCTCAGATGGGTGACGACTTCTGTACATACTATCCCAAAATCATTTAAAAAAATCCGACCCCATGTAGATTCTGTTTATTTATCCACTCTACCTTTATTGTAGATAGCAAGTGTCATTGTTGTCAACCTAAGGCTCTGATACCAACTCTGTAACACCCCAAATCCACGGGACTTGGAGTGTCACATTGGGCTAGGATCTCACAATGGATCCTGACCCTAGCCTGACAACAAGTTCACTGGATCTTACAACAAGACACATGTAGATTAGAACCAAAATACATAAAAGCTGTATATGATACATCAAAAGAGTTTACAAACTCAGAGCCGAGTACAAAACATCAAACCACAACATCTGATATAAAAGATCCCATATCCCACGCATCCTAATGTACAGAAGTCCTCGGCTAGCCACACCATCTGTCTCACCCTGCAGTCTTCCTAACCTGCAGATCATCTACAACACGGTATGAAACCGTTAGCTACAACAATGAAAAGCATGAAGGTAATAGCACAACCACATATCAACATCTCATACATGTAATGCCACACACATTCATTTATTATCTTTAATTACGTTATTCTATTACTAATTCAACTTCTTTTGTAACACGAGGAACCTAAAGAACCTGGTCCCTTTCCCCGTTAACACAGGGGTTTGCATTGGGGGTGATCGTCACTCGTCCCCCCTATGTTACTGGCTTCCAAGCACCTCCTCCTAACTAGCAGGCGGAGACCGGTGGTTACCACCCGTTATAATACACTTGGGCCAAATAAATGCAATAAATGGTCATCCTAGTCCAGTTTAGGTTATAAATGCACAATCATATGAACACACACAACCATCAAAATCATACAATCCACAACTACAACCTAAGTAAGTCCTATGGACTTACCTGATATACTCGTAACCTGTACCACGTCACAGCTTCCCCTTGGGGAAGTAATCAATGTCTGCAATAGTAAGGCACACACAATCCCATACTGTAAAGGTTAGGAGACTCGTCTCACTAACCACAACCAACCTATATCTCAAATCTAAACCTCAGATCCTCAACACATTCATAAATGCCTAAAGCATATCCTCAACATTATATCACATCATACTCGTACACATACTAAACCTTAAAGCCATAACCGATATCCATAACATCATAATGATCCTCAACTCATTATGACACCTTGCATGCATCTAATCAGTATTCCTCAATCTCAAATTTAATCCTAATTTAATTAACCTTTAATTAATTAATTAAATTTTGCCAGAATAACTTTTTCCCGCAAGCCATTTCTAAACCCACCTGTCATCAGATTTCATCAAAGAAACAACCCATAACACCAGAATAATATAATGATCATAATGGAATTTCTAAATTTATAACTTATTCGTTACTAACCCGATTGACGATCTGAAAGAAGATTCGGAATCACAACGACACAGGCTACGCATGTACAACATCAAATTTACCGGAATCTGAGCGACAGAACTGTCCTGGTGACACATATGCTCGACCAGGTCTTCATCTGCTCGGAAATGCAGAAACTCGGTGAGTAGATCTAAGTTTGAAGTTTGAGAGAAATCAGAGCTTTACAAAGAAACATGAAAGGAAATGAATTAATAAACGATTTTCTGCTATTTATAGTGAAGACGATAATTATCCTTCAGCGAAGTCAATAATTATCCTTTAACCGATCCAAAGGCGGGTCGAGCCAGCCTATAATCACATTACAAAGGCATAGAGGAAATACATCTCTTGCCTTAATCACCTCACATGGCATAGAGGAAACACGTCTCCAGCCATATCATACTCATAACACAATGTCCTTCAGAAGTAGCGTGGAGGAACAACCATCTCCAACTCTATCCTAATCGTATCTAGATAACATGGAGGAAAGAACCATCTCCAGCCATAACTCCAGCTAGCACATCAAGATCTAATAAGATCATATATCACATCATAGCTAGCACGAATATAAACATATCAAAGCACATAAGCAAATAATCACAACAATCACAAGATAGGACTAAGATCTACTCGTCGATCCTACAGGTGCATCTATCTTGGCATAAAACTCTAAATAGTTCCTCCGGATACTTTCCTTAGTCTCCCATGTAGCCTCATTAGGTCCTCGTCTCGACCACTGTATCCTCAGCATGGGAATGTCCTTCGAACGCAGGTGTCTCATACCTCGCTCTAGGACTGCTATCAAATGCTCAACAAAGGTGTGGTCCGGCTCAACCACCAAATCATCATAACTCACAATGTGTCTCAGATCAGGTATATACTCCATCAGCTGAAACACGTGAAATACAGGATGAACACCCTCTAACCTCGGAGGCAAAGCTAATCTGTATGTTGCCCTCCCAACTCTATCAAGTATCTCAAAAGGACCGACATATTGTTAGCATGAAATATTGCGATATTCTAGGAACGTTTTCTAGTTGTTTTTCATCCATTATAGTGTTCATTTATAAGGCATTGAAGCAATTGTTAGCTAGTTTATCTGTATTTTCGATATGGAGGTCTACATTAGCTTTGTGTTGATTATAGATGAATAAGAGCTAAAACCGAACCAATTGAGAGAGATAGGAGAAGATTTGAGCACATCAAAGGATTAAGGACACATCAAAGAAGTCAAGGGAGATGCTAGGATGAGGAATGCCATGACACAAAGGAAACCACAAGCAATTTACACTTCCACGCTCTAAAATACGGCCGTAGAGAAGTCCACGCCTAAAACCACGGACGTGGATCTTGGCAACATGAACGTGGAGTATTCCAGAGAGTTACACGGAATAAAGTACGGTCGTGGAAATCATATGGAACCGTAATCCACTTCCACGCTCTAAACCACGGCCGTGGAACTACACGAAACCGTGATTTAGGCGATCTTTTGTCAAATAAATAATTGCCACATCATTTACGCACATGGGCCGGACGGTTATTTTATCCTTCGTTATAAAAAGGCTGGAGAGGAGAGAATTGGAGAAATGTGCTTAGGGCTGCATTGGACGTCCGGAGATTTTGCACTTGCAAACAGAGATTCACGAGGGTTTGAAGATTTGGAAGTTGTTTGTGGCGGAAGTTACGCTTTTTGTCCTTAGGTTTGATTAGAAGACGGATTGACATCCCGTTCTTCGTTCTTATCAAGGATTGTTATTGGTTTGTGTTTATTCCAAATCTGATATACATTATTATCTTTGTGTGTGAATTTGAGATCGGTTTGAGTTTTATTTAAGGTTTTCGAAGGTTTTCATCTTTCATTCTTCTTAACTTGATTTTGATATTATAATGACAGTTATTGGCTAAAACCCTTTAGCAATTCTAAGGTGAAGGGTTAATAATTGTGGCTTAGATGATGATAGATCGATCGTAAATTGATTGGATCCTGAGGGTTAGAGAGATTTCGCCGACGCCCAAAATCACGGTTTGTTCTTGAGGTTCCACGGCCGTGGAACTCAAGATCTGCCCGTAATTTATACCAGTTTACGAACTTTGCTTTTACTTTGATCCAAGGTTAAAGATTAGCTTTAATCTTGTCTAGGTTTGCCCTTTTCTATGTAGTAGTGAAGCCTCAACAACCTCTACTTCGATTTCGAGTGTCACAACCTTAATCGGTTTAGTTAGTCTTGATCTTTGGGTTACAATTTTGGGTATTTGAGATTAATTCTTGTCTTTAGATCCTTTCCATACTGAAGCCTCAACAACCTTTATAGAGAGTGTCTTTAGATAAGTCATATAAAGCCTTGGAACTTCACCGTACATTGTTTTACCTTAGCATACCATTGTAACTCTTAACTCTGTCCTTATAGTTATAGAATATCTTGAATCGATTGCCACAATTAGATACCTGGATCTTTAGGGTTGTTGTTTTCCTAATATATTTGCAAAGCTTTACCCTTTTTCTTGCTTGATAACTTTATAACTGAATTTGTTCCCCCCAAATCCCTGTGTTCGATACTCTGAAATTCTTGCTTTACTACGCCGATCCGTACACTGCGGGTTTGCTTGCTTGATTCTAGTTTTATAAATTTAAAGCTTGATTGCACGCACGCTAAGTGGCAAACAAGTTTTTGGCGCCGTTTCCGGGGATTTGGTCTAGGCCGAATTCGGTTACCGGTTGTCAAGCTTGGGAGTTTGATCTTGTTATTTGATATCTCCTTTGAGTGATATTTGCAGGTTACCTTAGGTATATGCGCAGGTCTAGGAACAACAAGGACCTCTTACCTCTTGATCAAGAACTTGAGAAGACTTTGAGGAAGAAGCTCAAAGAAAGAAAGATGGCTGAAGATAAGGAACGGGATCTTCAAGCAGAGTTGGCGGAATCTGAAGCTCAACTTAGATGGAGTGAGAAGACTCGCAAGGAAGAATCGGACCGTCATCAATTGCAAATTGATGAGCTAAGGGATATGATGTTTCAAATGAGGCTGGAATTAAGCGATTCCAAGAAGAAGAAGAGGAGGAGAAAGCCGGCAAGATCGGTTTGAGCCAACTCATCCGATGAGGATAACGACTCTTCCATGCCATCACTTGAGGACATTAATCCGACGGTCAACATGAATTAATTTAATCCAAGACCGGCTGTCAACTATTGTGTCCCGGATGGGGGTGCGAGAGCCGCTCGTGTAGATGAAGAGCAAAGAACTCCTGGCCAAAGGATGGATCCACATCAGCAACCACGCCATCTAGGTGTGAACTTTGATGCTGATGATATGCAGGGGTTTAGCTTCAACCCACAAGTCATTACCATCGTTCGCCAAAGTCAGTTTGGAGGAACGAGTAGCGAATCTCCACATCAACATTTACAGAATTTTGAGATCTTAATGGAGACAATGAAGCCAAAGAATGCAACCACCAACAACTACAAGATCAAGCCATTCTTCTTCTCTTTGAAAGGGAAAGCTTTATCTTTGTATCAAGCTCTTCCAAATGGAAGACTCAACACATGGGAGGATCTTTCTTCGGAGTTCCTCACCAAATTCTTTCCGCCATCTAAGACGGCGGAGTTGAGAGGTAAGATTAATGCATTTTCTATGAGATCTAACGAAAGTTTGTTTCAATCTTGGGAAAGATTTCAGAATTTATTATTGGATTGCCCACATCATGGCATTTCTAAATTGGAGCTATTGGAGATATACTATAAGGGGCTGGATATGGAAACACAATTCAAGCTCCAATCCCTTTCATGTGGTACATTCATGGACATGAGGGAAGATGACACTTGGGACTTCATTGAGAAGCAAGCCCGAGTCATTGAGAAGTATTCTCACCGGAAAGTAGAAGCAAATCGAGTGGAGCAAGGAGCAAAGCTAACACAAGCCGCTCAAACTTAAATCTTTTCTCTCAAATCCAAGATTAAAGAATTGAAGGAAGTCATCAAGGCTAACTTTCCAAATCAAAAGCAGCAAGATGTTGGTTATTTAGGGAACAACAATAACCACAATGGGAATGAGAACACAAATCGCAACAACCGGAACAACAACCGGAACAGCTGGAACAACAACAACAACCGGAATAACAATTGGAACAACAATAGGGGTTCAAACAACAACAATTGGCGCTCCAACCAACAACAAAATTCCGGTAACTCTTATCCTAATTCAGGAAATTCACTAACTCCACCTTCTTCTTCTTCCATTCCTTTGAAAAGTCAGGAACAAGCATCTGATAGTGGGAGTACTTCGGGGAAAGAGAAGCCCGATCCCATGTTGGAAACAATTTTGGGAAAGCTTTAAGGATTGGAGAGTCACATCACTAAAGTTGATAATCACATTACTAAGGTTGATAAAGCCCAAAAGGTTTTAGAAAACCAAATGTTTAGCAATGCTGAGGAAGTTCCTAGGAATCAAGGAAAACTTCCAGGAAAGACGGAGGATAACCCAAAAGGCTATCACAACTAGGAGCAGAGCAACAACCACCGACCCGCAACCTAAGTTTGTGGAAGTTCCCGTCGAGAAAGAGAAAGAGAAGGGGAAGGAGAAGGAAGACATCTACATTCCTCCTCCAGCTTACAAACCTCCCATACCATTCCCACAATCTAGAGCAAGAGCGCGTCTAGACAAACAATTCGGTAAGTTTATTGAACTCATGAGCAAACTGCATATTAATATACCTTTCATTGATGCAATTGTAGGTATGACAGCTTATGGTAAGTTCTTAAAAGAGATCTTCTCTAACAAGATGAAATTAGAGGATTTTAGAGAGGTCAAAATGAGTTCGGATTCGTCGGATCTCATTAAGACAATGAAGGAAAAGATGCCCCCAAAGCTGAAGGATCCGGGGTCGTTTTGTGTTCCCATAGGAGTGGAAGATGTCACATATGATGCATTATGTGATTTAGGAGCAAGCGTGAGTATCATTCCGCTTGCCTTATGCAGGAAGATCGGTTTAGGCGAACCTAAATCGGTGAAGATGACGTTATACATGGCGGATCGATCCATAACTCGTCCCGTCGGCATAGTTGAAGACGTCCCAGTCAAGCTTGGTAAGTTCTATATTCCTATAGATTTTGTTGTGCTTGACATTCCTGCAGATAGTCCGGTCCCGATCATACTCGGAAGACCATTTCTTGCAACATCCGGTTGTATGGTTGATTGCAAGAATGCTAGACTCGCCTTCGACGTAGAAGAGGAAAAGGTAGAGTTCGTTCTTTCCACTTTGGTGAAGGAACCAACTTTTGAAGAGGATATATTCAACATCCATGATGAAGAGCTATCTAGAGAAGAAGTAAGTTCGATTCTCTTCAAAGATCCCTTGCAAAAGGTGAATACTATGAGCATTATGGACATAGGGGAAGAAGAGGAATGCAATGAGGAAATTGAAGCTTTGGAGAAGCAAAAGGAAGTGTATGAAGAAGAGTTTGAGAAACTCTACGATGGGTCAGAGAATGTGAGGAATCACGGCGAGTCGTGCTATTCCACGGCCGTGGTTTCCACCAACATGACCGTAATCAGCTATTCAGAGGACTCCAGTAAGTTACACGGTCAAAACCACAGCCATGGAACAAGCAGAGGCACCGTAATTGACTTCCACGCCCAAAACCACGGCGTGGAGGAAACAGGGGAGCCGTAATTTTGGGTGAATCTGAAGACAATTGTGTTCTTTTTACCACTTCTTTTGATTCTTCTCCAACAACTTCTGCATCATTAGAGACTTCTAAGGAAGCATTGGACACTCCTCAAGAGCCATTAGAGAGTCCTATAGTGATGGAATTAAAGCCACTTCCCGCACATCTAAGGTACGCATTTCTAGGACCTAATTCTACCTTTCCGGTAATTGTTAGTTCCGATTTGAGTATAGATGAACATAGTAAGCTTATGGTTATTCTTAAGAAACATAGGAAAGCCTTAGGGTATACTATAGAGGATCTATTAGGAATCAAGCCTTCACTATGCATGCATAAGATTCTAATGGACGAAGATTTTAGAACTTCTCGACAACCTCAAAGGCAGTTAAATCCGACCATGAAGGAGGTTGTCAAGAAGGAAATTCTTAAACTACTTGATGCAGGTATCATCTACCCTATCTCCGATAGCAAGTGGGTGAGTCCCGTCCAGGTGGTTCCAAAGAAAGGAGGGCTGACGGTCATCACCAACAAGAACAACGAGCTATCCCTACACGAACCGTGACGGGATGGAGGATGTGCATAGACTACCGCAAGCTAAACAACGCAACGAGGAAGGATCACTTTCCACTACCATTCATCGAACAAATGCTTGAGAGGTTAGCACAACACTCACACTTTTGCTATCTTGACGGTAATAGTGGTTTCTTTCAAATCCTGATACATCCGGACGATCAAGAGAAGACCACATTCACGTGCCCGTGGGGTACGTTTGCTTATAGGAGAATGCCGTTTGGGCTTTGCAACGCCCCAGCCACCTTTCAAAGATGCATGATGGATATCTTCTCGGAGTACATAGAGGAAATCATGGAAGTTTTCATGGATGACTTTTCTGTTTATGGTTCCTCTTTCGATAATTGTCTTTCTAACCTTGCTCTTGTGCTACAAAGGTGTGAAGACACTAATCTAGTTCTTAATTGGGAATAGTGTCAATTTATGGTGAAAGAAGGCATTGTATTAGGACACTTGATCTCTAGTAGAGGGATTGAAGTAGATAAGGCTAAGATAGAGACTATAGAAAAGCTTCCTCCTCCAACTTCGGTGAAAGGGATAAGAAGTTTTCTAGGACATGTTGGATTTTATAGACGCTTTATAAAGGATTTCTATAAGATATCAAAGCCGCTTACTAATCTATTGATGAAGGATGTAGTTTTTGATTTTTCGCAGGAATGTTTAGATGCGTTTAATAAGATTCGGGAAGCTCTAATTTCAGCCACGATTATTCAACCTCCGGATTGGAATCTTCCATTCCAGGTTATGTGTGATGCAAGTGACGTAGCTATAGGAGTTGTGCCTGGGCAAAAGAAGGAAGGACGAACCCACGCTATCTACTACGCTAGCAAAACGCTAGATGAAGCGCAGCTCAACAACGCCACTACCGAAAAAGAATTTTTAGCAATTGTATATGCATTTGAAAAGTTTCGTTTTTATCTTGTAGGTGCAAAGGTGATTGTATACACGAATCATGCTGCGATCTGGTATTTACTTGCAAAGAAGGATGCGAAGCCAATGCTAATTAGATGGATTCTTCTCCTACAAGAATTCGATCTAGAGATCCGTGACAAGAAGGGTTCGGAAAATTTTGTTACGGATCATTTGAGTCGTCTACCACATCTAGAGGACGACAATCTACCCATAGATGACTCCTTTCCGGACGAGCATTTACATATCATAGAGGAGTGCATCGACAAGATTAGTAAAGGTAATGAGCCATGGTTTGCTGATTTTGTTAACTATTTGGTTTGCCAGGAATTACAACCCGGATTATCCTATGCACAAAGAAAAAAGTTCTTTAAGGATGTTCGGGAATACTTTTGGAATGAACCTCTCCTCTTTAAGGGAGGTCCTAACGGCATCATTCGACGATGTGTGCCGGAAGATGAGATGCAAAGTGTCATCCGTCATTGTCATTCACTACCTTGTGGAGGACACGCTAGTTCGAACAAGACTAGCGCTAAGGTATTGCAATCTGGATTCTTTTGGCCTACTTTATTTAAAGATGTGCAAACCTTTGTTTCCTGCTGCGATGCTTGTCAAAGAATAGGGAACATATCTAGGAGAAACGAGATGCATCTTAACAACATTCAAGAGGTGGAGATCTTTGACGTTTGGGGAGTAGACTTCATGGGACATTTCCCATCATCTTGTGGAAACCAATACATACTTCTAGCCGTAGATTATGTTTCGAGATGGGTTGAAGCAATTGCCTCTCCTACTAATGATGCCATGGTTGTGGTTAAGTTCTTTAACAAGACCATTTTCCCATGATTTGGGACACCACGGACTATCATTAGTCATGGAGGATCTCACTTCATTGCCCGACGATTCGAAGCTCTACTAGCTAAGTATGGGGTGACTCACAAGATCGCCACCCCTTAACATCCACAAACAAGTGGACAAGTGGAGATTTCAAACCGGGAGATTAAAGGAATCCTAGAGAAGACGGTTTCAAGGACAAGAAAGGATTGGTCTTTGAAGCTAGATGATGCATTGTGGGCATACCGGACTGCATATAAGACTCCCATAGGAACGACGCCATACAACCTTGTGTATGGGAAGTCTTGTCACTTACCGGTAGAGCTAGAACATAAGGCGTATTGGGCAATAAAGTGGTTGAACTTCAGCATAAAGGAAGCGGGCGAGAAGCGCCTCTTGGACCTTAACGAGCTTGAAGAACTTCGCTTAAACGCCTACGAAAACGCCAAGATCTATAAAGAAAGAGCGAAGCGTTGGCATGATAAGCATATCATTCCAAAAGACCTCAAAGAAGGAGATCAAGTTCTCCTCTTCAATTCAAGACTTTGTTTCTTTCCAGGTAAGCTTAAATCTCGTTGGACCGGACCTTATCTAATCAAACGTGTTTTTCCCCATGGTGCAGTTGAAGTATGGGGTGAAAAGGGAGGAAGTTTCAAGGTGAACGGTCAACGACTCAAGAAGTACTCACCGGAACTCCAAGCTGAGGAGTTCGCTCCTACCGCACTCGAATAAGTGCAAGTACGGTCTAGCTACGGACTTTAAACAAGCGCTTCTTGGGAGGCAACCCAAGGTATTGCACTTATGTTTTTGTTTCTCATTCGTAGATTAGAGTAGTTTAGATGTTTTTGCTTTGTTTTCCCTTCGATACCTTCCGGTATGTTCCTATTTTTGGATGTAGGAGCAATGAAACAGGCAAGGGAGAAGGAAAGGTTGGAGGAAATTGATGAAACTTAGATTTTGGCACATTACAGAGAGTTCCATGGCCAAAACCACGGTCGTAAAAGCTATAGTGACCGTAATTTGCAAAAGCCTGAGAAAAATCACCAAAACCACGGTTCCGTACAATTCCACGGCCGTGGAAACCCTCGAGTGACCGTAATTTTCCATAAATTTTACGGTTACTATATAAACCACTTTCTTCACAAAAACCACACCAAAACCCCTCTTCCACGACCCAAGCAGCCGTAATTCGTCCCCCCTCTCTCAAATCTTTGTTCGTTAATCGTTTCGAACGATTCTTGAGCCCAAAGTGAAGAAAATTCAACCATCTACAAGATCCAAGCAACAAATCGAGTGGACAATCATTGGAGAAGAAGGAATTTGGATTTTAAAAATCCAAAACCCAGGTTTTTCCCTCTTTCTTTACTTTGTCGATTTGGCTAAATTTTCGCAAGAATTTTTAGGAGAATTGATTGGAATTGGATTGGAATTAGTCTAGGGTTGTTGTCTGGTGAGTTTGGTGTTGATTGATTGCATTTTAAGAAATTCAGAGCCGAACCACGGTCACTGGTATTCCACGGCCGTGGAATTGGAGAACAGGCCGTAATTTTGCTTCTGAAATGGATTTGATTAGGAGAATGTCCACTAGGAATAAGAAGAGGAAAGGTGATGCTTCCTCCTCCTCCCAGGTACCCCCTAGTGAGCCACCATCACCCCCACCCCCTAGAATTCCAAAGATCCATGATGATTACCTCGATGCCTTAGAAAGGATCGCGAAGAGACCGGTCATAGGACCATGTTATTTGCTTCTTGAGGAGTTAGAGCCGCTGAATGTGGTGAGTGACCTTACATGGATTTTAGATAGAGCCGGCTTGATCATCTTCTCCGCTATTAGGGAAGATGCATATGAGGAGATCACTAGAGAGTTTGTGACCTCTTTTGAGCATAGTCATGTAGAGAGGACAGTTTCTTTTAGGCTGATGGAGGAGAACTACGAGTTCTTGATCTTAGAGTTCGGAGCTTTCTTTGGGTTCCATGAGACCTTCAATGGTCGTTTTCCTAGCGGTGTATACGCTAAGGATTTCTGGGAGGACATTGCTATGATATATGCTAGCGAGGACCACTGGCAACCTGCTAATACCAAGGCTAACCTTATCTATCACTTAGCCTTGAAGATAGCCCATAGAGTACATTCTAAGTGTCTTTTCTCTAGGACTGAGACTCTTCAGAAGATCAAGACGGATGAGTTGTTTCTTTTGTATTGTGTGCTGCACAGTAGACCTGTTGACTGTGCTACCCTCTTAGCTTCCACCATGAGTAAACTCAAGAACAAGGGGGCTGGGAATATCGGATATGGTGGGATAGTCACCCACATTGCTAGACAGTTGGGGATTGATTTTTCTGCGTGTACTAGGATAGCAGCTAGACCATTGGGACTCCAGAGCCTCATGACTAGAGGTTTGATCTTTCCTAGGCATAGAGGTCCACCTACTGCTGCCATGCCTTGGGAGGATAGAGGAGGTAGAGGTATTGCATGGCTCCCCGAGTATTCCATTATGGCTGGATGCCATAATTGGAAGCAGACATTCGCTGCTATGCATGCGAATAGGTTAGTATCCCCTCCTTACGTCCCCCCCTAAGGTACCAGCTACAGATGAGGAGGAGATGAGAGGAGGTGATGGTTTTGAGGGAGGAGGTGAGGAGCATGACTTTGGCACTTTCCCGGATCAGCCGGCACACTTTCCTAACCTTCCCAGACAATCACCATGACCAACTGGACCTTCAGCAGCCTCTTCCTCTCGCCGTGCTAGCGTGAGTGAGAGGCTGACATGGATGGATGCCCCTCCTGATTGGTATAGATCACAGCCGGATTGGATGGGAGCTCCACCGACATGGCATGCACAGCCACCGTTTGCACCTACACCATCGGATGCACCAGCTTGGTACAGCCAGGCACCGGGGTGGTACGAGCAGCTTCCGGATTGGGCTACCAACCTTTCCAGTAGAGTAGGAGCTTTGGAGGTCCGACAGGACGCTAGAGATGTCCGAGCTGACGAGCATGACAGGATTATGAGAGACATCTACCGCCAACAGTTTGGGCGGAACTTTGACTCCAGCTTCTTCCCGTTTCCACCACCACCATCACCACATTGATTACCATGGATGATTGTTAGCATTAGCCGCTCCACCGCCGTTTTGTGAGTTCATTTTCTTTCTTCCTTTTCTTTATTTCTTTTTTAACATTAGGGATAATGTTTGTCTCAAGTATGGGGTGGGGTGTGACTATCGTTTGTAATAACTCTACTCACTTTTGCTTGCCTTGATTGAGAACACTTTGCATGTTTCATTCCATTGTCACACGTTTCATTATTGCATTGCATGAAAAAGTTTTTGAAAAACCATAAAAAATTTAAAAATTTTGAAAATTTTGTGCTTCTAAGAATTGAGATGATTCTTATGATAAATCTTACTTGTGGAATGAATTTTTGATGATAATTGCATGCTTGAACGGAATTATGAATTGGGAAGAAGTTTGAATGAGTTGTTTGTCTTTACTTGCAAATTTCGTAATGTGAGAACTTCATCTAAATCAATTTGAGAAATTAAGGTTGAAATTACATAATAAGTTCTTATGCTTCTTTATGAAATGATTAAGGCAATTTGACCTTTCTTCTTCCTTTCTTTTTTCATTTAGCCCCTCAATGAAATAATTACCTCCCTTACCTATCCGGGAATTTGGAGGAGTTGATATTTGGCATGTTTGATGTGGGAGGGCCATGAAAGCAAAATTTTGCATTCAAAGAATAGAAAAAATAGGTTTGGGGAAGTCAATCATGACGATGAGTAACTCGGCACCATTCACATAGCCGGGTGTTTGTGTCTTGCAGAAGTCGGATTGAGCAATATTCCTAGCGGATTATGGTATGTGCATCAAGGGTTTGAGGCATCTCGAAATTGTGAAACGCCAATCTCCTAGGCTTCGGTTTTTGTGCACCGCTGTCCATAACTCCAAAAGTAAAGTCGAAAAATGATATGAAAAGAAAAGAGCAAAGCTCTAAGTTTAAAGTGTTGCAAAAATCACAAGAGAAAAAGAAAAGAGTTAGTTGTCCACTTTCCCGGATTCATGCACCACATTCCTTATAGTTTTCCGTTCCTTTCCGCATTCTAGACCTTATTTGAAAGTCCTTAAGATCAAAAGAGTGTTATATGACTTAGTGATCTAAATTGAAGTTTCTTATTCTTGATTTTGATGGTATTTGAAGGTTATGATGTTTGTTTTGAGGGTTAAGCAGCTTGTGATGTTTCTTTACTTTACATACTTTGGTTTGTGTATGTGAGCATTTTCAAGGATGATTGAAGCAACGTTTGAGGTTGATCTATTGCCTAGAAGTACATTTACCTAAAAAGATGTTTTGTTTTTGAGATTGCATGGATATTTCATCCTAACTTATGTTCTAAAGCTTTAAAAGACCTTGCTTGGGGACAAGCAAGTGGCAAGTATGGGGTATTTTGTTAGCATGAAATATTGCAATATTCTAGGCACGTTTTCTAGTTGTTTTTCATCCATTATAGTGTTCATTTATAAGGCATTGAAGCAATTGTTCGCTAGTTTATCTATATTTTCGATATGGAGGTCTACTTTAGCTTTGTGTTGATTATAGGTGAATAAGAGCTAAAACCGAATCAATTGAGAGAGATAGGAGAAGATTTGAACACATCCAAGGATTAAGGACACATCAAAGAAGTCAAGGGAGATGCTAGGATGAGGAATGGCACGACACAAAGGAAACCACAAGCAATTTACACTTCCACGCTCTAAAATATGGCCGTAGTGAAGTCCACGCCTAAAACCACGGTCGTGGATCTTAGCAACATGAACGTGGAGTATTCCAAAGAGTTACACGGTATAAAGTACGGTCGTGGAAATCATATGGAACTGTAATACACTTCCACGCTCTAAACCACGGCCGTGGAACTCCATGAAACCGTAATTTAGGCGATCTTTTGTCGAATAAATAATTGCCACATCATTTACGCACATGGGCAGGACGGTTATTTTATCCTTCCTTATAAAAAGGCTGGAGAGGAGAGAATTGGAGAAACGTGCTTAGGGCTGCATTGGACATCCGGAGATTTTGCACTTGCGAACGGAGATTCACGAGGGTTTGAAGATTTGGAAGTTGTTTGTGGCGGAAGTTACGCTTTTTGTCGTTAGGTTTGATTAGAAGACGGATTGACATCCCGTTCTTCGTTCTTATCAAGGATTCTTATTGGTTTGTGTTTATTCCAAATCTAATATACATTATTATCTTTGTGTGTGGATTTGAGATCGGTTTGAGTTTTATTGAAGGTTTTCGAAGGTTTTCATCTTTCATTCTTCTTAAACTTGATTTTGATATTATAATGACAGTTATTGGCTAAAACCCTTTAGCAATTCTAAGGTGAAGGGTTAATAATTGTGGCTTAGATGATGATAGATCGATCGTAAATTGATTGGATCCTGAGAGTTAGAGAGATTTCGCCGACGCCCAAAATCACGGTTTGTTCATGAGGTTCCACGGCCGTGGAACTCAAGATCTGCCCGTAATTTATACCAGTTTACGAAATTTGCTTTTAATTTGATCCAAGGTTAAAGATTAGCTTTAATCTAGTCTAGGTTTGCCCTTTTCTAGGTAGTAGTGAAGCCTCAACAACCTCTACTTCGATTTCGAGTGTCACAACCTTAATAGGTTTAGTTAGTCTTGATCCTTAGGTTACAAGTTTGGGTATTTGAGATTAATTCTTGTCTTTTGATCCTTTCCATACTGAAGTCTCAACAACCTTTATAGAGAGTGTCTTTAGATAAGTCATATAAAGCCTTGGAACTTCACCGTACATTGCTTTACCTTAGCATACCTTTGCAACTCTTAACTCTGTCCTTATACTTATAGAATATCTTGAATCGATTGCCACAATTAGATACCTGAATCTTTAGGGTTGCTGTTTTCCCAATATATTTGCAAAGCTTTACCCTTTTTCTTGCTTGATAACTTTATAACTGAATTTGTTCCCCCCAAATCCCTGTGTTCGATACTCTGGAATTCTTGCTTTACTACGCCGATCCGTAAACTGCGGGTTCGCTTGCTTGATTATAGTTTTATAAATTTAAAGCTTGATTACACGCACGCTAAGTGGAGAACACATATCGGGGACTCTGCTTCCGCTTTATGCTAAAACGGCCGACGCCTTGCGTCGGAGATACTCTCATCCAGACATGAGCTCCCACTCTGAACTCTAGAGGTCGACGCCTCTCGTCTGTATATGACTTTTGGTGACTTTGTGCAGCCAGCATCCTTTCTCTGATCAGTGCTACTCGAGCCATATCATCCTGAATCTTCTCTGGTGCTATACCACTAACACTGGTAGGCTCATCCCAACATAGCGGTGTACAACATCTACGCCCATACCATGCCTCATATAGGGCCATCCCAATCGATGCAGGTCAATTGTTGTTGTATGAGAACTCAACTAGTGGGAGATGATCTGTCCACACTTGTCCCCAATCCAACACATAAGCTCGCAACATATCCTCAAGGGTTTGGATGGTCCTTTGTGACTGACCATCTATCTGAGGATGGATCGCGGTCATAAAGTGTAGACTCGTCCCTAGAGCAGTCTGAATCTGCTACCAAACCCTTGAGCTAAATCGCCCATGGAGTCTCACTATATGCCTAGTGTACTCCTCAACCAATCTGTTCACTGGCCACATTTCCCTGATAGGGATGAAATGGGCAGTCTTCGTCAATCCATCAACCATAACTCAAATAACATCAAAACTCCTACTAGGCCTCAATATAGTCACAAAGTCTATGGAGACGTCCTCCCACTTCCACTACGGTACTAGTAGTAGATGGAGCTCACCTCCAGGTTTACAATGCTCAGTCTTGACCTGTTGACAAGTCGCACACTATACCACAAACCTGGCCACATCGGGCTTCTGCCTCCTCACCGATATGATCGTCTCATATCATGGTACATCTTACTCGTACCTAGATGTACTGAGTAAGGTCTACAGTGAGCCTCCTGTCAAATCCTCTCTCAGCTCCATATTAGTGAGTACATAGACGTGGTCGCGATGCCTCATCACTATATCTGCTCCTATGGAGAACTGTGGTGCCTCACCACGCGACATCCTCTCTCGAATCCTTATCAGAATCGGGCAGGTCCCCTGCTCTTATTGGATCTCACCCAACAGATCAGGTAGAACCTCAAAAGTATACAACTGGGCATCCTCATCAGGGAACGGGATGTCTAACTCTAGCCAAGCCAGATCTCTCTTTAGCTGAGGTTGAATTGTCACTCTCACAATCGCCTTCTCTCGAGGCATCTTCCTACTCAAGGCATCGGCGACAACGTGAGCCTTCCTCACATGATATAGTATCTCAAGGTCAAAGTCCTTGATCAACTCGATCCACCTACGTTGGCGGTTATTCAACTCCCGCTGCATAAAAATATACTTCAGACTCTTATGGCTTGTGAAGATCTTACATGTAGCACCATACAGGTAATGTCTCAAAATCTTCAACGGATGAACTACCGTTGCCAACTCCAGATCGTGAGTCAGGTAGTTCTCCTCATACTTCTTCAACTGTCTAGACGCATATGCAATCACTCTGCCCCTCTGCATCAACACACATCCCAAGCGTAGTTTGGATGCATCACTGTATACCACAAAATCATCGGTACCGTCTGGCTGTGCCAAGATAGGAGCAAAAGTCAAACGTCATTTCAACTCCTCAAAACTCTAGGCATACTGCTCAGATTATACAAATCTGGTATTATTCCTCAACAAACTCGCAAGTGGACGGGCAATCATAGAAAATCCCTCCACAAAGCGTCGGTAATAGCCGGCTAGGCCAAGGAAGCTAAGCACTTCCTTGATGTTCGTCGGTGTCGTCCATGCTCCTACGGACTCAATCTTCGTCGGTTCAACCTTGATCCCCTTGGCGGAAACGATATGACCCAAGAATGCTACCTCTGGCATCCAAAACTCGGACTTAGAGAGCTTGGCGTACATCTCTCTATCCTATAAAACTCACAACATAATCCTCATGTGTCCTGCATGCTACTCTTTGCTACGAGAGTATACCAAGATATCGTCTATAAAGTCCACCACAAACTGATAGATGTTATTCATCAACTCCATGAAAACAGTTGGGGCATTCGTGAGTCCAAATGGCATCACTACAAACATGTAGTGTCCATATCGGGTCCAAAATTCCGTCTTGTGCACGTCCTTCTCTCTCATCCTCAACTAGTGATATCTTGAGCGCAAGTTGACTAGAAAACAAAGTCGCTCCCTGTAGCTTGTCCAACAAATCGACAATACGGGGAAGTGGATACTTGTTCTTGATGGTCACCTTGTTCAGTTTTGTGTAGTCAATGCACAATCTCAACGATCCGTCCTTCTTCCGCACGTAGAGGAAAGGTGCTCCCTACGGGGATACGCTAGGGCGGATGAAGCCCTTCTCATCCAACTCCTCGAGTTGCTTCTTCAACTCCAACATCTCGACAGTCGTCATACAATATGGGGCCTTTGACATCGGTCTCGTACCGAGCTCAATATCTATGCCGAAGTTCACACTCCTCTAAGGCGGCAAACTAGACCGCTCAACAAACACATTTGTACACTCACAAACCACTGGAATATCCTCCAATGCTGGATTCTCCCCATCCATCATGGCATAACACTAGAAGGCCTCGCAACCCTGAGCGATCAATCTTGTTGCACGTACCGCACTAACGACAGAACCTGTCTTCCCAAGGTACCAACCTCAGAAGACCACTATCTGACCTAACTCGGTAAAGATTGTCACAATCCTCCTACCTACATCTAATAACGCACGATGTCTACCCATCCAATCTTTACCCAAAATTACTTCCTCATGCACCAATGGCATGACAAAGAAGTCTACAAGTAGCACACGAGTCCCTAGACAAATGGGACAGTCACGTATCTCGCAAGAACCTCTAACCCTACTACCATTAGGTAACCCTATAATAAAGGGTATCCCTTCTATCGTAACTAAACTCAAACGCTCAACACATACATTAGAAATAAATGAATGCGTAGCACTCGTATCAAATAAAACTATAACAGGTAAACCATGAATCAGAATGGTACCTGTAGCAGCCGATACAGTTGGCTCCTCTACACTCTTCAACTCATAAACTCTACCCTGAGCTCCTCTAGTGTCAGTGGTACTCCCACCTAGACCTCTACATCTACTCGATCCGGGAGCAGATCCCTGAGTAGAAGGATGATATGGGACTCTTTGTTGTCATTGTATTTGGTGCTGAGGTGGTCTCCGCCCACCTTCTGCCACACTAGCAGGGGAAGAACCCTGCTGCGATGTAGCTCCACCCTACCTACAGAAGGTAGCTCTATAACCTGGTATGCCATAAGTGAAACAAGTCACTGGCGGCCTCGTACACTCTAGTCGTATATGACCAGGATCGCCACAGTTGAAGCACCGTCGTCCGTTCTCTACAACCGGTGCGGATGAGGAGTAACTCTGGTATCTCTGGCTCCTCCTAGAATCTGAAGCTCCAGCAACACCACTACTCTGCATAGTCCGTTGTCTCTTCTCATACTGTCATATTTGAGAAGTCCTCCTCTGACTGACCCGCTCAAGCTCATAAGCGGAGGCCCGGTCCTGATAATTTGTCAAGGACTCACAATGAAAATCCGCCATGTAAGAACGTGTACTCTCCCTCAATCGGCGGGAGAACAGATACACGTGTTGGTACTCAAAAGGTGCAGCTAGACCTAGTAGTGCCAGTTTTGTCTAGAAATGACTAATGGCATCTTCTATCGGCACATCCTCGAAGCCTGCCTCCACAAAGCCATGCAGTTTCTCCCTCCTTAGTGAGGGAGGGCAAAAACGCTCTCTAATCATGCTCCTCTTGTGTTCATAGCTAGTGGCTCGAACTTGCATGGTCCTCCACCACTACTGAGCTAGGTCACAGAATAGAGTCTGTACTACCTCTATAAGTCTGTCCTTTGGACATCTAAAAGACTCAAGAGTCGAGTCCACATGTCCAATCTAGACCTCCGTCTCCAATCCCACCTTCCTAGAAAAAGGTGGTACATCCAGCTGATGGAATGCCTTCAACCAAGTATCTGGTTGAGGCCCTATATAATCCTTTGGAGCTTTAGCAGTCTCAATAGCACGTGTCGTCATAACTTGCACCTAAGTAGCTCCCTGGGACATCTCAGAAGATCCACCTTGTGCTGGCAGATCCGGGGCACGTCTACCCACTCTAGCAGCCTCCTCCAATCGTCTAATGTACGCATGGAACTCTGTTCCCGTCATAGAGACACGATCCGAGTCACCTGACTGGACTCGTTGTGATCGCTGTCTACCAAATCCACCGCTCCTAGTCTCAGGAATGACGCTCTCAACAATCTCCTCATGAACATCCTCTGCCACTGGTGGATCAGCAGCGGGGACTGGTCTGTGTCCTATCACTACCGGAGGAAGAGGTGGCTTGCCTCTACCCCGGTCCACAACAAAAGTTGCTCTAGTCCGAGCCATCTGTGGGGTATGCACACCTAACTTATAATCCATAATACATATATATACATATCTATACAACTCAGATCCACAGAAAAGGTGACGACTTCCCGTACCTTCTATCTCAAAACATTGTATACACAGTTTTAAATCCAAAAATCCTTTTAAAACGTCAGACCCCTTTCGGGTTCTATTTATTTATCTATCCGACCTTTATTGCAGATTGCAAGTGTCATTGTTGTCAACCTAAGGCTCTGATACCAACTCTGTAACACCCCAAATCTACGGGACTCGAGGCGCTACTAGACTAGGATCTCACAATGGATCCTAACCCTAGCTTGACAACAAGTTCACTGGACCTTACAATAAGGCACCGACAGATATAAAAACAAATACATAAACTATACAACTGGATAACAAAAGAGTAAACAAAATCATAGCCGAGTGTAAAACAACAACATCATATCCAACATATACAAACATCCCCAAAAGCCTATGCAACACTTATGTACGGAAGTCCTCGGCTAGTCACCTTGTTGGATCACTCTACAGCTCTCCTATCCTGCACAACATCTACAATAGGGTATAAAACTGTTAGCTAGCCATTCATATATAAGATAATGCATAAGCACAAGCACAAGTCATGGAATCATAAACACATAATCATGTTGTCACACATTTACCCGTTTTAATTATCTTTATATATATGGTCATCCACTAAAATGGTATATATACATACATAAATGAAACTATGTCACACGAGGAACGTATCATCCTCACCTCTAGGTGTTATATCCATCTGGAGTAGCATCGGTGCACAATCCGTGTACCCTAAGGCAGTGGTGAAGTGCCAATCACATATACCAAGTCTGCCCTGACTTCAGAGAATCTCCCAAACTCCTTACAAGATGAAAGG
Organism: Fagopyrum homotropicum; assembly: GCA_033239125.1. Lineage (NCBI taxonomy): Eukaryota > Viridiplantae > Streptophyta > Magnoliopsida > Caryophyllales > Polygonaceae > Fagopyrum > Fagopyrum homotropicum. Next base: position 75,312,938 of record BSWB01000004.1, read on the forward strand.
GAAAGATTATCACTGCTACTGGAAGGGGAATATCAATAAAACATAGGTCAGTAATAATCGATATCGCATGTTGTCAAGCATATAACACACACCACTCATGCATACACCCAATATAAGGATGGTTGTGAAGTAAGTCCTACGGACTTACCTCAACCTCTGATACTCTCAACCACGATCAACATCAATCCGGATACCAACACTACCTAATAACAAGGCATAGAGATATACCAAATCACCTATCAATAAAAAGGGTCACACCTTGACCCAAGGGATCCATAAGGATCATGATCATCCTATAAGCTTCACAACCTGCTAATCCTCAAAGCCATAACCGCACATATCGGTATCATAATCATCATTATTTTATCCTCATACCCATGCCTAGCATGCTACTAACCACTCATACTAGGAAAGGAAAGGGTCGATGCCATCCTAGGAAAGCCCTGAATAAGATGCACCTTCTTGACAAGGAAGATGCAAGAGTTGGACACAGGGAGGCGCAGGGGGGGGCGGCTCCACACACAAGGGTGACGACACTAGTGGCGCAGGGGGCTCAGGAGTGGTGCAGGGGCGGCTCCTGTGCAGAATGTCGCCCTCGACTTCTCTTCAATTCTTCACTCGACTCTCTTCAAATCTTCACCATCCAGTAACCAGATACATATATATATATATATTCATATATGCATCAACACAAGCTCATAAAGATCAACACAAGATCAATCTTGTGGAATCCTAAGCTAAAGAAGAAGGAAAGAAGAGGAAGAGAAGAAAGAAAGAAGGAAACGGAGAAGGGGAAGAAAGAACTCACCACAGCTGCTCAAACGGAATCATCACCATCTCAACATCTACCACAGCACATCAGCAACAACATCCAACATCATCATCTACCAAAGCCACACAAAACTCTCTTACAAGATCAAGAACTCAAGGAGAAGATCAAAGGAAGAAGAAAAAGAAAAGAAGAACGTGAGGGAGTAGACGGAAGCTAGAGAAGATGAGAAACCCTCATAAGGAAGAAAAGGAATGGCTTATAAAGGAAGCCAGCCAAAAGCACCGGTCAAGGTCAACAAAGACGGTTGCATCCAACCAAAATCCGCAAGTGTGGGCCCAGAAGGCGTAGGAGCGGCCCATCAGGGCGCTGGGGGAAGTGGTCTGGCCGTAGGGGCGGCTCAGGCTAGGCTCAGCACCTGTGTCTCAGTTGAGGTGCAGGCGCGGGATCTCTAAAAGACTAAGGCTCTTACACGCACTTATTTATTTCCGATGCATGCGTTATGTGTTTGGCCTTAGCACTACTAGAAACACGGGTCATCTACTACGCTTTGGCATCGACGCTACTTTTTACGTCAGCTGAAATTTCAGGGCTTCAAGCAAGCGCATAACATTGTCGATGCTATATAACGTCGAAGATAAAAATGACACTTCTAAATATCAAAATAATTTACCATGCGTCAACAGAATGTTCAATTTTCATTACCTGCGAAAGATAAAATATAAACCCGCCTTTTTTTTAGTCAAACACTAAACCCGCCACTAACTCTTTCATTTTTCACTCATACAAACCCTTTCTCTCACTTTTTTTCCTCAAACCCTAATACGTCCCGCTCTCTATCGGCATCGTCGTTCTCTTTATTGAAGAGGAGGAACCTACCGTCTTCTAGACATGACTAATCCAGCGCTGCCGGTGGCTCTCTTGTGCACCCGCCGACAGCCAGGTAATCGTCTTCAACCTTCTTCCTTCAATTCCCTTCGGCTCTAGATGTAACGGATCTCCTCCACTGTCTTCCGGTTGCGAGCAGCTGTGTAGACCTTCTCCTTTTCAGCACCCAGGAACGCAGCCCGGTTCCTACTCCTCCTCAATCGACGACACGGAGTTCTTCCTCCGTCCTTACGCACAACTACGCCAGGAAAACGCCGGCTCAACGGGAGTGACTAGCATCGACCTCCTCGTCCCTTGCTGCATATCGACGTCGACGATTGCAAGCAAAGTCTCAACCTTTCTCATCCCTGATCCCTCTATCCAAGGGTGGTGGTAGGCCGTTCGAGCCCTCTTGTTGGCAACAAGCAACCCCTTCTTCCCCCACTACCGTCACTGGCTGCAGAGTGGATTGGTAACTTCTTTTCCAATTACCTAGCTATGATTATAAGAGAATGTCTTATCTGTAGTTTTTGTGTTAATTAGCAGCTTCCGATCTCAGGTTGGGCATGGGTTAGTTTATCTATGATCAGTAGGTTAAGGATGACCATCAAGTGTTCGATGAAATGTCCAAGTGAAATTGATCATCTTGTATGTATTCATCTTGATCAAACTCCACTTTTCAATTATTTGATATACGTACTAAAAGTTTTATATGAAATTTCGGTCATGTGATTGAATATCTTTGCCTCTTTTATTTCTTATTTTTACTTTCTGATGTGTCATCTTCTGGATGTATATATTAGATTATATTTTTAACCCTAATTCAGTTTCTAGCATATTGGTTAATGAAGTAGGCATACATGAGAGAGTTGTTGGTTGTATAGTCTGTATCACAACAATTACTTTCATGAAATGAAGCAGTTTTTACTTATTGACTCATCCTTGTACTGATATCCACTTCCTTTGTCTATTTCGTGCTTTTATAACAATATCCGAGACCTTAGTTCCCAACAAATGAGCTTAATCCTTCAAGCAATTAACCATTTTGATGGCATGCTTGTTTGTGTTTAGTACATAATGAGCTTAATCCTTTGGTTATGTTCCATCTTCATTTGGTTTTTTGTTGACACATCTCCACTACAGTATAGCTTTGTATTTATTGCTCATTGCTTTTATGAGTGTTATCCCGCTGAACTTCTTGCTCCACGTGATTGTCAGAACCCTCTTGTCAAATAGGGTTGGTTGCTTGTACACATCTTAATCTCATGAGATTAAGATGTAATATCTTTCTTTTTTTCTATAAACTATAAGCTGTAATATCTTGTGCTTTCTTATTGTTAATATTTACTATCATTGTTATATTAGGTACTTATGAAGGAAGTTTATTAAGGTATATAAGAGCAATTGTCAAGTTCTTACCATCAACAAGGTAGTGTTCACTTTATTTTATCTAAAAGTTATAGTCTGTTTTGTTTAATACTGTGATTTTAAATTCTAAGAAAGGTATTCATGCAGTGCTAACTTAGATTTTTACATTACGTCATCCAGATTTTGTTTGTCTGTTAGTGTGAGTTGCTTTCTACTCCTAATGTATTATTTCTAATATATGTGCACATCAATTCAATGTAGTTGCATTGTGTACACTAGGGAGGATTTCTTTGTTGGGTGGGAAGGAGAGGGTCAAGGTCAAGCATGACAAGCTTGCCAAGAATAGGACTCCTATATCTAAGGTAAATGTGTTTGTGGATATTTGGTATAATAATCTTTATTTATTTCTTATTTGATTACTGAATATTTATGTAATTGTATATGATATCTGAGTTTTGGTAGTTAAGAGGTTGAATATGATACGAAAAGATAATTAAGAATGGATTACAAGGCTGATTTTCAGTGAAACTCATGTTTAAATAAGTTCTAGGATGGCTTTGGTTATTTTGCTATGTTTCTCGTGTGTTCATCATGAGAAATTGATTGAATTGCTCCTTCTGTATTATATACTTATAACCCAAGTCTAGCCTTTTAAGTATCCATGTTAAGTTAATTGATTTTAGTGATTGGTGAATTTTGTTATTTACTTATTTGCATGATTAGGAGGAGCAAGCAACAATCAAGGCTTCTGGTAAGTCTTTCTACAAGACCATGATTTCAGACTCATACTACACCGAGTTTGAGAACTTCACTAAGTGGTTGGGAGTGTCACAGTAACCGAGTTATCTGCATTCTAGGTTTTTAATAGTATAGCATGCATTTTTAAATCATTTGGCTTTATTGCGACTGTTGTCAATTTTGGTTAATTGAGATTATACCAGATATTTCATACCATTTTGAAACTTTGAAATTTCTCACCAGTCGGTCCCATAATTGATTGGTTGTTGTTGTTGTGTTGCTGCAATCAATAAATGGGTTTATTTTCAATTTGATTAGATAATGGCAGGAATTGTGAAGCTGCAAATGGAGAGACCAAATTTGAGATTGTTGTTATTGTGTTGCTGAACTTTGACGGCCAAGGGAGAGTACATGAATTGTAAAGACCCCAAATACCTAATTGGTGTGCGAGTTAATGATCTCCTTGGCCGGATGACATTGGAGGAGAAGATTGGCCAAATGACCCAAATTGAGAAAACTGTTGATGTTTTGCAGAAATTCTGTATTGGTGAATAAGAAATTTACTTTTTTCATACTTCTTATTACATGAAATAAATGAGAAATGAAAACTAGTGTGTTTTTGAATGTGCAGGAAGTATATTGAGTGGTGCAGGTGACGGACCAAGTCCACAAGCGTCGCTGGAGGCTTGGATCGGTAAAATCATGATTTATGGGATTGATGCTAGGCCACCATTTTCCCTCACAATTTCGGCTTGGGGGAAACCAGGTCATAGGAGAATGAATTGTAGTTTCTATATTCTTGTAATTTATTTTTATTTTTAATTTTGATTACATTGTGGTAATGGTATAAGGACCCTGAACTTGTGAAGAGACTTAGAGCTGCAATTGCTGTTGAAGTTAGAGCTACTGGCATTCCTTATGTTTTTGAACTTTGCATTGAAGTTAAGTATTGTTGGTCAAGACGTGCACATAACTACAACGTTTCATAATTTCTACATCATATACCCTTGATCTAATGTAGTAGATAGTTTTGTTAGGGAGATTAGTTTGTATGTACGATGTGTATCGTAAATTCTTGTTTTTGTGATAAAGTTTTTTAGCAGGATATTTAATTATAATGGTGCATAAAGTGTCAATAATATTTAGCGCAAACCCCTATACGGGATTGGCCCTAAACATTAATATTCCATAACTCATTTGTCGAGGCCTTTTAATCTCACAAAATATATAAAATAAATGCGCGCGAAATAATCTCGACGCTTTTTAATGTCCCTTATTCCAACTCTGTAATGGCGAGAAGTTCGTTGAAACTTGGCGGGCATACTTGTCGATGTTTATTATTGTCGATAAGTGCACAAATTTATTTGAGGGAAGTTTGGAAAGAAGTTGGTGCTCGAAAATCTCGACGCTTTCAAACGTCCATTGTATTTGAATTTTTTTAAAAATTCAAACCATAAAAGCGTCGAAAGATGTTTATTGACCGTACATAGCGCCAACAATGTTCGACGATAAAAAGCGTCAACCATTCTCCGCGTCGCGAATAACCACGCTTAGTGAAAGCGTCGAGAGGTTTTTTCTCGACACTATTTAACGCCGAGAAAGCCTTAAAAAAGCGTAGTTAATGACCCGTATTTCTAGTAGTGTAGATATGGTAGAGGGATTCTCTTTTCTATAGGGTTACTCGATGGTAGTAGGGTCAGAGGTACCCGCGAGATACGTGATTGTCCCATTCATATAAGGACTCGTGATTTACTTGTATACTTCTTTGTCATGTCCTTAGAACATGAGGAAGTCATTTTAGGGATGGATTGGATGGACCGTCAAGGTGCGGTTTTAAATATCGGTAGGAAAACCGTGTCGGTCACTACCATGATATGTCAGATTGAGATTTTCCAAAGTTGGGACCTTGGAAAGTCTAGTACTATCATCAACGCGGTCCGAGCGGCGAGGCTGCTTGGGCAGGTTTACGAGGCCTTCTAGTGTTACGCCATGAAGGAGGGTGAGAGTTCAACGTTACAGGATATTCCCGTCGTATGAGAGTTCATTGAAGTCTTTGACGAGCCATCCAACATACCTCCGTAACGGAGCGAGGATTTCGGCATTAAGTTAGAGCCAAGGACGAGACCGATCTCGAAGGCACGATATCTTATGGCGCCTATCGAGTTGTTGGAGATGAAGGGGCAACACGAGGAGTTAGCAGAGAAGGGCTTCACACACCCTAGTGTTTCCCCATGGGGTGCGTCGGTACACTTTATGCGTAAGAAGGACGAATTGATGAGGATGTGTATCGATTACCGAGCGTTGAACAAGATGACCATCAAGAACAAGTACCCTCTACCTTGCATTGACGACTTGTTGAATCAGTTATAGGGAGATTCCGTGTTCTCCCGTATAGATATGAGGTCCGGATATCACCAGCTGAGGGTGAGAGAGAAGGATGTTCCCAAGACGGCATTTCGGACTTGATATGGCCACTACGAGTTTATACTAATGCCATTCGGGATCACGAATGACCCGTCATCTTTATGGAGCTAGTGAATGGCATCTTGATCGACTTCTTGGATCAGTTTGTGGTAGTCTTCATTGATGACATCCTGGTGTACTTTCGGAGTAGAGAGGAAGACGTAGGACACCTGAGGACAGTGTTGCGAGTTCTATAGGATAGAGAGTTGTACGCCAAGCTCTCTAACTACGAGTTACGGATATCTGAGGTGGCCTTTCTGGGTCACATAGTTTCTTTTGGGGGGATCAAGCTTGATCCGTCAAAGATCGAGTTTGTAGCAGAATGGACAACACCAACGAATGTCAAGGAAGTACGCATCTTCCTAGGCTTAGCCGGATATTAACGTATGTTTGTGGAAGGGTTTTTTGTGATCGCCTGACCACTTAACAACTTGTTGACGAAGACCGGTTTTTATGGTTCGAGCCATGTACTCAAAGTTTCGAGGAGCCGAAGAGGAGATTGGTTTCTCCTCCAATCTTAGCACAGTCAGAGGGCACTGATGATATCTTGGTGTATAGTGACACATTCAAGCTACGCTTGGGATTTGTGTTGATGTAGTGAGGTAGGGTTATCGCTTATGCGTCTCGACACTTGAAGACGTATGAAGAGAACTACCCGACTCATGACCTCGAGTTAGCTGCAGTGGTTCACGCCTTGAAGATCTAGCTGCATTACTTGTATGAAGTTCATGGAGAAGGTGTTTTACCTCGCGGTATTGGCCATAGATGCATATTGCCTTACATACAAGCCTTCATTTTACGACGGCTTTTCATCCTCAGTCAGATGGTCTGTCAGAGAGGACTATACAAACTTTATAGGATATGTTGGGAACTTGCGTGCTAGACTGGGGACAAGTGTTGTTAGATGATCTCCCGTTGGTCGAGTTTTCGTACAACAACAACTAGCATGAGTCGATCAGGATGGCCCCTTATGAGGCATTGTATGGACAGAGGTGTCGTACACCTTTATGTTGGGATGAACTATTAGTGGTATAGCTCCTGACTAGATACAGGATGATATAGCCCGAGTGGCATTAATTAGAGAGAAGAAGCTAGCCGCGCAAAGCTACCAAAAGTCGTATGTAGACAAGAGGCGTCGGCCTCTAGAGTTCAGAGTTGGAGCTCATGTCTAGTTAAGAGTTTCACCAACGCGAGGCGTCGGACGTTTCGGCATAAAGGGGAAGTAGAGTCCCCGATATGTCGGACCTTTTGAGATCTTAGAGAGAGTTGGAGAGGTGGCATACCATCTTGTGTTACCACCTAGACTGGAGGGCGTTCACCCAGCCTTCCATGTGTCTCAACTAAGAGAGTACATACCAGATCCGAGACACAATATTAGTTATGAGGATTTAGTGCTTGGCCAGATCACAGGTTTGTAGAGCATCTTGTTGCGTACCTAGAGCGAGGTATGAGACGCTTGCGCTCGAAGGACATTCCGATGTTGAGGATTAAGTGGTTCAAGAGAGGAGCCGATAAGGCCACATGGGAGACGGAGGATAGCACGAGCGGTGATTATTATGGCTGGAGATGTCATTATGTAATTATACGATGTTATGTAATATTATTTTTTGTGCTAGATTGTGATGTGTGATCTTATAGATCTTGTTCTGCTAGCACGAGTGGTGATTATTATGGCTGGAGATGTTCTACCTTCATGACATCAAGTGTGATTGTAATTTTCCTGGAGATGTTTTGCCTCCATGTTATCGGGTTATGATTATAGTTTGCCGGAGACATATTACCTTCATGCCTTTGTGATGAGAATGTAGTTATTGGATATGTTATACCTCTGCGATGTTGAGTGTATATTACCTCAGCGTTTTAGGTCGAGAGCGTTTAAGGTTATTCAAGTTTCCGGAAAAAAACTAGTTTTTAGGGGGATAGGATGTAAAAACCATGCTTAGATGAAGGCCCGGCGATCGCACCTCGCCATGGCAGCACTTGCACTAGCGCGGTCGCGGCGAGGATGACCCGCGTTCGCGGGTTAGCGTTGTAGGCGGTCAAGTTTTTAGCCGACCACCTTTCCGTTTTCTTCCTTCTTAAGCCACTTCCTTCCTTCATTTTGAGGGTTTCCCTAATTTCTCTCCGAGTTATGTCTCTTCTTCCTCTATGTTCATTTTCTTCTTCTTCTTCTTCTCTCTCTCTCTTCTTTGATCTTATTTGGCTCTTCCTCAAGGATTGGAAGTTTGATTATGATGTTTTTGGATGGATATTATAGATAGTTATGGGTTGCAGCTATGGTTCCTTTTCCTTATGATCTGTAGAAGAAGTGGTGAGCTTCCTCCTCCTTCCCTTTTCTTTTCTTTCCTTCTTTTCCTTCTTCTTCTTCCTTGTTGGAAAATCCAACAAATTGATTGTGTGTGATACATTTATGAACGTTTGATGGTGTTGTGTATGCATATGGATGAAGGGCAGGTTTTTCCTTGATAGCTCCCATTGGTGTAGTAAGTTAGTGGACCAAAGATCTATTGAAAATCTCTTAAGAGTTGTGGTCCGTTGAAGCGCCGCACCCGCACTTTGTATGAGCTGTCCCCGCGCCTTCAAACGTGTCACTGCCCCCGCGCCAACATTCAGCCGTAGTCGTGGCGTCAGACCTTGTCAACGCGCCCGCGCCCGCACCTTTTTCAGAACTTACTAAAGACAAACTTACCAAGTCTTTAGTAAGTTCATCCTTACTTCTTGATCCTTGCTTAGAAGCTTGCTAGGCTAGATGATGTTGGATTTGATGTTGATATATATGATGTATGCCCTGATGAGGTTTGAGGTTTGAGGTTTTAGAATGTTATTCGAAGTTGAATATGATGTTATGATCCTTATGGATCCTTTGGGACTAGGAGTGATTCTTCTAATATGATGACGCGATGATTGATACATTTATGCATTATTTATCACGCGATGCTCATTCCTATAGAATTTGAGAGGTTGATCGTTGTTGAGATTATTTGGATACAAGTAAGTCCGTAGGACTTACTTAGCTGCATTCCTATATTGGATGTATGCATGAGTGGTGTTTGTTATATGCTTTATAGCATGCGATATATTAATTATTACCGATGTTGTATTGGCCCACGATTGATGGGTGGTGATAACCTGTCCAGTACTCTCGAGGGAGGATGGAGGGTTCTCTGGGACTATGTCAGTCCTGGTATACAGAGAAGGTACCGAGCCACTCCTATGGGTATACGGTGGTAGTACGCATAGCCACTTCAGATGGCGAGGGGAACAGAGGTGAAAACGATATATTTCTCGTGTCACACCTTTTAAAGGATTATGAGTGCATTACTTTATAAAGATAACTAAAACGGAAATTGTGTGATGGCATGCTGGGTATTTATTGTTATTATGATATGTGTATGTTCTTATGCATGATCTTATATATGAATTATTAGCTAACGGTTCCATACCGTGTTGTAGATGCCTTGTTGGATAGGAGGACTATAGAGTGATCTGGTGGAGTGATCAGCCGAGGGATTTTGTACATCTAGGATGTGTATGGGTTTTTGGGATATATGTATATGATGATATTGTTTTGTTACTCGGTTCTGGGGTTTTGTATGTATTATGATATCTGATATTTCGGTTTTATAAAGGTTGTTTTAGATTTATTTGTGCCTTGATGGGTGGTGATAACCTGTCCTAGCCCGTAGCACTCCGAGTCCTATGGATTTGGGGTGTTACAATGCAAATAGCAAACACCATGTGATACATAAAAATATATGTTGTGACAAAGCTTACTTAATTACTCATACTTTCTTCATAATTTCCTTAATTGATTAAACATAACTTGCTTGAGCATGCTACTAGCCATGGTTTAGGAGTAATTGCTCCAAAGCTATTGTTTTCTTTTTTTATACTTGATCGTCATACTTTCTAATTGTTACTCAAAACCCCCTAAATATTTGATCATTTTATCACCAGTTTTCCTTTCTTTGATACACTTAGACCTTGTTATTGATCTTGATACCTTCAAACTATATAAAGTTATGTGGGTATTCGAACTTGATGCTAACATCCTATACTCACATTTACAATGATTGTATACTTGTGGGAATATGTGATTTTATTGGTCTACTCCACTTACATCAAGCTTTTGGCAACGTCTCCGGCAGATTGTTGATTGTTTAATTGTTTGCAAGTTCATTAAGAGTTTAAGTGCTTTGTTACTTTTGATGCACTTTGATGTGTATTTGTGATTTGTAGAATGTGCTTAAAGAGATGGCGAATAGCTTAGCTTCATTGTGGACTACAAGAAGAGATGCATATGATGAGCTAATTGAATATGATGTATGGAATGTCCAACAAGAAGGGGAAAATGAAAAGTTTCTTTTTGAAAGGAAAGATATGCTAGAGAAACTCAATTCCAAGGTTGATTCCATTGCAGAAGATCAATTGATGCTTGAGCAACAACTAGGTCAAGAAGAGGAAGCTAGGAGAATAGAGCATGAAGAGCTTCTTGCTAGAGAAGAAGAACCTAGGTTGCTAGAGACAATGAAGAAACTCTCACCAAACTGGAACCAATTTCAAATAGGCAAGAGATGCTTGAGCAATAATTTTCTTGATGAATGGAAAATTCACCAAAGCCACTTGAAGCTCCTCCAGTTATTCAAGAGCAAGTACAAGAGATGACGATTGAGGAGGAGACAAGCATTGAAGAGACAAGCATTGAGGAGTCAAGTTTTGAAGTGCCTCATGAGGAAGAAGTTGTCCCAAAAGAGACTAAGAAAATGGATTTGGAAACGGCGAAAGAGATTGAGGACATGGTCATCGTGATCAACCTCATTGGAAAGCTCCATGACAACCCTACAAGGACTAGTAATGATTGTTTGATCAAGGATGGGACAACTCAAATGGTATAGACTCCCATTCTACTAACACCCGTAGGAACATTGATTGGTAAGGGTGTACATGATAAGTATGAGGTAGATAAATAAAGCTTGAAGCAAAAAGGCAAGACAACACTCACTCACAAGAAGGAAGGAACATGAATGCTTGGTGAAGACTTACCAAAGCCCAAAAATCAATTTCAATTCCTTCTTCATGCTCTCACCATGTTTGTTCTAAATAAGCTTGGATTTTCTTTCTTTTTGTCTTTCATGGTCTTCAAGGATAGGTGAACAAGGAAGAAGATTGCTCAAGAATAAGGAATCATGACGGACACCAAGTAAACCTCGAGTGTACCTCGAGTGAGTGTAACATCGAATTTTCTTTTAGAGTCCTCGCTCAATAAAGTTTTCCAAAACTCACCGAAGGCTACCAAGTCTGAACCTCGAGTTAGAACACCTTAAGTGTTTTTTTTGTTGTTCAACTCTCAAAGCACTCGACCTAACTTCCATCCTTCTACTTTATTGCTTCAACCTAATTAACCTACACTCTACTTCTCTCTTCCTCTCTTGTCCATGGGTTGATGCATGATCAAATGATTCAAGCTTGCAAAATGTCTTAGGGTCACACCTACAAAAATCACCATGTATCTTGTGAATATTTCTTAAATTCTATCTCTTTAATTTCTTTAGCATTAAGGATAATGTAAAACTTAAGTATGGGATATGAGGAATGCTTACATTCATTTGTATACATGTGTTTGTATGGCTTTCATGTTTCTTTTTCTTTTTTTTGTTAGTTTATTTTTCAAATATCCAAAAATAGTTGAAGAAGTTTAAAATAAAAAAAATGGAAACTTTCAAAAATGTAGTATGCTTCTTACAATGAATGATATGACTTGATGACGAAACCTATATTAAAGTCATGGAAATAAATTAAGACTTGTTGGTTCTAATGATTGTGAATAGAGCATATGTGAAGCATGTTGAATAATCATCCATGAAATGTATATGAATGATGATTTTAGTAATACATTTATACTTTTCTATTGGTTGATGTTTGGCTTAGTAATTCCTATGTTCTAAACTTTGAGCTTATGTCATGTTCTTAGGTTCATGGTAGTGTGTAATGGTTATGACCTCTTAATTATTCACCCTAAGGAAACTTACATTACATAACACTCACTTGAGTGAAACATACTAACCCGTAAGGCAAAAGGCAATGTGAATGAAAAAGTAAAGAAAAAGCCACAGTGAAAGCACATCAAAATTCAAATGTCGATTGGCTATGTGATGAATGCTTATTTTTCATTTATTTTGCTTTTATGTCAATAAGGCCAAGTATGCACATCAAAAGATGAATATCGAGTGAATGTAAACCCCATCCTCAAGCATTTCGACACACCCATATCTCCATTGGTACAAGATAAGGTAAGTGAGGTTCTCTTTTTAAGCTTCTTGATTCATCTTCTTCTTTCTTGATCATCTTCTCTTCTATTTTAACCCATTCTTGAGTCTTGTTTCTCAAATATGCATTTGCAACTTCATCCTTTATGCATTTCCTATAAACCTTAAACTTTAATGCTTAATCACATAGAATTACAAAACTCAGATTCTAAAATTGTGTCACATGCAACAACTAACAATGCAACAATTGAGGATGAATATGATTTAGTAAGTGATATTGAATGTGATGAGCATGAAATAGATGGATATGATTCGTTTGAATATAAATCTATATTGGATGATGTTATTGAGTGTGATATGCATCAGCATAATATGAATGGTATTGAGCTAAATGTGTATAAATTTGAGTGAGAGTGTGATAATGATCTTGATTGTGATATTACCTCTAATTTGTATCATACATATTTAGAGTGATTCCCGAAATTCCTCCATGAGTATATACCACATGTTTTGCCTTTAGTTCAAAACTTAGAGCATCATAGAACCCCTAGGATAAAACCAAAAGGGACTTGTAAGGTGTAATCTCTAGTTCTGACTTTGGTGGGCCCTTAAAGGAAATGCATTAAGAAGGGGAGAGATCATATCTTTGAGGTTGTAGTGTTACCACATATAGAGATTACTTACACTAGGACCTTACATCCATCTCTACATTAAAATTCCTTTAGATATGTTGTTGATTTGATTCCCTTAACCATTTTCAGTCTTACACCGTTGTTATGAAGGAGAGAGTGAGTTTAAATATAGCAATGCACATTGATATCATTAAAAAGAAAGGGAAGCACAAAGCATGTATCCGTGAACTGCCAAACGACTATGGAGCAGCTGAAGAAGATTTGAGGACGAATCATTTCCAAAAAGGGGAGAACGATACATGAGTATCACCACCATCTTCTATATGTCCTCTAGACCCCAACCATGAATGTGTCATTACTAAGACTAGGTCAATATAGACAGCTTCACCAGGAGTTGGGAACTAGATGGTATTATTTGCTTCAAAGGAGACAACTATGGGCATTGACTCATTCAAGCTCTCCATGAGGATCATAATGGCCATCTCATCCATAGAAGGAGGTGAAGAAGCGATGTTGATTTTTAATGAAGCTTGCTTAAGTGAGGGAAGATACATGGATATGTAGAAGATGTCCCGTGCAACCACGCACACGTGAGGCTTTCTTATGGCCTTAGATGTGTTTTGTGCGTTTTTGAAGTAGAAGAAGCATCGTAAGACATTTTAGTTAATTTTCATTTAACATAGGTAATTGAGACATTTTAAGATCTTTTATTTTTTTAGATTTTAAAGTTTTCATAAAGCTTGCTATGCTTTTAAAGACTTTAAGTTCTTCTTTTAGGTTAAACTAATAGCCCTTATATTAGAAAATTTTGTATAGGCATATTTAAGCCTTTTCTAGGTAGTTTAAAACCTGATGGGACATTGTTGAATATTGAGTTTTACGTGTTTCGATCAAAGTGAGGGTTCTTTTGTTGAGGATTGCAAAGTGACTAATTTTAGCTTAGTTGACTTGTTTATCAATCTTCTAAAGGTGGGTGTTCTTAGGCTTCATAGACATCCTCTTCATGCTTCTCAACCATTATTGTTGCATAGGTTCATTGGCTACATTTATTTCGTCCTTGGTAGGAGATCAAAGGTTCTATCACTCGGTTTCCTTTTGGATTTATCTTCTCTACCTTCATCTATTTCGATTCACTTGTTTCTTCTTCATTTATGTGTCTAATCCAATTCATTCTAACATTTGTTTTGTGTATTTGTCTCGTATGGAGTTCATATAGTCCCATTTAAGCCTTTGAGGTTCTTCGTCTCGATCGAAACATTGTGGTTCATCCCCGTATCACAACAACTCCGGAATAGCAATATGAAGTGTTTAAGTATTTTCAACAACACCAAAAAGCACATAATAAGTGGTGTTAGATGCTATCAACAACACAACAAGCATTCAAACAATGGTGGTTGTATTATCAAGAACACCAAAAATGTCAACCAGTCGATGTTGGTGTTGTTAACAACACCGATATTAGTGGTGTTGGTTCTATCAAAGCCAACATAAATATTAAAAAAAAAATCTAGAAAATAATGTTATAGTTTGTAGCATACTAATTTAATCATTGTCAATGACATAAACAATGAAAAATGATTAGAACTCAATCATTCAACAATGGATAATCATTCAACTATAATCAACAACATAAAACAAACTCAACTATGAAAATTTGTTAGAATGTCGATGAAAAACGGTATGAAAACAAATTATTTTACTACTTTCAACACCATAAAACAGATTGAATGCAAAAGATAAATCTAATTAGAAATCAAATATGAGCAAAAACTCATATAACTAGTTCAAAACCCTTGATCAAATTTTTTATATGTTCCAACCTAAGTACTTCTCAATTGCTGACGATGTGTTTGATTTAAAACGATGAAGTTAGTGTTTTTCTTGTTGAATCTAATGGAATGAACTTGCAAAAAGCCAAAATCTCATGTATTGAGATGACATTAATGAGAGACATGGAATTATTTTTAAGGGCCGATAAAAGATAGAATTTGTTGAACGATTTTAGCCAAGAGGGAACAAATTTATTTATGCTATATATAGTGATTATTTTTATAATGTTAAAAAATTGATAATTTTTACCCTTTCAAATTTTATAGATTAATTTAAAATTTTTCTTCAAAGATAGATTACTTTCAAAATTGTTCCTATGTAAAAACCAAATGTAATATAATATATAATATATAATATACAGTTATACACCCAAAAATACGTTTAGGAAAAGGACCAAGTAATCCGCAAACAGGGGATAGTCTGGCCCCTAACATCATCCGCAATAATATCTTTAATACCCTTGAGAGGGTCACGCAATACATTAAAACCAATAGGGAAAGCAAAATCAGCACTAGCAATAGCGTCTACGAATCTATTGGCTTCTCTATAAACGTGTCGAAATTGGATATTCCAATCTCTACTAATATAGTCTTGGTAGCGAGATACCAGAATCGAGAGGGGGTGATGTCATTGGAGTTGCTTGTTTAGAAGCGTGATAACCAACTTGGAATCCGTTTCTATGATAAAGGATCTAAATCCGTTATCCCAAGCAACCCTTAGCCCATATACGACTCCCCACAGTTCGGCCATAGGGACCATACATAGACAAAGGTTTGCCACAAAGCCAACGAGCCAAGCACCCTCCTTATTCCTAGCTACACCCCCAACCGTCGCGGGGCCATCATCTATGCGAGCTCCATACGTGTTAAACTTGATAAACTCTTCATGTGGTGGTACCCACTTAACTTGTAGCGTGACATGTCCAAGAGGGGAGTTCTCGAACTTGTGTCTTCTCTTATCCCATGCAGTGGCATACTCCAAAGCCTTGTCTTGTACGAAGCGTGATCTATTAGCTGTTGTGGAAATGTTTTGGAAAACTTTCTCGTTCTGCCATTTCCACGTCCACCATATCCCAACTGCAAAAATTTCACACCACAAATAATTGTTATTGAAAGTACGTTTAGGTAGGATGTTACCTCTGAGCCATGACGCTATGGGGGTCGAGAATAAGCCTTCAACGAATAGTTCAGCATGTAGAGCATGCCACATAGTATATTGGGTAGGTGCAGTCTTTGAAGAGGTGTACAGCAGTCTCTGTGTGATCTTGACAGCAATTGCAAGAGTCGAAGTCGCAAAAGTGTCTACGATTTCTTTCTTCATTTGATAATACTCCCCCATATTTAAATTTCCACAAAAAGATATTCACCCTTTCTTACACACATAGCTTCCAGATCCTCTTGGAAAATCCTTCGTCAAGACATGTAAGTTGGTCAGATGCAAGAAGATAGAAGTAAGTAGAAGAGTGGAAAAGTCTCCGTCAGCACTGAACTTCCATCCAATTTCATCCCTTCTGTTGATATTTACTGCGTTCACATCTTCATCGTCTTGGTTGCTTCGTTTGTGGCAAATGGTGGTCAACTTAAGTAACCATGTTGAAGGAAGGGTATTACTCAGGGCCTCCCAGTTCCATCGTGAGTTTTCAATCCAAAGTTCGTTTACGGTAAGGTTTTTGATGTTATCATCAAGCTATTTTATAGTGTGCAAATTCAACGGGTCATCCCCTAGCCAGACATCATTCTAGAATTGGATGTCTTTACCATCCCCGAGCATCCACTTCGCCCCATGACTGACAGCCAATCTCAGCCCATCTTGGATGTCACGCCAAACGCGAGAAGGGTTGGAGTGAGCAGCTCCATTTCGACCCACATACTTGCTTTTGAGGACCATAGACCAAATATTATGCTCATCCTTCACGAAGCGCCATCTGAGTTTGCCTACAATAGCACTATTCATACTAGCCATCTTCTTGATTCCAAGTCCTCCTTTGTTTTTAGGAAGGCAAATAGTGTCCCAGCTCACAGTATACTATTTCTGGGTTCCCGTTTCGTGACCCCAAATGAAGCTTCTGTAGATCCTATCGATGTTGTTGCAAATACTTGAAAGGAGGCGAAGACCGATTTGGTGAGTGTTACTCGGCCGGCGAAGCTGAGAGTTTTTCCTTTCCAGCTACTAAGCTTACCATTTATCTTGTGGAGCAAAGGTCTGAAAACATCTCTAGATATTCTCCCTTGGATGATAGGCATGCCCAGATAATTTCCTAGCTTGCTCGTGACTTCCACTCCACTTAAGCAACCTAACTCAGATATTGTGTTGGAGGACACATTTGGTGAGAAAAATATTTTTGATTTCAAGCGGCTCACTCTTTGGCCCGAGGCCCGGCAAAATCTCTCCACACACCCCATAACAATTCGCATTTGGGCCGGAGAGACTTCAACGAAAAGGGTGATGTCATCCGCAAAGAACATATGTAAGAGTTTGGGGTCGTTCCTTGGCAGTTGGATCGGCTTCCTTTCCTCGTTCTCACTACTTCCATGATGATGTGACTGAATCTCTCTACTGTAAGCACAAAAAGGTAGGGAGATAAAGAATCACCTTGCCTGACGCCGCGTTGTGGAAAGAAATGTTCAGTAACCTCGACATTCCAAAGCAGATGCATTTTAATAGAGTTGATGTACTGATTTATCATATTTTCCCATTCAGTGGGAAATCCCGCTCCTCTGATCGTACCCGTAATGAAATTCCAATGAACCCTATCATAGGCTTTCTCCAAGTCTAGCTTAAGAACCATCCATTTTTTCCCGTCTTTTTTCTTCTCATCGAATGAACAATCTCCTGCATGACAACAATATTGTCTTGGATAGGTCTTCCCGGGATGAAACTTCCTTGTGTCGGCCCAACTAGTTTCCCTATAACTTGTTGTATTCTCTGAACACGGACTTTGGAGATTATTTTTTTAATTGACGTTACACAGATCTATCGGTCGGAATTGGCTAATTAAATATGGGTTGCCAACTTTAGATAAAAGAGACATGAGTGAATCATTTCTTCCGGGGGGGCAGAGTATACTTACTGAAGAAATCTGACACTGTTTTAACGATGGTAGAGCCCACCGTGTGACAACACTTTTGGTAGAAAAGTGGTTGGAAACCGTCAATCCCTGGTGATTTGTAAGCACCCATATTTTTGGTAGCCTTCCAGACCTCGCCCATAGTCACTAGTTTGTTGACATCCTCCTAAGTTATCTCATCGATGGTCGGGAATAACATTGTATCAAGTTCGCATGGGGGGAGCAGTTGAGAATCTTCAAGACTGTCAAGTCGAGAAAAGAAGCTGATGACATGCTTTTCAAGAATCTTTATGTTTTCGGACCATTCCCCGTTATCCATCTTAAGACCCAGAATGCGGTTACGACGTCTTCTAATAACCGTAGAGGTGTGGTAGTATGATGGGTTTCGATCTCCCCCTACGAGCCATTGTTCTCTGGATTTCTAAAACCATAAGATTTCCTCTTGCTCAAGAGTGCATTATATTTCTCGTTTCAGTTTAGATTCTCTCTTCTATAGACGATAGGATGAGTTTAAGTAGGGGTGCGCTTGGACTATAAGCTTGTTATTGATGGTGGCTTTCCTGCGATGAACGTTGCCAAAACACACCGATTCCAATTGATTAGAGAAATTTTAAGATGTAGGAGAGCTTTACTAACCTCAGGATGGCTCGACCAGACCGATTGAACCAATTGTTGAAAATCCTCGTGAGTAAGCCATGCAGCTTCCATACGGAAAGGTCTTCTTTCCTTCTTATGCATAAGCTTTGGGTTGAGGTTCAGAAGAAGAGGGAAGTGGTATGAGGAGAACCTAGCAAGGTGCCTAACATGGGCGTCGGCCCAATCCATTATACAGTTTCTACTCGTAAGCACCCTGTCTAGGTGTTTTTGAATTCTAGCATGATGATCTCTACCATTATCCCACGTAAAGTTAGGGCCGATAAACCCGAGATCGACTAACCCATACTATTGAACATGATTATGGAATACCGTAGAATCTGTATGTAGAAAGCCATTGCCACCATTACGTTCGTGGGAGAATAGGATACAGTTAAAGTCTCCCCCGATGATGACAGGTTCCACGAGATCTTTCAGCTCATTTTCTAACTCCATCCATAAAGGTTCTCTTGTACTTGTTGAAGGAGGGGCGTAAACTGTGATGAGGTGTTATGTTTTAGCCTCACTTTCGATCTTATAGTGAATGAAATGGTTGTTATGAACAATGTTAAGATCCACCATCTCGGAGTTCCAGAGGAGACACAGACCCCCCCCCCCCTCAAACCCATTAGCATCAACTCTAACGCAGTCTTTGAAGTTCATACGATCGTAAATTTTCTGAGCTTGAGCTTCTAATGTACGGGGTTAAAAAATGGCAAAGATGTCAATACTATTCAGTTTGTAGATATGCTTAATGGCTCTTCGGAACCCATTCTTATAGGCTCCAAACACGTTCCAAAATAAACAATTCATGGATAACTTGGAAGAAAGGTGGGGTGAGGAAACTATTCAAGTCAACTGGAAGCACCATGTTGCACCCCAGGCCTGTTGCTTGGATGCCGCCAGGTTTCTCCATGTTCTTCTCTACTATCTTCATAGTCTTGTGTTCTAACCCACAATCAACCGTTGGTAAATCTCGAGGGGACGAAGTCGCTATGGTATTGGTCATATGAGCAAGGATTGATGCGTCAATCAACATCCCATTGTCTGCTGCATTGGCTCCTGTGGGGTTTGAACATTTTGCAATATCAGGTTTAGACCTTCCCACGGGAATCAGAGGAATGTGTGGATCATCAGCATCCTCTTAACCACTTTTATTTGTAGCCTCTGTAGGGAGACTGACTTCCGACCTCTGACGCTTCGATGTGCTTGTTTTTCCCCTTTCTAGATTCGTGCTTTTGATTATCCATTGGGATTTCATGCTCTCTTTGCGCAGTTTATTTCGTCTTTGTTTTTTCTCTAATAAAACTACTTCGGCCTCTTCTTTCTCCTCTTGGCTTGTTGCGAAAGAAACCGCTTTATTCTTAGCATTTTTTTATTTGGCCTTTTTTAGCATTTTTTATTGGCCTCTTCATATTCTTGGCCTTTTTTTATTTGTGTTCTTTCTTTGAATATCGCTAGTAGTATATCTCCCTTGTTTAACTTGCCTTCCGCAGTGATCCGGTATCTTTTCTTTCCCTTTAGAAAATCTAGGCTTCTTCGCCACCAGCATCCACGGGCCAAAGCCCGGGCTTTCATCCGCCACCGCTACCTTATTGTTGTTACTTTCCAATGCTTCCGTTGTAGTATTGTTGGTGACGGTGTCTTGAGCCGTTCCAGTATTTTTTCCTACTACAGCCTTGCGTTCCACTTGGTCATACTGGCATGTAGAGGCGAGGTGACCATATCTACCACACTTATAGCATATGGACTCCATGCCTTCATACTCGATGGGACATCTTTTCGCGTTAATGAAAATGACTTTCTTCAACGGCTTACACAGGTTTATCTCTATGCATACTCTTGCGAATATACCCCGATTCGAGTGTAGAGTCTTTGGATCACTGGAGATTGGAATGTCAATGCCCCCTGATATAGTCCAAAGTATGGCTTCACTATACCATTGTATAGGTACATCAGTTATGCGGACCCATGTGGGTGCTAAAACGATCGGATCAGAAGTAACGAAATCTGGCGTCCGACGTTTCATAATTAGACATCTTCCAAACACTGACCAAGGTCCTCCCCTAAAAACCTGAGGAGTTAACTCTCGTTCTCAAAACGTGCAACAAAGAAGCTATTTTCCAGAGCTCTTTGATCTCACTTTTCATGACCGGAAAGGCTATTGGGTACCCGAATACCTTGAAGATCACATATTTCTTCCAGTGCGTATTCGATAACAAGAGCTACGGTGTGCATGCAGGAGTTGTGATCTGTACTTTAACATGTTGTCCAGCTCACAAAAGTTGTCAATCATATCATATCATATATCAATATGGTACACTCTTGCCTCTACTTGTCACTACTTAATTACAGTAATACTATCCTACTTAATTAACTTTATTTTGTGTCACTTTAATTAAACTTTTAGTATAAGATTATAAACAAAGGACTTTCTTCCTACCTGCCAATGTTTACGCATCAAAAATACATTCCTACATTTAACAATAATACGTCACCCAAAATACATTCCTTTTTTCATTATTACACTACTATGCTATTTTCATATTCATATTTAATTATGATGCTATTGATACATTAATATGGGGTAATTAATATATTAAGCTAATGTAATTGAATTATAAAATATTATATTATTGTTTACTTTAATATATATTTTTGTTATTATGATTATTTCATTCGAAATATTAAAAAATTACTTTTATAAATTAAATATTACTAAACAACAAGCGAGATAAATTTGTCTTGTATTATATATATAAGAGATAAATAAGTTACATGTTGATCAATATTTTTTTCACATTAAAATTTGTGACATTATTAAACTTGATATTCTTGATTCTCCCATTAAACGGATCATAATTTTTTTAAAATTACAATTCATCCCTATATTGAATATAACTTATATAACTATAATATTAAATAAAAATAATTAAATGATTTTAGTAAGTATATATATTTTAATTACACGTATAAAGTATGTAATTATTTAAATGGGTGATATATATTTTTAATAATTCAAGTAAAAAAAAGAGAGAAAAAAACTAGTTGGGTTAACTAATATTTTTTAATAATTCTAAGGAGGAGGAAAAATAATCATATGCAACCTCTTTGTCTATTCAACTTCACTAACGTACCCAACTTCAGTCATGTACGTAACTTCACATACTCAACTTAGTATACCCAAATTTATTTACTCATCTTCGTATCCAGATTGAGTAATTGAAGTTGAGGAAATGTATTCGAGTATACAAAAAATGGTAAGTAAAACAATAATTATAGGATGTTGGATTACAGTATGTAAAAAAGTGCATAATTTAGACTCCAACGGCGGAATTTAATAACACAATTTTTCCCTTCTTCATAGGATGATTAAAAGAATATCATTTGGCCCAACTAGTTATTTTCTTTCCTAGGATTATAAGAAAATATCACCCATTTTGTAAAATTACATACTTTGTACACATCTTAAAATAAGTGCATACTTACCAAAATCACCCATAAAATTTAAAAGCCTAACTACTCTACATAATAAAAAAAATATTATTAAATCATGATTTTCAAAATAATTTATTGTTACGGGTGATTATAAACAAGGAAGCAATTTATATTGAAAAACCTAAAGTTGTAGTTTTGAAGAAAACATTTACATAATATTGTTAAATATAATAATATTATTTTATAGAATATTATCATTATTATTGTTAATAAAAATAATTTAATCCTATAAATTAACCTAATTAAATATTCACATTCAAATTATGTAACATCTTAAATTGATATACATACCTCATATGTTGTATAATAAAAATTTAATCCTATAAATTAACAAATACAATCGATATTTTTTATATATAGTTATTACAAACTCCAACATCATCATGTTATCTAAAATTTTATCAGAATAATTTTAAATTTTGACTTAATACATATCTACATATAAGTAATTCATTAAAGTTTTAAAATCATCATGCTAACTAAAATTAAAAAGCATATTAAAATAATTTAATGAATACATACATAAATCTGACTTAATTTATGTGACTAAATTTGTATTAAAATAATTTCATTACTAATATAAAATTAATATAAACGTCTATAAAAGTCTAAAGCGATGAACATTTTAAAATTACTGGTTTATACCAAATTATTTTCATGTTTATAAAAATAATAGAAAGTATTAATTTAGAATACAAAGGATTTTAATAACCTCAAGCTTGCAAATTAAAAAGACTATAATTAGATTACACATATTTTTCTATATGGTAACTGTGTGATTTCATACCTTTAATATTTATACTAATTGAATTACTTATTTGGTATAATACAAGTGACCAATACAAAAAGTGCAATAAAGAAGGTAATATAGAAAGGCAATAGAGGATCCGAACTCGAAATAGTAGGTATAACAAGTAAATATTTCGCATGAACGTCAGTGATATATGAAATTGTGCACGAATATCACATTGCACGTTCATGAACATGTTGTTTATAATTAATCACTCGTGCACGACCATGTAGTAATATATTTGTCAAAATGAACCATTTGTGCATGACTTTGTAGTAAAATAATTAACAAAATATCAATTAAAAATATAACTAACACAATTTCAATAAGTAAGAACATGAATATAGTATAATTAAAAAAATTTGGTTATTACTGTACTAAATTAGGTAACTATTATAAATTATACTATTCACCCTTTGTAACCGTATTTTCATTTAAAGGAAATAGAATTTTTCGTGTACAATATCTAGAGGTGCATTATTTTCAATGTTTAATAATAATCGTTGATTTATATTCATTGAACATCTAGATAGGTTATGACTTCTTATCGTAAGATTGAATCTAACCTAACTAAATTCATATATATATATAAATAGAGAGATCCTGACTCATACGTAAACATCTCTTATCGTGTGAACGTGTAAACACCGAATATATGTGAGTATACCGCCGAATATATGTGGCTATACCGCCGAATATATAGATTTAGGTCCGGCGAATCTTCTTCCATTAATAACACGATTTATTTTATCCTTTAATATTGTCTAATATCAGTCATCTATTTAACGATCTAACGGATACAATTTGTTCTCATTTTATATGATAAGAGTTGTTTACATGGGAGTCAACCTCGATATAGGGTGAGGTGGATCTTTATGGAGAGAAGTGAGGGTTGTGAGCCGCAAGATCAAAAGAAATTGATAGACACATTTAAAAGTAATTTATATTTTAGTAGCTACATTAGGCGTATAACTGGTAAAATAATATAGTTCATTTTTTTTTGCAGTGTAGTTCATTTTTTGAAAAAGGTGTATTATTTAACGACCAATATGCAAAACCTAATGTTGAAGTTGTAATTCGTAACGTGTTTATTTTTTAGTTGGATTGAGTTCATTTTGCACATACATTTCCTTCATTTTTACACCTAATATGTTTATTTTTCATATCTTAATTAATAAAAATTCTCTGGAATTCGGTCAATTTAATAAATAGAATATATTATGTTGATTAGAGCATGATCATTTAGTTGATACAAAATGGACAGTGACAATGTACTACCCAGTAGTAAATATGTAATGTTCAACTTGATTTAATATGTAAAGTTATTCAAAATTAGATTTTCACTACTTCATTTTATACGTACATTGAGTTCACCTTCTTCCTCACGCATGTAATACAATTTTTCAGTATCAAGTGTCTTCATTATTTATATCAATTGTCTTCAATTTCAATATATCAAAGCAATATGAAAAAATCATTACAAGTAATTCTCTATACTCATGCCCTCCTTTATACTCCAACGACATGATAGATATAGTAGATTAAACTCCAGGTTTTGATTGATATCAATTTCACAGTCTTCAAACCAAAAATCGAAGAAGATGTTGAAGGGATGAGTTCAAATTCGTTGTCCTTTAACTAGATAATAGAAGCCTAACATACGAATCACAAAACTCGAGAAAAAGAAGAAGACAAGGGACGCGATTCAATAATCGATTCACTTTGAAAGAACCTAAGAGAAGGTAGAAGGCATGGCTTTGATTCGGCGATGAAAAGTTTTTTATATTAGCGCTAGTATTTTTTATAATAATAGCTACAATCCATAATTGTATTAAAATCGTAGTGCTCAAAACCCTCCTCACTCCTCTCCACAAGCACAATCCTCCTCAATAGAACCGTCCACACACGTGTGTGTGGATGCTCCTTGCAGAGAAGATGATGAGAAATTTTGTTATTTTTTTTATATTATTTGTTTATTTTTAGGTTAGTTGTTTATATTATTTTAGTATCACTGTTTTTTTTTTTTATGAACTAACATACATAAAGAACATCACAAAAACGCTCCTTCTAAAACGCTCTAAACGCTCCCCCACCAGAGGTTGGCTTCCCCGCCTCCTCCACCTCAAGTGTGGTCTCCCAGCCATGCCCCACCCACAACCACCCCCTTTACCCCGCCATGGGTGGCTCAAAAAGATAAAAAAAAAACTCTCGATAAAGTTGTCGGATCTAAACCGGAGTCCTAGCCTTCCTTCTAAACCCCGCCCTTCATCCCTCCCCCTGTTCCTATCGACGTTGTTCTGGAAGATTTCATTCGCTCAAGCAATATTCGCATATCCAGATCTTGACTTGCAAACTTACGGAAACGTCGTCGGAATCCCTCTTTCCCCCCCCCCCCTCCCTCGGCTGCCTCTGAAGCGCTTGTTGCTATCTTTGATGCCTCTCCTTCTATCCCAGCAACCATGGTCCCGTCTTATAACCCTAACTCCACACCCCCTATCTCTTCCACAACCCGAGCCATGCCAAGCCTCATGTTGCTTCCTCTTCCCCTCCTATACAGGTGACGGCTCAGCTGTCCCCAAGCAACCCTCCTGCCCTGTAATCGGGTGAAACCACCACTCATTGCTCGCAGTCTCTTGACATTCCCCCCGTTAACTCCACGTCGTGCATCGAAAACATTCCCACTCCCATTCAATGTATTGCACCTAATGGTATCCCTAACCCCTCGTTCAAAGACATCCTCGTAAAGGACCCTACTCAAAACCACGTGCCACTTGCCTATTTCCCTTGGCTAGATAACGGTATAATCCACTTTACTGAGGATGACATCTCTGACACTCTTTCTAAATGGAACCTATCCCTTGTCGGATTTCCCCTAGGCAGCCCGTTGGCCTTCCAACACATGAGCACCTATGAAAATCTTTCTTGGAACTGTGTCTCAAAGCCTACTATCCTTAGAAACGAGAAGTGAATCTTCATCTTCCATTTTGCCTCCGAGGAAGACCTCAACTCCGTTCTTCTTGGTATTAGTGGTTCTACATCTCTTCTCCTAAAACGATGGTCTCATGGTATGACCCTCGACTATGCTAGCCTCTCTTCTATCCCAATTTGGGCTACTTTACATAATCTCGACTGCCGCTTTTGGTCACCACACATGCTTCAAAGATTGGCTCAACTATCGGGATTCCTCTACTCACAGACTCATGCTCAGCATTCCACAAACGCCTTGGATATGCAAAGATCTTTGTGGAAATTTTTGCTTCAAAACCTCTCCTCAGAGAGATCACCTTCGTTGGGCCTCGTGGGGAGTCTATCTCGCAAAAGATAACTTATGATTTGATACCGGAGCACTGCCCAAAGTGCCTTATTTTCGGGCATCGATACAGGATACCCAAGCCTCCCGGTGCTCATCCAGCTCCTAGGGCTCTCAGATCAAGGGTTATCCTCCCACTTCTAAGCCTCCGCTTCTTCCAACTCATGATATAAACCTTTGCCTTCCGTATACCCAACCTTTACTTGCTACCATTATCCAAAATGAGCATTCACCCAGAATAACCCTTTAACCCTAAACCCTTCCTAAAGCAACCCTCCTAACTCTTCTAACCCGTCCTTTGAAACCCTAAAAGGGGTCGCCAATCCCTTAAACCTCTCCGCTCCCCAAGTATCTCTCGGTGATTCAGAGACCACTAACCCAACCCATCTCCTTCAAAATCAAATCCCTCAAATGCTGCTAACCTTGACCTGCCCATCTCTGACCCTAAAACCCTCCCAACAGCAATCATCAAGGATGCTTGCTCTACTCAGAATGTTTAGTCATGAATCTCAACTTTGGTGCTTGAAACATCACCCTAATAAGCAAAGAGCAATTCGTGACATGGTCAAGCTCCATAACCTTGACATCCTGGCTATCCCCGAGACATGGCTCAATGACACTAAGATGACTAAACTCTCCCTCCTCATTCCAAGCTGGAACCAAATCTCAAACTACTCCATTACCCATAAATGCCGAATTTGGGTGTGGTGGACCCCCAATCTATTGATCTCAACCCCGTCCTCTCCAACGATCAACTTATCCACTGCATCCTTACCTCTCTCAACCCTCTCAATTCTCAAAACACCTTAGCTTGAACCTTTGTTTACGCTCATAATATTCCCGAAGAACGAGCTTCTCTATGGAACAACATTGGCACTATAAAGCTCCTGAATAATGACGAACCTTGGGTGATTCTTGGCGAGTTTAACACTATCCTCTACCAGGATGAGAAGATCTCAAGCAGCACCATAAACACTTTTGCCCCGTCGTCTGAACTCTCTCAGTGCCTTGCTTCCAATACTCTCACTGACCACGTCTTCTCTGGATGTCGGTTTACATGGAACAACAAGCAAATCTCTTCCAAGATTTGGTGTAAGCTTGACCGGATCCTGATCAACTCCTTTGGATCAACTCCTTCCCCAAATCTTATGCCTTCTTCTACAACCCTTTTATATCAGACCATTCTCTTGGAATTCTCTCCTTAAACCCTAAACTCATCCATCCTCAACGCCAGTTCAGATTCAACAACAACTAGACCACTCACAAGCTTTTCGAGACTATTGTGTCTCATTCTTGGAATATGCCTACTCAAAATGATGATGGTAGCCGCAGTAACATCCTTAGCCGAGAGCTCAAATGGATAAAGTTCTCTCTAAAGAAGTTTCCCAATGAAAGGTTGGAGGAAATTTACTTGTCTATTGAAAACCTAAAATCCTCCCTCTCCTCAACCCAAATGAATCTACAAAATTTCCCCCGGACTAAAATTTTCTTTCTACTGAGAAAAGCACGACTCTTGCCCTAAACACAAAGATGGACTTGCTCAGAGTTACTTTGCCCAACTTTACAAGGCCTCATGGACAAAGCACGGTGATCAATGAACCTTATTCTTTTTTAAAATATAACCGGCAAGAGAGTTGCAAATCAGATCAAGATACTCCACGATCCCCATAATCCCGCTGAGGGTCCCACTCACAACCCCAACAAGATTGCTTTTATCCTAGTGAAACACTTCTCTGAGATCTTGCACCCCTATACAAGCCATAACACTCGTAACTGTTTCCCGGATTGCAATCTCCCTTCCATCTCTCCTGAGAACATAACCTCTCTTTGCAACGTGATCACCAAAGAAGACATAAAGACTACTCTCTTCCAAATGGGAGATCTAAAAGCTCCAGGTCCGGATGGCTACAACGCTTTCTTCTTCAAATCTACCTAGCAAACCACTGGTGATGACTTCTCCAACGCCATCCTAGACTTCTTTAGGCTTGGAAGATTCACTAGCCGAATGAACTACACCTCGATCTCCTTGATCGCCAAGAACGCTAACCCTTTGTTGGCTTCGGATTTTAGGCCCATCTCTTGTTGCAATACCTCTTACAAGGTTATTATTAAGATCCTGGCTAACAGGTTGCATGCCATTCTTCCTTCTATCATCGGCAGATACCAAGGTTCTTTCGTCAAGGGCCACTCTATTAAGCAAAATATTCTTATTTGTCAAGAGCTCTTCAAGAAGTACAACCAGCGCCGAATTTCCCCGAGATGTGCTCTTAAAGTTGATATTTCTAAAGCTTTTGATACTATTGATCACAAATTCATCTTGAACCGTCTTAGAAGGATAGGTTTTCCCGAGGAGTTCAATAGGCTGATCAAAAGTTGCATCACCACCCCTACCTTCTCAATCAACAAAAACGGCTCTCTTCATGGATTTTTCAATGGAAACCGTGGGCTCAGGTAGGGTTACCCTCTTCCCCCCCCTCCTCTATTCACCATTACCATGGAGGTTCTCTCCTTAATGATTACCACCAACACCACAAATTGCGACTTCAACATCCATCCAAAATGTGCCTCCCCTCGCCTTACCCACCTTTGTTTTGCTGACGCTTTGTTACTTTTTTGCAAGGGAGATCTCCCTTCTATTAACATTTTGAAGGATACTCTGGATCACTTTGGTAGGTACTCGGGCCTGCTCATTAACCCTGTCAAATTTGCCCTCTACCATGGCGGACTCTCTACTGCCGATGGCGGTCTTTTCTTTGATGTCTTTGGTGTGCCTAAGGGCTCCCTCCCTTTCACTTATCTGGGTGTCCCTGTAGGCAGCAAGCATCTCAACATTAGAGAGTACTCTCCTCTCATCACGAAGATCACTAGTAAAATTAGTTTCTGGAGTGCAAGATGCCTCTCTTACGCAGGAAGGAACTAGATTATTGCCTCAATTCTAATGTCTATTCATCTCTACTGGTGCTCGTTCCTCCCTATTTCGTCGATGATCATCCACAAAATTCAAGGGCTCTTGCGCTCCTTCTTATGGTTTGGCAAAGCCTCCAACACTCGTTTTCTCGTGGCTTGGAATGTTATTTGCAACTCTTACGCTGATGGTGGCCTTGCCTTCAAAGAAATCCTCTCTTGGAATAAGGCTAGCATCTCTAGGCTCATTTTGATCTTGACCGCTGCAACCCTAATGACAACCTCTAGTGTGAATGGATTAACAAAAACATTCCAAAAGGCCGGTCTATCTGGCTCTACCCTGCGTCCTACAAGCACAACTTCACTTGGTGCATGATTATCAAGACTAGAGATGAAATCATCGAGTCCACGTCCAATCCAAACTTCATCACGCTCTCCTCCGGCCCAATGGTCGATTCAACACTTCTGCAGCCTATAACTTCTTCAGGAAAGCTCCCTATCATCCCCCTACTTACAACCTCAACATCATTTGGAAAGGTATTAATGTTCCTAAGTGTAGCTTCATTACCTAGATCGCAAGTCATCACCGTCTTCGCACCCTCTCCAAGCTTGCAAACTGGAACATTATTCAAAACAACACTTGCAAGCTTTGTGATACCCACACTGAAGATGAGGACCATCTTTTTCACCACTGTAGTTACTCCTTCCTTGTTCTTGACATCATCTCTAGATGGTCGAGAACCCCTCCCCCGTTCCCTTACAGACTTAACATATGGGGTGGCTTCGATCCCTCGAGGCAAAAAAGCATGACCTCATCACCCGCATCTGAATCTCCTCCACTACGAGCTTTGTCTATTTTGTTTGGAAAGGCAGAAACGAACTCATGTATAACAGCAACTCTACCCACCCCTCAACTTGTGCCCAGAAGGCCATCAACGCAACCAAAACCTTCACTGCTAGCACTTGGAAAGATAGTTCTCCTAACTCTATCATGTGGGCCAATATTGTTGACATTCATCTGAATTAGCTCCTGTGTTTTTTCTTCCTAAGGATCTAGTAGACCATCTTTTATAAATTCTTTGTTACTAATATAATTTTTTTTCAAAAAAACAAAGTATATAGATAAAGGGGTGGGTATGCGTAAGGCACGGGCATTGAGACAATTGTAATATGATAAGGTAAAAGTTTTGAGGAAGATATGAATAAATTATAGGAAAGTTTAAGATAAAACAAGATAAATAAAAATAGAGGAATCCTTAAAATAAAGCTTCCGAACCTTGATAACTATTTGATAGATTTTAAATATAGAATTTTTGCTTGAATTAAATATATATATTTATTTGAAATAAAAAAGTTGTTCTAAAAAAAGGAAAATAAAAATGCTTTTGAAAATTTGTCGTTAGTTTTGAAAGTTGAGGTAAAGTATAGTATGCATTAAAATATGGTATTGGGAATTTGAATGTTTATACGTAGATGATAATTTGTTAAGTAAATGTAAGAGTTAAGGTGAAATTAGTATATAGAAGGGCCGGGGGAGAGAGAAAGAAGGTTGTGTAGTCTTAAATAAAGATAGAGAGGTGGCTTTAAATCCCTTTAAGTAAAATAATACTAGTCCCTAATGAGGGAATTTGTTAATGAGGGAGGGCAAAAGTGTCCACAACATTAGTTTCACTTTGCTTGTTAACGTCGTTGCAAAAGGAGGCGCATCCTATTCTCTTCCACAGCCTTCTTTCCCAAAGCTATTTGAATCGGCATTTGTTCTCGAATCTCTTTCTTATCTATCTCTCTACTCTACTATCTCTCTCTACTCTACTATCTCTCTGCAGAGGAGAGAATTAATTAAAGGGCAAATTAACAAAGAAAGAAACAAGGAAAGAATCATGTTCCATCCGAAGAAGCCTTCTTCTATGAATTCAGGTTCCGCTGCAACAACAGATCATCACCATGGGAGCAGTAGAGGCATGTGCGTCCAAGGCGACTCCGGCCTCGTACTCACAACCGACCCCAAGCCTCGACTTCGTTGGACAGCCGAGCTCCACGAGCGCTTCGTCGATGCCGTCACCCAGCTCGGTGGCCCTGACAGTAAGAAACAATCCTCCGCCCTACTTCAAATTTCACTACTTTATTATATATTCTTCCTTAATTTGTACGTGGATGATGCATGGATAATATACAGAGGCCACCCCCAAAACGATCATGCGAGTCATGGGAGTCAAGGGGCTTACCTTGTATCACCTCAAGAGCCATCTTCAGGTACTCTATTCTTTCCTCCTTTTTTCTTTCTTTACTTTATTAAACTTAACTAATCTTCCTTCATTCTCTCTGGCTGGCATCCATAGAAATTCAGGCTCGGAAAGCAGCCACACAAGGAATTCAACGACCATTCGGTTAAAGATGGTACCTATGAATTGAATTGAATTGAATTAATTAAGCACTACGTGCGAATCCAGCAAACTCAAAACTCAATTTCATCCATCTTTAATTTCAATGTTTGCAGCATCAGCCTTGGAGCTTCAAAGAAATGTAGCGTCTTCATCAGGCTTGATTGGCCGCAATATCAGCGAGTATATACATACCTCAATTAATTATTCCCTTAATTTCTCAGACAGACAGATGAGTTTGTCTTAATTAATTTGGATGTGCTGTAACAGCAATGGACATATAACCGATGCAATTCGGATGCAAATGGAAGTTCAAAGGAGGCTCCAAGAGCAACTGGAAGTAAGTAGCAGCTTCTTCATTTCAAACCATAATCTTAATTGGAATGCATAATCTTAATTGGAATTTAATATGGTTAAAGGTGCAGAGACATCTTCAGCTGAGGATCGAGGCTCAAGGGAAGTACATGCAGAACATTCTAGAGAAAGCCTGCCAAACACTTGCAGGAGAAACCCAGATGGCATCTACACCTGCTGGACTGCCCTACAAGGGCATTCTTGGAAATTCATCTCATCACGACATGGCATCTGCATTGACAATGAAGGATTTCATATCTCCCATGACCTTCCCCTCCCTCCAGGACCTCAACATCTACGGGGCCGCTGCCGGAGGGGGAGACATACATCTCGACCTCCACCACCACAACCACCTCGAAGGCTTCATCGACAACAAAAAACGGCATTACAACAACGCCAACAATGGTAAGAGCCCTTTGATGTGGTCCCCCGACGATCTTTGTCTCAACCAAGATCACGAAGTCGATCCCGATGTTCAGATTCAGATGGGGCAGACTCTTGATCATCGAGGCCAAGATATCGATTCAATCTCCGAGATTTACGAGTCCAAGCCATTGTTGCAAACCAGTAGCGCCGAAGATAAGCATTTTGAAGGATCCATGGGAAAGCTAGAGAGATCGTCTCCGAGGAGACCAACTCAGATCAATATATGACCAATTCAATCATTACAAACTAGGTCGTCATATTCATCTTTCAGACTCATGCTAGCTTCCCCGTCAAATAATCGATCAGACACTCTTGCAATCTTCATGCATATATGACCATAAGCTTTTTGGTTCTTTCTATACTTAATTATGAGTTTAACTCTTAAGGGGATCGATCAATGTGTAAACCCCAATAGGGTTAATTTCTGATCCTCATCGAAAATCTCTACTTTTGGCAATTCAGTGTTTGAATGCATGCATGGCCATTGGCATTTTAGGCCCTTAATTAACAAGATAACTAATATATATATATATATATATATATATATATATATATATATATATATATATATATATATATATATATATATATATATCGGAGCTGGCCTAGCTGCCTTTATAAAATCATATGTAGAGGTATATAGATAGTACTTTGTTTAAAGATGGAAGCATCTGTGCTTTTGTGGTTTTGTTTCCTGTGTAAGCTAGGAACACAAATATCTGTTTTCTCTTCTCCTTTCTTTCTTTTTTTTTGAACTTTTCTTCTTACTCGCCATGACTTTCTAAGATGGTTAATTATATACATGTATTTATCATAATTTGTTTTATTGATGGTGGTACAAGGTTTAATAAACGACTTAATATGAGTAGGGTATATTTGAGAGGATCCTGTGATTGAGGTATGAAGGGTCTCTTCCATGACAATCAGTTTGTCAGACCTCAAAAGCCGCTTCAGTAACATGAAACAAGAAACTTTTCTTACGGTGTCTCCCTACTAACAAGCTTTAAAGTTTGTCACTCGTCGATCAACTTCATGATGCCTCTCGATCATAAGGTTAGTGATAAACGCCCGACTCTCCAGCTTATTAATGGTCTCGTTTCCACTTATGATTTGGTTGGTGCTGTAGCCTGTAGCTAGGATCTGTATATTTAGATAGTAAGGAAATGTTTAGAAAAACAAATCCGTATATATATATATAGTAATCGAGTTTTTAGAAGTTCGAACAAAATAGTTTTATTCGATCAGAATCACAGGATACAACTGCTCGATGTTATAACTTGTGTAACAACAACCTAGACCTACGAGAACTTTCGGTGACGTACTCTCATACGCAAGGAAAAAGAAGATGATCGGTGTTTTTGGCGTGTCTTTTCTAAATACGATAACTCCCTTTTTTTTTTTTTTTACAGAGAATCAAGAGGGCCGTCTAGAGTAAATATGTGGCACATAATCATGGATTTTCACTCCGTATTAAACAACAAAATATTACAAAAACCAAACGGTAGATCTCCAAGATATTAATATGAAGGAAATACACCCGATAATATAAGTGATAAAACCCAAAAGATGCCGTGAATAAAATATAATGATGATGAAAAAAGACACTAAATAGAGTGCTATCACCGATTGTTCTATTCATTTGCTCGATTGATAGAATCCATTTCCTTCCCTACACTCTCTAAGGTTTCCATTAGACAATCTTATTTTTCCCTTTTGTGTCCCTTAGACTCCCATTTTCTCAAACTAGATTCCATAAACCAATCCATTAACCAATTCTTGATTCTTGAAACCTTTCTTAAAACGAATCCTATTTCTTGAAGCTTTCTTGAAAACTTTCAAAAACCTCTTTTTTCTTGTTCTTATCCACGAAAATCATTCTTTCTTATATTGTTTTCCAAAAAACAACCTGAATAAATTCATCAGTTTGACAAAACCAAAGTCTAGAGACTTGTTCCATTCCCCCAGCAAACAAGAGTATCATTGACACAAAGTGGGTATTCCGGAACAAGTTAGACTACTCTAGAGCAATAATAAGGATTAAAGCAAGACTCGTCGCCAAGGGATACAACCGTAAGAAGGAATTGACTATGATGAGATATTCACTATAGCAGTTGATGAGTGTCAAATTTAACATCATATAGGCCTTAAAATCATGCATTTCATACATCTATCTCTCTCATACATCACTATTTGTATACAAAGCATCCACTTTCCATATTTCGGTATCTACCTTGACCTTTTTGTGTTTCAGTCATTTCCGGCATCATTGTGCCAAAAATACCTCCTCCCTAAAGTCAAAGCTTAAGAGAAGACCTTACATATCTGAAGAACTACAACATAAAGTCCCCTGAAGACGCCCTATGACAAGATCGAAGATTTTGAGAAACAACGTGACAACTCCACCTTTGATACGAATTGTTTTATTTAAATGATGAAAGACTTAACATAAATGCAGTTTTATAAACTAACAAATATCGATTATAATTCTAGATTGCTTGTCTTAGTTTGTTTGTTAAAATATGTATAGATCTTGGATAGCGTTACAAGGGAAGATCTCGGCTAAGAGATTTATTACAAAACACGGACGTCTACAACAAAAGAAGAAGATCTAGGAGAAGATCTTCAACAACCAACAAACTAACCAACATAGAAGATCTCGAATGAAGATTTGAAGGGAAGATCTTGGTTGACGATGAAAGAGCAGATCTCGGAGAGAGAAAAGTTTGTTGAGAAGAGAAGATCTCGGACTTGAAGATATCCAATAGATTGTGAAGAGAAGATCTCAGACTTGAAGATTTCCAGCAGCTTCCAAGTGAACGTTAAAGAGAAGATCTCAAACAACCTTCAAGTGAAGTACGTTGAAGAAGAAGATCTCGGCAACTTATAAATCTTATTTGCAACGGCTACTTCTCAAACAACGTGAGAAGATCTCGCTCAAACAAGCATCGAGTTCTATGGAGGAAAGAAGACGTTACGACGGTTGCAAGCCAACGGCTAGAAGAAGATCTTCATAGAAGACTATAAATGAAGACATCGATTGAAGATGAAGACCGAACTTACAAGTGAAAGTAACTAAGCCTTCCAACAAGAACATCTTCATCGATCCAAAAGTTTATCTTCCTCTTAAGCTTCTTTTAGTCTATTTGATTAGAGTGAGATAAACACAAGAGCTCCATTGGCATATCATTATAGTGTTATACTCAAGTGTGTTACTCTGTGAAGTAACTAGGCTATTATTGCTAGAATAGAGTTGACTAGATCGTAGCGTTGAGGCTACATTGACAAAAGAAGGGAAGTTATTCTAGGTTGTATCTGGGACTCACAACAAGCAGATAATAGACAGTTAGAATCCTAGGGTCGGAAACCCTAGGCGGAGAGTAGGTTTTTAGGGCCGAACATCGTAAATATATTGTCGTGTCGATCTTTTACATTGCACGCTTATTATCGCGTTTTATTGTGACTAACATCTTTCAGCAGGTTTCGAAGTCAAGGCCTTGAGGTCCACTTCAAAGCCTTGAAAAACAGTTTTGTCACCAAACGCAAAGATCGATTTCAAGGCCTTGAGATTAGTTTCAAAGCCTTAATATACGGTATTGTGAAAAGTTCTCATACTCTATTCAACCCCCCTTCTAGAGTATTTATATCCTTATTAATCCCCTACTCGGTTCTTCAATTGGTATTAAAGCTAGACTTACGTGTATTGATTTAACCATCAGTGAGACTAATCATGAACTCTGTAGGTGATGGAGGATTCTCTCAAGGATGATGCACATATTGACCACTGCTCTTTTGCGGTATCAACTTTTCCCATTGGAGATCACTAATACAAATGTTTATTATTGATCAGGGCATGAAACTATGGAGCATTATTCAAA
The DNA here is from genome assembly GCA_033239125.1 of Fagopyrum homotropicum. Taxonomy (NCBI): domain Eukaryota; kingdom Viridiplantae; phylum Streptophyta; class Magnoliopsida; order Caryophyllales; family Polygonaceae; genus Fagopyrum; species Fagopyrum homotropicum. Next base: position 75,349,109 of record BSWB01000004.1, read on the forward strand.
CTAGTCCAAAAATCCCAACCACCACGGTTGAAGGACTCCAAGTTGAAAAGAAGGAAGTTGATTTCACTCAAACGGACTTGGATAGTGAGTCAGAGAACTACAAGGCCATGGACTTGCTCTATTATGGATTAGATGCTAATGAATTTAATCGTGTCTCATCATGCAAGAATACAAAGGAAATATGGGACAAGTTAATAGTTACGTATGAAGGAACAAGTCAAGTCAAAGAGACAAAGATAAGCATCTTCCTCACGCAATATGAATTATTCAAGATGATTTCAAACGAGACGGTCAAAGAGATGTTCACAAGATTCACCGAGATTGTGAACAATCTTGATTCACTTGGAAAGGTCTTCACAAATGAAGAAAAATTAAGGAAAGTCCTAAGAAGCTTGCCTAAAGATAAATGGGGCTAAAAGTGACCGCCGTTGAAGAAGCTCAGAATCACACAACATTACCTCTCGATGACCTTCTTGGAAAACTAATCACCCATGAAATGGTTCTTAGTGAAGAAGATGGAGAGCCATCATCAAACACAAAGAACCTTGCTCTAAGATCCAAGAAGGATAACATTCCATCGGATGATGAAGAGAGTGATGATGAGGAGGAAGATTTATTCGCCTTGATTTCAAGTGGTCTTGCAAGAATTCTTCAAATGAAGAAGAAATTTGCAAACAAAGAATATCCACGATCATCAAGACCCAAAGGTAAGTTTTCTAACCCTAATAAGAAAACTAAAGTATTGACTTGCTTTGAATGTGGTGAAACAGATCATATCTTGTAAAGGATTGTCCACAAAAGAAGAGGATCAATTTTAAGAAGAATGATCGGAATAAGAAGTCTATGGTTGCATCATGGAGTGACTCAGATTCTACAAATGAGTCAGATGATGAAAATGATCAAGCAAACTTATGCCTAATGGCTGATCAAGAAGAGAACCCAAACCTCTACGTTGATGGAGTGGTAAGTACTATAATGTGTCAATCTAATCTAGAACATGCCAAATTCTGTAAGGATATTATCATATGTCAAAGAACATAGAGTTAGGATAAGTATCTTAACTGAAAGGCTAATCAAATAAGAGAAACCAGTAAGTGATTGTCTTTGGAAGTTGAGAATCTCAACACTGAAAAGTTAGACCTTGATGACAATATCAAGGTCTTGGAATCAGAAAATGCGATTTTTAAGGAAAATCTCTCTTCTCTACATCAAGATTATATTAATCTAGAGAAAGAGAAGATTGATCTAACTGTGACGTGTAGAGACTAGAAGGTTGCACGTATTTAATTCACTCGTTTGAAAGCTAATCTCGAAAGAATAATAGGTGAACAACAATCCTCACCTATCAAGTGTGGTATTGGTTATCACATGAATTTTCCAAGAAAAACGAATACCACTTCTGTTTAAGCTAAAAGAAGTTCACATATGCCCACATGTTTCTATTATTGTAAAAAGGGACATGTAAAATAAACTTGCCCATATAGAAGAAATGATTCCTACATCATCAAAAACACTTATCCTATATGTCTAAGGATACATGTTAAGCAAATCTAGGTTCCTAAAGGTACTAGACCACCAAGCATGATTGAACATGAGTAAGGACAAAAATATGTCATTTGGTCTACCGGAAAGGTTGAAGTTTATTGTTTTGCAAGATATCTCCAAGGTTAAGGAGCATAAATGGATATTAGATAGTTGTTGCTCACGACATATGAGTGGAAAAAGCTCAATGTTTTCAGATTTAAGGAAGCAATCATTTGGAACCATTGCTTTTGGTGATAAAGGGAAGTGTAACATCATTGGTATTGGTAAAATCGGTTATAATTCATGTAACTTTATTGATGATGTTTATCTTGTTTGACGGCTTAAAATATAATCTGCTTAGCATCTCTCAAATATGTGACAAAGGTATCCAAAGTGATATTTGATTCAAAATATGAGAAGTTCAAGATAAATTATCCGGGGATGTCTTGCCTACAACTCCTACATGCAACAATGTATATTCTATGAGCAGTAACCAAGTGTCAAGAACAAGATTAACATGTCTCAAGGCCTTGACGGACGATCCAAGGCTTTGGTATAGACGACTTGGTCACATAAGCATACATACGATGAAGAAACATATTTCAAAGGATTTGATACGTGGATTACCAAACCTAAACTTCAAGGTTGATGAACTATGTAAGACTTGTACATAAGATCTTAATCTGAATCGACATGGAGATCAAAATTATGATGGAGAAGAAGATCCTAAGGCTCAAGATAAGAACATGCAAGACCAATTTCAAGATACTGGAGAACAACCACAAGACCATGAAACACATCTTCAAGACCTTGAAATGGCAAAAAGCATATTGAAAATCAATTTCAAGGTCTTGAATCCCAACTTCAAGGCCTTGACATCGGAAACAAGGGCATAACTCCAGCGGTACCTATACATTTGACACTCGATTTACTACAACTGACCCCGTCATCTTTGCGTGTAGTTTTTAGGCCCATCCCTCCCACGAGCCCTTAGATCATAAGCAGATTACTCAGATATAGACAGGAGAGAAAAAAAATGAATAAAGTTAATAAATTGCATAACATCTCAAGGCTGACAAATAAACAAGGAAAAGTATATGTGGAGAAGGAAAACTAACTTCTACTAGGGTTCAAGCACAATGAGGTGATCCCTCTAACCTAAGAAAACTAACTATATATCCACTTTAAAACCGGTCTACAAAAGTTGGAAAAATCCCACTAAATAAAGGATCATTGAGATAATTCCCGTAAACATAATTGTGCGACAACACAGTGATGGCACAGTCAGCGATACGGGCATGAAACAACTAAAATGCCCGTCTCATCCCGTTCGGTGACCATTTCAAGTCAACTCATTGGCAAAGGCAAATGGAGGAGGAATTAACATGGTCACTACATGACCAACTGCCCATGTAAGGTGTAATTCTTCGATTCTGAATTGTATAAATATGTTGAGTATCCATTTTGGCAATGTACTACTTGGTTCTTCGATCTTCAGTCACGCATGGTGTTCTAATGTAGCTTCTAACCTCGGGGAAGATGTAACTCTTACGTTTCAGTTCTTATTTTTGATTGAATTTCTTTATAACTGGCCTTGAACGCCTACAATATGAAATAAACGGAAGTAGACACCATAATCTATAATATGAATTCATTGTGCATTATATGAAGATAAATCATGCTAAACAAAGATGTTAAAATCATGAGTCTAACCGCTTAAATGATGTAAGTGTAGACGCCATCAATGACCCTTAAATAGGGTATCTAGAGGTATCCGATATTTGATTAGGCCAACACCTACCCGAAAGTATGATGGGAAAAGTTGTAGTATATCGAGTGTCGAAATCACAAGGATTGTGACTGAATTGAATGAAACTAACAATCAGTTATGCTAAGTAAAGAGAGAACATAAAGAGAAAGGGAAGAAGTATATGTTTTTGAAATAGTTTTATGTTTGTCAAAAGGACAAAAGCAAACAAAGAGTATGGCATTAGAGACATAAGAGGGAAAACGATATAAGGAAAAAGTTTCACCACTATAATGAAAATAGATAAAACTATCTATATCAATATTATGAACATTGATTAGCGAATATTCCAAGTAACTATCAAAGGTAACTTTTACCACAGACATATAAAGATCGCGCTTAACCCATCTCAAATTCTTCCTCGTAGTTGAAACAAGCATAAGAAACACCCATGAGCATATAGAAAACAAGTAGAAAACCATTTCAAGCCATACTCTCACAAAAAAGCATATGAAGGTATAAAAACAAGTAAATCTATGATAGTTAGAAAACCTCGAAGTAAAAGGTTATATCATCCCTCAAACCAAGTTCTTCTTAATTGATCCAATAAAACCAACATGCTCTCACAAAAAAAAAAAACTTTATATAATTCCCAAAATAAACACCAATTCTCACGAAGGTAAATAAAGAGATAAGAATGAAACACATTAAGAAGAACAACATTCCCGCATATCTCAATTCAACAATTCAGATACATAATCCTAAATCAATCATCTTAGGGTTCAATCATTCCTTAGATCATAAGAAACTTAGCTAGAGATAATAAGAAAAGAAAAAAAATTAAAAACTATGAAACTTACATAAAACTCACAAATAGTTTCTAGGCACAACGAGGCGAACCTTCAAACGGAAAACGATGGTTGTGGAAATTGAAAAGTTCAGAGGGCAGAAGATGACATTTGAGAGCATTCTAAATCTAGGGCAGATACATATGTTTATATAGGGTAGAGAAACGCATTAAAAGATATTATTTTATCCCAATAGAAGATAAGATAATAAGATATGATTTTATAAAATCTGTGAAGGCGAGACCGGCATGACACGGCCAACGTTCCCTTCTCATCATGGTCTCAATGTTGGCGTGGACTAAGGTTTGGAACAATGGTGGCAGTGGCAAGGAGATGGAAATGGAATGGGCATGAAACGGCCAAACTGTCCGTCTCTTGCCCGTGTCGGCGGTGGTGTCCCTCCCTCCTTTGCAACGAGCTTGAATCTTGACGTCAAGTCTTCTGCAATTCTTTGAAAGTGATGGTATGCCACTTGATTCTTTGATCCTCAGTCATTTATGATGCTTCTACTTTGCTATTGACTTCGGAGAGGAACATACACTCGTATTTCAACCGAAATAAGTTCGAATTGGCGTCGAACTCATGAAGCACAAAATAACCAAAGTACACACCGAATATGGAAATAAAAAGCTTTCTATACTAAAATTAAGCGTAGATAAGCCATACAAATATGAAAATGCATGATTCAATCAACTAAAACGAGGGACAAACGAATTACATCAACATATCCCATAATTACACCTTACTCTCCCCCGAGTAAGATCAAGACATATGGAACACTATGTGCAAAATAAAATGACATGCCTCAAATAGAAGGAAAACAACTTCTCAAATCATGTCATCATAACAACAATCATTGTCAAAGGATGAAGGAGGAATCATAACTCTCCAAACTGATCAAAGTTAAGGTCTTTACTCTCAATCTCACCAATGCATATTAGATATATATCAAGGTCACAAACTCAACAACACAACAAAGATCATACCTTAAGCTTTTCAAAAAGTTTTCTAACTCACCACTTGTCATTAGAAACTAACATGAAAGATATAAATCATATGGTGTTTATAAGGGTGTAACTCAGTGAGGCTAGAAAGTAGGTTGAAATAAATTATAATATCTAGGGTATCCGTGTGATCAAATACTCAGAACCGCTTTAATATTTTACAAACTCACACTTTCTTCACTTTGACACTTTCTTTTCCATTCATAACACTTTTGAACTTTTTAGCACTTGCTCATATTTTTTTCACCTCTTTCAAGGATAAGCATAACACTTCACTTTCATTTCATTATAACACTTCACTTTCATTTCAGTTATTACTTAATTGAAACGACAAGTTTGAGGGGAAATTATTTTCCACTCTATCAATCAAGAAAACATCTTCCATAAGAATAATATGTTCCAAACTCACGTCTTTCTTCTTTCAAGTATTTATAAATATTCAGAGAACACCCAATGCTTATCTTCTTTAATCATATCAACTGTAAAGTCCGGAATTTTGGTTCCGTTTGACGAGTGGCATTAGTAGCCATTAGTGGAAGCTCCCGCTTTGCGGCTTAGGGGACCCACGGTCGCGGCCATCCGCGATCGCGGCTCGGGCGTTCCGCGGGGGCGGTGATCCGTCAAAGCGCGAGTCGAGACGTTTCTTTCCAACCTTTCGTTTCTATGTTTATGGATCCCGACCCTCATTACCTTGGGTGATCTTTGGGCTGTTTCACCTTTGGTTTTCCCCTATTGATGCAAACTTGTCTCCTTACTCCCTTTCATTCACATTACTCTCCTTTCCTCCTCCTCCTTATTCTTTCTCTCCTTCTCCTCCATTCTCTACCATAGCCTTCTCCTTCTCGTGAAGCTTCCAAGCAAGGGTGTTGACTTCAAATACGTGCTACAGAGTAATTCATCTTCTTATCCTTCTTCTCTTCTCCTTTCTTCTTCCTTTTTGCCCTAGAGGGGTGAGAGTTGTAATAGCTAGGATGATGCGAGGGATTATGGGATATTTTGTATATGTATGGATTGCTGTTTTGTACTCAGCGGTGCTTTTGTAAACATTTGCTGTATATATTTATACAGTTTGAAGTTTTGGTTTTAATATTTTTGTGCCTTGTTGGAAGATCTAGTGAACTTGTTGTCATGCTAGGGTCAGGATCCACTGTGAGATCCTAGCCTAGTGACACCCTGAGTCCCGCAGATTCGGGGTGTTACAAAGTTGGTATCAGAGGCTTAGGTTGACAACAATGGATCTTGCAATCTACGATAAAGGTCGAATAGATAAAATAAATAGGACCCGAAAGGGGTATGCCTTGTCAAAAGGATTTTGGTTTTGAAAAGTGTACAACTGTTTTGGGATAGTGTGTACGGGAAGCCATCACCCTTCTAAGGATCTCGACAATATATATATATATATATATATATATATATATATATATATATATATATATATATATATCTATATATATATATATATATATGCATTATGTTTTGCTGTGCATGTATGTTGTATTAAGTATTATATATATCTAAACATATGGCATTATATAGCCTTTTACGTAGCTATGATATTATCGCTGATGGCTCAGACTAGAGAAACATCTACTATAGGACGAGGAAGAGATAGATCACCTCTTTCTTGGGTAATCGTAAGTCATGAACGAGTTGGTGGACCTCCAGTCGCGAGAGGTCAGGGTTAAGTCCCCATTGTTGAGTCGCTAGAGGAGGAAGACCAAGTTATGAAAGACGTTGAGAATGTAATTTCCAAAGTTGTCAGCGACGTGTAGATCACATTAAGGATCGAGATAGTTACCCTACTAAGATTGTGGAGTACCCAAGTGGATGATTCAAGTTGCACCTCGATGAAGCAACGAGCTTGAGAAGACGTCTAACATGTAACACAAGAGGCGAACAAAGAAAGATGCGTTCCATATCCTTCGGCATCACTAGATCCGTTGAGGTGTTGTAAAAGGTGATTTCGGTATTAGTTACACCAAAGAGGATGGATAAGGTTGTTAAGGCTCAAGAGAAGCCAGGAACACCAATGCCAGATGTATGATTGAAGGTTTACAATTACTAGAGAGTATTGGTATGAAAATGTAGAGACATCAATGGAGTCGATCTATCATTCAAGGGATAGACAATTTGAGCTGAGGTGAACCTGATTGGGGGGGGGGGGGTTGTTCGGTCTAATAAGTTAAAGAAGTGGCAGAGATTAGAGTATACCAATATTAAGAGTGGATCTTATGATAATGACGAGGTTCGATAGAGAAACGAACGGGTTATTCTAGTATATAATTTCTTCCTTCGTGGGATCTTGTACCGAGACAGAGTCGTGATAATAGACGTGTGAATAGTATCGTGAATACCTAAAAGATTCACTTGTGAGCGTTGGAGCTGAAGAGCCGACATCGCCAACTACCGCAAGTACCATTCAGATTAATGGTTTACGTGTTAGAGATTTTTGTGATACGAGTGCTATGCACTTATTGATTTTTGTCTTATGTATTGAGCATTTAGTATTAGATACGATAGAAGGGATACTCTTTATTATAGGGTTACCCGATGATAGTAGGGTTAGAGGTATCCGTGAGATACGAGTTTTTCCCATTCATTAGGGACTTGTGCTTTTCTTGTGGACTTCTTTGTCATGCCATTAGTGCGTGAGGAAGTCATTCTGGGTATGGATTGGATGGATATATATTGTTCTGTGTTAGATGCAGGTATGAGGACTATGAAGATCTCTACCGAGTCGGGTCAGATCGAGATTTTTCGAGGTTGGGACCTTGGAAAGTCGGGCATAGTTATCAGCGCCGTACGTGCAGCGAGATTGATCGCACAGGGTTGCGAGACCTTCTGGTGTTATGCCATGAAGGAGGGAGAAAGTCCAACATTAGAGGATATCCCAGTGGTCTGTGAGTTTAAAGATGTGTTTGCTAAGCCATCCAACTTGCTGCCTCAGAGGAGTGTAGACTTCGACATTGAGCTGGAGCTTGGTACGAAACCTATCTCGAAGGCCCCATATCGTATGACGCCTATCGATTTGTTAGAGCTGAAGAAGCAACTCGAGGAGTTGGCTAATAAGCGCTTCATCCACCCTAGCGTAACCCCTGGGGAACACCTGTCCTCTTCGTGCGGAAGTGGGACGAATCGTTGAGATTGTGTATCGACTACAGAGAGCTGAACAAGGTGACCACCAGGAACAAGTATCCTTTTCCCCACATTGATAATTTGTTAGATCAACTTTAGGGAGCGATTGTGATCTCCAGGATCGACTTGCGCTCGGGATATCACCAATTGAGGGTGAGAGAGCAGGATGTGCATAAGACGGTATTTCGGACTCCGTATGGCCTCTATGAGTTTGTAGTGATGCCATTCGGGCTCACGAACACCCCCGCCGTCTTTATGGAGTTGATGAATGGCATAATCATCGACTTTCTTAATCAATTTGTGGTGGTCTTCATAAACGATATGTTGGTGTACTCTCGTAGCAGAGAGGAACATACAGGACATCTTAGGACTGTGCTGCGAGTTTTGTGAGATAGTGAATTGTATGCCAAGTTCTCTAAGTTCGATTTCTGGATGCATCTTCAGTTGTCTAGACGCATAGGCAATCACTCAACCACGTGTTTGCTCAAAAGTATGCGTCACTAAGTCTTAAATTTATAAAAACAGAAATCAAGCAAAATGAACCTGTAGTGTACGATTCGGTTTAGTAAAGCAGGAATTCCAAAGTATCGAACTTAGTGATTTGGGGGTTCAAATTCAGTTCGAAAATCGGTCGGCAAGTAAGAAAGCTTTTGTAAAGATTAATGGGAAAACAACGATTCTAAAGATTCAGGTATCCAATTGTAGCAATCGATTCAAGATGTTCTAAAGATATAAGGACATAGTTAGGATTGCACAGGTATATATCTAAGGTAGGGTGTTGTACGGTGAAGTTCCAAACCCATAAGTCTCGCCCAAAGGCTCTCTAAATAAAGGATGCTGCGTCTCGTTATAAAGAGGTTCTAAGGACAAGATTAAATTCTCAAATGCTCATGCCCAAACCCAAGGGAATCAAAGATAAGCCAAAAAGGTTAAGGTTATGACACTCGAAACCTAAGTATAGGGTGTTGAGTCTCATTACTACCTAGAAAAGGTAAGCGAAGGCTAGGTTAGGGCCAATCTTTAACTTTGGATCAAAGCGAAAGCAAAGAATGTATGACAGAGGAAAACCACGGTCAGATCTTGAAGAACCACAGCCGTGGAACTCAAGAACAGGCCGTGTAAAGCCTCGACGACGAGGTTTCTCGCAACTCTCAGGGTCCAATCTGTTTTGGTTCAATCTATCATCATCTATGCAACAACTATCAACCCTTCACCTTATAATCACTTGAGGGTTTAGCCAACAATCATTGTAATCAAATAAATAATCAAGATTGAAAGAAAGAAAAGATAGAATCTTGAAATCTCAATAGCCAACACAAAACCAATCTCAATAAAACTCAAAATCCGTACTTGTGTTCAATGAATATAGAATAGAGTAAGAAATCTCTCACAAATCTTAAAGAACAAAGAAGAACGGGATGTCAATCTGCCTTCAAAGTGAAACCCTAAGATCTTCCGACTTTGGAATATTGAAGTGCGTACTTTTCCAAATCTTCCTTATGAAATCTTCTCACAATGTAATCTTGCAAATGGTCTCAACTTCTCTCTAGCGTCGGCTGCGAAAATGTAGCGAGGGATTCGTTTTCTCTCTTCCTTCAGTCTTCTTATAGGACAAAATAGGGTTAGGAAAAGCCCATAACCGCTGCTAACGTGGCAAATATGACACGTGGCAACCGTTAGAAGAATCACGGCAAAAAGTAAAATTCCACGCCCGTGGAAGCCACCGCGGAATGACATATTTGCTCTTGACATACATTCCCACGCCCAAGTTTAAATTAATTCCCAAAACCACGGCCATGGTTCCTTGTACTTGACCTTGGAATCCCTAAAACATGCACAAAATCTCTTGTTTCCAAAAGCTTTCTACTCATACTCCTTCCTTAGCTATTCCAATGCATCCTCTTGATGTCTAGCATGATCAATCACTCCTACACACTCCATTTATGCTCCAATTCAACCCTTTATTCACCTAAAAACACAACAAAGCTTGTGTAGATCTCTATACCAACAAAATAGGTGAGTGTGCTCATATATGCTTCAAACTCATATCCATATAGACAAAAGAAGGAAAAAAACAACCAAAACATGTGCCTAAAATATCGTCATATTTCATGCTATCAAAATACCCTATACTTGTCTCTTGCTTGTCCCCAAGCAAGGTTTTCAAAAGCTAGAACATAAGGTAGGATGAAATATGAATGCAAAACAATGGGAAAACAAATCTTTTTGGTATTGTTCTTCTATTCAATAGATCGCTCTCAAATTCCTGTTTCATGTTTCCTTGAAAACTTCTATGTACACAAAACGAGTTATATCATGAAAAAGAAACAACATACATTGCAAAAGCTTCAAGACAAACATCATAACCCAAAGTAATGTCAAAATTAATCATGTGATAATCCAATTTAGATCACTAAGCCAAACAACAACCATAAGATCTTAAGGACTTTCAAGTAAAGGTCAAGAAACGTGAATGGGTAGGACTTTTCATAAGGTAATGTGGTGCGATATCCAGGAAAGAAGAACTACACAACACAAGCTTGAAGATCATTGCTTCCCAAACATGCTTTGCATGCAAACTTTTCTTTTACTTTACTTTTTGGAAGTATGGACAGCGGTGCACAAAAATCGAAGCCTAGGAGATCGGTGATTCTCAATTTTCGAGATGTCTCAAACCCTTGATGCACATACCATATTCCGTTAGGACTATCGTTCATTCGGACTTTGGCAAGACACAAACACCCGGCTATGTGAATGGTGCCGAGTTACCCATCCTCATGTTCAACGTCCCCATACCTATTTTTCAATACTTTAAAAACAAAATTTTTTTTCTTTCATGGCCCTCCCACATTAATCATGCCAAAAATTACACTCTTCCTAATTCCCGGATAGGTAAAGGAGGCAAAAATTTCATTGAGGAGCTAAATGAATAAAGAAGAAGCAAGAAAAATCAAAGTGCCTTAATCATTTCAAAAAAAAGTGCAAGAACTTATATTGCGATTTCAACTTTCATTCCTCAACATGATTTAGACAAGAAATTTTACATTATGAAACTTGCAAGAAGGTCAAACAACATACTCAATTTCTCCACAATTCATAATTCAAATTAAGCACATGATTGTCATCAAAAATTCAATCCACAAGTAAATTCATCATTGAGGTTTTTTTAATCCTAGAAGCACAATATTTTTCAAAATTTTTCAAATTTTTATGGGTTTTTCAAAGATTAAAAAATGCAAGACAAATATGAAACGTGTGACAAGAATATAAAGATGCAAGTGTTCATGGATAAGAAGCAAAGCAATATGTCAAATTATTACATCACATGAGAATCATACTCCACCCCATACTTAAGATACACATTGTCCCTAATGTGCAAAAAAGAAATAGAAAAAGAACAAAGAAACTCACAAAGGCGGTGGAGCAACTCGAACCGAACAAGTCATCACATAGGAGGTGGCGGTGGTGGTGGTGGAAATGGGTAGAAGTTTGGGTCGTACGGACGCCCAAACTGCTGCCGGTAAACGTATCGGAGGATCCTTGCGTTGTCACGGCGGTCATCCTCTCATTGAATCGGGTTTCAAGTGCCTCCATCCTCTCCGTGAGTCCGGTGACCCATGCCGGCTGCTCGTCCATCCATGCTGGCCGCTGCGCCATCCACTGCGGCGGTGCTCCCATCCAAGTTGGTGGAGCATCCATCCTAGTAGGCGGTGCATCCATCCAAGTAGGTCACTCACTCACGCTAGCACGCTGGGCAGAAGAAGAAGTGGAGGACCGCTGCTGGTAGGTAGATCTCCTAGGCGGCTCCTGGAAATCCGCCGGCTGATCCAAAAAATCTCCAAAAGCTTCCTCAACATCTTCAGCATCCTGGAACTCAACACCATCCATCTCCTCATCACCATCCTCATCAACAGCAGCTGGCCCATCCTTGGGATAATAACCTGGAGCTCCTAGGAGGTTGGCATGCATCGGGACAAATGTTGTTTTTCAGTTCTGCCGGTTCCGGACGGAGTAATTAGCTTTCCATGGAATGCCTCTTCCTCCCTTGTCTTCCCAAGGCATGGAGACAAATGGTGGACCTCGGTGGCGGGGAATCAAGGGTCCCCTAGTCATGAAACCTTGAAGCCCTAGAGGCCTCGCGGATGCCATTATCTCACAAGCCAAATAATCAATCCCTAAGTGCTTTGCAGTGTATGTAGCCATCCCTTCATATCCAATGTTCCCCTTAGCTTTGTTCTTGATCTTGATAAGAGTAGAAGCAAGCATAGTAGGGTAATCCGGAGTGACACCAGCCGCCATACAATAAAGGATAAAAAGCTCATCAGCCTTGAGCTTCTGGGGAGTCTCGGTCCTAGGGAAAAGGCACTCGAAGAGGATCCTATGGGATATCTTAAAGGAGAGGTTATAGATCAACTTGGCTTTTGAATCAGCGGGTTGCCAACGGTCTTCGTGACCCACTACCATAGCAATCTCCTCCCAAAACTCTCTAGCGCGAGAACTCCTAGGAAATGTCCCATTGTATGTGTCTACAAAGCCAAACAACGCTCCAAACTGAGCTATGGACATATGGTGAGTGTGGTCCATCAAACGAAAGGAGACCGTTTGGTTTACGGCGCTATGGTCAAACGAGCTTATGAACTCCATTGTAATCTCCTCATAAGCATCTTCTCTAATGCTCGCAAATGTACTAAGCCCAGCCCTATGAAGCATCCATCTAAGATCATTCACCACATGCAAATCCTCAAACTCTTCAAGCAAAATGTACCTAGGGGCAATAACGTTACGTTGTTTGAGAAGAGGAGCCTTCGCCTCTTTTCTTTTTGTTTCGGCTTGATTTGCGAGTTCCAAACATTTTTCAGAAAATGACGGCCTGTTCTTGGTGAAACCACGCCCGTATTTTTGTACGGCTACCCGTGGAACTGCACGATTTTGCTCAAAAATCCAGAAATTCCACAACAATCTTAACAACAGCAGTCCTAAACTATTTCTAAGTTCGATTCCGTTTAGTTCTCCTAAAAATCTTTGAAGAAAACGAAGGAAATCAACCAAGGAAAGAGTTGAGAGAAAACCTAGGTTTTGGATTTGAAGAAACCCAAAATCTTACCCGATCGCTGAATCTTTGTGCTGTTTGTTGTCACAATCCGCAATAGAATGAAGTTTGCTTCAATTTGGAGCGAAAAATCGTGCAAAACGATCGCCGAATGAAAATTTTAGACTTGAGGAGATTGGGCATGGAATAGGGCGTGGAGGAGAAGGTAAGGATTTGTGGTTTGTGAAGAAGAAGGCTTTTTATAGGTCCATCAAATTTTCAAAAACCACGGCCCGTCTGTTACGTCCACGGCCGTGGAAATGTACGGCCAACCGTGGTTTTGCTCTTTTTTCTTTGGCTGCTCTCGACCTGTTTCTCCACGGACTCAATTAACAAAACCACAGCCGTGGAATCGTATTTAAACCCGTGGAAATCCTTTTTTGTGCTAAAAATCCAAATTTTGTTGTTCCTTTGGTTTTCTTCACTTCTTTTGGTCGTTCTTCAACCTGACATCTAAAGACACAAGACATACCGGAAGACATCAATGAAAAACAAACAAAAACAACCTACACTAATCTAATCTAAAAAAAACGAAAAAGAAAAACAAGAATGCATTACCTTGGTTTGCCTCCCAAGTAGCGCTTTGTTTTAGGTCCGTAGCTAGACCAATCCTTTGTGCATAAGTGAGGAGAATCGGTGCGACTTCCTCAGTTTGGAGTTCTGGCGAGTACTTCTTGAGTCATTGGCCATTCACTTTGAAACTTCCGCACTTCTCACCCCATACTTCAACGGGAAAGAGTCGAGTTCTAGAATTGAAGAGAAGAGCAAGATCTCCTTCTTTGAAGTCTTTCGGAATGATGTGCTTATCATAGGCGTTCAAGCAGAGTTCTTCTAGCTCAATAAGATCCAAGAGACGTTTCTCTCCCGCTTCTTTCATGTCAAAGTTCAACCACTTAACAGACCAATACGCCTTGTGTTCCAGCTCCACCGGAAGATGACAAGACTTCCCATACACAAGATTGTACGGTGTTGTGCCAATGGGAGTCTTGTATGCCGTTCTATATGCCCATAATGCGTCATCAAGATTTAACGCCCAATCTTTCCTTGTCCTAGACACCGCTTCTCCAGAATTCCTTTGATCTCCATATTAGAAATCTCCACTTGTCCACTTGTTTGCGGATGGTAAGGTATGGCGATCTTGTGAGTCACCCCATACTTAGCTAGTATAGCCTCCAATCGACGGGCTATGAAGTGTTATCCTCCGTCACTAATGATGGTTCGGGGTGTCCCAAACCTTTGGAAAATATTTCGATTAAAGAACTTAACAACCACCATCGCATCATTACTTGGAGAAGCAATATCTTCAAACCATCTTGAAACATAGTCTATAGCTAGAAGTATGTATTGGTTACCACAAGATGATGGGAATGGTCCCATGAAGTCAACTCCCCAAACGTCAAAGATCTCCACTCCTTGGATGTTATTGAGAGGCATTTCATTCCTCCTAGATATGTTCCCTGTTCTTTGACAAGCATCGCAACAAGAAACAAAGGTTTGCACATCCTTAAATAATGTAGGCCAAAAGAATCCGGATTGTAATACCTTAGTGCTAGTCTTGTGAGAGCTAGCGTGTCCTCCACAAGGATGAGAATGGCAATGACGAATGACACTTTGCATTTTGTCTTCAGGCATACATCTTCTAATGATCCCATCTAGACCTCTCTTGAAAAGAAGAGGTTCATTCCAATAGTATTGGCGGACGTCCTTAAAGAACTTCATTGTTTGAGCGTAGGATAGTCCGGAAGGTATTTCCTGACAAACCAAATAATTCACAAAATCAGTAAACCAAGGTTTGTTACCTCTTGAAATATGATCGATGCACTCTTCCATTATATGAAATTGTTCTTCCGGGATGGAGTCATCAATAGGTAAGTCGTCATTGGTGACATGTGGTAGACGACTCAAGTGATCCGCAACAGAATTGTCGGAACCTTTCTTGTCACGAATCTCAAGATCGAACTCTTGAAGGAGAAGAATCCATCTAATCAACCTTGGTTTTGCATATTTCTTGGCAAGCAAATACCGAATGGCTAAATGATCCGTGTATACAATCACCTTCGCTCCTACACGATAAGTACGAAAATTTTCAAATGCATATACAATAGCAATACATTCCTTTTCCGTTGTGGCGTAGCTGAGATGAGCTTCATCTAGTGTTTTGCTAGCATAATAGATGGCATGAGTGCGTCCATTCTTCCTTTGTCCAAGCACTGCTCCCACTGCTACGTCACTTGCATCACACATGACCTCAAATGGAAGACTCCAATCCGGAGGCTGAATTATTGGGGCTGAGATTAAGGCTTCTCAAATCCTTTAAAAAACATCTAAACACTCTTTCAAAAATTCAAAAGCAACATCCTTCATCAATAGATTAGTTAGCGGTTTAGAGATTTTTGAAAAGTCCTTAATGAATCTCCTATAGAAGCCAACATGTCCTAGAAAACTTCTAATCCCCTTCACCGAAGATGGAGGAGGGAGCTTTTCTATTGTTTCGATCTTAGCATTGTCAACCTCAATCCCTCTAGTAGAGATCAAGTGTCCTAAAACAATGCCTTCCCTAACCATAAAATGACACATCTCCCAATGTAGAACTAGGTTAGCGTCTTCACATCTTTGTAAAACAAGAGATAGGTGATAACACGATTTATGACGTTAGCTTAGGCATCCATTTAGATAGTTTTTCCCGCTATTCATGCATAGTTTGGCATTAGTTCATGACGTTTACGTTCAATTCATGCATATTGTCGAGATAGACGTCTACACGCACTATTGTCGGTTTTTTAGGGAACTTTTGGAGCTTAATCGATACATTCGAGGATCATTCCTCGCGATGACACACTTCCGGACTCATTAAGAAGCAAGCTAGGAGCTAAGGAGAATACATAGGACCTTGTTGGTGCATGCCTTGCACCAACTCATGGCTCAACAATCAAAAGAGAGTTGAACCACCAAAACCACGGTCACTGGCACTTCCACGCCCATGGAATTGGGCCGTGATTCTCTTTGGACAACTGTGACAGCTGTCCCACGATCTCCATAACCGACTCTTGCTCTTGGTGGAGGCTATAAGTGGTCCTTGTAGGCTGATGCAGAGGATCCTCTCCCACACTCTCTCATTCCAGAACATTCTATTGGAGGCTACTCTTGGAGGGGAGTAAAAACACTCTCATTTGGAGAAGAAGAAGAAGAAGAACACTAGTTTCATAGTTTTCATAGTTTGAGAGATTTTTGAGTGAACTTGTTAAAGACCCTTGCGGTTTCCGTTTATTTGTTTATTCGGCCTTTTTGAAGATGACGAGTGCCGTTGTTGCCAACCTAGAGCTCTGATACCATATTGTAACACCCCGAATCCTAGAGGACTCGAAATGCTACGAGCTGGGACCTCACAATGGGTCCCGGTCCTTAGCCTGGCAACAACTTCATCGGACCTTACAACACGGCACAAATAAAAAGGCAAAACAAAGAGTTTTATAACATGAGCGAAATAAAAAGAATCCAAATTCTGAAAACAATACAACCAAGTCTCAAAATCGGAAATACCAACATCAGTCTCAATAGTCATAAAATAAAATATAACAGTCCCGTCCTATAATGCACGGAACCCCGGCTGCCCACTACCGCCGGATCACTCGATCGCCTCCCTAACCTGCAAGGCATCTACAAGCGGTATAAAACCGTTAGCTAACATTCTATGCATAAGTATAACGGTAAAAGCACAAACACACAACATACGCGATCAACATGTAACACTCATTCCTTTTTATTATCTTTAATTAAGTGATACGTCATTACTAATGATACTTATTTTGTGACACGAGGGATTACCAAACCTCGCCCCTGTCCCCGTTTACCAACGCGGAATGGTACTAATGCATGTGACCGTCTACCGGACTGGGCTGGTAGCAGGGAACCTCCTAGACTCTCGCAAGAGCTTGGCAGATGATGTCACGACCCGTTATCATACACTTGGGTCAATTATACAATATACTACAGTCGGCTTATTCCGTTTTTATTATTTATCTTAACTATCACACACCACTCATACGCATCACACACATGCAAGAAGCTAGCTAAGTAAGTCAGTGGACTTACCGAATCAAATCTCGTCTCTCTTAACAACACTAAATCAGTAGCTGCAGGAACTCAGTTGCCTGTCAAAGGAGGCACGTGGGTCAACACTTTTCCTTGGATAGTTAGAAGTCTAAAACTCCTAAGATGTACGATTCTATGTGCAGAAGTTAGTACAGTGTTTATTTAAGGTAAATTGACTATTTTACCCTTGATTCCGAGACTTCCAAAAACCCGTAAAAAGTACTTAAATTCTTACTTGAGGCTAACTAATCATATTCTACTCCCTAGGATGATTTTAGGTAACAACTATAAAAACTACCCATTTTCTATTTCCCGAAAAGTCACTAAAGTCCAACTACAGCTATAAATATGAAATTAAAAATAAATTATAAAAATTCTAAAATAAATTTATAACTTATCTATGATCTCTAATCTACTCATAGGAGAAACAATTTCTTAAAACTGTTCAATCGTTATTCCTACAAAAATCTTTAAAGTTGGCTACAACACTACAAATGTTTCCATACTTAGTCAAATTTTTCTGCTGGAAAAACAGCTCAATTACTCCACTTTGAGACCCTATAACTTTCAATCCGACCGTTCATTTCTTCTCAAATTTTACCACTGTAAACTACTTATACCTACCTATTATCTATTAAAATTTCAACGGTGGATCTTCTACGAAACTCTTTAACATTGATTCATAACATTGGGTAGTCTTCAACTTCAAAACTGAAAGAAAAATAAAATAAATCCTTTACAACAGTGTATTGTTTCTATCATTTATGACTGCACACTCAGCGGTTACTCTACACCTATACGGCACAATTTCAGCCCTACTACAACAACTCACATCTCCGAGTTTCAATCAAGACATAACCTTATATCATAATAAGCATCTACTAGTAGGTGGGAGGCGAGATTACATACTTACGAGTCTGCAGGGTGCTGAGTGACGTAGTACCCTAGCGCTCTTTACCTAACCCTGGGCTGCTGAATCCCTTGACGACAAGACTAAGGTGAAAACTGGGTGTGCTGCAGTTGGTCTCAACAAATCCTAGGACAGAAGGACAATCAGTCCTGGCCTTTAGACTAGGCTTGTTTTGAAAGGAAAGGTTAAGCGGAAATAGACTCACCTTACTTCTCTTCTCAGAGTTGAAGACAGATGGGTGGTGTGCCTTGATTGTGCGAGACTGTAAGTCGGATACAGTGAAGACTCGAGTCTTCTGCACATTGAAGTAGACATTCAACAACGACCTAGCGGACATAGTATAAGGTGAACGTTTCGGAACTCACCTGTACAGAGAATGGCTCACAGATGTGGCTGCACTGCTTGCTGGTTCAGCCACTGGAGTACTCTTTGCGTCTGCAGCGAGTGAATACAACACTGGAGAGGCTGACCCGTGGTATGCAGAATCCAGGCAAGTGCAGCGTGAATGAGGAGCGTGAAAAGCGTTGCAGTCCTCTCTTCTGGGCGTGAATATAGGGCTGTTACAACTCTTAATTATCTCATTAATTATCCCATTTATGCAGTTGTTACAAAGTGGAGAGAAGGAAAGAGAAGGGCCGGCTGTTGCTCCTCCCTGCTGAACGAAATTGCTGGCTGTTGTGGGCTACGAAGGGTGCTGGGCTGCTGTGGATTGCTAAGGCCAGCTGAGGCTATTGTGGGCTGAGAAGTATGCTGAGCTGCTGTAGTTTGCAAAGGCCAACTGAGGCTATTGTGGGCTGAGTGTGTTGTCTTGGCTTTGTCACAACCTTGTCAAAACTCGTCATGGCCTTGTCAGGCCCATGAATGTGTTTGTCACAGATTTTTCGGGCTTTGTCACAGCCTCGTCTCAGCTTAGTCATGGCCTCGTCACAGCTTGTCATGATCTCGTCACAGCTTGTCATCGATAAGAATGAATTATAATAACTAGGGTTTGATATAAATCCATCATTTTATGTGAATTAAATTCTACATAAAATAATAGATAATTCTAAGGATTAGAGTTTGATATAAATTTATCATTTTATGTGAATTAAATTCTACATAAAATAATAGATAATTCTAAGGATTAGAGTTTGATATAATTTTATCATTTTATGTGAATTAAAATCTACATAAAATAATAGATAATTCTAAGGATTAGAGTTTGATATAATTTTATCATTTTATGTGAATTAAATTCTACATAAAATAATGAAATTTGTGAAGGCAGAGATACTAGATAGAATGGAAAACGGTCAACGGCGGAATTAGACGGAATAAAAATTCCGGATATTACATCAGTACCCCCTTAAAATAAGTTTCGTCCCGAAACTTAGGACAAGGTACTTAATTAAACGACTTCCATAAATAAACTGGTATGTCCTAGTCTCACTAAAATGTAATTTCCTTTTCTAAACTTCTCTAACCTAATCAAAGTGTAACGAAAAAAAATGGTCGTTACATCAGATCCCCCGCAAAATAAGTTTCGTCCCGAAACTTAGGGTAGTTCCCAAGATCATAAACGTAAGTGAGCCCTATGACTAACAAGTTACTACATCAAGACACATATGGTTCACACACAAGCACATCAAACATATCACACATACAATCACTAAAAGTAACCAAATAAGGATGTAGAACTACCTGACGGTCCTATAGACGTCTCTAGATCCGCATAAAACTCGGGATAGTTCCGCCGGATACTATCCTCCGTCTCCCAAGTGGCCTCATCAATCCCTCGTCTCGACCATTGTACTCTCAACATGGGTATTACTTTTGATCGAAGGCGTCTCATACCTCTCTCCAAAACTGCGATCGGGTGCTCAAGAAATGTATAATCCGGCTCGACCACTAGGTCGTCATGGCTCACTATGTGTCTCGGGTCGTGCACATACTCTCTCAACTGAGACACATGGAACACTGGATGGATTCCCTCCAATCGGGGTGGCAATGCCAATCTATAAGCCACCTCTCCTATCCGCTCTAGGATCTCAAAGGGCCCGACATATCGGGGACTCAACTTCCCTTTAATGCCGAAGCATCGAACACCCCTCGTCGGTGACACCTTCAACCATACATGGGCGCCAACCCTGAACTCCAGAGGCCTGCGCCTCTTATCAGTATAAGATCTCTGACGGCTCTGTGCGGTCAACATCCGCTCTTGGATCAATGCTACCCGAGCCATCTCATCCTGGACCTGCTCGGGCGCAACCCCACTCATCCTCCAAGCTCATCCTAACACAAAGGTGTACGACACCTCCGCGCATATAGTGCCTCGTAAGGAGCCATCCCAATAGTCGCGTGCCAACTATTGTTATAAGAAAACTCTACCAAAAGGAGGTGGTCGGGCCATACCTGCCCCCAATCAAGCACACACGCCCTCAACATGTCCTCCAGGGTCTGAATAGTCCTCTCAGACTGCCCGTCCGTCTGAGGATGGTATGCCGTGGTGAACTGTAAGCTCGTCCCTAAGGCGGCGTGTACCTACTGCCAGAACCTCGAGGTAAAACGCCCATCCCTATCTTAAATGATCGTCCTCGGCACCCCGTGGAACCTCACAATCTGTCGGGTAAACTCCTCGGCTAAACGAGACACCGGCCACGTTTCCTTAATAGGAATGAATCGTGCCATCTTTGTCAACCGATCCACTACAACCCATATCGCATCAAAGCCTCTACTCAACCTCAGGCCAGTAATGAAGTCCATGGAAATGTCCTCCCACTTCCACTGTGGAACCGGAAGTGGTTGGAGCTCTCCTCCGGGCCTGTGGTGCTCAATCTTGACCTGCTGATAGGTCGCACACTCGGCTACATATCTAGCCACGTCGGGCTTGAGCCCGCCCCACCAATAAGATCGTCGTATATCCTGATACATCTTACTCGCGCCGGGGTGGACGGAGTAAGGTGTAGAATGGGCCTCTTGTAGTATACACTGCCTCAACTCCCTATCAGAGGGTACACATATGCGCTCCTGGCGCCTCAAAATCCCATCTGCACCCACCACAAACTGTGGTGCCTTCCCTCTGGACATTCTCTCCCCGATCCTCATCAGTGCTGGACAACCCTCCTGTTTCTGCCGGATCTCTTCCGTCAGATCCGGTGAAACCTCTAATGCTGACAAATGCCCGTCAGTATCGGGAAACCGGATGTCTACCTCCAACCAAGTCAAATCTCTCTGCATCTGGGTCTGAACAGTCAATCTAGCAATCACAGCCTCGCGAGGTGTCCTCCTACTAAGGGCATCAGCGACCACATTCGCCTTCCCCGGATGATAAAGGATCTCTAAGTCAAAGTCCTTAATCTGCTCTAGCCATCTCCTCTGGCGGTTATTCAACTCCCGCTGAGTGAATATGTACTTCAGACTCTTGTGGTCTGTGAAGATCTGACAGGTGGCCCCGTAGAGGTAATCACGCCAGATCTTCAAGGCATGAATAACTGCAGCTAGCTCAAGGTCGTGAGTAGGGTAATTCTCCTCATACGTCTTCAGCTGTCAAGACGCATACGCAATGACCCTACCCCTCTGCATCAGGACGCATCCCAAGCCCAGCTTGGATGCATCGCTGTAAACGACGAAGTCCTCAACGCCCTCTGGCTGTGCTAGCACCGGAGCAGAAGTCAATCTCTCCTTCAGCTCCTCAAAGCTCCGCTGACAGGGCTCGGTCCATGCAAATCTGATGGACTTCCTTAACAAGGAAGTAAGTGGTCTGGCAATCACAAAAAAACCCTTCACAAACCTACGGTAGTATCCGGCCAGACCTAGAAAACTACGTACCTCCTTGACCGTCTTAGGGGGCGGCCATGATGCAACTGACTCTATCTTCGCCGGGTCCACCTTGACTCCTTTGGCGGAGACAATGTGGCCAAGAAAGGCAACCTCAGGCATCCAGAACTCACACTTAGAGAGCTTAGCATAAAGCTCTCTATCTTGTAAAACCCGCAACACTGTCCTCAGGTGCCCGGCGTGCTCCTCCCTACTCCGGGAGTACACTAAGATGTCGTCGATGAAAACTACCACAAACTGATCTAAGAAGTCAATGAAGATGCCATTCATCAACTCCATGAAGACAGCAGGAGCAATGGTGAGCCCGAAAGGCATCACCACGAACTCATAATGATTGTATCTGGTCCGAAATGCTGTCTTCGGTATGTCCTCTTCCCGTACTCTCAGTTGGTGATATCCTGACCTCAAGTCGATACGTGAAAACACCGTAGCTCCCTGTAACTGATCCAGCAAATCATCAATACGCGGCAGCGGGTACTTATTCTTGACGGTGACTTTGTTCAACTCTCGATAGTCGATACAAAGCCTCATGGATCCGTCCTTCTTCCTGACGAAGAGGACTGGTGCACCCCAGGGAGACACACTGGGTCGGATGAATCCCTTCTCTGCCAACTCCTCGAGTTGCTTCTTAAGCTCAAGAATCTCGACTGGTGCCATGCGGTATGGAGCTTTGGAGATCGGCCTCGTGCCGGGCTCCAACTCAATCCCAAAATCTACGCTCCTCTGTGGTGGTAAGTCGGATGGCTCGCCAAAGACATCCTCAAACTCACAAGTTACCGGGGTCTTTGCTAATGATGAACTCGTCTCCTCCTTCATGGCGTAACACCAGAAGGCCTCACATCCCTGACTTATGAGCTTTGTGGCTCGGACCACACTAATGACTGTCCCTATCTTTCCGAGGTCCCACCCTTGAAAGACTTCCTCCTGCCCAGACTCCGTAGTGACCGTCACTGTCCTCCTCCTGACGTCCAGAACAGCTCTATGGTGATCCATCCAGTCCATCCCGAGTATGACTTCCTCATGCACTAAGTGCATGACGTGAAAGTCGGCTAGCCAGTCACGACCTCCCAAGTGGATAGGACAATCGTGAATCTCCCGAGTACCACGAACCCTACTCCCATCGGGTAACCTTATAAGGAAAGGTTCCCCCTCTACTGTATCTAAGGTCAGCCTATCTATGCAATCATTAGATATGAAAGGGTGCGTCGCACCCGTATCAAAAAGTACTCGGACTGGTGTTCGCCCCTAAAGGTGTGTGCAAATAAGCTTTAAATTTATAAAACTAGAATCAAGCAGCGAACCCGCAGTGTACGGATCGACGTAGCTAAGCAAGAATTCCAGAGTATCAAACACAGGGATTTGGGTGAGAACAAATTCGATTGCAGGTTACCAAGTGAGTAAATATGAGAGTTTTGCAAATATTGGGAAAACAACAATCCTAAAGATCCAAGTATCCAGCTGTGGCAATCGATTCAAGATATACTTAATGATATAAAGACAGAGTTAAGATATGCAAAGGTATGCTAATGTAAGGTAATCGTACGGTGAAGTTCCAAAAACCTTATGTAACTCACCTACAAGGCACTCTCTATACAGGTTGTTGAGGCTCAATATAGAAAGATTCTAAAGGTGAGAATTAGTGTCAAATACCCAAACTTGTAACCCAAGGATCAAGACTAACTTAACCGATTGAGGTTGTGACACTCACAATCGAGGTAGAGG
Organism: Fagopyrum homotropicum; assembly: GCA_033239125.1. NCBI lineage: Eukaryota > Viridiplantae > Streptophyta > Magnoliopsida > Caryophyllales > Polygonaceae > Fagopyrum > Fagopyrum homotropicum. Next base: position 75,372,996 of record BSWB01000004.1, read on the forward strand.
TTGTTGAGGCTTCACTACCACCTAGAAAAGACAAGTCTAAACTAAGCTAAAGCAAATCTTTAACTTTGGATTAAAGTAAAAGCAAGTTCGTGGACTTAAGGGAAATCACGGTTAGTTCTTGAGGTTCCACGGCCGTGGACTCAAGAACAGGCCGTAATTTAGGATTGTCGGCGATTCTCTCTAACTCTCAGGGTCTAATCTGTTTGTGATCGATCTATCATCATCTAAGCCACAACTATCAACCCTTCACCTTAGAATTGTTAAGGGTTTTTAGCCAATAACAGTCATGTTGATATCAATTCAAGAATTAAAAGATAAAAAGATGAAAACTTTCAAGAACTTTCAATAATCTTCAAACCAATCTCAAAGTCACAATCAAGAACGAATGTTGTCAAAGGATTCACAATAAAGTAAACAATCACAACCTTAGGAAAGAAGGGAAAACGGGATGTCAATCCGTTTTCCGAATCAAACCTAAACAAGAAGAGAGATCTTCTTGCAAAATCTTCCAAAAACATCGATCTTCCGCCAATCTGGAGATCTCAACAGCAATCTCCACCAAAAGTGCGAGATTAGGGTAATTCCCAGATGCGAACTTCAATCTCCAATGAGATGATCAATACTTCCAAGCAAAGGCATAACGGCGTTGAAATTCTCTAAGCGGAGATGAACGATCCCAAGCGTCGATAAATGAGGGTAAGCGGGGATGATGGATTCTTGCTTCGTCCGTCTTTTTATAGGGCAAGATAAAATATCGGCCCGGCCCAATCTTCAAAAGATCGTGGCTTCAAAGTGTGGCGAAAAGATTCGCCAGGATCACGGTCGTGGAAGTTTTCACGACCGTAATTTAGGGCGTGAATTAGGTCACGGTTTGTACCATGTATTCCACGGCCGTAATATTTACTGGAATGCATCACGCCTCTCTTGCAAAGTTCCACGGCCGTGGAACTGAACGTGGTTCGTAGTACGGCCGTATTTTAGAGCGTGGTTTAGGGCAAGAACGTGATTCTTCCCTAGCTTCGTGCATTCCTCAAGCTAAAACTCCAATTTTCTTCCTAAGAATGTCCTCAATCTATGGACATATAAAATCAACTCTCCTTTGCTCGATTCCGTTCGGAAATAGCTCCAAATCACCTATAATCAACATAGAACTAGTGTAGACATCCATATCGACAATATAGGTAATACTAGCTTACATATGCACAAAGTTCAATCAAAGACTATCAATATGAATCAAATACGTTTAGAAAACGTGCCTAAAATATCACAATATTTCATGCTAACAAATAACCCCATACTTAACACTTGCTTGTCCCTAAGCAAGGTCTTTCAAAAAGCTTTAAACAAGAGTTAGGATGAAATATGTGTACCTTCTTTTGGATGAATGTGACTTCTAAAGAATAGATCATTCTCAAACCTTGCTTCAATCGTTCTTCAAACTTTCACACACTCAATCAAAGAGTAAAAAGCAAAGAAAATTCACGAACCAATTTAACTTCTAAACAAGCATTATAACCTTCAAACATTATCAAAATCAATCACAAGAAACTTCAATTTAGACCACCAAGCCATATAACATTCTTTTGATCTTAAGGACTTTCAAAGAAAAGGTCTAGAATAAAGAAGGGAAGGGAAAACTTTAAGGGAAAGTGGTGCATAAATCCGGGAAAGTGGACAACTACCTTCTTCTTCTTATGCGGTTCCCGCAACACTTGAACTTAGAGCTTCGCTCTCTTCTTTTCATTTTTCGACTTTACTTTTGGAGTTATGGACAGAGGTGCACAAAAACCGAAGCCTAGGAGATTGGCGTTTCTCAAATTTTCAAGAGATGCCTCAAACCCTTAGCGCACATACCATAATCCGCTAGGAATATCGCTCAATCCGACTTTGGCAAGACACAAACACCCGGCTATGTGAATGGTGCCGAGTTACTCATCGTCATGATTGACTTCCCCAAACCTACAATTTCTTTCTATTCATTTGATTGCAAATAATTGCTCTCATGGCCCTCCCACATCAAACATGCCTTTTTCTCATTCACTTCTCCAAATTCCCGGATAGGTAAAGGAGGCTAATATTTAAATGAGGAGCTAGATGATCAAAGAAAGAAGAAAGAAAGTATCGAATTGCCTTAATCATTTCAACAAGAAGTATAGGAACTTATAGTGTGATTTCAACTTCAATTTCCTAGCATGATTTAGGTAACATTTTCACATTATAAAACTTGCAAAAGAGGTAAAATTCATTCATTCAAGTTCTTTTCGATTCACAATCCTTTTAAGCATGCAATTATCATCAAACTCAATTCACAAGTAGTGATTATCATGGAAATCATCTCAATTCATTAGGAGCACAAAATTTTCAAAAATTTTTAAATTTTTATGGGTTTTTCAAGTTATTTTTCATGCAATGCAATAAGAAAACGTGCAACACATAATGAACATGCAACGATAGTCTCAAATGAAAGCGAACATAGTAAGTAGAGTTATTACAAACTTTTTAGTACATCCCACCCCATACTTAGGACGAACATTGTCCCTAATGTTCAAAAGAAAGAAAGAAAAGAAAGAAAAGAAAAAGAAACTCACAAAGTGGTGGCGGGAATGTCTAAAACGAACGGTCATGCATCGAATCACTGCGGCGCCGGCGGAGGTGGGAATGGGGAGAAGCTGGAGTCGTAGGGCCGCCCAAACTGCTGGCGGTAGACGTCCCTCATCATGTGGTCGAGGTGTTCCACGGCCGTGGAAGTGTACGGAACCGTGGTTTTGGTGATTTTTCAAAGGCTTTTGAGAATTACGGCCACTGTAGCTATGACGACCGTAATTTAGACCGTGGAACCTTCTGTAAAGCTTCAAAGTCCAAATTTCGTCACTCCTCTTCGACATCATCTCCTCTTTTCTCTTTCCATCGATCCTCCAACCAAAAACACGAACATACCGGAAGAAATCGAGGCAAAATAAAGCGAAAAAACGTCTATTCTAAGCTAAACTATGAATCGAAAACAAAAACGAAAATGCAATACCTTGGGTTACCTCCCAAGAAGCGCTTTGTTTAAGGTCCGTAGCTAGACCAATCTCGCACTTATTCGAGTGCGATAGGCGCAAACTCCTCAGCTTGGAGTTCCGACGTATACTTCTTGAGTCGTTGGCCATTCACCTTAAAACTTCCGCTAGCTTCACCCCATACTTCAACTGCACCATGGGGGAAAATACGCTTAATTAGAAAAGGTCCGGTCCAACGGGATTTAAGCTTACCTGGAAAGAGGCGAAGTCTCGAATTGAAGAGGAGAACTTGATCTCCTTCTTTGAAGTCCTTTGGAATGATATGCTTATCATGCCAACGCTTTGCTCTTTCCTTGTAGATCTTGGCGTTTTCATAGGCGTTCAAGCGAAGTTCATCCAGCTTATTGATGTCTAGGAGACGCTTCTCTCCCGCTTCCTTCATGCCGAAATTCAGCCACTTGATAGCCCAAAACGCTTTGTGCTCTAGCTCCACCGGCAAGTGACAAGACTTCCCACTACAAGATTGTATGGTGTGGTTCCTATGGGAGTCTTGTACGCGGTCTGGTATGCCCATAATGCATCATCTAGCTTCAAGGACCAATCCTTCCTAGTCCTTGAAACCGTCTTCTCTAGAATTCCTTTGATCTCCCTATTTGAGATCTCAACTTGTCCACTCGTTTGTCGATGGTAAGGGGTAGCGATCTTGTGGGTAACCCCATACTTAGCTAGAAGAGCTTCAAAGCGACGGGCTATGAAGTGAGAACCTCCATCACTAATGATAGTCCTTGGTGTCCCAAATCGCGGGAAGATGGTCTTGTTGAAGAACTTAACCACCACCATGGCATCATTTTTGGGAGAGGCAATTGCTTCCACCCATCTAGAAACGTAATCTACCGCCAATAGTATGTATTGGTTTCCACAAGAAGATGGGAATGGTCCCATGAAATCAACTCCCCAAACGTCGAAAATCTCCACCTCTTGGATGTTGTTGAGGGGCATCTCGTTCCTTCGAGAAATATTGCCTGTTCTTTGACAAGCATCGCAACAAGAAACAAAGGATTGCACATCTCTAAATAAAGTAGGCCAATAGAATCCAGATTGCAATACCTTTGCGCTAGTCTTGTTCGAACTAGCATGTCCTCCACAAGGTAGTGAATGACAATGGCGGATGACACTTTGCATCTCATCTTCCGGCACACATCGCCAGATGATGCCATCCGGACCTCTCTTAAAGAGGAGAGGCTCGTTCCAATAGTACTCCCGGACGTCCTTAAAGAACTTCTTCCTTTGTGCGTAGGATAGTCCGGGCGGTATCTCCTGGCAAACCAAATAGTTAACAAAATCAGCAAACCATGGTTCGTTACGTTTGGAGATCACGTTGATGCACTCCTCTATGATGTGAAGGTGTTCGTCTGGAAAGGAGTCATCAATGGGTAGATGGTCGTCCCCTAGATGTGTTAGACGACTCAAATGATCCGCAACAGAATTTTCTGAACCTTTCTTGTCGCGGATCTCAAGATCGAATTCTTGTAGGAGAAGAATCCATCTAATTAGCCTTGGCTTCGCGTCTTTCTTCGCAAGGAGGTACCGGATCGCAGCATGATCCGTGTAGACAATCACCTTTGCACCTACAAGATAAGAGCGAAACTTGTCAATAGCGTAGACAATGGCTAGAAATTCTTTCTCTGTAGTGGCGTAGTTGAGCTGCGCTTCGTCTAGCGTCTTGCTAGCATAGTATATGGCATGGGTTCACCCTTCCTTTCGTTGTCCAAGAACAGCTCCAATAGCTACGTCACTAGCATCGCACATAATCTCGAAGGGGAGAGTCCAATCCGGAGGTTGGATAATAGGTGCTGAAATTAGAGCTTGCCGAATGGTGTTAAACGCATCCAAACATTCCTGTAAAAACTCAAAAACCACATCTTTCATCAATAGATTAGTGAGAGGTTTTGATATCTTAGAAAAGTCCTTAATGAAACGTCTATAAAATCCAGCATGTCCTAGGAAACTTCTTATCCCTTTCACCGAAATTGGGGGAGGAAGTTTCTCTATGGTCTCTATCTTAGCCTTGTCTACCTCTATCCCTCTACTAGAGACTAAGTGACCTAATACAATTCCTTCCTTAACCATGAATTGACACTTCTCCCAATTAAGAACTAGGTTAGTGTCTTCACACCTTTGTAAAACAAGAGAAAGGTTAGAAAGGCAATCGTTAAAAGAGGAACCGTATACGGAGAAGTCGTCCATGAAGACTTCCATGATTTCCTCTACGTATTCGGAGAAGATGGCCATCATGCACCGTTGAAAGGTGGCTGGGGCGTTGCAAAGCCCGAACGGCATTCTCCTATAGGCGAACGTACCCCAAGGGCACGTGAATGTGGTCTTCTCTTGATCATCCGGATGTATCGGAATTTGGAAGAAACCACTATAACCGTCAAGGTAGCAAAAATGTGAATGTTGTGCTAACCTTTCAAGCATTTGATCGATGAATGGCAATGGAAAGTGATCCTTCCGCGTTGCGTTGTTGAGCTTGCGGTAGTCTATGCACATTCGCCATCCAATCACGGTTCGGGTAGGAATGAGTTCGTTGTTCTTGTTGGTGATGACCGTCATTCCTCCCTTCTTAGGAACTACTTGAACTGGACTCACCCACTTGCTATCGGAGATAGGATAGATGATACCTGCATCAAGAAGTTTAAGAATTTCCTTCTTGACAACCTCCTTCATGGTCGGATTCAACCGCCTTTGAGGTTGTCTTGAAGTTCTAAAGTCCTCCTCCATTAGTATCTTATGCATACATAGGGAGGGTTTAATTCCTACTAAGTCCTCAATAGTGTAGCCTATGGCTTTTCTATGTTTCCTAAGGACAATCATGAGCTTCTCATGTTCATCTATGCTTAATTCGGAGCTAACAATAACCGGAAAGGTAGAATTAGATCCAAGGAAAGCGTACCTTAGATGAGTAGGAAGTGGTTTGAGTTCCATCACTTTCGGAGCTTCTAATGATCCTTGAGGAGCATCCGACGTTTCCTTAGAAGTTTCTAAGGATGTTGAGTGGTTTGGAGGAGAATCAAAAGAAGTTGAAGAAGTATGCCGATCACCCTCTTCCACGGTCAGAATTACGGGTTCTCCATATGTTCCACGGCCGTGTAATCCACTGGAATGGAGGTCGATTTTGGTTGTGAAATCCACGGTCGTGGAATATAAGGTGTGACCGTGGATTCTAACATTCTCAGCCTCATCGTGGAGTTTCTCAAACTCCACTTCATGCATCTCTTCTTGTGCCTCTAAGGCTTCAATTTCCTCTTTGCACTCTTCTTCTTCCCCTACATCTGTTAGACTCATGGTAATGACTTTTTGTAAAGGATCGTTAAAAAGAATCGCACTTACCTCTTCCCTAGATAAACCTTCTTCACCTTAGATATCGTAAATATCCTCGTCGAAGATCGGTTCCTTCACTAGAGTGGAAAGAACAAACTCTACTTTCTCTTCTCCAATGTCAAAAGCGAGTCTTCCATTCTTGCAATCGACCATGCAGCCGGAAGTTGCAAGAAACGGTCTTCCGAGTATGATCGGGACCGGACTATCTGCAGGAATGTCAAGTACGACAAAATCAATGGGAACAAAGAATTTACCTAGCTTGACGGGGACGTCTTCTACAATACCGACGGGGCGAGTGATGGATCGATCCGCCATGTATAACGTCATCTTCACCGGTTTAGGATCGCCTAAACCGATCTTCCTACATAATCCAAGTGGTATGATGCTCACACTTGCTCCTAAGTCACATAAAGCATCATATGTGACATCTCCCACTCCAATGGGAATGCAAAATGACCCTGGATCCTTCAACTTTGGGGGCATTTTCTCCTTCATGGTCTTGATGAGATCCGAAGAATCCGAACTCATCTTGACCTCTCCGAAATCTTCTAGCTTCCTCTTGTTAGAGAGAAGCTCCTTCAAGAACTTACCATAAGCCGGCATACCTACGATAGCATCAATGAAGGGTATATTAATATGCAGCTTACTCATGAGTTCTATGAACTTACCGAACTGTTTGTCTAGGCGCGCTCGCGCTCTAGATTGAGGAAATGGTAGGGGAGGTTTGTAAGCTGGAGGAGGAACATAGACATCTTCCTTCTCCTTCCCCTTTTCTTTGTCCTTCCCTACGGGGACTTCAACGAACGTAGGCTGCGGATCGGTAGTAGTCACTCCGCTCCTAGTTGTAATCGCCATCACCCTTCCCTTAGGGTTGTCCTCTGTCTTTCCTGGAAGTTTCCCTTGATTTCTAGGAACTTCCTCCGCGTGGTTGAACATTTGATTTTCCAAAACTTTTTGAGCTTTGTCAACCTTAGAAACTTGATCATCAACTTTGATGAGGCGGTTCTCCAACCCTTGAAGCTTTCCCAAAATTGTTTCCAACATGGGATCGGGCTTCTCCTTTCCCATATTGTTTCCTCCGTTAGATGATTGCCCCTGGCTTTTCAATGGAGTACAGGAAGAGGAAGGTGGAGTTAGTGAATTAGAATTGGAAGGATAAGAGTTACCGAAATTTTGTTGATTGGAGCGCCAATTGTTGTTGTTTGAACCCTTATTGTTGTTCCAATTGTTGTTCCGGTTGTTGTTGTTTCCATTCCAATTGTTATTCCGGTTGTTGTTCCGGTTATTGTTGTTGCGGTTGGTGTTATCACCACCATTGTTGTTGCCCAAATAGCCAATATCCCTCTCTTGTTGCTTTGGGAAGTTGGTCTTGATAGCCTCCTTCAACTCCTTGATCTCATTGTTGAGGGAGAAAATCTGATTTTGAGCTTCATGTGTGAGCTTCTCTCCTTGCTCCACACGATTTCCCTCCACTTTCTGGTGGGAATACTTTTCTATGACTCTTGCTTGCTTCTCGATGAAGTCCCAAGCGTCATCTTCTCTCATGTCCATGAACGTTCCACATGAGAGGGATTGGAGGTTGAATTGCGTTCCCGCATCCAGCCCCTTGTCGTAGATCTCCAGCAAGGCAAGCTTGGATATGCCATGATGAGGGCAATCCAAGAGCAAATCCTGAAACCTTTCCCAAGATTGAAACAAACTTTCGTTAGGTCTCATTGAAAAAGCATTAATCTTACCTCTAAGTTCCGCCGTTTTGGAAGGCGGAAAGAATTTGGTGAGGAACTCCGCGGAAAGGTGTTCCCACGTGTCTAGTTTCCCATTAGGAAGAGCTTGGTACCAAGACAACGCTTTCCCCTTCAAAGAGAAAAAGAAAGGCTTGAGCTTATAGTTGTTGGTAGTAGCGTTCTTTGGTCTCATCGTCTCCATCATACACTCAAAGTTTTGCAAGTGTTGGTGCGGAGATTCAACGCTTGTACCGCCAAATTGGTTTTGGCGAACAAGAGTAATAACTTGAGGGTTAAAGCTAAACCCTTGCACATCTTCAGCATCAAATTTCACGCCCAAGCGGCGTAGTTGTTGTGTTGGATCCATCCGCTAGCCAAGAGTTCTTGGCTCATTATCCACACGTTCGATCCTCACATTCCTAGGTGGAATGCGGCGATTAGCAGCTCCTTGTGGATGGAAAGGATTTACATTGATCGTGGGATCAATCCCTCCAGCGGAGGCATGGAAGAATCACTATCATCAGCGGATGAGTGACTTTTTCTCCTAGACCTTGATGCTTTCCTTGAGGATTTCTTGCTTCCCTTATTCTTAAGGTCGCTCATCTGTACCCTCATCTGGAAGATCATGTCTTGTAGACTGTTAACTTGAGATTGATGACGATCCATCTCATCCTGGCGGAGAGTCTCGTTCCATCGGAGTTGAGCTTCCTTCTCCGCCAACTCCGTTTGAAGATCACGTTCGTGTTCTTCAGCCATCTTCTTTTCCTTGCGCTTTTGCCTCAAGGTTTTCTCTAGCTCTTGATCAAGAGGTAAGAGATCTTCGGTGTTTCTAGACCTGCGCATGCACTCAAAGAAATATCAAATAACTAGAGCAAGCTCCCAAGCTTGACAACCGGCAACCGGATTCGGCCGAAACCAAATCCCCGGCAACGGAGCCAAAAACTTGTTCGCCCCTAAAGGTGTGTGCGAATAAGCTTTAAATTTATAAAACTAGAATCAAGCAGCGAACCCGCAGTGTACGGATCGACGTAGCTAAGCAAGAATTCCAGAGTATCGAACACAGGGATTTGGGTGGGAACAAATTCGATTGCAAGTTACCAAGTGAGTAAATATTAGAGTTTTGCAAATATTGGGAAAACAACAATCCTAAAGATCCAAGTATCCAGCTGTGGCAATCGATTCAAGATATACTTAATGATATAAAGACAGAGTTAAGATATGTAAAGGTATGCTAATGTAAGGTAATCGTACGGTGAAGTTCCAAAAACCTTATGTAACTCACCTACAAGGCACTCTCTATACAGGTTGTTGAGGCTCAATATAGAAAGATTCTAAAGGTGAGAATTAGTGTCAAATACCTAAACTTGTAACCCAAGGATCAAGACTAACTTAACCGATTGAGGTTGTGACACTCACAATCGAGGTAGAGGTTGTTGAGGCTTCACTACCACCTAGAAAAGACAAGTCTAAACTAAGCTAAAGCAAATCCTTAACTTTGGATTGAAGTAAAAGCAAGTTCGTGGACTTAAGGGAAATCACGGTTAGTTCTTGAGGTTCCACGGCCGTGGACTCAAGAACAGGCCGTAATTTAGGGTTGTCGGCGATTCTCTCTAACTCTCAGGGTCTAATCTGTTTGTGATCGATCTATCATCATCTAAGCCACAACTATCAACCCTTCACCTTAGAATTGTTAAGGGTTTTTAGCCAATAACAGTCATGTTGATATCAATTCAAGAATTAAAAGATAAAAAGATGAAAACTTTCAAGAACTTTCAATAATCTTCAAACCAATCTCAAAGTCACAATCAAGAACGAATGTTGTCAAAGGATTCACAATAAAGTAAACAATCACAACCTTAGGAAAGAAGGGAAAACGGGATGTCAATCCGTTTTCCGAATCAAACCTAAACAAGAAGAGAGATCTTCTTGCAAAATCTACCAAAAACTTCGATCTTCCGCCAATCTGGAGATCTCAACAGCAATCTCCACCAAAAGTGCGAGATTAGGGTAATTCCCAGATGCGAACTTCAATCTCCAATGAGATGATCAATACTTCCAAGCAAAGGCCAAACGGCGTTGAAATTCTCTAAGCGGAGATGAACGATCCCAAGCGTCGATAAATGAGGGTAAGCGGGGATGACGGATTCTTGCTTCGTCCGTCTTTTTATAGGGCAAGATAAAATATCGGCCCGGCCCAATCTTCAAAAGATCGTGGCTTCAAAGTGTGGCGAAAAGATTCGCCAGGATCACGGTCGTGGAAGTTTTCACGACCGTAATTTAGGGCGTGGATTAGGTCACGGTTTGTACCATGTATTCCACGGCCGTAATAGTTACTGGAATGCATCACGCCTCTCTTGCAAAGTTCCACGGCCGTGGAACTGAACGTGGTTCGTAGTACGGCCGTATTTTAGAGCGTGGTTTAGGGCAAGAACGTGATTCTTCCCTAGCTTCGTGCATTCCTCAAGCTAAAACTTCAATTTGCTTCCTAAGAATGTCCTCAATCTATGGACATATCAAATCAACTCTCCTTTGCTCGATTCCGTTCGGAAATAGCTCCAAATTACCTATAATCAACATAGAACTAGTGTAGACATCCATATCGACAATATAGGTAATACTAGCTTACATATGCACAAAGTTCAATCAAATACTATCAATATGAATCAAATACGTTTAGAAAACGTGCCTAAAATATCACAATATTTCATGCTAACAACTGGAAAGCCATGAATCGTGATAATACCTGTGGCTGCGGGCACTGCTGGCTCTACGACACTCCTCAACTCAAAGACTCGAGCCTGAGTACCCCTAGTCTCTGAAGTGCCTCCACCATGCCCTCTACCTCTAGCTGGAATTTGAGCAGAACCCTGTGAATATGCCTGACCCGGAGCCCGCTGCTGCTGACCCCGAGCCTGATACTAAGACTGCCTTTGTCCTCCTCCTAGGGTACCAGCAGGTGAGGACCCCTGCTGTGATGCTACCTTGCCCTGTCGGCAGAAGGTAGCCCTGTGGCCCAGCTGGCTGCAAGTAAAACATGTAACTGGTGACCTCCTGCACTCCGGCTTAATGTGTCCCTACTCCCCACAGTTGTAGCACTGACGTACTCTAGATCCCATCGGCGGTGCCACCTGGTGACTAGAACGGCCCTGGGACTGACCACGCCTATGACCTGACCCTCCTACTCTAGTGCTGACTGGTCCGGTCCTCTGTCTCTTGTCTGACCCTCCAGACTGCATAGCTCTCCGGTGACCCAGTCGGTCCCTCTCATACGCTGAAGCCCGATCCTGATAATCAGCTAAGGAATCACAGCAGAACCCTGCTAGATAGGAGCAGGTAGTCTCTCTCAGTCTCCGGGAAAACAGATACACGTGTTGGTCCACAAGTGGTGCAACAGGACCCAACAGTGACAGCTCCTCCCGGAACCTCCTAATAGCCTTAGCTATCGGAACATCCTCAAAACCTACCTCCAAGAAGTCCTGTACTCGGTCCCTTCTCAGTGAGGTAGGACAAAAGGTCTCTCTCACGAGACTCAACAACTGCTAGAATCGGGACACTCCGCCCCTCACTGTCCTCCACCAGTACTGTGCCTGGTCCCTAAACAATGTCTGAACCAACTCCACCTTACGACTCTCAGGGCAACGAATCGCCTCTAGCGCGTACTCCACATGACTGATCCAATGTTCCACCTCAAGTCCAACGTTCCCGTTGAAGGTGGGAACTCGCTGATGGTTGAATGTTTTCAACCATTCATCTGGTCTCGGTACCCTCAGCTCGTCTCTCACTCGGTCATCCTCGACAACTCTCACTGGTGCAACTACCACCGGTGGAACTACCACCTCATTCACCCTCTGAGAGACCTCTGCCGACTTAGCTGGCACTAGCGGTGCTGGAGGTGGTGCTCCGGCTCTGTATGCCTCTTGCACCTGCTGGATATAAGCTTGATACTCCGATGCTCCAAATTGATACGCGGCCAGAATCAGCACGCCCTGCACTCCGTACTCCGGACCTAGTAGCAGTCTCATCCCTAACTTCTGGAACAATACTCTCGGCCACCTCCTCAGCAGGTACATCCGCAGTTGGCGGATCTACAACAGGGACAAGTCCTCGACCTCGGCCTCTCTGAGGCCTGCCCATACGTCCTTGTCTTGGAGCTCCAGGAGGAAGGGGAGGTCGGTCCTCTCCTCGTCCAACGTAAGCTGTCGCTCTCGTACGTGCCATCTGGTAATGACGTGATCAATATAAGACTACTTTAGTTCCTAGTAAGGACATAACTATCTTATTACTTTAGGTCACTTCTAAAGGTCAGAATGTTACTAAAATTACAAGTTATAACAAAAGTCCAATAAACTATGCTATTGAGTTTAGTGGAGGTAGTGGCGGTCCGTGCATTCTATCCCAACCCGTTTATGCTCATGATTTGGAAAACAAAAATTTCATTTTAAAAGTTCGGAACCCTTGCGGTTTCCGTTTATTTGTTTATTCGGCCTTTTTGAAGATGGAGAGTGCCGTTGTTGCCAACCTAGAGCTCTGATACCATATTGTAACACCCCAAATCCTAGAGGACTCGAAATGCTACGAGCTGGGACCTCACAATGGGTCCCGGTCCTTAACCTGGCAACAACTTCATCGGACCTTACAACACGGCACAAATAAAATGGCAAAACAAAGAGTTTTATAACATGAGCGAAATAAAAAGAATCCAAATTCTGAAAACAATACAACCAAGTCTCAAAACCGGAAATACCAACATTAGTCTCAATAGTCATAAAATAAAATATAACAGTCCCGTCCTATAATGCACGGAACCCCGGCTGCCCACTACCGCCGGATCACTCGATCACCTCCCTAACCTGCAAGGCATCTACAAGCTGTATAAAACCGTTAGCTAACATTCTATGCATAAGTATAACGGTAAAAGCACAAACACACAACATACGCGATCAGCATGTAACACTCATTCCTTTTTATTATCTTTAATTAAGTGATACGTCATTACTAATGATACTTATTTTGTGACACGAGGGATTACCAAACCTCGCCCCTGTCCCCGTTTACCAACGCGGAATGGTACTAATGCATGTGACCGTCTACCGGACTGGGCTGGTCGCAAGGAACCTCTTAGACTCTCGCAAGAGCTAGGCAGATGATGTCACGACCCGTTATCATACACTTGGGTCAATTATACGATATACTACAGTCGGCCTATTCCGTTTTTGTTATTTATCTTAACTATCACACACCACTCATACGCATCACACACATGCAAGAAGCTAGCTAAGTAAGTCAGTGGACTTACCGAATCAAATCTCGTCTCTCTTAACAACACTAAATCAGTAGCTGCAGGAACTCAGTTGCCTGTCAAAGGAGGCACGTGGGTCAACACTTTTCCTTGGATAATTAGAAGTCTAAAACTCCTAAGATGTACGATTCTATGTGCAGAAGTTAGTACAGTGTTTATTTAAGGTAAATTGACTATTTTACCCTTGGTTCCGAGACTTCCAAAAACCCGTAAAAAGTACTTAAATTCTTACTTGAGGGTAACTAATCATATTCTACTCCCTAGGATGCTTTTAGGTGACAACTATGAAAACTACCCATTTTCTATTTCCCGAAAAGTCCCTAAAGTCCAACTACAGCTATAAATATGAAATTAAAAATAACTTATAAAAATTCTAAAATAAATTTATAACTTATCTATGATCTCTAATCTACTCATAGGAGAAACAATTTCTTAAAACTGTTCAATCGTTATTCCTACAAAAATCTTTAAAGTTGGCTACAACACTACAAATGTTTCCATACTTAGTCAAATTTTTCTGCTGGAAAAACAGCTCAATTACTCCACTTTGAGACCCTATAACTTTCAATCCGACCGTTCATTTCTTCTCAAATTTTACCACTGTAAACTACTTATATCTACCTATTATCTAATAAAATTTCAACGGTGGATCTTCTACGAAACTCTTTAACATTGATTCACAACATTGGGTAGTCTTCAACTTCAAAACTGAAAGAAAAATAAAATAAATCCTTTACAACAGTGTATTGTTTCTATCATTTATGACTGCACACTCAGCGGTTACTCTACACCTATATGGCACAATTTCAGGCCTACTACAACAACTCACATCTCCGAGTTTCAATCAAGACATAACCTTATATCATAATAAGCATCTACTAGTAGGTGGGAGGCGAGATTACATACTTACGAGTCTACAGGGTGCTGAGTGACGTAGTACCCTAGCGCTCTTTACCTAACCCTGGGCTGCTGAATCCCTTGACGACAGGACTAAGGTGAAAACTGGTTGTGATGATGTTGGTCTCAACAAATCTTAGGGCAGAAGGACAATCAGTCTTGGCCTTTAGACTAGGCTTGTTTTGAAAGGAAAGGTTAAGCGGAAATAGACTCACCTTACTTCTCTTCTCAGAGTTGAAGACAGATGGGTGGTGTGCCTTGATTGTGCGAGATTGTAAGTCGGATACAGTGAAGACTCGAGTCTTCTGCACATTGAAGCAGGCATTCAACAACGACCTAGCGGACATAGTATAAGGAGAACGTTTCGGAACTCACTTGTACAGAGAATGGCTCACAGATGTGGCTGCACTGCTTGCTGGCTCAGCCGCTGGAGTACTCTTTGCGTTTGCAGCGAGTGAATACAACACTGGAGAGGCTGACCCGTGGTATGCAGAATCCAGGCAAGTGCAGCGTGAATGAGGAGCATGAAAAGCGTTGCAATCCTCTCTTCTGGGCGTGAATATAGGGCTGTTACAACTCTTAATTATCTCATTAATTATCCCATTTATGCAACTGTTACAAAGTGGAGAGAAGGAAAGAGAAGGGTCGGCTGTTGCTCCTCCCTGCTAAACGAAATTGTTGGCTGTTGTGGGCTACGAAGGGTGCTGGGCTGTTGTGGATTGCAAAGGCCAGCTGAGGCTATTGTGGGCTGGGAAGTATGCTGGGCTGCTGTAGTTTGAAAAGGCCAGCTGAGGCTATTGTGGGCTGAGTGTGTTGTCTTGGCTTTGTCACAGCCTAGTCAAAACTCGTCATGGCCTTGTCAGGCCCATGAATGAGTTTGTCACAGATTTGTCGGGCTTTGTCACAGCCTCGTCTCAGCTTAGTCATGGCCTCGTCACAGCTTGTCATGATCTCGTCACAGCTTGTCATCGATAAGAATGAATTATAATAACTAGGGTTTGATATAAATCCATCATTTTATGTGAATTAAATTCTACATAAAATAATAGATAATTCTGAGGATTAAAGTTTGATATAATTTTATCATTTAATGTGAATTAAATTCTACATAAAATAGTGAAATTTGTGAAGGAAGAGATACTAGCTAGAATGAAAAACCGTCAACGGCGGAATTAGACGGAATAAAAATTCCGGATATTATAAGGGTGACCTAATGCTAGCAAACTAAGTGAGGAAGGAGACCTACCCGGTGATTTCCGACCTTAAGTACCAATGATTATGAACTCTAGGTAGTAGTGAGCATCATAAGCCGCTATTGGACTTTGTGTGCTAGGATTGATGTTTAGGACCTGCCTTCCCGAGACTTACCCTCTAAGGAGATGTTAGACCCCTAGATAAAAATCTGGTTTGTGTGGATTTCTCAACCGTAGGCTCCTAGAGACTTACCCGGTAATAGGACCTTAGTTGCGGGATTAGTGGATCATGAGACCTACCCGGTGATTGACCCCATTAGAGATACACCCTTTCCCAACATATCAAAGCTAGTCCAAGATTGATTAGAAGCTTGAGTCCAATGCCATAACCGGAATTCCTAACCCCTAGAGTCCGATTTTCTCTCTTTGATCACATATCTCGAGTTTGTTTTGCTTGATCGTATTGCTAGCTTAGTTGTTCGTTTGATTAGTTAATCTTGCATGGTTTGTGGTCCTTGCTTGATCACCACAAAACAAATCCAAAAACATTGTGATTTTCATTTCTTTATTCCTTTCTCTTTTCTTAGACTAGATTTACACTATCCTTGGTCACTTATTTGGTTCAATTTCACCTTAGTCTTTGTGTTCGACCTCGGGATACTATCCTTGCTACAAAATGACCCATACACTGTGGGTTCGTGATAGGTGATGGAATCACTATCAATTAGGGTAGTTTTTAGAGTCTTTTTATTGCATCAGTGTCGGTTCATGCTACTAACTCCTTGGTCCAAAAGAAGAAGCAAAGCTTTTGTTGCCTCACCGCCCCGGCGGATCCTTGCAGCCGCCCCTGCGGGTGACGCCTTACTTCGGAGCGCTCCCTGCGCTTTCACCAGCGCCAACCATGAAGCGTGTCACCGCCCCTACGCCACTCCTTGGCGCCCCTACGGTGTCCTCCACTAACGAAATGAAGACCAACTCCCCTGCGCCTCCCACTGTGACACTACTTGTGCCTCAACATGGGAGCTGGAAGACGAAGAGGCTGTGTCACCACCCCTGCATTGACATAGGGACGCCCCGGCGGCTTGGCATCAAAAACGTTAGAAAGGCGAAAGATCAGACGTTGAAGAGCATTGAAGATCCGCCCCAGCGGAATTGTCTAGCCACCCCAACGGCTTTGAAGAAGATCAACCGATTCTGCCTAAACCGCCCCTGCGGTTCCTGAAGGCCGCCCCTGCGGTTTAACGCCAGAAGCTTTACTCCGGCTGTTTACACCACCTTTATGGCATTTAAGGTGGCTGTTTTGGGCCGGCCATTTACTCCTATTTAGTGTCTTTTGTAGTATAAATAGTCCATGGTTGATTGCTAGAATCATCCATCTTATCATCTAGTTAGTCAACAAATTATCCACTTAGATTTTCTTGCTACCTTGTAATGAGTTGCTAACTCCCTTGCTACATTGGGTTGGTTTGAAGCTGCATTGTTACCTTGGTTGTAAGTTCTTTTTAATCTAAGTTTTCATTTAGTAATACTTTGTATTTCCTTGATCTCCATTGTCTAAATTGCATGTTTACTATTGCTTGAGATTGATCACCTTAGGTTCTAAAGCGCATGTAAACAACTAGGATTAATAGGTTCCGGGTTCGGGTCTTTAATCTAGTAGCAACTTTAAGTAATAACGGGTTGTGATTACTTGAGGAAAAGGAACACAAATATAAAGATAAGTTTAACGGTTTTAATCTTCTCTTTATATCCCTTTGTCTTTATTTGAAAGCTAACTTGTTATTTGTTCTTGTAGGTTTACGGAACTTTAACCTGTTAAGTTGTGTTGATGCCGGTTGGCTCAACACATATATATGATCCAGCCGGGAGATTACTTGAAAACTTGTAAAAGGAACTCACCAAAGTAGCAATTGCATACTTAGAATTAACCTAGTGTAGATTCATCCATTATTGTCTTACTTGTCGCATTTATCGTTTTCATAAGTTTTTGTGCATCAATTCAACCAAACCCCCCCCCCCCCCTTGTGTCACTTGTCATTATAATCGATAATTGCATCTAAACACCTTAACTCTCTTGGGTCCGACCCTTACTTACTCACTATACTTGTTCTTAGTGCTAAGTCGGGATTTACTTTTGATTGGGTATAGACGACCATAGAAATACCTTCGGTCAAATTTTGGCACCGTTGCTGGGGAGTTTTAGTGTTTTATTGTTATTATTAACTATTGGTTTGAACCATTTTTATGGTTCAAACCCGTGCTACTAATTCTGGCTTTGCTTCTTTTGATCCAGAAATTGAGAGGACGCACATCCGGCAACGAAGACAACAACAACTTCAACAAGAGATAGCTGACCCTACTCTTCGTCAACTTACGCAGCCCACCTTGGTTCAAAACCCTCTTGCGGT
Source organism: Fagopyrum homotropicum (assembly GCA_033239125.1). NCBI lineage: Eukaryota > Viridiplantae > Streptophyta > Magnoliopsida > Caryophyllales > Polygonaceae > Fagopyrum > Fagopyrum homotropicum. The sequence continues at coordinate 75,390,900 of BSWB01000004.1, forward strand.
CGCTATACCGGCACTAGGGAAAGGAGTCAACTTTGAGCTCAAGCCGGGCCTCATTCACTTGCTCCCATCCTTCCATGGGCTAAGTGGTAAAGACCCCATCAAGCACCTTGGGAAGTTCCATACTGTGTGTATGAGCATGAAGCCGGCCAACATTACCGAAGAACAAATCAAGATGAGGGCATTCGGCTTCACACTCAAAGATTCCGCGGATGATTGGTATTACCACCTTCCATCCGGGAGTATTGACACTTGGGAGAACCTTCACAAAGTATTCTTGGAGAAATACTTTCCAGCTAAAAAGGCCAATAGCTTGAAGAAAGCTATAAGCAACATCGAGCAAGAGGCAACCAAAACCCTATACGAGTACTTCGAAAGGTTTGCACGCCTCCGATCCAGTTGTCCTTTTCACGGATATTCAACTCAAGATCTTGTCTTGTACTTGTACAATGGCTTGCTAGACAATGAAAGGAGGATCGTCGATGCGGCTTCCGGAGGTAATATTCTTAACTCTACTCCTGACCTTGCTTTGGAAAAGATACAGGAACTAGCGGAAGGAACTCGGAACTTTGGAAGGACCCCGGCTAAGAAAGAAGTTCATGCTGTGAGTTCCGGGAAGAGTGAGATTTCCACCGAGCTCGCGGATTTGAAGGAAATGGTGAAGAGACTAACACTTATGGGAACACCGCAATAGCTCCAAGCTTGTGGAGTTTGTGCTGACCCGTATCATCCAACGGACATGTGTCCACAAGTTAAGGATGACGATGCTGAAGTAAACGCAATGGGTTATGGACAACCACAACAACAAAGACCTAGGAACGATCCCTATGCACAAAATTTCATGCCAAATTGGGGTGACCAACAAAATTTTCGTTGGAGGGATCAACAAAACCAACAACAGCAGCCCCGCCAAGGTAAGTATCACTCAACTGAAGATATGTTGCAGGTTTTGACTAAACACTTTGCTACTCATGTCCAAACAACAGAATCTAGCATCGAGAACCTTGAGAAACAGGTTAGTCAAATGGCGGAAGCTATTTCAAGGACCGAATCAAGGCTTTCCGGAGGATTGCCTTCCCAGACGTTTATAAACCCCAAGTTGAATGTTAGTGCCTAACATTAAGGAGCGGGAAGCAAATCCAACAAGAGCCAACAAAAGAATCACAAAGCGAACCTTTTGTCGTTTTTTCCGCACCCACAGCCGCCCCTACGCCTGCAGCTGCGCCCAACACAGAACGAACGATGCCCCTGCGGCTGGCTGCCCCCGCCCCTGCGGTGACAACCCCTGAGCCGCCCTTGCGTCTTCAAGCTGACGCCCCTGCGGAAAACACAACAAAGGGTCTTACTAGAAAGGATACTTATGTCCGGCCTAACTTTCCGCCACTGTACTCTGATAAATCACCGGCTCCTTTTCCTGAAGCCTTGAAGGAGAGAAGAATAATAGAGGACAAGGACCTCTTTGAGACTTCATCCAAATGCGAGGCAAACATTCCCCTCCTTAAGTTGGTGAAAAGTATCCCTAAGTATGCTCGTTTTTTGAAGGAACTTTGCACTATCAAGAGGAATCAAAATCTAAAGGGGAAACAGAAAGTGCAAGTGAGTGAACATGTGTCGGCAGTTTTCCAACGGAGAATGCCCAAGAAATGCAGCGGTCCGGGCATGGTAAGCATTCCTTGTGTTATAGGGGAAACCCGCTTTGACAAAGCAATGCTTGATCTCGATGCTTCTACTAATGTCTTGCCATATTCGATTTACAAATCACTTGGCCTTGGGCCACTAATGGAAACTAGGATTATAGTACAACTTGCTGATAGATCTAATGTGTATCCGAAAGGGATAATTGAAGATGTATTAGTGATGGTAGACAACCTAATTTTTCCTGCTGATTTCTTTGTAATGGATATGGAAAATGACTCGCATGCTGCACCCATTCATTTAGGTAGGCCATTTCTGAAAACAGCTAGGACTAAAATTGATTATGTTAGTGGTAAATTGACCATGGAGTTTGATGGAGAAGTAGTGGAATTTGACATCTATGATGCAATGAGATTTCCTAGCGATGATCATTCTCTATGTGCTATTGACATTGTTGAACCTTTTGTGCAAGATGTTTTTGATAACTCTGACGTGGATGAATTAAGAAATGTGATTGAGCATGACATTGATGGTTTCAAATGAGATTATGTGTTAACATCTAGCATGAAAGAGGTCCTAGCCCAATTAGATGGGCATAAAAGGCTACCTATCTCCAATTTGGCCATTGGGCCCACTTTACTAAGTTGGTGAACGTACAAAAGGAGCACAAGACGGTGATTATCTCCAACAAGTTGACCACCGGATAAGAAGATAAGTTGGTGAACATACAAAAGGAGCACAAGACGGCCCTTGGATGGACTATTGCGGACATCAAAGGGATAAATCCTTCCACTTGCATGCATATGATTTTACTTGAGGACGAAGCCAAGCCCTCTAGGGAACCTCAAAGGAGGTTGAACCCACCAATGATGGATGTGGTCAAAAAGGAAGTGTTGAAACTCCTCCAAGCGGACATGATCTTTCCTATCTCGGATAGCACTTGGGTTAGTCCAACCCAAGTAGTTCCAAAGAAGGGAGGCATCACTTTGGTGGAAAATCAACATGGAGAGATGGTCCCAAGCAAAACACAAACCGGATGGAGAGTTTGCATTGACTACCGCAAGCTCAATAAGGTAACACGAAAGGACCATTTCCCATTACCTTTTATTGATCAAATGTTGGAACGTGTTGCAGGTCACTAATACTACTGTTTCCTGGATGGATATTCGGGCTATTTCCAAATAGCCATCGCACTAGAAGATCAAGAGAAGACGACGTTCACTTGCCTATTTGGCACTTTTGCATATCGCAGAATGCCATTTGGACTTTGCAACGCACCGGGCACTTTCCAACGGTGCATGATAAGTATTTTCTCCGAATACATAGAAAATTTCATTGAAGTCTTCATGGATGATTTTACCGTCCATGGAGACAGTTTTGACGCATGTTTAGGGCATTTGAAACTTTTTCTTGAATAATGTGTTGAAACCAATTTAGTTCTTAATTCGGAAAAATGTCATTTCATGGTCGAACAAGGAATTATGCTAGGACATGTAATATCCTCAAAAAGGGATAGAGGTAGATAAGGCAAAGGTTGATGTTATTCAAAATTTACCTTATCCTACTAATGTTCGGGAAATCCGATCTTTTCTTGGTCATGCAGGTTTCTACCGATGGGTCATCAAAGATTTCTCAAAGATCTCAGCACCCCTGTGTGAATTTCTCAAGAAATATGTCACCTTCTTAGTGGATGAGGATTGCAAGAAGGCTTTCGACACTTTGAAGGCATGTCTCACCACCGCACTGATCATCCGTTCTTCGGATTGGGAGAAGTATTTTGAAATCATGTGTGACGCCAGTGACTACGCCGTCGGAGCTGTCTTAGGACAAAAAGATGGACGGGCCTCCCATGTGATCCATTATGCGTCTAAGACACTCAATGGAGCACAAAGGAATTACTCTACCACCGAGAAGGAGATGTTAGCGGTAGTTTTTGCCCTTGAGAAATTCCGGCAGTACCTACTTGGGGTAAAGGTAATTATCTTCACGTACCATGCAGCTCTTGGGTACCTCATGGAAAAGGAGGCAAAACCACGATTGACTTTCACCCTCCTTGTGTTCGACCCAGGAATTCTTGCTTTTATTACAATCGATCCGTACACTACGGGTTCGCTATTTGCAATTATTCTTGGTATAAATATTAAAGCTTGCACACACCTTTTGGAGCAAACATCCTCTAACATTGGACTTTCACCCTCCTTCATGGCATAGCACTAGAAGGCATCACATCCCTGTGCTATCAGCCTCGCTACTCATATTGTGCCAATAACCATACCCGGTTTTCCAAGGTCCCAACCTCGGAAAATCTCAATCTGACCCGACTCCTTAGAGACTGATAACCCGATTTATGACGTTAGTTTAGGCATCCATTTAGATAGTTTTCCCCGTTATCATGCATGGTTTGGCATTAGTTCATCACGTTTACGCTTAATTCATGCATATTGTCGAAATAGACGTCTACACGAACTCTTGTCGGTTTTTTAGGTATTTTGGGGAGCTTTTGGAGCTTAATTGATACATTCGAGGATCATTTCTCGTGATGACACACCTCCGGACTCATTAAGAAGCAAGCAAGGAGCAAAGGAGAGCACATAGGACCTTGTTGGTGCATTCCTTGCATCAACTCATGGCTTGATGATCAAAAGGAAGCTGAACAGAGGATTCCACGGTCCAGAAGCCGTGGTTTTGGCCGTAATTTTGGCCGTGGTTCTCTCTGGACAGCTGTGACAACTGTCCCACGATCTCCATAACCGACTCTTGCTCTTGGTTGAGAATATAAGTGGTCCTGCAGGCTGTTGCTAGGGGAGCCTTTGACCCATTCTCTCCCACACTCTCTTACACACACATCATTCCATTGGAGGCTACTCTTGGGGAGGAAGAAATACACTCTCATTTTGGGGAAGAAGAAGAAGAACAACATCAACTTAGAGTTTTTGAGTTTTTGAGTAATTTTTGAGTGACCTTTGTTGAGGACATTTTGCAAGGATTGTAAGGAACGATTTGGACCTTCTTTTGAAGGGTTGTAAGTCTTTCTTAAATTTATATTCAGCTAAGTTTGTTGTTTCCACTTGTTTCATTTCTCTTTCATTTCATTTTCTTGCTATGGAAACCATGAATGTTTGCTTGTTGAGTTTGAATGTTAAAATGCATGTTGTTGGCTAAATAGTTGTGATTCTAGGGTAACGGAATGATGGTTATGGATTGGACTATGATAGAATAGATTTAAAAGTATCTTTAGATGATTTGCTTGCTCGAACCAAACCTCTGTTACAAACCACGGTTTGTTCTTGCCTAACCATGGCCGTGGTTTCCGATTATCGGCCCGTGGTTATCTCTGTTGTGCTTGTATTGACAAATTTCATTGTTAGGATGTTAGATTGTTGAAATCCTAGTGTTTGTTAAGCATAATCTAGCCTAGGGTGACCTAATGCTAGCAAACTAAGTGAGGGAAGAGACCTACCAGGTAATTCTCGATCTTGGATAGTCAAGATGATGAACCCTAGGTAGTAGTGAGCCTCATAAGCCGCTATTGGACTGAGTGTGCTAGGATTGTTACTTAGGACTTTCCTTCCCGAGACTTACCGGTAAGGAGAGGTTTGACTCTTAGATGGCAATCCGGTTTGAGTAGAATTTCCAACCTTAGGCTCCTAGAGACTTACCCGGTAATAGGACCTTAGGTGCGGGATTAGTGGACCATGGGACCTACCCGGTGGTTGATCCCATTTGAGAAACATCCCTTCCCAACATACCATAGCTAGTCCAAGGTAGATTAGAAGCTTGAGTCCAATGCCATAACCGGACATCCTAACCCCTAGAATCCACTTTTTTCTCTTTGATCACCTATCTTGTGTTTGTGTTGCTAGATTTAGTTGTTAGTTTGATTTATTTATCTTGCATGATTTGTGATCTTTGTTTGATCACCACAAAACCAAACCAAAAATATTGTGTTTTGCATTTTCTTTATTCCTCATCTCATCTTAGTTTAGATTTGCACTATCTTTGATCATTGAATGATTTGATTTGACCTTAGTCTTTGTGTTCGACCTCGGAATACTATCCTTGCTACAAAACGACCCATACACTGTGGGTTCGCTAGGAGTTAGGAAATTATATCGAGTTATAAATTGTAAGACTTTTGTGATATACCTTTCTAGCGTAACAAAGACCGTCACAATCCTCCTACCAACATCTAACACAACACTGTGCCTATGCATCCAATCCATACCCATAATGACTTCCTCATGCACTAATGGCATGCCAAAGAAGTCCACAACTAAATTGCCATTGGTTTTATATTTATTTGTGTCTTGTTGCAAGATCCGGTGAATTTGTTGTCTGGCTAGGGTCAGAACCCATTGTGAGGTCCTAGACCGTAGCATTCCGAGTCCTATGAATTTGGGGTGTTACACAATGTTTATCATGTTCGATTACTACGTTGTAATGATGCATGCCGATGGTCATGAAACCTAATCGCAAGTATGATAGGGTCAGTGGTAGTATATTGATTGTCGAATCACTAGGATTGCGTTTGATTTGGATGTAATTAATAGAAAATTACGCTCAATGAAGGGGAAAGAGAAAGAGAAGGGAGAGAAAAAAAATTTTGGGGAGTTTTTTTGTAAACAAATAAAAGACAAAAGGGAAAACAATGATTTTTGGTGGTAAACTATGGAGGGTAGCGATCTAAGGAAACATAATTACCACTATACTAAATTTTAGAAAACCAACATACGTGAATATCATGAACATTGATGTATGAATATATATGGTAACCATCAATTATAGCCTTTCCACAAACAAAAAAAACCGTGTTAACCGACTTGAGTGTGCTCTCGCAATTGTATCAAGTATAAGGAAAATCCTTAAAACATTTATAAATCCAAAAAAGACAAAGAAAAGCCACACTTTCGTTGTATAAGCTTTAAAATGTACAAATACCAGAACTGTCTATGATCGTTAGAAATCCTTGAAGTAAAAGGTGTGATCCAATCCCTTAAACAAGTCCGTTTCAATCTTTCCAATAAAAAAACTCACGTGATTAACCCAAGCGTTTTATCTAAAATCCTTTATATATGCCACTTCTTTATATGGTAAATAAAAGATAAAAACGAAGCACATTGAAAAGAAGCAATTCACCATCTCAATAAAACCATTAGCTAGTAACTCACAATTGTTCAGTTCCAACACAACCAGATGAACCTTTACGGAAACTCAAATTTGCTCTAAACCAAATTGACGATTGTGGGATGGCGAGGATAAAACCTATGCTAAACTAGGGCTGATATATATTCTTATATAGGGTACAAATTGAATCCAATAATCTGTTTTAATCCTAAACGAAAATAAGATTGTAAGATTTCTCTCGGAGAATCAACGACGGCAACACGGAATCGAGAAGGCCATGAGATGGGCATGAGACAGGCAAGGAAGCCGCCTTGCATTCCGTCAAGAATCTCATTATTTGAATTTGCAAAATTCTCAGGTCTAAGCAAGATGGAGACATGCATGAGACGGACAAGACAATATAAGAGACTGCCAAACGTTCCATCTATATCTCCTCTAGTTGCTTGTTTGGTCTTTGTTTCAACTTTTGACACTTTTTTTGACGGTTTAGTAAAACTAACTTTCCCGTTGATTTGGTTGGAACTACGTGACCCATGAGTACTACTTTCAACTCTTTCGAAGATTTGCAACTTTGTAGTTGACACGAATGTCAAATCCCAAAAGGAAGATGGTGGAAAATGGGAATCTCAAATATAGTTAAAAAATAAGCATCCAACTCCAATGGTTTATACTTGGCTTCTTCGATCTTGCTATTTTCATGTATTCTCTAACTCCGGGCAAGATTGAATCCTCGTACTTTGGTATTTTCATACAATTATTTTCCATAAATGGTCTTGAATACTTGAAACATGAAATTTATTGGAGTAGACACCGAAATATGAAAAGGGAAGCTTTCTACATCAAATGAAGCATAGACAAACTATATAGATATGAAAATGGACGATTCTAACCACTAAAAATATGTATGTTTTGCATTCATCACATGTCATGCACGAAGTGCTTAGTGCTCCCTCTCGAGATGGTTTCATATGTTGTTACCCTTTGTGTAGTTTCATTTAAAGCCTAAGAGTTTTGCTTGATATCTTCTATAGAGTGATACTATAGTAGGTAACCAAGCAAATATACTAGGATATCATGCAACCATGGATTTCCATTCAATATATATTTACTGTTTAGCCTTGTGTTTCCATATTGTATGAATCATATCTTGTGATGCTTTGTATTGCTTGTACGATATCCTTCGTGCTTAGACTTGATAGTTTTTATTGGTGACAATACATATGAACCAAATAAAATCTTGATCACGAAACATGTTTTGCATCAAGTGTTTATCCACTCTAATGATTTGATCACGCGCTTTACATAGCTTGTGTGCATTTGTCCAAGAGGATAAACCCCTAACTTAGTCTTTCCTTTATTGTTTACCCATTTCTTTACTTTAACCGTCCGGATATTTGTTACACCATCACTCATTTGTTTTTGATTGATCCATGATCACCCCTTGTTACTTGTCGGTTTCTCTACACTACTTTACATTAATGATTGGTGACAATGCTCAGTTCTCTGTGGAATTCGACCTGTATGTTATGAATCGATGTACAATAATGAAAATGGATGTGCACTTCCATTATACCCTGCATGATTTAATTATACTTTACCGTCTACTTGAAAGGGCCCATTAATAGTTTCCTTGATTGATTTAGTTGGGCTTTACGGGTTGTCTTTTCTAGGGAAGATATGGATAGAGTATCAAAATTAAGATTTTGGGAAAATATCTAAGATATTGGTATCCAAGGATTTTCTTGGCGTATATAAGAACTCGGAAAGCTTGTAATGAAGTGTGCTTTTGTAACATTATAAGGAGTGATATAAGGAGCATTCGATAAGACTTTTTTCCGTTGTTATGATCAAAGTAATATCCAAATCAAATTCAATAAGATGAGTATAGAAAATAAGTAAGATTCAAAGCCAAGTGAGATTGAATATAAAAGTATTATGTAATTAGAATTATCAAATAGAATGTAACCAGATAGGGTGATTGTGTTGTAAAACTACGAAACAAGGAAACAATACAAAAGGAAATCGCAAAAGAAAGTTGTTTTCAAAGATTAGACAAAAACACTACACTTAACCCCTTTCACTCTCACAAGAGATGGTTGACCTAGATTCTTTGAAGTTTTCTCAGTTGTTTGTTCTCTTCTTGATCATATATAGATATTAGTTCTTCCATCCAACAAATCACTTAGCATTAACGCTAATCCGTAAATCTATAATAATAATTAAAATTTTAGCATGCAAGTAAGGATATAGAGACACATATAAAAGAAACAATTTGTTACTTATAATATGTGGTTATTTTGCTGTCACAAAAGACAGTTGCAACCCACTTGTGTTAATCCTGTTCGCTATTAGAATAGAAACCACTAGAATTAACGACTCCTAGCGGTTTGTGAAAGACCAAACAACTTAGGTGATCAATCTAAAGTAAAAGGTGACATACAACAGAAACGTTAGAAATAAGGAAATTAAATATTCAAGAGATTAAACTTCAGTAAATAGAAACTTAGAGCCAAACTCTTTGTATGAGAGCTTCAACTACTAATTGTAGCTATGGAACTTCAACTCTTTATAAAGAGTTTTTAACAAAATAACAAAGAAAGAAAGAGAGATTTAGGTGTGTGATGAGATGATCTAACACAAGCCTAGAACCTATATTTATACTAACTTTAAGCATTAAAGATATGAAAACAAAAGTTTGAAACCGTCATCTAAAGAAGTCATTAAGTGCAAATTTAGACTGTCGGTTTTATTGTAATTCTTGATTACCAGTGGGTGCGGGAACTGATGGCCGCTGGTGAGGGATAGTACAGTCCACATGAATCATTTCATCTTCAAAGGGGCCGCAAATGCGGCAGTTGATGGCCACGGGTGCCTAGAAGCAATCAACTCTTGAAACGGCTGCAACTCTTCATCTTTTGTCTTTAGGCGCGGGGCGGCTTCTTGACGCCGTAGGTGCGGGCAGTTGAAGAGTTGGAGGCGCTATGAATAATGCCGCAGGAGTAGAGAAAAGAACCATCAGCTAGGAAAAAATCAAGGCCGCGAGGGCGGAAAGTAGCCGTGGGTGCGGACCAAAACCCCCGCGGGTGCGGTGACTCATGGTCGCGGGGCAGGCTTCAGGCCGCAACTGTATGTAACAACAAAACTTTATTCCTTGTTCTTCTCTTCGTGTCCTTCACTTTCTTGAATTGTTTTCTAATTCCTTGGGTTTCTTCATCGACAGCTTCCTCAACTACATTTACATAACCAACACCATATACAAGCAAAACAACTTCAAATGCATGCTAACACTACGTTATTGTGATAAAGAATCTGTCACCTACAAAATTTTCCCATGTTTAGACCTTTACTCATCCCGAGTAAACTAAAATCTATTAGTTGTCACCAAAGTTTCAAGAAGTATGGAGAAACTAAAAAGCAACAATTATAACATGCGAAAAATAAGATCCTCATTAGTGATGTGAAGTAACCAATATAAACTCCATCTAGCACATTATTGAGACATGAGTGGCCTACCCAAATCCTCCATAAAGCTCCTCTTGTTATGTCGCCAACACCAAAATGATGAATACCTATCACTCGGAACTTTCTTCGACTCCTTTTGTACAGGAACCCTTTAGGGTTTTAAACTTTCCACTTTTATTTTTACTATGATGGCCTCACAATCTGTCACATCACTCTTGTCCATTTTCGCACCAACCTAATGTTGGATGGACTACCTGATTTTTACCTAAGCCTCCATTATGGGTTTTTGACTTTTCCTAGGATTTTCCTTGCCCTTTTGTCACTTTTTTTGGTTTTCTCATGAATACTCGAATTTTACATACATAAACAACATTTGTTCCTTCGACATGCTTGAATCACACATTAATATAAGTAGGGAGAGGGAGGAAATATACTCACTCAGTAGGCAGGTCAAAGAGCACAAGGGGACTAGGTAGATACGGAAAGTGAGAAAAAAAATGTTCATGTCACTGATGCAACTCAGATATCTGCCGACTCTGCTCAACCATTATACGACCCTACTCATCCATAGACTCGTTGCTTAAAACCAGTCTGTTAGCTGTCTTGCTAGTAGGTCTACTCGTCAATACGGGGGTACATCCTCTCCTCAAATCTTGTCTACGAACCCTCCTGTTGCAGAGTCATGGCCCTCATATGGGCCATCATTTAGCGATGGAAGGGATCCATGTCCTCAACAACCCCGTCATCCTCCTCAATAGTCTCCGTAGCCTAAGAAGGATCTCTACTCAAGCTTGTAGCATAACACTCAATAACGGAGATGTGTCTATGCCTTGGAATGACCAGGTGAACGCAGATGTAGAAATCAGCGAGCTCAAGGCCGTAAGGTAGTGGACAAGGCAGATATGTCACGTGGCTCTAGTCATGGAACGAGGTCCAAAAATGATGCTTTCTTTCTGTCTTCAAAATCTTGCAACGCAAAGTAAGTGAATTGCGAATAGGGATATTAAGAAGGGATCCTCCAAGGCGGATATGTCCAAGACCTAAAAAGCAATGAGGGTGATGAAACACCCTCCAACAATGTCACGTGGCTCACCTTTCCTGATCCGCTTGAGTACAGCCAAGAAGAGTTGGATCCCATTTGGAACAATCTAATAGTTAGGAATGAGGACATATAAATAATCCAGATCCTTCAGAGCCACCTTGTTATCCTCCTTATGCCCATAGAAGGTGCTAATAATAACCTTGCAGATCAACCATAAGAAAGGGTAAGTAAGTTTATAGTTTATTGTTATATTCACCACCGGGAAAAAGTCGGACATTGTAAAAGAGTTTTTAGTGTTTCAATTTTAGATATAATATATATTATTTTAATTTCGCATGCTATAGTCATAGAGATGCCGCAGGTGCAGTAACTTCCGGGTACTGGTGCGGCGAAATGGAGATCTAGTGATTTTAACGAAGATGGACAACGGTTGGACATTGACTGTGAGAGCAGTTTTGTGTGGCTTTGTTGGTTAGGAAATAACGTGGACAATATCAGCGGTGGTGGAGTAGCAACAATGGTAAGTGGTGAGTATGTGTGGCAACATAAGTGTGGTGGTGAGGTGGTTGCAGAGGGTGAGTTCAGTTGTCGCAGTAGTGAGCAGGGTAGGGTTGTGGTGCAACTTTGTGAGAAAAGTATGGAATGAGTGCGGGTGTGAGGAAATGAGAGAATGGTGCGCGTATTTGAGAATTATGGTTTTAAATTTTTTTTACCTATGCTTGGCTTGCCGCAGATGCGGCCTATCTAAGTCGTTGGTTCGGGATGGAAAGGGTGGCCGCGGTCATGCTCCTTCTTGGCCGCGGTACGGTGTTGGCTTTTGATATCTACTTCTACTCCCTCGGGTTTCCTGGCAAGTAAAGCCATTTTTTTACGTCTTTGGCTCGACATAGAACCTTGCTCATGGCGTGTTTGGTTCCTCCAAAATCATCTTGTCAATTGGGTCATTAGAGCCTCCTTCATGATACAACTTGAGCCTTTATCCATTCACCTTGAACACCTTATGGGATTGTGGATCATATAGATTCACAACGCCGCATGGATACACCACATCAATCACAAAGGGACTTGTCTATCTTGAACGGAGTTTCCTTGCAAAACGTTTCAGACGGGATGGAAAAGAAGTACCTTGTTATCTGGTTGAAAATCCTCTCAGAGGATATTATTGTCATGCCAAGCCTTCATTTTTTCATTATATGCCGTAGCATAGTCATATGCATCAAGGCACAATTATTCTAACTCTTGGCGTTGTACGCTCCTAAATTCTCCCACCTCATTGATATGCATATTGCACTTCTTCACTGCCTACCCATCCTTGTATTCTAGCTCCACGGGTAGATGTCAAGCTTTGCCAAATACGGGTCTGAACGGGGACATGCCGATTGATTTTTTATAGGTTGTATGTTATGCCCATAGTACATTCACTGAGTCTCAAACTCCAATCCTTTCTTTTGGGAATCAACGTTTTCTCAAGAATGGCGTTGATCTCCCTATTAGACACTTATGCTTATCAATTTTTTTGAGGAAGGTACGTCGTGAATACTCTTTGGTTGACACGATATTTCTTGAGTAAGAAGTTTACAATCTTGTTGTAAAAATGATTTCCCTATCGTTGATCAACGCCTTAGGAATCCTAAATCTCGCAAATATGTTATCCTTTAGAATACCTTGCATTACTTTAGAATCATTTGTTTTGGTGGCCTTTGCTTCCACCAACACGGAAACATATTCCACCGCAAGCAATATATAAGTATTACCTAAAGAATTGGGAAAGACCCCCAAAGTCAATTCCACGAACACAAAAAATTTCACAAAAAATTGGTGTCGATTGTGGCATCTTATTTCTCCTAAAAATATTACCTATACGTTGACCGCTACCACACACTTTACAAAATGAAAAAGAATCTTTCATCTAATACATTCCTAGCCGGTTTATTACCTCCAAAGTGTCCTACACAAGATTCATAGTTACAAATTCTAAGATAGATTGTTTGATGACATGATTTATGACCTAGTTATAGACATGCATTTAGGTAGTTTATCCCTTATTTTCTGCAATTGTAGGTAAATTGGCACATTTTGTAATGGGATTGGAACATACGTGGATAATGCATTAAGGTAGATCACATAGGAAGCATTTTGGAACACAAAGGAGAACAAATGGGTCATCATTAGAAGGATACAATCAAGGACTTAAAAGATAACACACAATAGAATACAAATCCTAGTCTATCTATGAGAATCTCGGCCGAGATTTTTATCGGACTCACCGAGATTTAGTGTAAAAACATCCCAAAGCCCAAGTTTGAAAACCCTAGACGACTTTATAAGATATGAGGGCTGCAACAAGTAAAGGGGGCTTCTTTTGACATAAGACTAGCCCCGATTGTGAGATACAATTGAAGAACATCTTGATTTACAACAACATTGAGGATTGAGAGAGATTCTGAAGATTCTTGGAGAGAATACATAGTTTTTATATTTCATTGCTTTGAACACAAGATTGGAACTTTGTTGCTTAGCTACAGTTTTGGATATTGAAGACACCTTGCTAAGTATTTCTTACTTTTGTTTTGGTTTTATATAGTTTATGATTTCTTCATTTCATATATCTTTCTTGATTTGATTATGTGTGTTGTTTGCTAAAACCCTTGCGATTCTAGAGTAATTGGTTGTGGTTGTGGTTTAGATGATGATAGAATGAGCCTTTAAGTTTAGAATTGACCCTGAAGAGTTTTTTACCTTCGTAAGGAAAATCTCGGTCTGTTTTTGAAGAATATCGGCTGAGATTTAGTTAAGAACAACCCGAGATTTTTTTGGTGATCCGTTCATGTTATACCCTTAACCTTAGATTATAGATTGCCCAAATCCTAGCTTTATTGAGCCTTTCAAGCTTACATCCAAGCTTGGGAAGGGACTTACCGGTTATTCCCTATCTTCAACTTTCATGGTTGTCAAAGATTATGAGTTCTAGGTAATAAAGGATCATCCTCTATTGGGTTTGAGTGTGCCTTCTTCTTGCCTTTGTGAGTTATCATGAGACTTACCAAGTAAAGGTTAGTTCTTGACCCTTATAGTTCCTTTCCTTAGATCCTTGAGACTTAGCCGGTGATAGGAGCTTTGATTTTGGAGAGTTGATAGTGAGACCTCCCTAGTGATATTTCTCGCCTTAGAAACACATTTTCTTAGCGATCCCATCCTTGCCATTAGATCTTTAGAAATCTTGAATCAAAAACCACAACCTGATACCTTGATCTCTAGAATCTACATTGTGTGTTATAATCACATTTCATATCTTGATTTATATTGCTTATTTTAGTTTTTGTCTTTATCTAGTGAAAGTCTATTCAATCATTGATTTATCACTTATTGGTTTCACCATAGTCCATGTGATCGACCTTGGAATATTTACTTTTTCTACAATCAATCCGTACACCGTGGGTTCGCATATTGTTCAGACTTTTATTTTGACTATAAATTTAAATCTTATTTTCGTTCATTATTGACGCACGTCTGAGAGCGAACATTGTACCTCATTGCTAGGGGTGCAACGGCGGATTACCTCATCACTACAAAGTTTCCATAGGTATGGATAATCCATAACGTAGTATCGAGCTTCGGCATTCACTTTTTCCTTGGTGAAGTCTAGGGGGTACTCTCCTCTAACTAGAAAATTTACGATGTAAGCAAACCAAGGTTGAAAGGAATGGAGTTTACAAACTCCATTAGTCAGGCTTGTCACGGGCGCGACCAAATCTTTCTGCGGGTGCACAATGAAGGAGCCGTAGGTGCGTCTTATTCTAGCTACGTGTGCGGAATGAAGCAGCAGGAGAGGTTGCTTCTAGCCGTGAATGTATGCAATGACATAGAGATACTCAACAAAGTATTGTTAGGAAAAGGTCCATGAACTGCATTTTGGTTTCCCGGCTTGTCTTCATCATTGACAAGCCTACTGAAATTGGTCTACCACCAGGTTCTCTGCTCCCTTCTTGTCCCGTATTTCCAAGTTGAACTAACTAAAAAGTATGACCCATCACATTAGTCTTGGATTAGTCTCCTTCTTCGTTATTAGGTAGCACAAAGTTGCATGGTCTGTGTAGACGATCACTTTGACTTCGATCTACTAGATATTTGGTGAATTTCTCCAATGCAAATACCATGGCCAACATTTCCTTCTTGGCAGTGAAATGGTTCTTTTGTGCTCCATTCAAGGTCATGGATTCATAATGAATTATGTGGGGTGCTCTTCCTTCTTTCTCTCCTAGAATTGCTCCTACGGCGTAGTCACTTGCATAACAGATTATCTCGAATGGTCAACACTAGTTGGCTGCTTGAATGATGGGAGCCCTTGTCAAAAACATCCTTACATGGTGGAATGCTCCCTTGCATCCTTAATCTACTATGAATGTGATAACCATTACCAATTCACGCAAGGGTGCAAAATCTTGTAGAAGTCCTTGACGAATTAGTGGTAAAAACCTACATGCCCTAAGAAAGAACGGACATCACACACATTAGTAGGATAAGAAAATGTTTGAATTACATTACTTTTGCCTTATCGACCCCAATACCACAAGAAGAATGATATAACATAAGACAATTCCTTGTTCTACCATGAAATGATATTTTTCTGAACTTTATATTAGATCAGTTTCTACGCATCTCTTTACCAATGCATCAACATTATTTCCATGTACAGTGAAACCATCCATGAAAACATCAATAAAGTTTTGAATGTATTCGGAAAAAAATGTTGTCATGCAACGTTGGAAGGTTCCGGGTGCATTACATAATCTAAATGGCATTGTGCTGTAAGTAAACATGCAAAAAAGACATGTGAACTGATGCGAGGTTGAGTCCGCAATTTACGGATCTAGATTAGAAGTCCACAAAAAGCGTTAATGACGCAAATCTTGGATGGCGTATCTTGATAGAAGATCGAGATCAATAACAACCAGATCTTGGAAAGACCGAGATCAAAGAAGAATGGATAGTGATGGATTGTATGAATAGACACAAAAATGGAGTGGATTATGGACGATAATATAGAACAAGAAGAACAAAGATATACTTACAAGAACCTTGATATGTTGGATCAAAAGTTAAACAATGAATTACCTTAACACTTCCTTCTTCAACCTTACACATGCTTTCAAATCGAGATGATCACAAGGAGGGACTAGAATCCCCTAGGAGCACAAATCTCTAATGAACACACACAAGAATAGCCTATAATGGACTCACAACGTTTCATTCAAAGACTCTTTTATATTGGATTGGAATGAATAAAACGAAAACTTCATAAACGAAGTAACGAGTATCTCTTAAATTATTTTGGCTGAAAGATCTATATATAAATCGAATCCTAAGGAGCATTTTATAGCCTATAAAGCCTCCAAATATAATAATATAAATAATCCTAAAAAAATAAGATAAAAAGATACATTTCGAATATCCATAGTTTAATGGTATTAAAATGTATCAAAAGACAACTTAGAAGCTTCAAAACATCAACTCTTGTCTTCCTCTATGTCTTCATGTGTGTGGGGCATGCATGGTACGTCCTTCTTGGCTGGAATTGTCATTAATATGACTAAATAAGACTTAAGCACTAAAAGATCACCAATGGTATTGTTAGAAGCTAAAGACACTAGAAAACTAGAAAGATCTTCTTATATGGCTCTTGCTTTTGATCTAGTGATAGATCCTTCAATGGTTGGACTTGTAGATAATGGTTTCAACTCCTTCTCCTTGATTGGTCTTTCCCTTGATCTAGGGACTGGTCCTTGTGTGGTAGGTGTTGTTAGGGATGGTCCCTCATCATACTCCCCTTCTTGAGAATGATTCATCCTCGAATCATCACCAAACTCATCACTTGATACAAAGGGACTCAAGTCTCCTACATTAAAGGTAGGACTCACGCCATACTCCTCCAAAACCTCCAATACATAAGTGTTGCTGCCAACCTTACTTAGCACCTTGAATGGTCCATCTCCCCGTGGTGAGATCTTTGACTTGCGCTTCTCCGGGAAATTTTTTTTTCTAAGATGTAACCAAACTAGATTTCCTGACTCGAATAGCAGTTCCGTGCGGTTTTTATTAGCCTTGGCCGCAACCAGTCGTCTTTTTCTCCTCTAGCCTTTTACGTGGCTTGGCATGCAATTCTTGATTGAATTCCACTTGTTTTCCTGCATTAAAATCTTCTCGATCATCTAAAGACAACGGTATAAGATCAGAAGGGGCCAAAGGATTCAACCCATACACAAACTCAAAGGTGTTAGGTTAGTAGAAGAATGTAGTGTTCGATTATAAGCAAACTCGACATGAGGCAAGACATCTTCCCAAGCATTCAATTTATCCTTCAAATCAGTTGGCATGACGGTAATTAAGCTAATAGTAACCTCCGTTTGACCATTTGTTTGAGGATGACTAGAAGTCAAAAATAGCAACTTGGTTCCTAACTTTCCCGAAAGAGTTTTCCAGAAAAAACTAAAGAACTTAACATCTTTATCACTCAAAGTCATTAGGTTGTTACATAGTCATGGGGGAATACCTCTTTGGAATCAAAAAGGATCCTAGAAGGCTGGACCAAGATATTTGCATTAGGCAAGAAGTTCCTACACTAGGGTGGGATTCTTCACTAGGGTGAGATTGTCCTTCACTAGGGCGAGAATCTTCATTAGGGTGATATAATTTTGCATTGGGGCAAGATATTCTTGCACTCGTGAAACTCTTCACTATGTGAGATAATTTTGTACTGGGACGAGAATTTCCATTGGGGTGAGATAATGCTGCACTAGGGCGAGATATTCCTGCACTGGAGGAAATTCTTTACTAGGTGAGATAATTCTGCACTGGAACGAGATTTTCCAGTGAACAGAGATTCTCCTCCTTTCTTCTTACCCTGATTTTGCTCCAAATTCTAATTCTTCCTTTTCTCATATCTCTCCACAATCAACAATTGGTCATAGGTTTAAGGGTTAGTGTTTGACCATAAACTCAAATGATTGTCTATTAGTATACCCATCATGCTTAGTTCTTCAATCAAGTT
Organism: Fagopyrum homotropicum; assembly: GCA_033239125.1. NCBI lineage: Eukaryota > Viridiplantae > Streptophyta > Magnoliopsida > Caryophyllales > Polygonaceae > Fagopyrum > Fagopyrum homotropicum. The sequence goes on from BSWB01000004.1 coordinate 75,409,208, forward strand.
GCCATGAGCATCCTAAAAGAATATGACATGCTTGCATGAGAACTACATCATAAGTAATAGTATCCTCATAGCTACCTAAAATTATGGCAACACTAGCTTGTTTGTTTACTTTCATATCACCACACTCATTCATCCAATGCAACTTATATGGTCTAGGGTGATAAAATGTGGTAATTTGCAATTTATTAACCAATCGGTGCCAGTTTTGTTGCAACAACAACCTCCATCTATAATTATGTTACACAGCATTCCTTTAATAAGACATCTAGTATGAAAGAGGTTTTTCCTTTACTTATCCTCATTTGGGCAATCTTAACATGTAACGTTCTCCTAACTATCAATGAATGTCCATGCCCATACTCAATGTCCTGGTCACTATCACTACCAATTTTAAACAATGCATTAATGTGACTGTTATCACCATTATCATGCTCTTCTTCACTCCCATATTGGCCATCTTGATTAATAAATTAAACTTTTTTTATTAGGACAATCTCTCATATAAATACCTATTGGCACTTAAAATATATATATATATATAAATTAAAGATAGGGATGAAAGTAGAGAGTAGAGTAGTACGTCGGGTAAGTAATGTAAATTAAAGGTAGGGATGAAAAGAAAGGAAGGAGTGAGGTCCCTTGTGGTAAGATGCAGAAGTGGAGGAAGCTTCTATCTTTTACGCTTTATAGACTTGTTGTCTCCGACTTAATTCTTCCTGTCTTTTTAATCATGATTTATTGGTTCACAAGGAATACATATAAATAACTGAACTTCCATGGGCTGAAGAAACAGCAAAATTGGCTTGAAATTGAACCTAAAGGAGTAATATAGTATTATAAATTGATGGAATATCTGAAGGCGTACTGTAAATAGATATAGTTATTGTGATGACGTGTTTGGGTGTACACGGATGTAGACTGGGTTGCGCCTTGGATTCTGGATGGAAAAAGCAAGTGTGGGAATTTGAAGAGAAAGAAGTACACTTGAGAAGCTTCTTTAGTCCCCCTTATCTTTGTGTTACTCACAGGCACAGCCATGTAAAAGTAAGAAAAGCTTAATTGCTATGCATGCTTTCCCTTTACAGCGCCACCCACTGTTTTTATTTTTTTCCTTTCTGTTTTAGTCACCATTACACCTCCGCGCCTTTTTCATCTAATCATTGCATCATATTCAACAAATTTTAAGCTTTTTTTTTTATCTCATGTATATCATCTTCTGCTTTTACGTGGTTTGGATCGATCTCTCCCTCCCAATTCATGGCCATCACTTCAATATTCTACCCTAAGTTCAGCGCCACCAACATATGTTGTGAGCGGAATATAAACATATCTCTTAGCTTGGTGTTCAAAAACTGGAGCCAAAAAATAAAGATAACTCCAACATTATGTATGTGCACATTCTATTAACTCCAAGATGCCCATCGATATGGAGTTTTATGGCAACTATAAAGTTGTAGAGCATCAAATCAAATTACCTTCCAAACTAGTACTCGTGGGTTTTCTAGTTCCAACCTCAATAACAAGAAATCTAATTTTACTAAAGTTTCGTAATGTTGACACAATGTTGATTTATGGTTAAGACCCATGAGGCCATTTGGTCTTGGCCTACTTTGATACTCTTGGACGTCTTTCCCTCTCCTCTGATCTCTTTTGCTTGTGCTGGATTTTGTGCCCGTCCAGTTGGACATTTCTATCGTTTGGATTAATCTTATCTGTAAGATGATATCTTATTAGAGGATATTATCTCAAGGAGATATATTAGTTTATGTGCTTATAAATAAGAAATTCGTCCATTAGGTGAAAACAATTCTTTTTCTACAGATTTCCTTTATGTTTTTCCGACATTCTCTAGAAGAGGTCGTTTGACTACCTCTTAGTGGTCGCTCAATTGGTTCTAATTTTGATTGTTAATAATGCTAGTGTTTGATTCAAGTCTGTTTGGATAATTCTATCTTTTCTAGGGTCTAGTGAGCCCGACTACATTGATCAATAATGTTGGATTGATTCTATATATTGATTGTATGTCAATGTGTTATTGTATAAATAGATCATTCTATACTATACGTTTGTCAATGTCATGTTGGCTTTGAGTGACAATATAGACCTCATACCTCCAGGCTAAGTTCGATGTGAAGATTCAACAAGGTTTTGTGTACATGACAATCAATGGGTGACACTATTCATATATACCGAGCAATAGATCATGATCATGTCATATTCAAACAATGTTGTCTTTTACATAAAATTACCTTACATTCGATATTGTGGAATTGCCTATTGAGATCTATTGTATCCATGTTGTGGTTATTTGGATTATGGAATGCTTTATCCGATTGATACATTTTGCTTGTCTTCCTTCCTCATACCATATCACTTGAAAATAATCCAAAGATCTAAACTTTCTCCTTTCTTCTTCTTTAGATTCTGAACTATTGTACGAAGTAGCCGGACAACTTCCTCTGAGAGGTCGAATGACCGGTCCCACCAATTTTTGATATTTCCCTCCAGTTTTACTTCTGGTGTTTATGCATTGTCTTTTTATTTCAAAACTATGTTTTATCGGGTCGACCAAACCCAAGTCGGTCAACCATGGTTCTCTTCTTCTACTTTTTGGTTATGTTTTAGTCCCCTTTTATTCGATTTAGTATTTTTCTTTATTTTGGTCTCTTAATTAATTTTTCAAAGCAACATATCGTCTTCCTTTTGTTCGATCTACACTCCTTCTACTACAACATCTTATAAGTATTTGCGAGACGTGAGGTTCACTCTTTAATCATCATCATTTTAGTTTTATATGTATAAAAGTGTTCTTGAGTTGTTTATACATTAGAGTAGTGAACAATCAATATTGTGGACTTCTAACTAGTAATGGAAAGTTCAATTCTAACTTATATTAGGTGGATGTGAGAGTGCAAATCATGACTCAAATTAGTATTTTCTTCTATCACTAATATAGAAATATCCTCTCTAAGGGTTAGTTTCTCAAAGATTAATAAAAACCCTTGCAAAATTTACATCAAGGCTTACCAAATTACTACAACTTACACCATCAATGATCATATTGCACACTCTACCTTTGACTAAGTAATGAGTATGGAATAACTTATCTCTTTGATTATCATCTTCTTGTATAACACTCAAAGATCTTTTAATAATAACACAATCAGTTAATCGATCAATGGATAAAGGATAAGGAGGACAAATATAATACTCATGGTTTCCTCCCTTTGGGTCACAAAACTCAAAAAGCAGTTCGTCCTTCTTAGCATCATGCGATGACATATTTAATCTAACAATTTCATCATTACACACAACAAAATTAACATTAAAATCACGAGGAATAATAAAATCAATAGAGGATTTAAGAGGTAAAATAGTTTCAGAAACAATAGTTGCATCTAAATACTTAATTTTCTCCACATCATGAATATAAATTTCAACATGGATTTTCGTCAACAATCTTCATAGCATGCAAAAATAAACCATTTTCAAATCCCAATTCTTCTTGTTTATCTTCTGGGGTTTCTTGTTAAACTAACCAAGTGGATTTATCATCATCTTCCTTATCGGAATCGGATTCAGAATTTCCAATAACATGGGTGATCAATGCCCTCTTGTTGGAATATTCGGGTGCGATATGTCCTCTTCCTTGACACTTTAAACAAGTAATATCCCTAGGTCTAGTGTTAGTAGTAGAAGTACTGCCATGAGATGTTGGGGTAAGCGCTTTGTTAATGGGTGCTGTAACAGGAGTGGCTATGATGTTGTGTGCATCTCGAGCAAGATAACGGTTGGTCCCTCGATCTTGTGTAGGATCACAGTCGTACTAGGATTGTTCACGGCTGGTTCCGTTTCTCGAAGATGGCAGGCTTGTCTCTCTTGATTTTAGGCCTTCAGCTTCGTTTCTATCAATCTTGAAATAGGATTTGAGACATCTCCCGGTACTTTAATAAGTGCCTAATGCTCTTTGTAAGACCACTCACTTGGTCTTGTCTCCCTAATATAACTCTGACGGACCGATCCTTCAATGACGACTTAACTCCTACTTCTTGTCAGGCTTCCAACTTGTTGTAATCCAAATGACACTTGAAGAACCGTTAGGTGAATATAAAGGATATAGATACTCTAGAAGGGAGTTGAATAGAGTATGAGAACTTTTTTCAAAATCAATCTCAAGGCCTTGAAACCAATTTCAAGGGCTTTGATGTCGATCTGAGCTCTTTGTGACACACATTGGTTTCAAGGGCTGTGAAACTAGTTTCAAAGTCCTTGACTTTGTAACCCTGCAAAACAAAGTTAGTCACAATAAAGAAAGATTAAGTGTCGACACGAGGATATGTTTACGAAGTTCGGCTATAAATAGCCTACTCTCCGTCCCTGGGTATAGCCTTAGGATCTGACTATTATCAGCTTCAAAGAGTCCTAAATACAAACTAGAAGAAATCCCCTTCTTCTCTCACTATAGCCAATGCTACGATCTAGCTCAAACTCTTCTCCTTGCTATAATAGCCTAGTTACTTTGCAAAGTAACACACACTCTAGTATAACATTCTTTAAATATGCCAATGAAGCTCTAAGTGTTTTCCTCAATCTAGAATGTAGACGTTGTGAGTATAAGAAGAGGAAAACTTATGGAAAGAATGAAGATGGTGATAGCTTGAAGACGTATATGTTTCCTTGATCGCTTTCGGTGTCTTGTGTCTTCAAACATCATCTCCATTTATAGTCTTCTATGAGGAGTCTTGTAACTGTTGCAACGTTCTAATTCCTCCATAGAAAACGTAAGTTGTTGAAGGTGAAGTAGCCGTTGTTGTAGTCGTCGTTCTTCTCTTGCTTCCCTTCATTGACGCTTGTTGTAGATTCTCCAAGATCTTCTCTCTTTTTCTTCTTCTTTTTTATGACGCTCGTTGAATATCTTCATTATCGTAATCTTTTATTTCAAAATCAGCCGTTGAAGATATTCTCTTAAGATCCGAGATCTTGTTGTTGTAGATCCGTTGGAGATCTTGTGCCGAGATCTTCTTGTTATCTTCGGTTGTTAAGATCTTTTATGAGATCTTTTTATTGGAGATCTTGTGCAGAGATCTTCTTGTTATCTTTGGTTGTTAAAGTCCTAGATCTTCTCCTTAGGATATGAGATCTTGGTTGTTGAAGATGTTGTTGGTTAAAGATTTTGTTTGTTGGAGATCCTAGATCTTCTCTCCCTTGATTATAAGGTTAAAAGATCTTTCTTGTTGGAGATCCTTGATCTTCTCTCTCTCTTAAATGTGACGTTCAAAGATTCTTATTGTTGGATATCCTCGATATTCTTTCTATGTTTGATAATCTTCTAGATCTTCTCCTTCTTGGAATGTCGTTGAAGCTTTTCCCTTTGAACGTTGAGATCTTCAACTGTGAAACAACCTCATCCCTTTGCGTCAAATGTTAAGCTCTTGTTGAGATCTTTTCGTGGTTGCCTAGATCTTCTCCTTGCATATTGAATGTTCATAATGTTAGCTAAGATCTTTCGCCATATTATGGTGGTCGAGATCTTCTCCTTGCATCTTGAATGATCTTCAAGTTAGCTAAGATCTTGCACCATTTGAGGATCTTCTTATTGAGCTAAAGTAGTTGCATCTTGAATGTTCTTCTTTACTTGACTGAGATCCTTTGTGTAGAAATATTGTGATCCTTTGTGTAGAAACCTTATGAGATCTTCTTCGTTGTAGGCCGCAATATAAACTTCGAATTATATTGTTGTTGGTGACCCAAATCTTGTTCTTGAATCTTGGATGATCTTCTTGTAATCCATGGTAGTAAAGATTGATTTGGTTTGAATCTTCGTTGGTTGAAAAGTCTTTTTCATTGAAAAATGCTCTATCCGAATCTGCCCTTGTATCGTGTTTCAAGGCCCTTGAAATCCATTTCAAAATTTGCTTGACCCTTTATATCCATTCCAAGGCCCTTTGAAACGCTTTTCAAAAACCCTTCGAACTCCGTTCTAATTCTTTGCGTGTTGAAATGTCTTCATCCAAATTCTCCTTGTATTGCTTTTCAAGGCCCTTGAAACTCCTTTCATGGTCTTTGCTCGTTTAAACCGCTTCAGCCGCAATCTCCTTGTATTGCTTATCAAGGCCCTCGAAACTCCTTTCAAGGTTGCATTTTAGTCTCTTGCTTGTCTCTTGTAATCCATTTCAAGGCCCCTTAAAATACTTTCTAAAGCCTGCACACATTTAACAACTACAAACCAAACAATCTAGAAATATTTCGATATTTGTTAGTTCATAAAACCACTAGATACATGTTTAAGTCTTCCATCATAAATATAACCAACTCATAATCAAGGTGGAGTTATCAATATCCCCTTTTATGAAAGACAAAATCAAATATCGAACCTGCATTTTTGGTTAGCGATATACATGTATAAATCGAATAAAATGCATGCAGAAACTTCAATCAACATACATATTTGAATTTCTCCCCCTTCGTCTTTCAACATGGGAGAAAAATAATTAAAGCACGGGTGTTTGAAAATATTATAAACCAAAATTATTTCAAAATAAACCAAAACATAAATTGGATCTGTAAAGTTTTGAACGAAGGAAAAAGATAAAGAAGGAGGGAAAAATGTATTTAAAGGAGGCATGTCAAATCCATTTAAGGTTTGAATTCATTTTTTTTAAATCCTTCTCTAAAAATAAGTGAAGCAATTTGGTTTACTAGGCTTTTCCTAATTTTGTGTTTAGTAAATGTACCCTTTGAGAGAAGAGTGTGTAGAGTTTGAGAATAAATACAAAAGGTTGGAGTATATTTACTTAATTGAAACACTAAAAAGCCTAGTTACTACTCTAATTTCTCAAAAATGACTAGTTACCAAAATAATTTAATGATCAATTATCTAAAAGATAATAACCATTAATTTTGATCCGCTTTTCCATATAGCCCTTGAAATCCATTTCAAGGTCCTTGAATTCAGTTTCAAGGCCCTTGAAATAGAAAAGTGGATTGCGTTATAAGGAGGAAATAAAACATTTTACTCACCCTAAAATAATTGCTTCCTTGTTCATCATTCTAAGCTTCAATCTTATAAAATTGGATTGATCTATATATAGAAGCTTAGTGATCTTTTTGCAAGCTACAAATCATTCGACATAAAAGAAATCGAAGCTTTACCTTTCCAAAATGATCACATGTGACATGATACTTTACCTTAGAAAGACTTCTTAGGTTAGCTTGAAATCTTGCACACATGCATATACTAAACATAATGTCAGGTTGATTAGTGATTAAATATAACAAATAATCAATCATACCTCGAAATACTTGTAGAACAACACTTTCATCGTTCTTATTAAAGGCAAGTAAAAGTGTTGAACTTAAGGGAACTTTGCAACCTTGGATATCCAATAATGTTAAAGCTCTACACTTATCTTTATCACCAAGCATAATATATCCAGATAAAGCTTCTTGGTGATATCCTGCAGCACAACAAACATTAACCTTTCCGGGTAGACCAAATGACATATTTTTGTCCATATTCCGGTTCAATCATGTTTGGTGGTGTACTACCTTTAGGAACCCATATTTTCTTCACTTGTTTTCTGAGACATAACGAATAACTGTATCTAATTATATAAGGATCATTTCTTCTATATGGGCATGTTGATTTTACGTGACCCTTTTTATTGTAATAGAAACACGTGGGCATGTGTGAACTTCCTTTAGCTTTAACAAACGTGGTAGTTGGTTTTCTAGAAAAGCTTCTATGATAACCTATACCATTTTTGTTAAGTGAGGATTATTGTTCACCCATCCTCCTTTCAAGATTGGCTTTCGAACGAGTGAATTTGACAAGTGCAGTCTTCTGGACTTGACACGTCAAAGTTAGATCAACTTTCTCTTTCTCTAGATCGGTATAGTTTCGATGAAGAGAAGAGAGGTTGTCCTTAAGAATAGCATTTTCTGATTCCAAGGCCTTGATATGGTCATCAAGGTCTACCTTGTAACGACCGGATTTTTCGTTACGCTTTGATAGGGTTAGAGGAGGGTAGAAGCCGGGCACAAGGGCTCACGCCCTTGCGGCTTAGACCGCGCAGTCGAGTAGGCCGCAGGTGCGGCTAGGATTCCCGCAGAGGCGGTGACATGCGAGGGTGGGATAGTAGCATTTTGGGCAACCGTTCACCTTTCGATCCTTTTAACTCCTCTCTTTAATTCCATGGGGAATTGGTGGCTGTGGACCTTTGGTTTCCTCCCTCCTTATTGCAGCCCACTCTCCTCCTCCTATTATTTTCTTTTCACGTTACTTGTTTCTCTCTTCCAACCTCACCCTCTTACACCTTCTCCTCTATTCCTCTCTTGGCTTACTCCAGCTTAGATTCAACTTCCTTGAGGCTGGAACTGTAGTGATGTGACAAGGGTAAGACTCCTTCCTCTCTCTCTTCTTCTTCTTCTTCTTTCTTCCTTCCTCTTCCATGGCTTGAATGGAAGATCTTTAAGAATCCTTGCTCAACAATTATCGTTGTTTGTTTGGTTTGATGACGAAACTAGACGTTAAAGGGAGGCTAAGACCAAGTTTGAAAAGGGGAAGACGTTCATAACACCAAAGGAGACCCAAAAGGACCGGTTGCAGAATCGAAGAACTCAACAGACGAACTTTTCGCACAGATAGATGCGGAGGCAGGTTCACAGAAGCGCAAGGGAGGTTTCAGTCAAGCGTAAGGGCGGACCCAGATTGGTGCAGGGGCGGACCCAGATAGGCGCAGAGGCGGTTTCAGTCAGGCGCAGGGGCGAACACATATTGGCGCAGGGGCGGACCCTGATAGGGGCAGGGGCGGCTCAGTCAGGCGTGGGGGCGGTTTTTCTCAAGTGAGTCCCAAATCTTGTTCTTTCCTTTCCTTCTTTCCTTCCTTAAATTCGATATATCTTAGAAGCATGCTAGGCTGGCTTAGAGTAGTTGAACTGGAATGCTATAGAGTGGTTGGACCTTAGAGGTCTAGTGTGAGGTACGTATGTCTCGTTGTTGGTATGTTGTGGAGGATTCGTTTCGAGCTTTGTGGAAGCAACCTTTGTCTATATCGTTATGTTGAGAGTTGGAAAGGTCATGGACTGAGAGTGTAGTCTTCTTGGAATAAGTGGTTGAGGAAGTTGAGCCTAGAAGTCTAATGGACTAGACTGTGGTTTGATTGTGTGCCTTGTCTTGAACATGCGTTTTACGTTTTCCAGAGAGAACTTGAGAGTGAGGTGATCGTGTGTGCTTCGGAGACTAGTAAGTCCACGGACTTACTTAGCTGGCTTCTTGTATGAGTGTAATGTGTGTGAGTGGTGTTTGTTAGTTATAATAAACAACAAAACCGGATTAGGATGACTTAATTATATTACGTAATTGACCCAAGTATATGATAACGGGTCGTGACATCACTGCCTAGCTTTTGCAAGAGATAGGAGGTTCCTGCTACCAGCCCATGCAAGTAGACGGTCAGATGCATTAGCACCATTCCTCGTTGGTAAACGGGATCAGGGGCGAGGTTTGAATCCCTTGTCTCACCAAATAAGTATCATTTGTAATGACCTATCACCTAATTAAAGATAATAAAAGGAATGAGTGTTGCATGTTGATTGTGTATGTTGTGTGTTTGTGCTTTTACCTTTATACTTATGCATAGATGTTAGCTAACGGATTTATACCGCTTGTAGATGCCTTGCAGGTTAGAGAGGCGATCGAGTGATCCTGCGGTAGTGGGCTGCCGGGGTTCCGTGCATTATAGGACGGGACTCTTTATTTTATTTCACGTCTTTTGAGAACTATGTTGTTTACTTTGGTTTTGAGACTCGGCTGGATTGTTTTGAGTTTGTATGTTTGCTTTTGCTGATGATATAAAACTATGTTGTTTTGCCTTTTTATTTGTGCCGTGTTGTAAGGTCCGATGACGTTGTTGTCAGGCTAAGGGCCGGGACCCATTGTGAGGTCCCAACTCGTAGCATTCCGAGTCCTCTAGGATTTAGGGTGTTACAATATGGTATCAGAGCCAGGTTGGCAACAACGGCACTCGTTATCTTCAAAAAGGCCGAATAAACAAATAAACGGAAACCGCAAGGTGTTCGCTCTAAACGGTGTGTGCAAGCTTTAAATTTATAACCCTAGATGTAAGCTAAAAACAAGGATGCGAACCCGCAGTATACGGGTCAATCGTAGTAAAAGCAAGGAATTACAAGGGTCGATCACAGGGACTTAGTGAAACAAAGTCGGAATAGGTAAGCTTTAGCAATTACTAACCACAAAGCAATCAAAACAATCAAAGATGATAAAAGTCAATAAAGGAAATATGCAATTCTAGAGATTAAAGCATCTAGTTGTGGTTTCAACTCAAGATCTCAAGGTAAGCGGACAAAGCTGAGATTTTGCATATGGAAGGTGTTACTAAATTGGAATAGATCACCGGGTAAGTCTCACTACTCACTAATCCCAAACCGTAACTCCTATTACCGGGTAACTCTCAAGGAATTAAGATACAGAACTATAACCTCAAACTAACAGAGCATCTAAGGGAATAGAATCAACCTTTACCGGGTAAGTCTCAGGCTAACTCACAAAGATGGGATGAAAGCACACTCAAACCCCAATAAAGGATAAACCTTTATTACCTACGCTTATGATCTTAGGTAAACAAACAAAGAAATTACCGGGTAAGTCTCATCCTAGGCTTGCATCGAACCAGGAAAGGTGTAATAAGAATAGGATTTGGCAAACTCTAACACTTAACTCTCAGTTTCGGATCAGATAAGTCACCTCGGTCAGCCAAATTCCACCCCGGCCGAGATGTTCATCGACTGAACGAGATGATTAGGGTTAAGGTAAAGACTCGAACTTTCAGGGTCCTACTATGATTAAGATTATTCTATCATCGTTTTCCTCACAACCTTCAGCTAATCACCCTAGAATCACACAAAGAGATTAGCCACTCATCATCATGAAAGTATTAATCAAATATATGGGAAGAAAGAGAATAATTGAACAAGAAAACCTTAAGAGAACGGCTTCAATAACTGAATCAATTATCAAACAAGCGTTCCTTGGATAGAAATCCAACAAGACAAACAACAAAGGAGGGAATCTAAGATGATCTTACAAAACCCTTCAAAAAGCTATAAAAGCTATAGACTTTCTTCCTTTAACCTTCAAAAAGGTTCTTCAAATCTCCCAACTGGAGTATGGCTGCAGCGGTATATTCGGATCTATGCGAGATGTATAGCATCTAGCGGATGTCTAAGCACGATCGGATTTGTGGAAAATCCAACCCTTTTTATAGGAAAATTACTCTACAAAGATAAGATATCTTAGAAAGATCTCTTCCCATAAAAATAGGTAAAATATATGATCTATCATATCTTCTTCCTTCTAGGAGCCAAGCCCAAAAATATAAGATCTTCTTTCGAAAGATAAAAGATCTCAGCCAAGAATAAAATATTCTCGCCGCGTCCCAGGTGTTCGCCTCGGTCGAGTCGAATCCTCTAGATCACCTCGGTCGAGGTGACTCTGTAGTCAACCGAGGTGCGTCACAACTGAATGTGAAATCTCTTAAATCTGGTCCAAAGTAAATCTCTAATCCATGGCTATGCTTCCTGGATGTTTCCTTATGTTCCTTAATGTAGCTCCAATAACTCCTTAGCTCGTTTTGCTCCTTTTTGATGCAAAACGTGCCATTTTATCTACGATTACAACAAAACTAGGTGTAGACCTCGATTCTCGCAAAGGTAGATGAAATGGTAATATAATCACATAATATACATACAAACATGCAGATTATTGAAAATAAAACGTCCAAACAAACCCCAAAATATAGATATAATTCATGCTATTAAAATACCCCATACTTAGCCCTTGCTTGTCCCCAAGCAAGTTCCGCATAAAAAAAGGCAAGATAGAATGGATTATAGGTAAAAAAATCAATGAAAAAGTCTTTCAAAAACATTTTTATGGTGTGCTACAATCATAGATCACTCTAAGAGAATACTTCATGGGATTTAAAATCAAAATATGATCAAAACATTTCATAAATATAAGAAAGTTGTTCATCTTTGCATAAAATTGTAGAATGCATAATAAGTCATAATTATCGAAATTTATCATGCATAATCCAGTTTAAACCACTAAGTCAATCAACAAACTCGAGGTCTCAAGGGCTTCCCAAAAGAAGGTCAAGAAACGTGTAGGGTAGGGATGTATGTAAGGTAATGTGGTGCTAGAATCCGGGAAAAGGATATACTTACTTTCACTTTGACTTTCAACATCTTCCACCAATAAGCTTTGCTTATTTCACACTTTTTCTTTTTTACTTTACTTTTTGGGATGCATGGACAGAGGTGCACAATAATCGAAGCCTAGGAAATCAGCAATCATCAATTTCTTGAGATGCATCAAACCCTTGATGCACATACCATGACTCGTTAGGAATATCGCTCAATCCGACTTTGGCAAGACACAAACACCCGGCTATGTGAATGGTGCCGAGTTACTCATCATTATGATTGACTTCCCCAAACCTATTTCTTTCTTTCTAACACTTTCACTTCCAGCCAACTTCTCAAACTTCACTTGCTTTCACCACTTTGCTTGCTTCAAAATTCCCGGATAGGTAAAGGGAGGCAAAAATGTATATGAGGGGCTAAGCATGATCAAGAAGAAGAAGAGAGAAGAATGAATTGCCTTGGTCTTTCCAGGAAGAAAGTGAGAGAACTTATCTTGCGGTGTCAACCTTCAAATTCAACATAATTTGGATAAAAACAAAGTATTAAACATGCCAAAAATTTCAAACAAAGCATTTAGCAACTTAAACATATTATAAAACCTTTTAAACACATAAAGATTTCAAAACCAGTCAGCAACAAGATCTTCACTGAGATCATATCCAGATAAGAAGCACAAAACGTTTCGAAAACTCTCAGTTAAACCACCTCGGTCGAAGTGTTCTAGGTCGACCGAGGTGAAGCACCTTGTTCGGCCAGAACTACCCCGGTCGAGGTCAAAATATTTTTTTTTTAAACCAGTTTTTGACATTTTCTCAATCAAATAACCTGTAGGTATGCATGCAATCTTAGATAAACACATAGAAGTAAAATGAAGCATAAATATCCGAAATGTCGAGTCATACATCACATAAGTCGATAAAATACATAAACACCCCATACTTGGGACACACTGTCCCAGTGGGTCAAAATAAGTCTAAAGGAATAAAATACTCACCGGACATAAAGCTGAGTTGCATAATAAATAAGAAAGAAAATCCTGCAGCTCTCAATAGTCACGATCCGGTGGTGGTGGTGGTGGCACGTACGGATATTGGGATGGGTCAAATGGATAACCCATAGTTTGCTGAAATTGGATCTCCATCATCCGGCGCTGATAGTGCAAGCCCTCTAGCATCCGATGAGTCCAGCGGTCGATCTCTCAGTGCTGGGCGTCAAACCTCTGCTGGATGTCTACAATCAGGGCAGCATAGGAGTCTATCATCTGATCCGTCAGATCATCAATCCGACGGTGAGTATCTGGATCTCTCTGTCGGCGTCCTCTACATCTAGCGGGTCGTACTAGTGATGCAGCCGGCGCGGTCTTAGTCTCGTTATCGTCTAAGTCAATGACCGGCGCACTAGTCCTAGCAGTATCAGTACCTGTATCCATAGGAACTCCACCATCCCTATCATCATCATCATCAGTCTCCTCCTCTACCTCATCCTCCTCAGCTGGTGCAACTGTTGCCTCTCTAGCATCCTCCATTAATGGAATCCAAGCAGTCTGCTAGTAGTGAGGATCATATACAGAAAATCGGGGCAACCATCTGATCCCCTGTGGTGTAGTCGGCTCCCATGGCATCGCCACATATGGCGTAGTAAGTCCTCGGGGAACCAGAATCCGCCGAGTGATCATCTCCTGAAGCCCTAGCGGCTTGGAAGCCGCCACCATAGTACAAGCTCTGAGGTCCATGTCCTGGTAACTAGCAATGTGGGTCACGAGGCCTCCGCAGCAGATATCCCCCTTCGCCTTGGCCTTGATCTTGTGCAGATCCTCTGCCAACATCAAGCCAAAGTTTGGGATCCCTCCAGTCACCATGAAGTAAAGGTTGAAAAGCTCCCCCTGTCAGACCTTTGGGGCGTCTCATTACACGCCAGGAGCGTCTCACTGAAAATGCGGTGAGCTAACCTAAAAGCTAGGTGAAATATGATACGCTCCCTGGAGTCTCTAGGGCGCCATCTGTCTGTGTGCTCAACAACGTGAGCAATCTGACCCCAGAACTCCCTAGTTACAGCTCGGGAGGGAAAATCTACAGCAGTCGGAGCCGGGAAACCGAAAATATCTCTCCAGTGCTCTAAGGGAACTAAGAAGTTCCGGTTCATCAACCGGTACTTCACAGCTCGCTCTGTGGGAAGGTAGGTGAAGGAGCTGACAAACTCCAAGGTAGGCTCTAAATACGTAGGTGCGCGGATCTTAGTAAACTAATCTAGCCCTTCCATCGATATCATCCATCTAAGATCTCTATCCACATGGAGACAATCAAAGGCTGATACGTCCAGGAAGCGAGGTCCTATCACTGGACGGGCTGCTATACGGTCATAGTCGACCTAGTGTCTCTCGTGGATCACTGGTTGATAAGGTCTAGAGGAGGAAGAAGAAGGGGAAGGGGAGGATCTGTCCCTCAGGACAAGTTGTCTATCAGAACTCATCTCTCAACAAACTCTGTCAGATCACCTCGGTCGGTCTGACACAACCGAAGAACACCTCGGCCGAGGCACAGCACGACTGGACCGAGGCGAAGAACTGCGCGACGAACTTCCTCAAAAATCCAGTTCTTTTCCCACAAAATCACTACCACTGGTTCTTATGAGGTACTTAATCTATGTCTCAGCAAATGTAGGGGCAACCAAAGCCCAATTTGAAGGAAAACAGTGGAAGAGGAGCGAGGTTAGGGTTTTTCTGATTTTACCTCGATTCGGTCGATTCAGTTCGTTTTTCTCACAGATTGACACTTGCACTGGGATCCTCTATCCTTTCTTTGCAATTTGGAAGCAAGAATCGTCGAAAACGATCGAAGAAGGGCAAAGCGAGGCGAGGGGCTGCCGCGGTCGAGGAGATGGTATGATAAGAGAGAGAAATTCAACCCCCCCCTTTTATACCCTTTTCAGGAACTGCTGTCACCTCGGTCGAGGTGGTCTCGACTGAGGTGGTTCTTCAGAAACCCTAGTCGCCTCGGTTGCTCAAGAATCATCTCGGTCGAGGTGCTTTGACAGCAACCGAGATGTGCCTCAGTCAAACTCCGTCTTATCAAATTCTCGAACTTCTGTCCTTCCAGTTATGCTCCTGGTTTGTACTCCTCCCTTAGATGTCACCTGTTGTCTTTCTAGGACGCCAAAAACAAAACAAGCAAAGCAAAAGCAAAACTATCTAAGCTAGACTAGAAAAAGGGAAAAGAAAGCAATACCTTGGGTTGCCTCCCAAGAAGCGCTTGGTTTAAGGTCGCTAGCTGGACCCTAGTGCGTCTCTCAAACGTGATGGGAGGTGCCCCCACCCCATACTTCACCTCCATCGTGGGGTGAAAAAAGTAAGTCTATCAAACGCTCCAACAAGTGTAAGTGCTCATCGGGGAATGAATCATCTATGGGCGGGTCGTCTTTCTCGCGTGAAGATGCAGGTAGCCGGCTGAGGTGATCCGCAACAGAATTTTCGGATCCCTTCTTATCGCGGATCTCTAAATCAAACTCTTGAAGCAAGAGAATCCATTGAATAAGGCGTGGCTTGGCATCTTTCTTAACAAGCAAGTAATGGATGGCTGCATGGTCGGTGTAGACAATGACTTTCGCCCCTACTAAGTAGGAACGAAACTTCTCGAAAGCATATACAACCGCCAATAACTCCTTCTCGGTGGTAGCGTAGTTGCGCTGGGCTACATCTAGCGTCTTGCTAGCATAATAAATGGCGGTGGTTCGGCCATCCTTCTTCTGTCCAAGCACCGCTCCTACGGCTACATCACTAGCATCACACATGATCTCAAAGGGCAAGGTCCAATCCGGAGGTTGGATAATGGGAGCGTAGATCAACGCTTCCTTAATCCTGAAAAATGCATCAAGACACTCCTGCGAAAACTCAAAAACAACATTTTTATTCAAGAGGTTAGTTAGAGGTTTAGAAATCTTAGAGAAGTCCTTGATGAATCTCCTGTAGAAACCCGCATTCCCGAGAAAACTCCTCACACCTTTAACAGAACAAGGGGGAGGGAGTTTCTCAATAGTCTCGATCTTAGCGCGATCGACCTCAATACCTCGATTAGAAACGAGGTGTCCTAGCACAATGCCTTCATTAACCATAAAATGACACTTCTCCCAATTCAAGACAAGATTAGTGTCCTCACATCTTTGTAGCACTAGCGAAAGGTTAGATAGGCAATCATCAAAAGAGGAACCATATACTGAAAAATCATCCATAAATACCTCCATTATCTCCTCTATGTACTCGGAAAAGATAGCCATCATGCATCGTTGGAAGGTAGCGGGTGCATTGCACAATCCAAATGGCATCCTTCTGTAAGCAAATGTCCGCCATGGACAAGTGAAAGTGGTCTTCTCCTGATCATCCGGGTGGATAGGAATCTGGAAGAATCCACTATAGCCGTCTAAGTAGCAAAAGTGTGAATGCTGGGTCAACCATTCGAACATTTGATCAATGAAGAGAAGTGGAAAATGGTCCTTCCGAGAATAATAGGAACAGGATAATCTGCGGGAATGTCAAGTACGACAAAGTCTATAGGTAAGTAGAAGTTACCTAACTTGACCGGAACGTCTTCCAAGATTCCCACGGGATGGGTAATGGAGCGATCCGCCATGTATAATCGAATCTTGACCGGCTTGGGCTCTCCAAGTCAGATCTTCACATATAGCTCCAGTGGAATGATGCTCACGCTGGCTCCTAGATCACATAAGGCTTCACAAGTGACATCCTCAACTTGAATGGGAATGCAAAATGAGCCGGGATTTCTCAACTTAGGTGGCATCTTCTCCTTCATGATTTGAATAAGCTCCGAGGATTTAGATGTCATCCTTACTTCACCAAAGTCTTCCAGTTTCCTCTTCCTTGATAAGATCTCCTTCAAGAACTTCCCATAGGCGGGCATCCCTAGAATAGCATCAAGGAAAGGAATGTTAATGTACAGTTTGTTCATCAGGTCAAGGAACTTACCAAAGTGCTTGTCTAGGTGTGCTCTAGCTCTTGACTGGGGGAATGGAAGTGGTGGTTTGTATGCAGGAGGTGGAACATAAACTTCAGTTTTCCCCTCCGCTTTCTGTGGGTCCACTTCGGTTGGCATCTCGGTCGAAGTGTTCTTCGACTGCACCTGGACCGAGGTGGTCTTCGTCGGTACTGGCACAAACCGAGGCACTGGATCTGCAGTTTTCAGTCCACTCCTCGTAGTTATGGCCATAATTTGGCCCTTAGGGTTGCTTTCCGTCCTTGCTGGAAGCTTCCCTGGATCTCTTGGCGCTTCATTCGCCCTACTAGCAAGTTATTGTTCAAAGGCCTTTTGGGCCTTCGAAAATGAAGTCATGGATGTCTCCATAGCACTAAGCTTGATCAAGATAGCCTCCAGCACTGCGTCTTTCTTTTCCGGCTGGGACAAACTTGATTCTTGCCCCTGGCTCTTTAATGGAGTAGAAGAAGAAGAAGAAGGGGAAGAGAGTAAAGGATTAGAGGAATCGTTAGAATTGGAGTTAGAATGATTTTTACTAGAATTTTGGTTGTTCGCCCTCCAATTATTGTTGTTGGATCCTCGATTGTTGTTGTTGTAGTTGTTGTTCCGGGAACAGTTGTTGTTGTTACGGTATCCATTGTTGTTGTTCCTTGATTCTTGCTCTTCCTTCTTGGTTTGAGCAATCAAGAGTTCCTTCAATTGTTTCACGTCATTCTTCAAGGACGTGAGTTGATTGTTGTTAGGTTGAGTCTCCTGAAAGTTGACTCTTTTAACTCCACCTTCAGTTCCTTGGTGGGTGCATTTCTCCATGTGTAAAGCTTGCTTCTCAATAAAGTCCCAAGCTTCGTCAATCGCCATGTCCATAAATGTACCGGCAGAGAGTAGTTGGAGGTTGAACTGGGTGCTTCCGTCCAGTCCCTTGAAGTATATCTCCAATAACTCTATCTTTGAAATCCCATGATGTGGGCAATCCAAAAGAATGTCTTTAAACCTCTCCCATGACTTGGACAAGCTCTCCTTGTCCTTCATAATGAAAGCATTGATCTTCCCTCTCATTTCAGCGGTCTTAGAGGGGGAAAGAATTTAGTCAAGAATTCCGTAGTCATCTCCTCCCAAGTGCTAATTTTTCCTAGAGGAAGAGATTGATATCAAGTAAGAGCTCTATCTTTTAAAGAAAAATAAAAAGGTCTTAGCTTGTAGTTGTTGTTTTCTATTCTTGAGGGTCTCAAGGTCTCCATCAAGATCTCATAGTTTTGAAGATGTTGATGCGGAGATTCCTTCTCTAGCCTTCCGAACTGGCATTGGCGAATCATGGAAAGAACTTGTGGTCGATGTTCGTAGTCATGGTCCGCTGGATCTCCTAGGTTAACTCCTGGACGCCTCACTTGTTGATTGGGGTCCATTCTTTGACCTAGGGTTTGCGGGATTCTTGCAAAAAGAGCGCCTCGGACTGGCATCCGAGGTGGAAGTACCTCGGCCGGGGCGTCAGGTGCTGGGACCTGCCTCGGTCGAGGGTCTGGGACTGGGACCTGCATCGGTCCAGCATCGGGAATTGGATCTTCCCTCGGTCGAAGTAGATATTGGTTTCGTAAGGCTGCCATATCTGCTTCGATCGCTTCAGTCCTGGTGCGAGTTTCTTATTTCTCTTGCCTCAGTTCTTCCCTGTTGAGGCGTAGCTGTTCTAACGCCTCCTTCAATTCGGCCTCAAGATCGCGATTGTCTTGATTGGCCATCTTCGCTTCTCTCTAGCGACATTTGTATGTCTTTTCTGGTTCGGGATCGTAAGGAACGATTTACTTCCCAGTGCAGGTTTTTAGCATAAACCTAAGAAAGAACCTGCAAAAGTCACTCAAGTAGAGTGGTTAGTAGAAACGGGGGCAAGTGCCCCAAAAGCGTACCGCAACCGGCTCGGTCTAGACCAAGTCCCCGGCAACGGCGCCAAAAACTTGTTCGCTCCAAACGGTGTGTGCAAGCTTTAAATTTATAACCCTAGATGTAAGCTTAAAACAAGGATGCGAACCCGCAGTGTACGGGTCAATCGTAGTAAAAGCAAGGAATTCCAGGGGTCGATCACATGGACTTAGTGAAACAAAGTCGGAATAGGTAAGCTTTAGCAATTACTAACCATAAAGCAATCAAAACAATCAAAGATGATAAAAGTCAATAAAGGAAATATGCAATTCTAGGGATTAAAGCATCTAGTTGTGGTTTCAACTCAAGATCTCAAGGTAAGCGGACAAAGCTGAGATTTTGCATAGGGAAGGTGTTACTAAATTAGAATAGATCACCGGGTAAGTCTCACTACTCACTAATCCCAAACCGTATCTCCTATTACCGGGTAATTCTCAAGGAATTAAGATAAAGAACTTAACCTCAAACTAACACACCATCTAAGGGAATAGAATCAACCTTTACCGGGTAACTCTCAAGCTAACTCACAAAGATGGGATGAAAGCACACTCAAACCCCAATAAAGGATAAACCTTTATTACTACGCTTATGATCTTAGGTAAACAAACAAAGGAATTACCGGGTAAGTCTCATCCTAGGCTTGCATTAAACCAGGAAAGGTGTAATAAGAATAGGATTTGGTAAACTCTAACACTTAACTCTCAGTTTCGGATCAGATAAGTCACCTCGGTCAGCCAAATTCCACCCCGGCCGAGATGTTCATCGACTGAACGAGATGCTTAGGGTTAAGGTAAAGACTCGAACTTTCATGGTCCTACTGTGATTAAGATTATTCTATCATCGTTTTTCCCACAACCTTCAGCTAATCACCCTAGAATCACACAAAGAGATTAGTCACTCATCATCATATAAGTATAAATCAAATATATGGGATGAAAGAGAATAATTGAACAAGAAAACCTTAAGAGAAAGGCTTCAATAACTGAATCAATTATCAAACAAGCGTTCCTTGGATAGAAATCCAACAAGACAAACAACAAAGGAGGGAATCTAAGATGATCTTACAAAACCCTTCAAAAAGCTATAAAAGCTATAGACTTTCTTCCTTCAACCTTCAAAAAGGTTCTTCAAATCTCCCAACTGGAGTATGGGTGCAGCGGTGTATTCGGATCTATGCGAGATGTATAGCATCTAGCGGATGTCTAAGCACCATCTGATTTGTGGAAAATCCAACCCTTTTTATAGGAAAATTACTCTCCAAAGATAAGATATCTTAGAAAGATCTTCCCATAAAAATAGGTAAAATATATGATCTATCATATCTTCTTCCTTCCAGGAGCCAATCCCAAAAATATAAGATCTTCTTTCCAAAGATAAAAGATCTCAGCCAAGAATAAAATGTTCTCGCCGCGTCCCAGGTGTTCGCCTCGGTCGAGTCGACTCCTCTGGATCACCTCGGTCGAGGTGACTCTGTAGTCAACCGAGGTGAGTCACAACTGAATGTGAAATCTCTCAAATCTGGTCCAAAGTAAATCTCTAATCCATGGCTATGCTTCCTGGATGTTTCCTTATGTTCCTGAATGTAGCTTCAATAACTCCTTAGCTCCTTTTGCTCCTTTTTGATGCAAAACGTGCCGTTTTACCTACGATTACAACAAAACTAGGTGTAGACCTCGATTCCCCCAAAGGTAGATGAAATGGTAATATAATCACATAATATACATACAAACATGCAGATGATAGAAGATAAAACGTCCAAACAAACCCCAAAATATAGACTATAATTCATGCTATCACAAGGGTTCCGAACTTTTGAAATGAATTTTGTTTCCAAAACCATGAGCATAAATAGGTTGGGATAGAAAGCACGGACCGCCACTACCTCCGCTGAACTCGATGACATAGTTTATTATACTTTTGTTACAACTTATGTTTATTAGTTACGTTGTGACCTTTAGAAGTGACCTAGAGTAATAAGATAGTTATGTCCTTAGTAGCAATTAAAGTAGTCTTATATCGATCACATCTCTACCAGATGGCACGTACGAGAGCGAAAACTTAGTAACAATTAAAGTAGTCTTATAGCAATTAGAGTAGCCGTTGTTGTAGTCGTCGTTCTTCTCTAGCTTCCCTTCATTGACGCTTGTTGTAGATTCTCAAAGATCTTCTCTCTTTTTCTTCTTATCCTTCTTTTTGACGCTCGTTGAATATCTTCATCACCATAATCGTTTATTTGGAAATCAGCCGTTGAAGATATTCTCTTAAGATCCGAGATCTTCTTGTTGTAGATCCGTTGGAGATTTTGTGTTGGGATCTTCTTGTTATCTTTGGTTGTTAAGATCTTTTATGAAATCTTTTTGTTGGAGATCTTGTGCTGAGATCTTCTTGTTATCTTTGGTTATTAAAGTCCTAGATCTTCTCCTTAGGATATGAGACTTTGTTGTTGAAGATCTTGTTGGTTAAAGATCTTGTTTGTTGGAGATCCTAGATCTTTCTTGTTGGAGATCCTTGATCTTCTCTCTGTCTTGAATGTGACGTTCAAAGATCCTTCTTGTTTGATATCCTTGATCTTATTCCTATGTTTGATAATCTTATAGATCTTCTCCTTCTTGGAATGTCGTTGAAGCTTTTCCCTTTGAACATTGAGATCTTCTACCGTGAAACAACCTCATCCCTTTGCGTCAAATGTTAAGTTCTTGTTGAGATCTTTTCATAGTGGCCTAGATCTTCTCCTTGCATCTTTAATGTTCTTTTTGTTAGCTAAGATCTTTCACCATATCATGGTGGTCGAGATCTTCTCCATGCATCTTGAATGTTCTTCTAGTTAGCTAAGATCTTGTACCATTTGAGGATCTTCTTGTTGAGCTAAAATAGTTGCATCTTGAATGTTCTTCTTTACTTGACTGAGATCCTTTGTGTAGAAATCTTGTGATCCATTGTATAGAAACTTTGTGAGATCTTCTTCGTTGTAGGGCGCAATATAATCCTCGAATAATATTGTTGTTGGTGACCCAAATCTTCTTGTTGAATCTTGGATGATCTTCTTGTAATCCATGGTAGTAAAGCTTGATTTGGTTTGAATCTTTGTTTGTTGAAAAGTCTTTTTCATTGAAAAATGCTCGAGCCGAATCTGCCCTTGTATCGTGCTTCAATGCCCTTGAAATCCATTTCAAAATTTTCTTGACCCTTGATATCCATTCCAAGGCCCTTTGAAACGCTTTTCAAAAACCCTTGGAACTCCGTTCAAATTCTTTGCATGTTGAAATGTCTTCATCCGAATTCTCCTTGTATTGCTTTTCAAGGCCCTTGAAACTCCTTTCAAGGTCTTTGCTCGTTTAAACCGCTTCATCCGAATTCTTAGTCTCTTGCTTGTCTCTTGTAATCCATTTCAAGGCCCCTTAAAATGCTTTCTAAAGCCTGCACACATTTAACAAACATAAACCAAACAATCTAGAAATATGATCGATAATTGTTAGTTCACTAAACCACTAGATACATGTTTAAGTCTTCCATCATAAATATAACCAACTCATAATCAAGGTGGAGTTATCTACACTCTTAGTGGAAACTTTCACATATATCTCTAATTATTTAACTTGACGAGGTCCTAGAAAAAATAACGTTGAGTTTCCTGGTATGTGGGTTATGTTCCCACCATGCTTCCTGATGACATGAATTATATACCATTATAATCATGGATATTGTAGAGGTTTACCTCGATTTACCTTGCATTAAGGGAGAACTTGTGTACCTTTTGTGTTCTATTCAATAATATTTCAGAAATAGAGGTCTACACGAGTTTTGGTTGAATTATAGGTAAATGGAGTGGATTCAAAAGCAAAAGTGGAGCAAGGAGCATCTATGGCCATTAGGGAAGCTAAAGAAGTCTTAGCGGAATCGCAAAGAGCGAAGGAGTTGCATAGAAGAAGCACAAAGAAGAGGAAGAAAACAAGCGAAAAGACGAGCACTTTCTGTAGAAGAAAATCGTGCCATTTACTATATAAATCGGACGTTTTTTATCATTAAAACTCGAACGGTTTTCTGAGTAAATCGGCCAGCCCGATTTTCTTTGTTTTTCGGCCAAATGGTAAAGACGACACAAAGCCCATTAATTTTGGGCTTGAGACGGGTTTTGCCAAACGACCCATTAGCAAGAAACTATAGGTTGGAACTCTAGGAACGAAAATGAGGAGGCCGCAGCGGGAAATCTTTACACGTTAGTGAGAGATTGATGATTCTTGGAGAAGGATTGAAGCATTTTTGCCGGGAAGTCAATCTTGATTCTATTTTATGAGATTTCTTTGTTCCATTGAAGTCTTTGTGGTTTTTGAACACGATATTGAGTTAATTTAGAGATACATTGATTAGTTTTGAGATAGGTTTACAAATTTGAACGTTATTGAGTTTTTTTTCAAGATTCGGGTTTATTTGAATAATTTCACTCAATCTTTATTTTGATTTGATTTTGAAAATGGTTGGCTAAAATCATTGTGATTGTGGGGAGAATAGTTGATGATTGAGGCTTAGATGATAATAGACTGAACTAATTCAAACATTTGGACCCTGAGAGTTTAGATTTTAGTTTTGCGATAACAGGAAAATCGACCTGTTCTTGACAAAATCGATCGATTTTCTTATGAACAGCACGATTTATTCTTCTGACAAACTTTAATGAATTAATCTTTAATCAAAACTAATCCTTGCCTAAATACCAACCTTGTTTAACCTTTTTAACCTCTATTTTAGTGTATGAAGAGACTTCAAACTTGATTCTACATTTAATAGGTTAAGATTACAAGATTTGGGTAATAGAGAGACTCAACATCCTTTATTAAGATTCTAAGTGTACTTTCTATTCTTTACCTTGGAGAGTCATATCCTGGGGGTTTAGATAGTTAGTTTGAACATAATTCTTTTCTTTAGATATTTCTATATTGCAGCCTCAACAACCCTTATAGAGAGAACCTTTGGATTAGATAAATAGGTTTCGGAACTTCACCGTACGATACCTACCTTTGAACACTTGATCTTGGCAATATAAACTCTGTCCTTATATCCGTTAGAAGTGTCTTGAATCGAAAGCCGAAATTGGATACTTGAATCCTTGGAATCATTTCCCCCTTTATTAATCACAAAAGCTTTTGCATTTTCGCTAGATAATTGAATTTGAATTTAGTCTCACCAAATCCCTGAGTTCGACTCTGGAATTCTTACCTTACTATAGCCGATCCGTACACTGCGGGTTCGCTTTGCTTTGAGTTATAGATATAAATTTAAGACTTTGACGCACACACTTTCGAGCGAACAAGTTTTTGGCACCGTTGCCGGGGATTTGGTCTACACCAAATTCGGTTTTCGGTTGTCTAGCTTGAGAGCTCTTGCTCTTGTGATTTGATTAGTCTACTTGAGTGATCTTTGCAGGTTCTTTAGGTATATGCGAATGACTAGATCCACTAAAGATCTAGTTCCTTTCGATCCCGAATTGGAGAAAACTTTAAGAAGAAAGTTGAAGAAAAAGAAAATGGCTGAAAATAACGAGGGAAACATCCAGGGTGAGTTGGCTGAAACTCAACATCAACTAAGGTTGAGTGAGAAAGCTCGTATAGAAGCTGAAACGAGTCATCAATTTCAAAATGATGAACTCAAAGCAATGATGATGGACATGCAATTGGAATTGAACGAATCCAGGAAGAAGAAGAAATTCAAGACACCGACTAAGTCCATTAGGAATGATTCATCCGATGATGAAGAACTCGACCCGGACATGCCGGAACTTGAGGAGATCAATCCAGTGATCCATCCTTTTCGAAACAACCCAAGACCACCGGTTGTTCCTCGCTTCCCAGCTAGGGATGTGAGAGTTGCTAATGATGCTGATGGACCCGAACTTTGGGGCAACGGATGGACCCAATTCAGCAACCACGCCGTCTATGTGTGGATTTCGGAGCTGAAGACATCCAGGAGTTTAGCTTCTCACCACAAGTAATCACCATGGTTCGCCAAAGTCAGTTTGGTGGGGCAAGTGCTAAATCTCCACATCAACACTTGCAGAATTTCGAGATTCTCATGGAGACTATGAAGCCAAAGAAGGCTTCTACAAGCAATTACAAGATCAAACCGTTCTTCTTTTCTTTGAAGGACAAAGCTCTAGCTTGGTAACAAACACTTCCAGCTGCAAAGCTGGCCACATGGGAGGATTTATCTTCGGAATTCCTCACCAAGTTCTTCCCGCCATCAAAAACGGCAGAATTGAGAGGTAAGATAAATGCTTTTTCTATGCAACCTAAATAAAGTTTGTTTCAATCTTGGGAAAGGTTTCAGGATCTCTTGTTGGATTGCCCACAACACGGCATTTCAAAACTGGAATTATTGGAGATCTACTATAAAGGATTGGATGTGGAAACACAATTCAACCTCCAATCTCTCTCTTGTGGCACATTCATGGACATGAGAGAGGATGATGCTTGGGAGTTCATTGAGAAGCAAGCCCAAGTGATTGAGAAGTATTCCCATCGGAAGGTGGACCCAAATAGCCGGAATCAAGGCGATCCAGGAGCTAAGTTGAACCATGCTTCTCAAACACAAATATTTTCCCTCAACAATGAGATCAAAGAGTTGAAGGAAGTAATCAAAACGAGTCTTCAAAAGACTAAGGAGCAGGAAGCCAACTATATGGGAAGGGATAACAATCAAACGAATGACTACCGGAACAACAACCGGAACTCTAACTGGAATAACAACAATAGGAACTCCAATAGAAATAATTGTAGGTCGAATCAACAAAATCCAGGTAATCCTTATTCTCATGCTGAAAAAGCTCTAACACTTCATCTTCTTCTACTCCTTTGAAAAGCCAGGAACAGTTATCAAATGGATCGTACAAACCCGATCCCATGTTATAGATGATCCTAGGGAAACTACAACGATTGGAGAGCTATATAACTTTAGTTGATAAAGCTCACAAAGCTTTGGAAAGCCAAGTATTTAGCAAAGCCGGAGAAGTTCCAAGAGATCAAGGGAAACTTCCCGGGAAGACGGAAGATAACCCAAAGGGAAGGGTTATGGCGATCACTACAAGGAGTGGTGTAACAACTACCGATCCTCAACCTAAAGTAGTTAAAACCACCACCAAAGAAGGAGAGGAAAAAGAGAAGGAAGATGTCTATGTTCCTCCTCCCGCCTACAAACCACCTCTACCATTTCCTCAATCTAGAGTGCGAGCACGCTTAGATAAACACTTCGGTAAGTTCATTGAGCTTATGAGTAACCTGTATATTAATATACCTTTTATGGATGCAATTTTAGGTATGCCAGCTTATGGGAAATTTCTCAAGGAAATCCTCTCTAACAAGAGGAAATTAGAAGACATTGGAGAAGTTAAGATGAGTATGGAGTCATCCGAACTCATCAAGACTATGACAGAGAATATGCCACCTAAGCTACGTGATCCAGGATCATTTTGCATACCCATCACTTTGGGAGAGGCTACTTATGATGCACTTTGGGACCTTGGAGCAAGTTTGAGCATCATACCACTTGCTTTATGCAAGGCAGTTGGTCTAGGAGAGCCTAGACCGGTGAAGATAACACTCTACATGGCTGATCGTTCCACTACTAAGCTAGTTGGGATATTAGAAGACATTCCCGTAAAACTCGGTAAGTTTTACATTCCTATAGATTTTGTCGTTCTTGACATCCCTGCAGATTATCCAGTTCCCATAATTCTTGGGAGACCATTCCTTGCAACATCCGGATGCATGGTAGATTGCAAGAATGGCTAGCTATCCTTCAATATAGGTGAAGAGAAAGTGGAGTTCGTACTCTCCTCTTTAATCAAGGAGTCAGCCTTAAGAGAAGATGTCTTTAACATCTTTGATGAAGAAGAGTCTAGAGAGGTAGTAAGTTCAATCCTAATGAAAGACCCTCTTCAAAAGGTTCTTAGTATGAGCATCATGGAGGAAGGAGTAGAACATGATTGCGATGATGATGTGAAAGCATTAGAAGATGTGGAGGAAGAACTAGGAGTAGGATTTGAACAACTAGAATTAACCCCGGAAACTGTGAAAAAAATCGACCTACACGAAATAAATCGTTTGATTTCTGAAAAGGCAAGTCAATTTTTGACAACAGGAAGAAAAATCGACCCAAAAATCGTCCGATTTTCTTCAGGGGGGGTCGATCCAGGGAGAAGTTCTCCGGATTCTACAAACTTGACTGCAATTGTTCTCAACTCAGATGATGCATCTTCCCCACCTTCAGAGGCTTCTCCCATGACATTAGAAGGTCATGAATCATCGGTCAAAGCACCCTCATCATTGGAATTGAAGCCCCTCCCTACACACTTAAGGTACGTATTTCTTGGCACTAATTCTACATATCCCGTTATAGTTAATGCGAAATTGGATGATGTTGAACTAGAGAAGCTTATGAATGTTCTAAGGCAACATAGGAGAGCATTAGGCTATACAATTGATGAGTTGGTAGGCATAAAACCTTCCCTATGTATGCATAAAATTTTAATGGAAGAGGATTACAAGCCTTCACGTCATCCTCAAAGACGGTTAAATCCGGTCATGAAAGAGGTCGTGAAGAAAGAAATCCTTAAGCTACTTGACACAGGTATCATCTTCCCTATTTCCGATAGCAAGTGGGTGAGTCCAGTACAGGTAGTACCAAAGAAAGGAGGCATTACCGTTGTTGCCAACAAAAACAACGAACTTATTCCCACAAGGACAGTTACGGGGTGGCGAATTTGCATCGACTACCGTAAGCTGAACGTGGCCACTAGGAAGGACCATTTCCCCCTTCCTTTTATTGATCAAATGTTGGAAATGTTAGCCCAACACTCTTACTTTTGTTATCTAGATGGATATAGTGCTTTCATTCAGATTCCCATTCACCCGGATGATCAAGAGAAGACGACTTTCACGTGCCCTTGGGGTACGTTCGCCTATAGAAGGATGTCGTTCGGTCTATGCAACACTCCAGCAACCTTCCAAAGGTGTATGATGGCAATCTTCTCCGAATACGTAGAGAATATCATGGAAGTCTTCATGGACGACTTTTCGGTATATGGTTCTTCCTTTGATAACTGTCTCTCTAACCTTTCATTAGTTCTTAAGAGATGTGAGGATACTAAGTTAGTTTTAAACTGGGAAAAGTGTCATTTCATGGTCACCGAAGGGATTGTGTTAGGTAATCTAGTGTCACAACGAGGAATAGAGGTTGATAGAGCTAAGATAGAAACTATTGAGAAGCTGCCTCCTCCCTCGTCTGTAAAAGATAATAGAAGCTTCATAGGACATGCAGGCTTCTATAGGAGATTCATAAAGGATTTTTCTAAGATTTCAAAACCCTTAACTAATCTTCTAATGAAAGACGCAACTTTCGAATTTTCGAAAGATTGTTTAGATGCTTTTTGCAGTATCAAAGAGGCTTTGATTTCAGCACCAATCATCCAACCACCCAATTGGACTCTTCCTTTCGAGGTCATGTGCGATGCAAGAGACGTCGCTATAGGAGCCGTACTTGGACAGAAGAAAGATGGCCGCACTCATGCCATCTAATATGCTAGCAAGACGCTAGACGAGGCTCAATCAAATTATGCCACCACGGAAAAGGAACTCTTAGCTGTAGTTTATGCTTTTGAAATGTTTCGTTTCTTGTAGGTGCAAAGGTGATTGTCTATACAGACAATTCAGCAATTCGCTCAAGGCTTCTAAGATGGATCTTACTCTTACAAGAGTTTGATTTTGAGATTCGTGATAAGAAGGGATCAGAAAACTCCGTTGCTGACCATCTTAGTCGTCTTCCACACCTTACCGACAAGACGGATGAACTTCCTATAGACGACTCATTCCCTGACGAGCAACTACATGAGATCGAAGAATGTCTTCAACACATCTCAAAAGGTAATGATCCATGGTTTGCTGACATTGTGAATTACCTTGTTTGTCAGGAGATTCCCCCCGGACTTTCATATGCTCAAAGAAAGAAGTTCTTTAAGGACGTCCGGCATTTCTATTGGAACGAACCTCTTCTATTCAAAAGAGGTCCCGATGGCATATACAGGAGATGTATCCCAAAAGATTAGGTGGAAAGTGTCATCCGCCATTGCCATTCTCTCCCATGTGGTGGACATGCTATTTCCCACAAGACTTGTGCTAAGGTACTTTGTTCCGGCTTCTTTTGGCCTACACTATTCAAAGATGTGCAAAAATATGTTGTTGCTTGTGATGCTTGTCAAAGGACAGGTAATATATCTAGGAGGAATGAGATGCCCCTCAACAACATACAAGAAGTAGAGATCTTCGATGTATGGGGAGTAGACTTTATGGGACCTTTCCCATCTTGTTGCGGAAACCAATATATACTTCTTGCCGTAGACTATGTCTCAAGATGGGTTGAGGCAATCGCTTCTCCTACTAATGATGCAATGGTAGTGGTAAAGTTCTTCAATAGAACGATCTTCCCAAGGTTCGGAACTCCCCGAACCATCATTAGTGGCGGAGGAACGCATTTCATAGCCCATCGATTTGAGACTCTATTGGCTAAGTATGGGGTGACCCATAAGATAGCTACACCATATCATCGATAGGTACGACTCCATATAATCTCGTTTATGGTAAATCTTGTCATCTTCCTGTAGAGCTAGAGCATAAAGCATAATGGGCTATCAAGTGGCTCAACTTTGACATGAAAGAAGCCGGAGAGAAGCAGCTCTTAGATATCAACGAGCTGGATGAGATCCGGCTAAATGCGTATGAGAACGCAAAGATCTACAAGGAAAGGACGAAGCGTTGGCATGATAAGCATATCATTCCAAAGGATCTGAAAGAAGGAGAACAATTCCTTCTATTCAACTCGAGGCTTCGACTATTCCCAGGTAAGCTTAAATCCCGTTGGACAGGACTTATGTAATTAAACGAATTTTCCCCCATGGTGCAGTTGAAGTATGGGGTTAACAAAGCGGAAATTTCAAAGTTAATGGCCAACGGTTGAAGAAATACACACCGGAAGCTCCGGTTGAGGAGATAGCTCCTATCCTCCTCCATTGAACATAAAACCATACACCGTCCAACTAAAGACGATAAATCAAGCGCTTCTTGGGAGGCAACCCATGATAGTATAACTTTTCCCTTCTTTCATCACTTAGTTAGCTTAGATTAGTTGCTTTGTTTCTTTTATTTTCGCTTTTGTTTGTTCCTCGATGCACTCCTGGTTTGTTGTGTCAATGATTAAAGGAAATTAGGTCAAATTTGAGAGATCAATGAAGTAGGGGAGCTTAAATTAGTTAAATTCTCAATTTTCAAGAAGAACAAGGAAGGAAATCGAGTTACACAAAACAAATCGTTCGATTCAGGAACACAGAGCAAGTCGATTTTTGACAACAGGAAGAAAAATCGACCCACCAAATCGACCCCCTCTAGATAAATCGTCCGATTTTTCTTTGTGTTCTGAGGAAATGAAAGAAAATCGTCCCGACAAATATATCGCCCAGATAAATCGTCCGATTTTCTTCATTAAATCTCAAGCCTATATAAAGACTTAAACACTCGATTCCCTCATTCCACAAAATCCCCAATCCCGATTTCCTTCTCTCAAAAGATCCGAAAATCGCCCACCCTCTAAATTCCTCATTCCTTAATCGTTCTAAACGATTCTTGACCCCAAACTGAAGCATTTTCAACAAGGAACAAGGATCTAGCAACAACAAGCTCGGCAATCGACTCATCCATCCAGAATTCAGGTTTTTCATTCCGAAACCTAAGTTTCTCATTCGAATTTGAATCTTGCCTAGAAGTTGTTTGTTTTCTGCGATTGATTGAGAGGTTTGCTTAGGAATTACTATAGGAAACTGTGTGTGGTGATAGTTTAGTCAGAACTTTACAGAATTGTGAGAATCATTGAAATCGACAGAAAAATCGACTCAACCCAAAAAAATCGTCCGATTTTTCCCAAGAATAGGTCGATTTTTAGTTACAAAAATGGATGCCTTGAAGAGAATTACTAGAAATGCGGGGAAGAAGAAGGGATCTTGTTCCAAAGCCCCTCCCCCACCTCCACCACCCTCTCAAACCATTCCAAAGCTTCCCCTCCCCTATCCAAACACAAGAAAAGATATGAACGTATCTTAGACTCTTTGTTTGTTCGAGAGGATGTGGATATGATGCTCGATAGAGTTGGGCTGAGACAATTTGTTTTGATTAGGGAGAATGCATACACCGAGATCACCCTAGAGTTCCTTAGCACATTTGAGCATGACCCTAGAGAGAGGATGGTTACCTTCCGCCTCATTAACCACAATCATGCTATGTCTATTGATACCTTTGGGGATTTGTTTGGTTTTCCTTACTCTGATGCAGGCACATTTGCGAGAGGAGTTAGTGCTAGTGCCTTCTGGGAGACCATTTCAGTGGGAGAGTATGGTCGGGATAAGTGGAGACTTGGGAATTCGAAGGAGACTACTATGTACAATCTCTCTTTTAAGGTAGTACATAGGATCCTTAGTGAGTGCTTATTTGCCCGTACGGAGACCCCAAAGAAGCTCAAAGCTAACGAGCTTTTCATCTTGTACTGTATGACATGCACCACCGTCCCCGACATCACCTCGATGGTTGCTGACTATCTAGGAAAGATAGCCAACAAGGCTAAGGGTGACATTTGTGCTGAAGGCCTTGTCACTCATGTGGCTAAGGCATTGGGGTTAGACTTCTCACGTTGAACTCTAGCTGAGAGTGCTCAGCCTTTAGGTTCACAGAGATTAGTTGCTCGACATGTTTTGATTCCTCGAGGGAGAGGAACCCTTCATTTGCCCATGCCATGGGCAAAGGATCCAAAGAAGAAGCCATCCGAGATTATTTGGAAGTACGAATACACTATTCGGAACAATAGAAATTGGAAGGAGACGTTCGAATTGATGCTTGAGGAGATATCTCCTCCTTTGTATTATGATGATGATGTAGGGGACACTGAGGATGAGGAGGATGATGAGGATGGAGCACGCCAGGGGAACATGCTCGAGGTCGAGAGTGACACTTATAGTGGTCACGCCACAGATGCCATGGACACCGACACTCATGGTGCAGGACCTAGCAGGACTAGTAGAAGCACTGAGGAGACAGAGGACGACATGCAGCCACCTCCCCACTCTTTTCCACATGCCCCAGGCCATGGACGAGGACGTCGACTTCCCCGCCACTTTAGAGACTTAGTCTCTAGCTTCCAGAGCCTCCGCACCGACTATTACGCTCTCCACACCGACTATGACACCTTGAACACTCAATTCAAGGAATACCGACAAGAGACGGACGCTAGGCACTCCTCCTACGACGGCCAGATGAGAGACTTATACTACCATCAAATCGGCCACTTCTAAGATCCTAGTGCACCGATGTATCCGTATCCTCCACCTCCACCACCACCGACCGAGGATTGAGCTTCTACTTCTTTTACATTGTAAGTATTTTTCTCCGTCTTATGCTTGATTTTCACATTGGTGACAATGTGGATGTTAAGTATGGGGTGGGGGTACTTACAATATCTTTTACTTCATCTTAGAACTCTATGCACTTTGTACTACTTATGATGATTTGGCTTGTAATAACTCTTGCACTATTTACTTTCCACTATGACATTCACATTTGCATGCTCTTTTTCAATTACTATGAGTTTTCAAAAATTTTTGGTGCTTCTTATGATGGAAATGACCTCTATGATGAGAATTGTGATGTGGATAGGCAAAAAGATGATTTGGTTATATTGAGGTTTTAATCATAGCATGAATGAGCTTACTTTTGTTACTTGAACACATAAATTAGTTATATGATTTGGATGTTTTGATAAGAGAATGAGATAATAGTCGAAGCTATATTACAAGTTCTTTTACATCATATAAGAATGACCAGGGCAACTCACTTCTTCTCTCTTTTCATATCTTGCTCGTGCTAGCTCCTCAATGAAATATGTGACCTTATTTTTACCATCCGGGAATTAGGATAAGTGATTGAAAAAGGCATGCTTGATGTAGGTGGGCCAATAAAAATGTGTTAAGTGAAAGTGTAGCAATTCATAAGTTTGGGGACGTTGAACATGAGGACGAGTAACCCGGCACCATTCACATAGCCGGGTGTTTGTGTCTTGCCAAAGTCCGATTGAACGACAAGTCCTAATGGGATATGGCATGTGCATCAAGGGTTTGAGGCATCTCGAAATTGAGAAACGCCGATCTCCTAGGCTTCGGTTATTGTGCACCTCTCTCCATACTCTCAAAAAGTAAAGTATAAAGAAAGCAAAGCTTTTACATGCAAAGCATGTGCGGTGAAGTAAAGTTCTTGAAGGTATTATGTTGTTTCTCTTTCCCGGATTAGCACCACAATCGCCTAAAAGAATTCCCTCCCTTAACACGTTTCTTAGACCTTCTCTTTGATTAGAAGACCTTGAGACTTTTATGCATGTATTTAAGACTTCATGGCTTAGACTTGTTTAATTTTAATTACCTCTACATCTTTATCATGTCCTTTATTTGTGTTTTTGAGAAAGAAAAGAGAGTTAGTCCATGTTACTATTATCATTGATACATGCCTTGCCTTCCTATTCCTTGAAACATCACTTTGAGGGTGATCCAATAAGAAGAAGCACTTTCAAAAGAAAAGTTTTTAAGTTTTCATACATATATAATCCATGACATCTTGTATTCTAAATTTGAGTCTTGCTTAGGGACAAGCAAGGGGCGAGTATGGGGTATTTTGATGACATTTATTATATACCATTATAATCATGCATATTGTAGAGGTTTACCTCGATTTACCTTGCATTTAGGGAGAACTTGTGTACCTTTTGTGTTCTATTCAATAATATTTCAGAAATAGAGGTCTACACGAGTTTTTGTTGAATTATATGTAAATGGAGTGGATTCGAAAGCAAAAGTGGAGCAAGGAGCATCTAAGGCCATTAGGGAAGCTAAAGAAGTCTTAGAGGAATCACAAAGAGCGAAGGAGATGTGTAGAAGAAGCACAAAGAAGAGGAAGAAAACAAGCCAAAAGACGAGCACTTTCTGTTGAAGAAAATCGTGCCATTTACTATATAAATCGGACGATTTTTATCATTAAAAATCGAACGGTTTTCTAAGTAAATCGGTCAGCCCGATTTTCTTTGTTTTTCGGCCAAATGGTAAAGACGACACAAAGCCCATTAATTTTGGGCTTGAGAAGGATTTTGCCAAACGGCCCATTAGCAAGAAACTATAGGTTGGAACCCTAGGAACGAAAACGAGGAGGCCGCAGCGGGAAATTTTTACACGTTAGTGAGAGATTGAAGATTCTTGGAGAAGGATTGAAGCATTTTTGCCGGGAAGTCAATCTTGATTCTATTTTGTGAGATTTCTTTGTTCCCTTGAAGTCTTTGTGGTTTTTGAACACGATATTGAGTTAATTGAGAGATACATTGATTAGTTTTGAGATTGGTTTACAGATTTGAAGGTTATTGAGTTTTTATTCAAGATTCGGGTTTATTTGAATTATTTCACTCAATCTTTAATTTGATTTGATTTTGAAAATGGTTGGC
Source organism: Fagopyrum homotropicum (assembly GCA_033239125.1). Lineage (NCBI taxonomy): Eukaryota > Viridiplantae > Streptophyta > Magnoliopsida > Caryophyllales > Polygonaceae > Fagopyrum > Fagopyrum homotropicum. Next base: position 75,443,890 of record BSWB01000004.1, read on the forward strand.
TAAAACCATTGTGATTCTGGGGAGAATAGTTGATGATTGAGGCTTAGATGATGATACACTGAACTCATTCAAACATTTGGACCCTAAGAGTTTAGATTTTAGTTTTGCGATAACAGGAAAATCGACATATTCTGTAGAAAATCGTCCGATTTTCCTATGAACAGCACGATTTATTCTTCTGACAAACTTTAACGAATTAATCTTTAATCAAAACTAATCCTTGCCTAAATCCCAACCTTGTTTAACCTTTTTAAGCTCTATTTGAGTGTATGAAGAGACTTCAAACTTGATTCTACATTTAATAGATTAAGATTACAAGATTTGGGTAATACACAGACTCAACATCCTTTATTAAGATTCTAAGTGTACTTTCTATTCTTTACCTTGGAAAGTCATATCGTGGTGTTTTAGATAGTTAGTTTGAACATAATTCTTATCTTTAGATATTTCTATATTGTAGCCTCAACAACCCTTATAGAGAGAACATTTGGATTAGATAAATAGGTTTCGGAACTTCACCGTACGATACCTACCTTTGAACACATGATCTTGGCAATATAAACTCTATCCTTATATCCTTTAGAAGTGTCTTGAATCGAAAGCCGAAATCGGATACTTGATTCCATGGAATCATTTCCCCCTTTATTAATCACAAAAGCTTTTGCATTTTCGCTAGATAATTGAATTTGAATTTATTCTCACCAAATCCCTGAGTTCGACTCTGGAATTCTTACCTTACTACAGCCGATCCGTACACTGCGGATTCGCTTTGCTTTGAGTTCTAGATATAAATTTAAGACTTTGACGCACACACTTTCGAGCGAACACTTCCGCTGCACTACTCTGATCAATCTATTGTCACCCTTAATCATAATGACATCTTCCGCCAGTCAAGATGAATTACCAACTCTCACTTGTACCTTCCTTCTCATAATGATAAGATCCTCTTTAAACAGTTCGTCAGTCTAAAGATGGTTACTATAGTAAAGGAGAGACTCGTACGCTAGTCATGACTACTAGTTGTCAAAACCTCGAAATAAACCGTCCATCTTTGTCACAACTATGGTCCTCGACCCCCATGGAGTTCCATAATTAGTCTAGATAACTTCTCAGCAAAATAACTCACCTATCACGTCTCCTTGGAAGGATTGGAACGTGCGTCTTAGAAATTCCTGGAATTCACTTTTATCTCATCACAACTCAACTTACTACTCGCCAAGACTACAAAAGGTGATTATCCTTCTACAATCCTTTTGACCTCCAACTTAGGTGTACATCACATTGACCTACAAGTCATTACCGTGACCTATTTACCATTTTTGACATGGACTTTTCTATTTAGCTCTCAATTCTCGAGGTGCGGTAACGAGTCTACATCGAGATAGAACTAGCGACCACATGATGGTCTCTCTTGCTTGTCTTGTGAACTCATCTAGTAGATGACACATTTTGTACATTTTCCTTGTCCGCATCGGCTTCGTTCATCATCACCACCTATTCGGTGTTGAAACTTCAGTTGTGTTGTACTCCTAAATAGGTTCTAAAAGGGTATTCCCATCCCAACATTATAATTAAAGTTGGTAGGACTCGCCTTCTAATACATGGCCTTTCTTCTCACTAGTTAAGTTATCCGTCTGATTACACTTCATCGATCATAGTTTTATTGGCCCGATGGTATGACTTTTGTTAAACATCTCCCGATATCATTTGTATAAGAAATATCCGATGCATATGATTTTCTTAAAAATCAAATTTCGCGACTCATATTTATTATGGTGTCCTTATACTCGTGTCGCTTTACCTTCTTTAAATCTTTACACCCCGTAGGATAGTTATATTCCCTTCTGAGTTTTCTTGTACACGCTTTACGGACTATGCTGATTAGGCTTATAACCTTCATCAACTCTTATGTCATCAGTCGAAAATGGACTTCGAGCACACCACTTGTACGCAATCTCACAACTACTCATCCATCTTCATATTACTGAGTTATCCGAATTAGATTGATTTTGCATTGGAGTACCACTATTTCTCATTAAACTCTTATATAAACACCATTCAGTACCTCTCTTACTGACGTGATACCGGATCCATATAATAACCTTCAGTCATTCAACATTACTCTTTCTCATGTCTATTTCATCCATAATATAGACTCTTTCTACAATCACTTCATAATTCGACAAGACATTCTACCAAATCGCTAAGTCCAAATCTCTATGTTTGCGCCGACTCTATAACTCTAATTGTTCTGTGTCACATCTTTAGTCATAAGGGCTTCCTCTGTCAATCTAGAAAATTGACCCCAAATTTTTCTCGAAAGATCACCATCAATCTCATTTGTGTGGAACGCTAAGTACCCTTTGTCTAGGCTGACGATGGATTTGGTCAAAATCATCTGCTTCTTCTGACGCTTCCAGTCTTTCTTACATGGCTTCCTTTGTACTAACTATGATCTGTAAAATTTTCCTTAGCTACTAGGTAAGCAACTACTCACAGTAATTCTCTTTGTACCATTACTTATATAAGTGGGTCATTTCTGACCGTCAACTCTTCCTCTAAAATTTTTTATTAGAGTTACTGACTTGACTTGTTCAGTGTTACTAGCACTCGTATTGATTTAACTGCACCATTTTCGTCGTTGATCTCTTGAAGGGTCCTCCAAATGTCTATAAAATTCTTTCATAAGTCTACGGTTATCCCCCTTATCTGCCAACCACTTACAACTAGTTGACCCGCACGGACTTATTGTTCTTTGTTACGCTAAGATTGTGTAGCACAAAAGTCTTACAATTTATAAACTCGATATAATCTCCTAACTCCTAGCGAACCCACAGTGTATGGGTCGTTTTGTAGCAAGGATTATTCCGAGGTCGAACACGAAGACTAAGGTGAAATCGAATCAACAAGTGACCATGGATAGTGTGAATCTAGTCTGAGAAAAGAGAAAGGAACAAAAAAATGAAAATCATGATATTTTTGGTTGGGTTTTTGTGGTGATCAAACAAAGACCACAAATCAAGCAAGATAATAAAACAAACTAACAACTCAAGCTAGCAAAACAACAAGTAACACAAACACAAGATGTATGGTCAAACAGAGAAAAATGGATTCTAGAGGTCAAGATTTCCGGTTATGGCATTGGACTCAAGCTTCTAAAGATTCTAAGGATAAAACTGCGGTGTTGGGAAAGGGTGTTTCACTAATAGAAGCAATTACCGGGTAAGAGTCTCACTTCACTAATCCCGCATCAAACTCCTATTACCGGGTAGGTCTCAAGGGGTTAAAGTAGGGAATTCTACACAAACCGGACTCTACTTAAGGGGCAACCCTCTCCTTACCGGGTAAGTCTCGGAAAAGGGGAGTCTCAAGCAATAATTCTAGCACACTCAATCCAATAACGGCTTATGAGGCTCACTACTACCTAGAGTTCATCATCTTAGGTATCTAAGGTCGGAAATCACCGGGTAGGTCTCTTCCCTCACCTAGGTTGCTAGCATTAGGTGATCCTAAGCTAAATTATGCTTAATAAACACTAGGATTCCAACAACCTAACATCCTAACCTACAGATTCATCAATTAAAGAGCAACAGAGAGAAAAATCGGGTGGATCATAGCTAAATCGGACGATCTGCCTGAAGAACAGGCCGATTTTCTTCCTAGGTTAGGTTTCGTGCATACAAATCATCCTAAACTAACATATAAGTCCATTCTATCATCACCAAAGCCATAACCATCAATCCATCACTCCAGAATCACAATAAACTAGCCAATAGTATGCATTTCAAGATCCAAAATCATCACACAAGCATACATGGTTTTCATAGATGGATGATGAAAGATAAGCAAGTAAAAACAATGAATCTCAGCTGAATCTAAGTTTTAGCAAGACTTAAAACCCTTCAAAAGAAGTTTCAAAACGTTCCTAACAATCCTTCCAATAGTTCTTCAATCAATGACTCCAAAAATCACTCAAAATACCTCAAACACTCACTATCACTCTAAGTTTGGCGTTCTTCTTCTTCCTCCAAATTGAGAGAGTTTTTCTTCTTCTCCAAGTCTATCCTCCAATTGCAATGAGGTGTGTGTGTGAGAATGTGGGAGAGGGAGCTGCTCAGCAACAGCTTGCAGGACCACTTATATTCTCCACCAAGAGCAAGGCCGGACAAAGAGATCGTGGGACACGTGGTTTAAGCTGTCAAAGGCCAGAAAATCGACCCAGTCAAATAAATCGGCCGATTTTCCTGAGTGTTGGTCCGATTTTCTTCAACAGGGACTTGTTATGATCATCTAGCCATGAGTTGCTCCATTGCTTGCACCAATAAGGGTCTTTGTGTCCTTCATTGCTCCAATTATGTTCCTTCAAAGCCTTGGATGTGTACCACCATGAGGCTTGACCCTCGAATGTATCGATTAATGCCCAAAAGATCCCCGAAATACCTACAAAATCGACAAAAGCTCGTGTAGACGTCTTTTCTAAAAATATGCACGAAATGAGTGTAAACGTCGTGAACTAATGCCAAACCGTGCATGAATAACGGGAAAAACTATCTAAATAAATGCCTATACTAATGTCATAAATCACGTTATCAAAATACCCCATACTTAAGATTTGCTCGTCCCCGAGCAAGATCCAACTATAGAGTAAGAGATGACATGATTTATGCATGCAGAAAAACAACAAAATCTTTTTGGAATCGTGCTTCTAACATTGGATCACCTTCATAGTCATGTTTCATAGCAATGGACAAGCAATCATGCATCAAATGAATGAAGGCATGGAAAGACAATTATACTTAACTAGAAAGCATGCATGAGAGGTGAAAATGAAGAAGTAAAGATGATCATGAGTATATCTAATCTAGATCACTAAGTCTTACACACATGCAATTAGGTCACAAGGACTTAGGAAAGAAGAGGCTGAGAAACGTTGTGATTAGGTGGGAATTTCTAGGTCATGTGATGCTAATCCGGGAAAGGAACTAACTCCACAATTTCGTTTTTGCTCAACTTCCCAAGAAGTGTGTAATTTTCTCCATCTTTTCTTTGTCACTTATTTTGGAGACAATGACATTGGTGTACAAAAGCCGAAACCTTGGTGATTAGCCGTCCTCGGGTTTTTTTTATTTTTCGAGGTGCATCCACACCGGGCACACATACCAAAGCTCGTTAGGACTATCGGTTTATTTGACTTTGGCAAGGCACAAACACCCGATTATGTGAATGGTGCCGAGTTACTCGTCATTTAAACCAATGTCCCCAAACCTATATTTTTGTCTACACTTTCACAACAAATTCGGCACTTCATTCACAACATTCTTTCATCAACAACTTCACCCCACACTTGCTTTTCACACACATCAACACACTAGCATGCAATTTCGACTTAATCACTCCTAAATGATGTGCAAGAACTAGCATGCAATTTCGACTTTCAATCCTCAATCCAATCAAGACAAGCATCATAATCACAAATCATTCATGGGGTTCAAGATAAATACTTCAAGTCCACATATTCATACATCAATTCAACACATAAGGCTATCCATAGCCAATTCACAAAACAATCTCATCATAAGGGTCATTCCCAAGCTTAGAAGCACTAAAATTTTTTTTTTTTAAAATTTTCTGATTTTTTTGGATTTTTCGAAATATATATGTACAATGCAAGACATAATGAAACATGTGACAATATTAAACTATCCTAGATGCTAATCATGCAAGTGATTATGAAAACCCCACCCTTTACTTAGAAACACATTGTCCCCAATGTGCAAACTAAATAAAGAAGTGAAAGAGAGTCCTCAGAATGTATAGGTGATGCTTTGGTATTTCGGTTCACAACAAATGATGATGGTGGATGATCGATCACGGATGGTAGAGAGCTCTTGATGTTCATTATGGTGTCGGAACCCGCGCTTGGCACCGCAAGCTGTCCAAGTTCCACGTCCGCTCCACCCATGCTTGATTGGAGATCATCACTTTCCTTGACAGAAAGAAAAATCGGACCAACTACCGAGGAAAATCGGCCTATTTTGTGCAAGATCAGTCCGATTTTCCTGGGTGCTTTCTTCCTCGTCCATGTGCTTGGATCTTGCACCTTCAATAGTTCCATGAGGTTTTTACATGACCTCCAACATCTCATCACACATGACAATCAACAAAATCTAGCACCCAAAAACATAAAAGAAAAACAAAGCACACCAAGGGGAAGATCAAACAAAAACAAGAAAAACGAAAGTGAAAAATATGTATCAATGGGTTGCCTCCCATTAAGCGCTTCTTTAAGGTCATTAGCTTGACCAAATTCGGGAGCGTTTCACTCAAGGTGAAGTGGGGAAATAACTTCCTTCGGGGCTTCCGGGATGTACTTTTTCAAACGGTGCCCATTCACCTTAAAGTTACCACAATGATCTCCTCCTATCTCCACCGCTCCATGAGGAAAGATCTTCTTCACAACATAAGGACCCGTCCATCTTGACTTGAGCTTTCCGGGGAAGAGCCGCAGCCTTGAGTTGAAGAGAAGCACTAAGTCACCCTCACTCAACTCCTTTGGGATGAGGCGCTTGTCATGCCAACGCTTGGTCCTCTCCTTGTAAATCCGGGCATTCTCATAAGCATCCAACCGGATCTCCTTAAGGGTGTTCATATCTAGCAACCTCTTCTCACCGGCCTCTTTGAGGTCAAAATTTAGCCACCGTATTGCCCAATATGCCCTATGCTCCATCTCTACCGGAAGGTGGCAAGACTTGCCATAAACTAGCTTGTAGGGAGTGGTGCCAATTGGTGTCTTGAAAGTGGTTCTATAAGCCCACAAAGGATCATCGAGCTTCATATCCCAATCCTTTCTTGTTCTAGAAACCATCTTCTCAAGTATCCCTTTTATCTCCCGGTTGGAGATCTCCACTTGGCCACTAGTTTGGGGATGGTAAGGTGTTGCCACCTTTTGAGTCACCCCATACTTAGCCAAAAGTGACCCGAAGTTCCTATTAGTGAAGTGCTTTCCTCCATCACTTATGATCACCCTTGGTGTCCCAAACCTAGGAAAGATCACTCGGTTGAAGAACCGCACCACAACCTTGGCATCATTTGTTGGAGAGGCGATTGCTTCCACCCATCTCGACACATAGTCCACCGCCAATAGGATGTAGAGGTTGCCACATGAAGAAGGGAATGGTCCCATGAAGTCCACACCCCACACATCAAATATCTCTACCTCTTGTATGTTGTTCAAGGGCATCTCATTCCTCCTTGAGATGTTGCCCGTCCATTGGCAAGCATCACATGCCACTACAAAATTCTGCACATCCCTAAACAAGTTAGGCCAATAAAAACCGGATTGCAATACCTTTGCACATGTCTTGTGTGAGCTAGCATGGCCTCCACATGGCAAGGAGTGACAATGCCGGATCACACTCTCCACCTCATCCTCCGGTATGCATCTCCTAAAGACTCCATCCGGCCCTCTCTTGAACAAAAGTGGTTCACTCCAATAGTAATGCCTCACATCCATGAAGAATTTCTTTCTTTGGGCATAGGATAAACCGGGTGGAACCTCCTCACACACAAGGTAGTTCACAATATCGGCATACCATGGCTCATTACCCCTTGACACTTGAAACAAGCATTCTTCTACCATTTGCAATTGCTCATCCCGGAATGAGTCATCAATCGGGATGTCGTCTCTCTCAAGTTCCAATGGTGTGAGCCTACTAAGGTGATCCGCCACAGAATTTTCGGATCCTTTCCTGTCCCGGATTTACAAGTCAAACTCTTGAAGAAGAAGGATCCACCGAATGAGGCGATGCTTGGCATCTTTCTTAGTGAGGAGGTAACGGATCGCAGCATGATCCGTATACACAATGACCTTCGCTCCAACAACATATGACCGGAATTTCTCAAAAGCATACACCACCGCTAGCAACTCCTTCTCGGTTGTGGCGTAGTTAAGTTGGGCATCATCTAGCGTCTTGCTAGCATAATAGATGGCATGTGTACGCCCATCTTTCTTTTGTCCTAAAACAGCCCCATCAGCCACATCACTTGCATCACACATCACTTCAAATGGTAAGCTCCAATCCGGAGGTTGCATGATGGGGGCGGTGATCAAAGCATCCTTCAAATTACAAATAGCCTCAAGGCAATCCTTGGAGAAAACAAACTCAACATATTTCATTAGTAGGTTAGTAAGAGGCTTAGAAATCTTAGAGAAATCTTTGATGAATCTCCGGTAAAAACCGGCATGCCCTAGAAAACTTCTTACCCCTTTCACCGAGGTAGGTGGTGGCAACTTCTCTATCATTTCTATCTTAGCCCTATCAACCTCAATGCCACGGTTGGGCACCAAGTGTCCCAACACAATGCCTTCACTTACCATGAAGTGGCATTTCTCCCAATTCAAGACAAGATTTGTCTCTTCACATCTCTTAAGCACCAAAGATAAGTTAGCTAGCCAATTATCAAATGAAGATCCATAAACAGAGAAATCATCCATAAACACTTCCATGATATTTTCAATATATTCATAAAAGATAGCCATCATGCACCTTTGAAAGGTGGTGGGTGCATTACACAACCCAAATGGCATTCTCCTATATGCAAATGTACCCCAAGGACATGTAAATGTTGTTTTCTCTTGGTCATCCGGGTGAATAGGAATTTGGAAAAACCTACTATAACCATCTAAGTAACAAAAGTGTGAATGTTGAGCTAATCTTTCTAGCATTTGGTCAATGAAAGGAAGAGGGAAGTGATCTTTCCTAGAGGCCACATTTAGTTTTCTATAGTCTATACACATCCTCCATCCCGTAACCGTTCTAGTAGGGATTAGTTCATTATTCTCATTTGTCACTACGGTCATACCACCCTTCTTAGGAACCACATGAACGGGACTAACCCATTTACTATCCGAAATAGGATAGATGATTCCCGCATCTAGCAACTTAATGATCTCTTTCTTGACTACCTCTTTCGTTATAGGATTCAATCTTCTTTGATGTTCAATAGAGGGTTTATGGTCATCTTCCATCAATATCTTATGCATGCACAAAGAGGGATTAATGGCAACAAGATCATCAATGGTGTATCCTATTGCCTTTCTATGCAATTTTAATTCAGTCAACAATCTATTAAGCTCATCATCATTCAAAGATGCATTCACAATCACCGGATAAGTAGAATTTGAACCAAGGAAAGCATACTTTAAATGAGAGGGAAGAGGTTTTAGATCAAGTTTAGGAGGACCTTTTTCGGTTGGAGATGATCCATACAATGTAGGTTGAGATGATTCCAAAGCCATGGAAGCCTCACCTAAGTCCCTTGATGATTGCTCACAAACACTTGGATGTTGCTCAAAAGACTCAGGAAAATCGACCCTCTGTGAAGAAAATCGGCCGATCTAGTGGTCGATTTCAGTTTCTGCATTTGCAAAATCGGATGGAAACTCAGGGTTGATGCATCGGCCGATTTTTGCCCCTCTGGTCCGATTTTTCTACAGGTATTCCTCTCTTCCTCTAGTACTTCAAATCCAACACTTGGTAGCTCATCCAATGCATTCAAGGCCTTGATTACTTCATTGCTACTCCCCTCAACTCCTTCCTCCATCAAACTTGAGCTAAGAACCTTCTCAAGTGGATCCTTGAGCAAGATTGAGCTCACAACCTCTCTAGACTCCTCTTCCTCAACAATGTGGAAGACATCTTCACCTAGGGGTGGCCCCTTCACCATTGTGGACAAATTAAACTTGATGTTCTCTTCTCCAATGTTGAAAGAGAGAATCCCATTCTTGCAATCCACCAAACATCCGGAAGTAGCTAGGAAAGGTCTCCCCAAGATGATAGGAACCGGGTAGTCCGCCGGGATGTCCAAAACAACAAAGTCTATGGGCACATAGAACTTCCCTAGTTGCACCGGTATGTCTTCCAAGATTCCAACCGGGTGAGTGATTGAACGTTCCGTCATTTAAAGGGTCATCTTGACCGGCTTTGGCTCTCCTAGCCCAACCTTGTTGCAAGGTGCAAGCGGGATGATGCTTACACTTGCCCCAAGATCACATAGGGCGTCATACTTCACTTCTCCCACTCCAATTGGCACACTAAAGGATCCCGGATCTCTTAGCTTAGGAGGCATCTCCTCCTTCATAGTTTGAATCAACTCCGAGGACCTTTTTGTCATTCTCACTTATCCATACTCCTCCAACTTTCTCTTGTTGGAGAGTATTTCCTTCAAAAACTTGCCATATGCCGGCATACCTAGAATAGCATCCATGAACGGAATGTTAATATGCAATTTAGACATAAGTTCAAGGAATTTACCAAAGTGTTTGTCCAAACGAGCTCTTGCTCGTGATTGTGGGAACGGTAGTGGTGGCTTGTATGGAGGTGGTGCCACATATGATGGCTCATCTTCCTTGCTCTTCCCTCCATCTTCTTGCAATGGCTCTTCTTCTATCACCACTTGCTTCCCCTTCTCATTTCCCTTAGGTAAGGGATCCTTCATGCTTAACCCACTCCTTGTTGTAATAGCCAACACTTGGCCTCTTGGGTTATCTTCGGTTCTTCCGGGAAGCTTTCCCGGATCTCTATGAGCTTCACCCGCCTTTTGGAACACTTGTGCTTCCAAAACCTTTTGAGCTTTAGAAATTGAAGTCACCGTGCTCTCAAGACCACTCAACCTTCCAAGCAATTGCTCAAACATCATTTCGGTTCTATCCTTTGGAGGTTGAGTAAATCCGGGTGGAGGTTCTTGTGAAGCCTTTGATGGTGGAGTTGTGCTTGTGGAAGCGGGAGGGTTCAAGGCTCCATACGGGTTAGAATAGGAAAACCCGAGATGGTTGTGGTTAGGCCGGTAATTGTTGAATTGCCGGTTGTTGTGGAAGTTCCTTGGGCCTTGATAGTTGTTGTAGTTTCCCCTTCCCATGTAGCTCACATCTTCCTCCTTGAAAGACAAGTTTGCTTGCACTTGCACTTGAGGGCTTGCTTGACTCTTCAAAGTTGTAGCACACAACTCCCTCAAAGACTTCAACTCATTGTTGATTGCATCAAGCTTGAAGTTACTCATGGTGACTTCACTCACCTCATATGCTCCCGCTTTCCTCCCATCACTCTTCCTATGGGAGTAGTTCTCAATCACCAAAGCTTGTTTCTCTACAAACTCCCAAGCTTCATCCACATTCTTTTCCATGAAAGTCCCATCGGAAAGAGATTGAAGCTTGAATTGGCTATCTTCATCAAGTCCCTTGAAGTAGATCTCCAATAGCTCAATTTTCGGTATACCATGGTGTGAACAATCAAGGAGGAGGTCTTTGAACCTCTCCCAAGACTTGAATAAGCTTTCTCTATCCTTCATTACAAAGGCATTGATCTTTCCTCTTAGCTCGGTAGTCTTGGAAGGTGGGAAGAACTTAGTCAAAAACTCGGTTGTCATCTCCTCCCAAGTACTCACTCACCCTTGTGGAATAGATTGATACCAAGCCAAGACTTTATCCTTAAGTGAGAAGGAGAAAGCCCTAAGCTTATGGTTGTTTCTCTCCAATCTAGGCAATCTAAGAGTCTCCATCAAGATCTCATAGTTCATCAAGTGTTGATGGAGAGACTCTCCTTCCATCCCTCCAAATTGATTATGCCGGATCATTTGTAGAACTTGAGAGAGGAGCTCGTAATTATGGGCTGCGGGATCTCCTAAGTTCACACCCAGACGGTGTGCTCTTTGTGCCGGATCCATACGTTGCCCTAACGTTTCTGGCTCTTCAATAGCAATGGGCACAACCCGAATATTAACCGCCGGCTGCGGTTGTGGTGGAGGTGGAGGTTGTTGACGATTAAGCTCTCTTTGCACAAGAGCTTGCCTATCTCTTAAATCTCCCTCCTAGTTGCTTCTTGCCTCTCATTGGCAAGTCTCCTTTCATTCTCCAAGAGCTCATCTCTTAGTCTAATTTGCTCTAAAGCCTCATCCAACTCAGCTTGGAGATCTCTTCCGGCCATCTTTTTCCCCTTTCAAATGCTCTTGGATCTAGATCTAAGGGTTTTCTCCGGTTCGGGATCGAATGGAGCTAAATCCTTGCCACGAGATCTTCGCATACACCTAAAGAGTGAGAGATATCTTGAAAAGCAAAGACACAAACCAAACAAGATCAAAAGCAACAAGAAAGATCTACACTATAAACAATCACAATCAATGACTCAATCTAGACCTAATCCCCGGCAACGGCGCCAAAAACATGTTACGCTAAGATTGTGTAGCACAAAAGTCTTACAATTTATAAACTCGATATAATCTCCTAACTCCTAGCGAACCCATAGTGTATGGGTCGTTTTGTAGCAAGGATAGTATTCTAGGGTCGAACACGAAGACTAAGGTGAAATCGAATCAATAAGTGACCATGGATAGTGTGAATCTAGTCTGAGAAAAGAGAAAGGAACAAAAAAATGAAAATCATGATATTTTTGGTTGGGTTTTTGTGGTGATCAAACAAAGACCAGAAATCAAGCAAGATAATAAAACAAACTAACAACTCAAGCTAGCAAAACAACAAGTAACACAAACACAAGATGTATGGTCAAAGAGAGAAAAATGGATTCTAGAGGTCAAGATTCCCGGTTATGGCATTGGACTCAAGCTTCTAAAGATTCTAAGAATAAAGCTGCAGTGTTGGGAAAGGGTGTTTCACTAATGGAAGCAATTACCGGGTAAGTCCCTCGCTTCACTAATCCCGCATCAAACTCCTATTACCGGGTAGGTCTCAAGGGGTTAAAGTAGGGAATTCTACACAATCCGGACTCTACTTAAGGGGCAACCCTCTCCTTACCGGGTAAGTCTCGAAAAAGGGGAGTCTCAAGCAATAATCCTAGCACACTCAATCCAATAGCGGCTTATGAGGCTCACTACTACCTAGAGTTCATCATCTTAGGTATCTAAGGTCGGAAATCACCGGATAGGTCTCTTCCCTCACTTAGGTTGCTAGCATTAGGTGATCCTAAGCTAAATTATGCTTAATAAACACTAGGATTCCAACAACCTAACATCCTAACCTACAGATTCATCAATTAAAGAGCAACAGAGAGAAAAATCGGGTGGATCATAGCTAAATCGGACGATCTGCCTGAAGAACAGGCCGATTTTCTTCCTGGGTTAGGTTTCGTGCATACAAATCATCCTAAACTAACATATAAGTCCATTCTATCATCACCCAAGCCATAACCATCAATCCATCACTCCAGAATCACAATAAACTAGCCAATAGTATGCATTTCAAGATCCAAAATCATCACAAGCATACATGGTTTTCATAGATGGATGATGAAAGATAAGCAAGTAAAAACAATGAATCTCAGCTGAATCTAAGTTTTAGCAAGACTTAAAACCCTTCAAAAGAAGTTCCAAAACGTTTCTAACAATCCTTCCAATAGTTCTTCGATCAATGACTCCAAAAATCACTCAAAATCACTCAAACACTCACTATCACTCTAAGTTTGGTGTTCTTCTTCCTCCAAATTGAGAGAGTTTTTCTTCTTCTCCAAGTCTATCCTCCAATTGCAATGAGGTGTGTGTGAGAATGTGGGAGAGGGAGCTGCTCAGCAACAGCTTGCAGGACCACTTATATTCTCCGCCAAGAGCAAGGCCGGACAAAGAGATCGTGGGACACGTGGCTTAAGCTGTCAAAGGCTAGAAAATTGACCCAGTCAAATAAATTGGCCGATTTTCCTGAGTGTTGGTCCGATTTTCTTCAACAGAGACTTGTTATGATCATCTAGCAATGAGTTGCTCCATTGCTTGCACCAATAAGGGTCTTTGTGTCCTTCATTGCTCCAATTATGTTCCTTCAAAGCCTTGGATGTGTACCACCATGAGGGTTGACCCTCGAATGTATCGATTAACGCCCAAAAGATCCCCGAAATACCTACAAAACCGACAAAAGCTCGTGTAGACGTCTTTTCTAAAAATATGCACGAAATGAGTGTAAACGTCGTGAACTAATGCCAAACCGTGCATGAATAACGGGAAAAACTATCTAAATAAATGCCTATACTAACGTCATAAATCACGCTATCAAAATACCCCATACTTAAGATTTGCTCGTCCCCGAGCAAGATCCAACTATAGACTAAGAGATGACATGATTTATGCATGCAGAAAAACAACAAAATCTTTTTGGAATCGTGCTTCTAACATTGGATCACCTTCATAGTCATGTTTCATAACAATGGACAAGCAATGATGCATCAAATGAATGAAGGCATGGAAAGACAATTATACTTAACTAGAAAGCATGCATGAGAGGTGAAAATGAAGAAGTCAAGATGATCATGAGTATATCTAATCTAGATCACTAAGTCTTACACACATGCAATTAGGTCACAAGGACTTAGGAAAGAAGAGGCTAAGAAACGTTGTGATTAGGTGGGAATTTCTAGGTCATGTGATGCTAATCCGGGAAAGGAACTAACTCCACAATTTCGTTTTGGCTCAACTTCCCAAGAAGTGTGTAATTTTCTCCATCTTTTATTTGGAACTTATTTTGGAGACAATGACATTGGTGTACAAAAGCCGAAACCTTGGTGATTAGCCGTCCTTGGGTTTTTTTTATTTTTCGAGGTGCATCCACACCGGGCACACATACCAAAGCTCGTTAGGACTATCGGTTTATTTGACTTTGGCAAGGCACAAACACCCGATTATGTGAATGGTGCCGAGTTACTCGTCATTTAAACCAACATCCCTAAACCTATATTTTTGTCTACACTTTCACAACAAATTCAGCACTTCATTCACAACATTCTTTCATCAACAACTTCACCCCACACTTGCTTTTCACACACATCAACACACTAGCATGCTCCTATTTCCGGACGGGTCAAAAGAGGTAAAATTTTTCATCAATTGAGGTGCTCAAACAACATGATCAAGATGAGAAGTAGAGAAAGATGAATTGCCTTAATCACTCCTAAATGATGTGCAAGAACTAGCATGTAATTTCGACTTTCAATCCTCAATCCAATCAAGACAAGCATCATAATCACAAATCATTCATGGGGTTCAAGATAAGTACTTCAAGTCCACATATGCATACATCAATTCAACACATAAGGCTATCCATAGCCAATTCACAAAACAATCTCATCATAAGGGTCATTCCCAAGCTTAGAAGCACTAAAATTTTTTTTTTTTTTAAATTTTCTGATTTTTTTGGATTTTTCGAAATATATATGTACAATGCAAGACATAATGAAACATGTGACAATATTAAACTATCCTAGATGCTAATCATGCAAGTGATTATGAAAACCCCACCCCATACTTAGAAACACATTGTCCCCAATGTGCAAACTAAATAAAGAAGTGAAAGAGAGTCCTCACAATGTAAAATTGGTGATGCTTTGGTATTTCGGTTCACAACGAATGATGATGGTGGATGATCGATCAAGGATGGTAGAGAGCTCTTGATGTTCATTATGGTGTCAGAACCCGCGCTTGGCACCGCAAGCTGTCCAAGTTCCACGTCCGCTCCACCCATGCTTGATTGGAGATCATCACTTTCCTTGACAGAAGGAAAAATCGGACCAACTACCGAGGAAAATCGGCCTATTTTGTTCAAGATCAGTCCTATTTTCCTGGGTGCTTTCTTCCTCATCCATGTGCTTGGATCTTGCACCTTCAATAGTTCCATGAGGTTTTCACATGACCTCCAACATCTCATCACACATGACAATCAACAAGATCTAGCACCCAAAAACACAAAAGAAAAACAAAGCACACCAAGCGCAAGATCAGACAAAAACAAGAAAAACGAAAGGGAAAAATATGTACCAATGGGTTGCCTCACATTAAGCGCTTCTTTAAGGTCATTAGCTTGACCAAATTCGGGAGCGTTTCACTCAAGGTGAAGTGGGGCAATAACTTCCATCGGGGCTTCCAGGATGTACTTCTTCAAACGGTGCCCATTCACCTTAAAGTTACCACAATAATCTCCTCCTATCTCCACCGCTCCATGAGGAAAGATCTTCTTCACAACATAAGGACCCGTCCATCTTGACTTGAGCTTTCCGGGGAAGAGCCGCAGCCTTGAGTTGAAGAGAAGCACTAAGTCACCCTCACTCAACTCCTTTGGGATGAGGCGCTTGTCATGCCAACGCTTGGTCCTCTCCTTGTAAATCCGGGCATTCTCATAAGCATCCAACCGGATCTCCTCAAGGGCGTTCATGTCTAGCAACCTCTTCTCACCGGCCTCTTTGAGGTCAAAATTTAGCCACCTTATTGCCCAATATGCCCTATGCTCCATCTCTACCGGAAGGTGGCAAGACTTGCCATAAACTAGCTTGTAGGGAGTGGTGCCAATTGGTGTCTTGAAAGCGGTTCTATAAGCCCACAAAGCATCATCGAGCTTCATAGCCCAATCTTTTCTTGTTCTACAAACCGTCTTCTCAAGTATCCCTTTTATCTCCCGGTTGGAGATCTCCACTTGGCCACTAGTTTGGGGATGGTAAGGTGTTGCCACCTTGTGAGTCACCCCATACTTAGCGAAAAGTGACCCAAAGTTCCTATTAGTGAAGTGCTTTCCTCCATCACTTATGATCACCCTTGGTGTCCCAAACCTAGGAAAGATCACTCGGTTGAAGAACCGCACCACCACCTTGGCATCATTTGTGGGAGAGGCGATTGCCTCCACCCATTTCGACAAATAGTCCACCGCCAATAGGATGTAGAGGTTGCCACATGAAGAAGGGAATGGTCCCATGAAGTCCACACCCCACACATCAAATATCTCTACCTCTTGTATGTTGTTCAAGGGCATCTCATTCCTCCTTGAGATGTTGCCCGTCCATTGGCAAGCATCACATGCCACTACAAAATTCTGCACATCCCTAAACAAGTTAGGCCAATAAAAACCGGATTGCAATACCTTTGCACACGTCTTGTGTGAGCTAGCATGGCCTCCACATGGCAAGGAGTGACAATGCCGGATCACACTCTCCATCTCATCCTCCGGTATGCATCTCCTAAAGACTCCATCCGGCCCTCTCTTGAACAAAAGCGGTTCACTCCAATAGTAATGCCTCACATCCTTGAAGAATTTCTTGCTTTGGGCATAGGATAAACCGGGTGGCACCTCCTCACACACAAGGTAGTTCACAATATCGGCATACCATGGCTCATTACCCCTTGACACTTGAAACAAGCATTCTTCTACCATTTGCAATTGCTCATCCCGGAATGAGTCATCAATCGGGATGTCGTCTCTCTCAAGTTCCAATGGTGTGAGCCTACTAAGGTGATCCGCCACAGAATTTTTGGATCCTTTCTTGTCCCGGATTTACAAGTCAAACTCTTGAAGAAGAAGGATCCACCGAATGAGGCGAGGTTGGCATCTTTCTTTGTGAGGAGGTAACGGATCGCAGCATGATCCGTGTACACAATGACCTTCGCTCCAACAAGATATGACCGGAACTTCTCAAAAGCATACACCACCGCTGGAAACTCCTTCTCGGTTGTGGCATAGTTAAGTTGGGCATCATCTAGCGTCTTGCTAGCATAATAGATGGCATGTGTATGCCCATCTTTCTTTTGTCCTAAAACAGCCCCAACCGCCACATCACTTGCATCACACATCACTTCAATTGGTAAGATCCAATCCGGAGGTTGCATGATGGGAGCGGTGATCAAAGCATCCTTCAACCTACAAAAAGCCTCAAGGCAATCCTTGGAGAAAACAAACTCAACATCTTTCATTAGTAGGTTAGTAAGAGGCTTAGAAATCTTAGAGAAATCTTTGATGAATCTCCGGTAAAAACCGGCATTCCCTAGAAAACTTCTTACCCCTTTCACCGAGGTAGGTTGTGGCAACTTCTCTATCGTTTCTATCTTAGCCCTATCAACCTCAATGCCACGGTTGGACACCAAGTGTCCCAACACAATGCCTTCACTTACCATGAAGTGGCATTTCTCCCAATTCAAGACAAGATTTGTCTCTTCACATCTCTTAAGCACCAAAGATAAGTTAGCTAGCCAATCATCAAATGAAGATCCATAAACAGAGAAATCATCCATAAACACTTCCATGATGTTTTCAATATATTCATAAAAGATAGCCATCATACACCTTTGAAAGGTGGCGGGTGCATTACACAACCCAAATGGCATTCTCCTATATGCAAATGTACCCCAAGCACATGTAAATGTTGTTTTCTCTTGGTCATCCGGGTGAATAGGAATTTGGAAAAACCCACTATAACCATCTACGTAACAAAAGTGTGAATGTTGAGCTAATCTTTCTAGCATTTGGTCAATCAAAGGAGGAGGGAAGTGATCTTTCCTAGAGGCCACATTTAGTTTCCTATAGTCTATACACATCCTCCATCCCGTAACCGTTCTAGTAGGGATTAGTTCATTATTCTCATTTGTCACTACGGTCATACCACCCTTCTTAGGAACCAAATGAACGGGACTAACCCATTTACTATCCGAAATAGGGTAGATGATTCCCGCATCTAGCAACTTAATGATCTCTTTCTTGACTACCTCTTTCATTATAGGATTCAATCTTCTTTGATGTTCAATAGAGGGTTTATGGTCATCTTCCATCAATATCTTATACATGCACAAAGAGGGATTAATGCCAACAAGGTCATCAATGGTGTATCCTATTGCCTTTCTATGCAATTTTAATTCAGTCAACAATCTATTAAGCTCATCATCATTCAAAGATGCATTCACAATCACCGGATAAGTAGAATTTGAACCAAGGAAAGCATACTTTAAATGAGAGGGAAAAGGTTTTAGATCAAGTTTAGGAGGACCTTTTTCGGTTGGAGATGATCCATACAATGTAGGTTGAGATGATTCCAAAGCCATGGAGATGATCCATACAATGTAGGTCGGTCAATAATTAATAATAAGTACGATTATAAACACATCATTCAAACACCACTATCATTATTCACACTCATATCCAGAAGCTAGCTAAATAACACCAAAGGACTTACCTTACTCAAAACTCGATTTCCGTAATCTCAACTCGGTCCGCAACTGTTGGGACTCAATTGCATGTCATAAGGGCAAGTGGATCAAAATAAATCCCGTATTCTTAGAAGTCTATAACTTCTAAGACATACAATCCCTTCAAGAGAAATTACTAAAAAGCCCTCCTAAGGTAAAATGACCATTTTACCCCTGGTCCCGAAACTCTCATAAAACCTATAATATATGCCCATGCCTTTCTTTGGGACTTAATTTCATAATCTAACTGTTAAGAGTTAGTTTAGGTAGAACTTATAGATTACACATTTTTCTTAACTTTTAAAAAGGTCACTGATGTCCAACTTTAGCCTATAATACGAGACTCAAATTAATTATAAAAATTCTAAGAAAATTACCCAAGTCATCTATGATATCCATACAAATCATAATGTCAAAGATCTCCCAAAAATAGTCAGTCAAGAATCCTACTTAAATTCCTAAAGTTGGGTTCAACATCCATAAGTCCCATACTTGGCCAAAATTTTTGTAATTTCCTAAATGCATCATCAGTCTAGTTTGGACCTTTATAAATCTAAATCTAACCGTTGGATGAACCTCAAGTTTTAATACATCACCTTATGCATGGCACTTTATAACATACTAAATATTGAACGGTGGATTATACTTGTAAGGTATCTAAACTTAAGGTCCAACATGACTGCACAATACAAAATGTTTTCCGCACTTAGAGAATTTCAGCAACATCTAGAAAAACTGCTTACAACCTCAACTTTGAAAAATCATAACTCCTAAACCTCTGGATGGAATCCTCTCAAATTTTGATATATTATACTACGTAATCCTAACTATGACAGATACCAAATTCAAGTCCAACAAAGATCAAAAGACTTGTCAAAACTATCTCACAAAACTGCCTCACATGTAGTTTTTCTCAACACTCACGACACATATAAAAACTGAGTTTGGAGCGAACTTTGGGACACCATAACTCTCAAACTGTAACTCCGATTCTTCTGAAATTTTAGTATAATATACTATGCAATACCGTATAAGACATATCTAAAAATCAACAAAAAAGGAAGAGTCTAGTTTACCCAAAATCAAACCCAAATTTAGCTGTTCATGACCTCCAAAAACTCAAGAAATATAACAAGTCATCTTCCATTACTGTTATGGTTGGTTTAAGCTAGAAATGAGGGTTCTTATCAACACTGATATAGAGAAGTTAAAGCCAAGAGAAGGACCAAGAAAGGACGGTTATGGATCTTAGTCGATTTCATGTCCCGATCGAAGGGAAAAGAGAGCCGCATCAGTTGCTGTCATTTGAATCCTAGACTGCGGTAGGGAGGAGGCTCGACAGTTGCTCAGGAGGCGCCCCTGCGGCCTACTCCAGGCTTACCAATGGCCAAGGGAACCGCCGTACCCACTGGACATGCGCGCCGCCCCCTGTAGGCGGTTGTTGTTGCGAGCCCAAGCGTGCAGGAAGTGAGCCAAGATCCAATCCATTGTAGACGGTTGTTTTTGCGAGCCCAGACGTGCAGAAGAGATCCACCGGCTGCTTACTATAAGGTCGACGAAGTGGTTCCTTCCTCTGTTGCTTATTCCGCTTCCACTACTTGCGAGGAAGGAGGCGAAGACAATGGTCTTCTACTTGAAGCACACAAGGCTGGGCAGGCGGCGTTAGGTCTAATGGTGCGTAACTATGGCCAGGAGAGGAAGAAAGCCAAGCTGCAGATCTTTGAAATCAGGCGAGTGAGTAGAAGGGAGGGAAAGATCACGTCTACGGCCTGCGATAGGGAAGAGAGGTGGTGATGAATGTCGACAGAAGAGTGGAGGGATGCACGCAACCACACCTTTTGAGTTGTACGTACGTGGACATGAAGGAGGAGATGTGTGTTGTTGTACGTGAGAAGCAAGAAGGAACGGTTGGGCTGCTTCCCTGCTGGGCATGAAAAAACTAGGGTTCCACCAAGGAGGTTGGCGGATAGGATGAGGAGAGAAAGAATGAGAGGTGGGCTTAGGTGCTCTTGTCAAGACATTGTTATGTGCTTGTCATGACCTTGTCATGGGCTTGCCAAATGGATCATTTAATACTACCTACTCTTGCAAGAGTAAGACGAAGATGATGGATATATTTATGTGTGTAGAAATTCACATAAAATAATAAAACGTTCTATCTTATGATGTTAAATCATGTATGGAGATTTAAACTTGTCGGAAATCCGGTTCGACTCAAAACTAAACGGAAATTAAAATTTTCGGATATTACATCCCTGAGGCAAAGGAAATCCTGGAAGACAATTATATTGACCGGGTGAGGAAGCGTCAAGGTAAATTTATGTTAAAGAATGAAGAATCGAAGAACCTTGTTAAGATCATTGACGTTGGATACCACTTTATGATAACCTTTGAGAGATTCCTATTTTCAACAATCTTACCTTTCGATTTAGACACTTTTGTATACTACAAATTGTAGATCTTCAAAAAGGTTTGAAAGTAGTACTTATAGGTCACTTGGTTTCAACTAGAGCAATGGGAAAGTCAGTTTACTAAATTGGTAAAAAGTATTAAAAGACAAATACGTCATAAGTACAAACACATATATAGTTTATGTGTTATTATTATACGGCCCGCAAACCGTATATTATTTACTCAAAGACCGTATTTTGGCCTTGAAAACCATATTTTCTCGTATCCTATCTTATGTTTATGGGTTGAGATTCTTGAGTCCATCCAAGAGTTTGATCCAAACATTATATATAGACCTTTCTAGGTCAGTTGAGAAGTACCCCTTTGTTGAGCTGTCGATTAGGGTTTCTAGAGTTCCAAGTCCGCACCACAACACATTTCTGTTAGGTTTCCATTTCCTTTGTATTGTAAGTACTTTTCAAGTTTGATTTTTATGAAAGACTTCTTTTCTTTGCTTATGTGTTGCTGCTTTCTCTTGATCTACGGATCGAATGATCCCTATAATGGTTTGATTTATTATTGCATATAGTTTGTGAATTGGGATTGCGATATTGCGTCTTTTCAAAGTGCTTCATTCCCAACTTTTATTTACATTAGAATGAAGCGAAATTTATAATTGGTTTAGATAAAGCAACTGAAGAGACACAAGCAAGCAGTGTTTTATTGGATCTATTAAAAAGAACTTGGTTTTGATAGTAACATTTTATCATTGCCTCAAGGATTTCTATCTATCGTAAAAAGTTACAGCCTTTTTACCTTTTTCTAACTGAAGAGAAAAAAGAGAAGGTCGTTCTTGGTGTTTTTTTATCCTTGCGGGTGACGTTGTCCTTGTAATTTTATATCCAAATATACTACATTTTATCATGTATCCTCGTAATTTTATACCCAAATATACTACATTTTATCATGTATCCTTGCGGGTGAGGTTGTTGTTATCATTTGGTAAAACTTCTACGATCTATACATCAACATGCTAACGATGACATTCGCAAGCAATCCATGAGGACCGTGATGCAAAAACTTTATATTTATCAAGGTCGTTAACACAAGTAGGAAGGGTTGTGCGCTTACCGGTGTGAAGTATGTGTAATCCGGATTCATCAGGGTCATTAGGCAAGGTACAATCCCTTCATGGATTAACATCCCCACCAGCCAGATGGTCTTGTTGTATATGTTGATATAGAGGTAACAACTCATCTCCGGTGGGATTCCATTGACAAACAAAAGAGTTTAAACTACTCTTAGGAGGAAACGGCTCTGGTGGAATCGTTCTTGGGCAAGAGACAAGAAGATAACAAAAAGTGGAACATCCGGACAAAGGATGGTAGATCCTTGAAACCTTGTCGTTTGGCGGGTCCCAAACTTTTTGTTGACTTGCTATGAACGTCTAGAAGGCGAGAGGGTCATAGATGTTACTTGGGAGTGTCAGGCTCCCCCAAGACAAAAACAAAAATGAGCACCAAAATCATGCAAAACTGTCTTATGAGACTCTCGTAGAAGCCGATATGTAACCCGATCTACGGTGTCGATATAGTAGGAGGAGATAAACTCCCTAGTAGGCTCTAGATAGCTAATAAATGAGGTTTTTATGTAGTTGAGGAAGTCCCCATTGATTTCTAGCCACTCAATATCCTCTCTAGCGTTGATCTCGTCGATCATGTTCAAGGTAACGGGCTGCTACAATCTTGAGATCTTGGAAATTGGTACAAACCGGTTGTATGTAGGGTGGATAGTTGATACTTTAGGAGCACCAACAAGAAAACGTCAGGGAAGTATGATCTTCACTGAAAAAATTTAAAAGTGAATACCGTACATATAACATGATGCTAGTAAATTCATAGACGTGAGAAAAAGATGCCTATCCCTCCAAAGAGCCGTTCGGCATACACAAATGTTCAAAGCAAACGAAAGAAAACACTATAAACGTGCATGGTCCATAGACGTTGCAATTACAAACCAGCATAAACCATAAGGAAACTCAAAAAGAGCCTACTCAGCCCATCCGGCCTCTTAGGCAAAAACAGGAACAAGCCGGCAAACATGCCCATCTGGGCCCATTAGTGACAATCTGTGAGGCGCGCTGACCTATACTTGACAATTATGGCCATCTTGGCCCATTAGTGACAACTTTGAGGAGCGCTGGCATACATGCCCAACTAGGCGCATTAGTGACAACCCCAACGCTACGGCTTTGACAACCTTCTGGCATGAACTTGACAGCATATGCTAGTTTTGACAACACTGCGACCCGTCAGCGACAACCCGGAGCGATGGTATTCATGCCCATCTGGGCCCATCCGAAAAGGTCATGACAACATAAACCGGCTTTGACAACTCTGCGGCCCATCAACGACAACATGGAACGATGGCATTCATGCCCATCTGGGCCCATCTGACAAGGCCATGACAACATAAACCAGACCCATATCCGTCTAGTGCCAGCTACAATTAGCTTTTCCCGTGCACGGCCTTTACCTGCCATGACGATCGTCAGCCACCTAACCTACATGCTCACGGAACGCCGAGTGTTGCAAGCGGAACACGTGCACCTTCACCATCCTAATGGTTAACTCATGCGGCAACAAGTTGCCCTCAAAGACGATGTTATTCCGTGCATGCCATATGAAGTAAATAGTTCCCACAAAAAGAAACCTCATGACACTAGCCTTACGTTGCTTCTTCCCTCTAGCTTGCTTCATCCACCTCATAGTAAGCGCCAGAATGCCCAGTCCAGCCGGCATCCTGAAGCTCCATCTAACCTCTGTTCATACATGCTTGGAGTACTTGCACCGGAAGAACAAGTGCTCATGTGACTCATTGTCTCGCTTACAAAGGTGACATACCGGATCAATACCAAGGAAGCTCATCCGGTCATGTGTAGATAGCCTTCCGAACATTGTCATCCATGCAACGAACGAGTGTCTAGGTGTGTGTCTGGCATCCCATATGATCTTGCGCCATAGCACAATCTCTTCTCTTTTCCAGATAAGGTAGTACGCCTTCATGACCTTAAACTTAGCACCATGACATAGCTCCTAGAGGGTGTCATTAAGCGAACGTCCCTCCTCCATCATGCGATCCCTTCCGGCGAAGATAGCCTTGATGAGTGGAGAGTCTCGGTGATGAGGTTGCCAATCACTCGGCTCCGTCACTTGTAGATACCTATGATGTATCCACTTAACCCATAGGCTCTCACTTCCATCATGTATGTGCAATAATGCTTGCACATGAACGCATTGTTCCACGAGTGAAGCTCATACCGTGCATATAACATTTCTAGGAAAGCAATTGTTACAGGAAATTCATTAGAAAAATAAAAATTTTGCTAAAATTTCCTCATTAACTCAATATCGAACAATCTCAATACAAAGAAAATTTGTCAAGTATATGCATTGAATATTAATAATATAGCATGAATGGATAGAAATAACCCAAAAATTGTAAAATATGAATTACAAATATCATCAAGACATTCCTAGGGCTAGAAAATCCAGAAACACAACAAACAATCAAGATAATGTGAAATAACACTCATGAATTGCAAAACATGATCGAAAAATAGTAATCCACTACAAATATTGCAAGAACAACCACCAAAAATCATAACTTTATTAAATTAATCATATAGTGCACAAAAGCTTTGAGGCTAAAAAATTGTCAAAATTGAACAAAATCTGATTAAATAAGCATGAAATCCGTAAATATATGCAGACATATGTTCGATTTTATACCTACATCGCGGAAAATGGACGATAAATGAATGTTGTAGAGGGAGAGGAGTGGCGGACTTGTGAATTTTGGACAAGAAGGTAGATAGTGATGAGAGAGTGATTGATCCGGAGTTTAATATGTTTTGCGGGTGAGACAGAATATGAGAAGACTTTAAGATGGCTTGTGATGCCTTCTTGCATCCCATCTCAGGCCATCATTATACCGTCTCGATGTCGTCTTGAGAAAACGATACTTCCGGCATTTTAAAATTCCGAAAATTAATTGAAATTCAATTCTCAAAATGGCATGTGTGATGCTTGAGGCCGTGTTTGCTCGTCTCTAAACACACTCAACATCATCTTAAAAAAACCTTGCTTACGGCCTTTTAATTCGAAAAGAATTTCCAAATAAGATTTAAATGCTCATATGTCATCGAGACGGCTTCGTATGTCATCTAGCAAACCATCTCTAGCCTATCTCCAATGTCGTATCCCATGCCGTCGTGGTGGTGTTTTCTTTTTTGCTAGGATTTTTTAGTGTTCTTCTTTATTGATGATTATTGGAGCAGTGACCTGACACATACAAATGAGGTTTTGTAGAAGTTTGATCTACAAATCTAAAAAGAAAAGGGAGAAGGGAGAAGACGAGGAAAGAGAATGAAAATTCAAACTCATGGGTTGCCTCCCATATTGCGTTCTTGTAAGGTCAATAGCTTAACTGGTGTATGATCATGATGCGGGACCATTGAGATCCTCGTTAGGAGGATCATTTACATGATTGGCAACAATGTAGGACTTTAGACGTTGTCCGTTCGCTATGAAATTTTATCGGTCTTGTTCCACACATTGTGAGCACTAAAAAGATGAGCTTTGTGTAATCGGAAGGGGCTGACCCATTGGGAGATTGATGACGTGATTTATGACAATATTTCAGGCACTTTTTTAGGTCGTTTTTCCTTTCATTCATGCATGGTTTGGCCTATGTTTGGGATGTTTACACTTAATTGAGTCATTTTGTCGGAATAGACTTTTACACGAGCATTTGTGGGTTTTGTAGGTATTTTGGGGAGCTTTCATGAATTATTGATCACATCCGAGGATCAAGCCTCGTGACGGCCCAAATTCAAGGTTCCAATGAAGCAAGCCTGGAGAAAAGAAGAAGAAATTGAACTTAGTTGGTGCGAGGCATGCAACGGCTCTTGTTTATCCATGATCCAGGTTTAATGTGCTTCATCTTGGTCCAACCATCACCCATCTCGGCCGAGGTGCTTTCTGAAGTGACCAAGATCGTTGTCTGGACCACAACGACGCTTGACACAAATCTTCTAGCCCACGACCTTTGGCTCCCATGATGAATGGGAGGTATTGTATTGCAACACACACACTTTTTGCAGGGACTCTTCCATTCTCATGTTCTCTCATTGACTCTCATCCTTGTTGGGCAAGCTCCATTGTGTAGAGGAGGAAGAAAATACTCTCACTGAAGAGACGAAGAAGAACACACAATCATAGACCTTAGAGTGAATTTGAGCGACTTTGTAGTGAGGAAATTTGTAAGAGATTGCTAAGCTCATTTTGAATCAACTCTTGCAGATTGTAAGCTTGTATTGAACTCTTTATTTAGATTTGTTCTTGTTTATATTGCTTCATTTCTCTTCATCTAGCTATGGCATACATGTGTGTTGATATGATGATGAATGAACTTGAGATGATTGTTGTTGGTTAAGTAACATGTGATTCTAGGGAGATGGATGAATGATTATGGCTAGGATGATGATAGATTGAACTTAGATGTACCTTAGGAATGTTTGCTAGCCCCAACCCCTAGCTCAGTCCATGATCTCGGCTTGTTCTTATGATGATATCTATGCATGTTAGTATGTTTGAAAGTTGAAATTTTGCGGTTTGTTGAGCCTAATCTAGCTTAGGGTGACCTATGTTAGTAAAATAAGTGAGGGAAGAGACTTACCCGGTAGTTCCTGCTGTTAGGTATAGAAGATGATGAACATTCGTTCGTAGTGGGCCAAAAAAAGCCGCTATTGGATTGAGTGTGCTAGGACCGTTGCTTAGGACTTGGTTTTCCGAGACTTACCCGGTAAGGAGAAGTTTGACCCCTAGGTTGTGATCCTGTTTGTGTAGAATTCCCAATCTTAAGTTCTAGAGACTTACCCGGTAATAGGACCTCTGTGCGGGATTAGTGGAACATGAGACCTACCCGGTGATTGCTCGCATTAGTGAAACATTCATTCCCAACATACCGCAACTTATCCTAGGTTGATTAGAAGCTCAAGTCCTTGCCATAACCGGAAATCCGAATCTCTAGAATCTTCTTTTAATAGCTTGATATTATCCTCCGTGTTTGTGTTGTTGTTTGTTTGATAACCTTACATCATTGTGATCTTTGCTTGATCAACCCAAAACCAACCAAAAACAATATGTTTTTTATTTCTTTATTCCTTTCTCTATTCTCATCTTAGACTTATACTATCCATGATCATTGCATGATTCAGTTTCAGCTAAGTTTTTGTGTTCGACCTCGGAATACTTTCCTTTCTACCATACGACCCATACACTGTGGGTTCACTAGGAGTTTAGGAGAATATATCGAGTTATAAATTGAAGGGTTTTGCGTTGTAAATCTCTACCGTAACAAGTTTTTGGCGCCGTTGCCGGGGACTAGGACAAGATTGAATCATTGTGTGTGATTGTTTATAGTTAGGGTCTTTCTTTTTCTTGTGATCTTGTTTGGTTTGTGTCTTTGATTTTTTAGGAAATCAATCATTCTTTAGGTGCATGCGACGATCTCGTGGAAATGGTTTAGCTCCATTCGATCCCTAACATGAGAAGACCCTTAAAACGAGATATAAAGGTGTTAAGAAGAAGAAGGAGATGACATAAGTAATCTCTATGGCTGAGTTGAATGAAGCTTTAGATCAAACAAGGCTTAGGGATGAAGCTTTGGAAAATGAGAGGAGACTTACAAATGAGAGGCAAGAAGCTACAAGGAGGGTGATTGAGGAAATTCGACAAGCTCTTGTGCAAAGGGAGCTTAATCTTCGTGTACAACCACCTCCACTGCCGCCTCAACCGGCCGCATATGTTCGGGTTGAGTTGATTACTAGTGAGGAGTCACAAACACTTGGCCAACACATGGATCCGGCTCAAAGAGTTCGTCATCCGGGTTTTAATTTAGGAGATCCCGCAACTCATGACTATGAGCTCTGCTCTCAAGTGCTACAAATGATTAAGCATAACCAATTTGGAGGGATGGAAGGAGAGTCATCGCATCAACACCTTATGAACTATGCGATTTTGATGAAGACTATAAGAAACCCTAGATTAGAGAGCAACAACCATAGGCTTAGGGCTTTCTCCTTCTTACTTAAGGATAAAGCCTTGGTTTGGTACGAATCCATACCACTAGGGTGAGTGTCTACTTGGGAGGAGATGACAACCGAGTTTCTACCAATATTCTTCCTGCCTTCCAAGACAACCGAACTAAGAGGGAAGATAAATGTCTTCACCGTGAAGGATAAAGAAAGCATATTCAAGTCTTCGGAGAGATTCAAGGATCTCATAGATTGTCCACACCACGGAACCCCAAAGATCGAGATATTGGAGATATATTTCAAGGGGCATGATAAGGATAGTCAATTCAAGCTCCAATCGCTTTCTGGAGGAACGTTTATGGAGAAGAATGTGGATGAGGTTTGGGAGTTTGTAGAGAAACAAGCATTGGTGATAGAGAAGTACTCCCATAGGAAGAGTAATGGGAGAAAACCGGGAGCTTATGAAGTTCGTGAAGTCACCATGAGCAACTACAAGCTTAATGCCATCAACAATGAGTTAAAGTCCTTGAGAAAGTTGTGTGCTACAACTTTGAATAAGCAAGTAACTCCTCAAGTACAAGTGCAAGCTCAAGCAAATTTGGCTTCCAAGGAGGAGGATGTGAATTATATGGGAAGGGGCAACTATAATGGGGGGTATCAAGGCCCATGAAATTACAACACCCGGAACGTCAACAACTACCGCCCCAACCATAATCATCCCGGGTTCTCATACTCGAACCCGATGGTGCTTTAAACCCTCCCGCTTCAACAAGCCAAGCACCACCACCGAAGGCTTCAGAAGAGCGTCCACCCAGTTTTGCTCAACCTCCAAAGGATAGGACCGAGATGTTGTTTCAACAACTTCTTGGGAGGTTGAATGGTCTTGAGAGTACCGTGACATCCATTTCCAAAGCTCCAAAGGTGCTAGAAGCACAAGTATTCCAAAAGACATGTGAGACACAAAGAGATCGGGGGAAGCTTCCCGGAAGGACCGAGGACAACCCTATAGGGCAAGTGTTGGCATTTACAACAAGGAGTGGACTGAGCACAAATGATCATATGCCAAATGGTGTTGACAATGGGAAGAAAGTCATGGTAGAAGAAGAAGCAAAGCAATATGAAGGAGGCAAGAGCAAGGAATATGAGCGAATTTATGTGCCACCTCCTCCATACAAGCCACCATTACCATTTCCTCAATCATGAGCAAGAGCTCGATTGGACAAGCATTTCGGTAAATTCTTTGAACTCATGTCTAAATTACATATTAACATTTCGTTCATGGATGCAATTCTAGGTATGCCGGCCTATGGAAATTTTTGAAGGAGATACTCTTCCGAGTTGATACAAATCAATATGGAGGAGATGTCCCCCAAGCTGCGAGATTTGGGTTTATTTTTTGTGCCGATAGGAGTGAGAGAAATACAATATGAAGGCTTATGTGACCTTGGTGCTACTGTAAGAATAATCCCGCTACAATTATGCAACAAAGTTGGGTTACGAGAGCCAAAGCCGGTCAAGATTGTAACACCACAAATCCGTGGAACTTGGGGTGCTACTGGGCTAGGATCTCACAATGGATCTGATGACATGAATTATGTACCATCATATTCATGCATATTATAGAAGATTATCTCAGTTTACCTTGCCTTTAGAGAGATTTTGTATGCTTTTTATGTTCTATTCAATCAATTGTCGGAAATAGAGGTCTACACGAGATTTTGATGAATTATAGGTAAATGGAGCGGAATTAGAAGCAAGAATGGAGCAAGAAGCATCTAAGGATGTTAAGGAAGCTAAAGGAGTCTTAGAAGGATCACAAAGAGCTAAGGAATTGCAAAGGAGAAGCATAGAAGACGAACCAAAGGAAGAGCACTTTCTGTTGAAGAAAATCGTGCCAATATATATATAAATCGGACGATTTTCATACCTTGAAATCGAACGGTTTTGCACCTAAATCGACTGGGTCGATTTTCTTCACGATTCGGCCAAATGGATAGACGACACAAAGCCCAATTATTTTGGGCTAGAGGAGAGTTTTGCCAAACGGCCCATCTGCAAGAAAGTATAGAGGAGAACCCTAGGAACGAAAACGAGGAGGCCGCACTGGAAAATCTTTACACGTTTTGGAGAAATCAACGATTCTTGGAGAGAGATTGAAGAGCTTTTTCCGGAAAGTTATTCTTGATCTTTGATTGTGAGATTTCTTTATCCATTGCATTGTTTGTGGTTTGTGAACACGAAATTGAGTTGTTTGAGAGATACATTGAGCAGATTTGACAATTGTTTACAGATTTGAAAGTTATTGATTTTTTCATTCAAGATTTGGTTTCTTTGCGATATCTTTCTCGATAATTAATTTGATTCGATTTTGAAAATGGTTGGCTAAAAACCCTGTGATTCTGGGGAGGATAGTTGATGATTAAGGCTTAGATGATGATAGACTGAACTCATTCAAACATTAGGACCCTGAGAGTTTAGATTTTAGTTTGGCGATAAACAGGAAAATCGGACTGTTCTTGAGGAAAATCGGCCGATTTTGTTATGAACAGGGCGATTTATTCTTCTGACGAACTTTAATTGAATCAATCTTTAACCAAAACTAATCCTTGCCTAAATCCTAATCTTGATTAACCTTTTTACCCTCTAATTGAATGTATGAAGACACTTCAAACCTGATTCTACGTTTATTAGATTAAGATTTCAAGATTTGGGTAATAAAGAGACTCAACATCCTTTATTGAGGTTTTAATTGTGCTTGCTATTCTTTACTTTGGAGAGTCATATTCTGGAGTTTTAGATAGTTAGTTTGAACATAATTCTTGTCTTTAGATCTTTCTATATTGCAGCCTCAACAACCCTTATAGAGAGAATCTTTAGATTAGTCGTATAGGTTTCGGAACTTCACCGTACGAATCCTACCTTTGAGCAATTAATCTTGTCAATATAAACTCTGTCCTATATCTATAGAAGTGTCTTGAATCGAAAGCCGAAATCGGATACTTGAATCCTTGGAATCATTTCACTCTTATTTGATCACAAAAGCTTTTTGCACTTTTTGCTAGATAATTGAAACCGAAATTATTCTCACCAAATCCCTGAGTTCGACTCTGGAATTCTTACCTTTCTACAGCCGATCCGTACACTGCGGGTTCGCTTTGCTTTTGAGTTCTAGATATAAATATTAAGACTTTGACGCACACCCTTTTGAGCGAACAAGTTTTTGGCGCCGTTGCCGGGGATTTGGTCTACATCGAACCCGGTTTTCGGTTGTCTAGCTTGAGAGCTCTTGCTCTTGTGATTTGATTTGTCTACTTGAGTGATCTTTGCAGGTTCTTTAGGTATATGCGAAAGACTAGATCCACTAAAGATCTAATTCCTTTGGACCCCGAATTAGAAAGAATTTTGAGGAGAAAGTTGAAGGAGAAGAAAATGGCTGAAAACGATGAGAGAAACTACAAGGCTGAACTGAACGAAGCTCAACGCCAACTCCAGTTGAGTGAGAAAGCCCGAAAAGAAGCTGAAATAAGTAATCAATGTCAGATTGATGAACTAAGAGCTATGATGTTTGACATGAAGTTGGAGTTGAACGACTCCAAGAAGAAGAAGAAAGTCAAGACACCAACTAAATCCATTCGAAATGACTCATCCGATGATGAAGAGATTGATCCGGACATGCCGGAACTTGAGGAGATTGATCCATCACTTCGTCCTACCCGAAACACCCCAACACCAAAGGTCGTCCCTCGCATTACAACTAGGAACGTTAGAGCTGTTAATAACGAAGATAGACCCCGAACTTTGGGGCAACGGATGGATCCAATTCAGCAACCACGCTGTCTAGGTGTGGATTTCGGAGTTGAAGACATCCAAGAGTTTAGCTTTTCACCACAAGTCATCACCATGGTTTGCCAAAGCCAATATGGCGGAGCAAGTACTGAATCTCCGCATCAACACTTGCAGAATTTTGAGATTCTCATGGAGACTATGAAGCCAAAGAAGGCTACTACAAGCAACTACAAGATCAAACCGTTCTTCTTTTCTTTGAAGGACAAGGCTCTAGCTTGGTACCAAACACTTCCAGCTGCGAAGTTAGCTACATGGGAGGAATTGTCTTCGGAATTCCTCACCAAGTTCTTTCCGCCATCCAAAACGGCGGAATTGAGAGGTAAAATAAATGCTTTTTCTATGAAACCTAATGAAAGCTTGTTTCAATCTTGGGAAAGGTTTCAAGATCTCTTGTTGCATTGCCCACACCATGGCATTTCCAAGGTGGAATTATTGGAGATCTACTACAAAGGGTTGGATGTGGAGACACAATTCAACCTCCAATCTCTCTCTTGTGGCACATTCATGGATATGAGAGAGGATGATGCTTGGGACTTCATTGAGAAGCAAGCCCAAGTGATTGAAAAATATTCCCACCGGAAGGTGGAATCAAATAGCCGGAATCAAGGCGATACGGGAGCCAAGTTGAATCAAGCGGCTCAAACACAAATATTCTCCCTCAAGGATGACATCAAAGAATTGAGGGAAGTGCTCAAAACGAGTCTTCAAAAGACTAAGGAGCAAGAAGCCAACTACATGGGGCGGGACAACAATCAAAGGAATGATAACCGGAATTCCAATTGGAGCAACAACAACAATAACAACCGAAACTCCAATTAGAATAACAACAACAATAGGAACTCAAATAACAACAATTGGAGGTCAAATCAACAAAGTCCAGGTAATCCTTACTCTTACGCTGAAAAGGCTCTGACACCTCCATCTTCTTCTACTCCTTCAACAAGCCAGGGACAATCAAGCGGATCAAGCAAACCCGATCCCATGCTAGAAACGATCCTAGGCAAGCTACAAGGATTGGAGAATTACGTAACTTCGGTTGACAAAGCTCACAAAGCTTTAGAAAACCAAGTATTCAACAAGGCCGGAGAAGTTCCAAGAGATCAAGGGAAGCTTCCTGGAAAGACAGAAGATAACCCAAAGGGAAGGGTTATGGCAATAACTACTAGGAGCGGCAAGACAACTAGCGATCCTCAACCCAAAGTAGTTGATACCACCACAAAAGAAGGAGAGGCAAAAGAGAAGGAAGAAGTCTATGTTCCTCCTCCCGCTTACAAACCACCTCTACCTTTTCCTCAATCTAGAGCGCGTGCACGCCTAGATAAACATTTCGGTAAGTTTGTTGAACTTCTGAGTAAGCTCCATATTAACATACCTTTTATGGATGCGATTTTAGGTATGCCAGCTTACGGGAAATTCCTCAAGGAGATCCTCTCTAACAAGAGGAAGTTGGAAGACATAGGAGAAGTCAAGATGAGTATGGAGTCATCCGAACTCATCAAGACTATGACGGAGAATATGCCACCCAAACTCCGTGATCCAGGATCCTTTTGCATACCCATCACTTTGGGAGAAGCTACCTATGATGCTCTTTGTGACCTTGGAGCGAGTGTGAGTATCATACCTCTCGCTCTATGCAAGACAGTTGGTCTAGGAGAGCCTAGACCGGTGAAGATCACACTCTACATGGCTGATCGTTCTACCACTAAACCGGTGGGAATATTAGAAGACATTCCGGTAAAGCAAGGTAAGTTTTACATCCCTATAGATTTTGTCGTTCTTGACATACCTGCAGATTACCCAGTTCCCATCATTCTTGGGAGACCATTCCTTGCCACATCTGGATGCATGGTAGATTGCAAGAACGGCCAGCTATCCTTTCATATTGGTGAAGAAAAGATAGAATTCATACTATCTTCCTTAATCAAGGAGCCAGCCTTGAAAGATGACGTTTTTGAAATTGTTGATGAAGAAGAGTCTAGAGAGGTAGTAAGTTCGATCTTGATGAAAGACCCTCTTCAAAAGGTTCTTAGCATGAGCATCATGGAGGAAGGGGTGGAACATGACTGCAATGAGGATGTGAAAGCATTAAATGATGTGGAGGAAGAACTAGGAGCAAAAATTGAAGAACTTGAGTGGACTCCGGAAACTGTGAAGAAAATCGACCTGCCAGAAATAAATCGTCCGATTTCTGAAGATGCAATCCGATTTTTCTCGACAGAAAAAAAAATCGACCTGACAACATTAAATCGTCCGATTCATGAAGAGGTAACCCGATTTTTTCCGACAGAAAGAAAAATCGTACAGCAGATCGACCGATTTATTACAGGGGAGGTCGATTCAATGAGTAATTCTCTGGATTCTCCAAACTTCACCGCAGCCGCTTCCGAATCTAATGATGAAGTACCCCCACCTCTAGAAACCTCTTCCACAACACCCGAAGGCCACGATTCATCACCAACCAAGGTACCTCCATCATTAGAATTGAAGCAACTTCCCACGCATTTAAGGTACGCATTCCTTGGCACTAATTCCACATACCCGGTTATAGTCAATGCAAATTTGAATGATGATGAATTAGAGAAACTCATGCATGTTTTGAAGCAACATAGGAGAGCACTAGGTTACACCATTGATGATTTAGTAGGAATAAAGCCTTCTCTATGTATGCACAAAATATTAATGGAAGAGGATTACAAACCTTCACGCCAACCTCAAAGACGGTTAAACCCGGCAGTGAAAGAGGTCGTGAAGAAAGAAATCCTTAAGCTACTTGATGCAGGTATCATCTTCCCTATTTTTGATAGCAAATGGGTGAGTCTGGTACAAGTAGTACCCAAGAAAGGAGGCATTACCGTTGTTGCCAACAAGAACAACGAACTCATCCCTACACGGACAGTTACAGGGTGGCGAATGTGCATCGACTACCGCAAACTGAACGTGGCCACTAGGAAGGACCACTTCCCCCTTCCTTTTATCGATCAAATGTTGGAAAGGTTAGCCCAACATGCCTAGTTTTGTTATTTAGATGGATATAGCGGTTTCTTTCAGATTCCAATTCATCCGGATGATCAAGAGAAGACAACCTTTACGTGCCCGTGGGGTACGTTCGCTTATAGAAGAATGCCATTCGACTTATGCAACGCTCCAGCCACCTTCCAAAGGTGTATGATGGTAATCTTCTCCGAATATGTAGAGAATATCATGGAAGTCTTCATGGACGACTTTTCGGTATATGGCTCTTCCTTTGATAACTGTCTCTATAACCTTTCACTAGTTCTTAAGAGATGTGAGGACACTAACTTAGTCTTAAACTGGGAAAAGTGTCATTTCATGGTCACCGAAGGAATTGTGTTAGGTCACCTAGTGTCACAAAGGGGAATAGAGGTAGATCGATCAAAGATAGAAACCATTGAGAAGCTACCTCCCCCTTCATCAATAAAAGGAATTAGAAGCTTCTTAGGACATGCGGGCTTCTATAGGAGATTCATAAAGGATTTTTCTAAGATTTCAAAACCTTTGACTAATCTTTTGATGAAAGATGCGACTTTCGAATTCTCGAAAGATTGCTTAGATGCTTTTTGCAGGATCAAAGAAGCTTTGATATCGGCACCAATCATTCAACCACCCGATTGGACTCTTCCTTTCGAGATCATGTGCGACGCAAGCGACGTCGCTATAGGAGCCGTTCTTCGACAGAAGAAAGACGGTCGCACTCACGCCATCTACTACGCTAGCAAAACGCTAGATGAGGCTCAATACAATTATGCAACTACGGAAAAGGAACTTTTAACCGTAGTATACGCTTTTGAGAAATTTCGTTCCTATCTTGTAGGTGCGAAGGTGATAGTCTACACGGACCATTCTGCAATTCGATACTTATTCACGAAGAAGGATGCGAAGCCAAGGCTTCTAAGATGGATCTTACTCTTGCAAGAGTTTGATCTAGAGATCCGTGATAAGAAAGGATCGGAGAACTCCGTCGCCGATCACCTTAGTCGTCTTCCGTAACTCACCGGCGAGTCGGATGAACTTCCGATAGACGATTCCTTCCCTGACGAGCAGCTGCACGAGATTGAAGAGTGTCTTCAACACATATCACAAGGTAATGATCCATGGTTTGCTGACATTGTAAATTACCTTGTTTGTTAGGAGATTCCACCCGGACTTTCATATGCTCAAAAGAAGAAGTTCTTTAGAGACGTCCGGCAATTCTATTGGAACGAACCTCTTCTATTCAAAAGAGGTCCAGATGGCATCTACAGGAGATGTATTCCCGAAGATGAGATAGATAGTGTCATCCGACATTGCCATTCTCTACCATGTGGCGGACATGCTAGTTCCCACAAGACTTGTGCTAAGGTACTTCACTCCGGCTTTTATTGGCCTACACTTTTCAAAGATGTGCAAAAGTTTGTTGTTTCTTGTGATGCTTGTCAAAGGACAGGTAATATATTCAGGAGGAATGAGATGCCTCTCAACAACATATAAGAAGTAGAGATCTTTGATGTATGGGGCATCGATTTTATGGGACCTTTCCCATCTTCTTGCGGCAACCAGTATATACTTCTTGCCGTAGACTATGTCTCAAGATGGGTGGAGGCAATCGCTTCTCCTACTAATGATGCAATGGTAGTGGTGAAGTTCCTCAACAAAACGATCTTCCCAAGGTCCGGAACTCCCCAAACCATCATTAGTGACGGAGGAACGCACTTCACGGCCCGTCGATTTGAGACTCTATTGGCTAAGTATGGGGTGACCCATAAGATAGCTACACCTTACCATCCGCAAACCAGCGGACAAGTCGAGATATCCAATAGAGAGATTAAAGGGATTTTAGAGAAAACCGTCTCTAAAACGAGGAAAGATTGGTCAATGAAGGTTGACGATGCACTATGGGCATACAGGACAGCCTTCAAGACACCAATAGGTACGACTCCCTATAATCTTGTTTATGGTAAATCATGTCATCTTCCTGTAGAGCTAGAGCATAAGGCTTATTGGGCTATCAAGTGGCTCAACTTCGACATGAATGAGGCCGGAGAGAAGAGGCTCTTAGACATCAATGAGCTGGATGAGATCCGGCTAAATGCATATGAGAACGCAAGGATTTATAAGGAACGGACAAAGCGCTGGCATGATAAGCACATCATTCCAAAAGACTTGAAGGAGGGAGACCAAGTCCTCCTATTCAACTCAAGGCTGCGTCTATTTCCAGTTGAAGTATGGGGTGAACAAAGCGGAAGTTTTAAGGTTAATGGCCAACGATTGAAGAAATACACACCGGAAGCTCCGGTCGAGGAGATAGCTCCTATCCTCCTCCATTGAACACAACATCATACACCGTCCAGCTAAAGACGATAAATAAAGCGCTTATTGGGAGGCAACCCATGATAGTATAGTTTCCCTTCTTTCCCTCACTTAGTTAGAATAAATTAATTGCTTTGTTTCTTCGTTTTTCGTTTTTTCTGTTCCTCGATGCACTCTTGGTTTGTCGTGTCATTAATCGCAGGAAATTAGGTTCAAATGTGAGAGATTCATGGAGAATGGAGCACAAATGAGTTATATCTTCGAGATTCAAGAAAAACAAGGAAGGAAATCGAGTTACCATAAGGAAATCGTCCGATTCAGTAACAGAGCAAGTCGATTTTTTTCAACAGAAACATAAATCGACCTGGAGATCGACCTGCCAAAATAAATCGGCCGATTTTTTTCGACAAAAACATAAATTGCCCCGACAAATAAATCGACCAGATAAATCGGCCGATTTTCTTCAGAAATCATCGACCCTATATAAGGACATTGCACTCGATCTTCTTCATTCCAAAAACCCCAATTCTCGATTTCCCTCTCTCAAGAAAGCCGAAAAATTGCCACACCCTACAATCTTCATTCCTTAACCATTTCGAGTGATTCTTGGCTCCAAACTGAAGCATTTTCAACAAGGAACAAGGATCTAACAACAGCACGCACAGCAATCGACTCCTCCATAAGGAATTCAGGTTTTCTTTCCAAAACCTAAGTTTCTCATTCGAAATTGAAGTTTGCTTAGGAAGTGTTTGTTTGTTGGAATTGATAGAGGAATTTGCTTAGAAATCATTGTAGAGAACTGTGTGTGGTGATAGATTGAACAGAACTTTACAGAATTTTGAGAATCATTGAAATCGAGATAAAAATCGACCCAGCCCAGATAAATCGGCCGATTTTTGTGAAGAACAGGTCGATTTTTAGGACTTAGAATGGATCTTGTAAAGAGGATAACTAGAAATACGGGGAAGAAGAAGGGATCTTCTTCCAAAGCCCCTGCCCCACCTCCACCACCACCTACCAACATCCCTAAGCTTCCCCCTCCCCTATCCAAGCACAAGAAACGCTATGAACGCATTGTAGATCGCCCATTCACCCCTCCTCGCTACATAGTGCTTGATGACTTAGATTCGTTGTATGTTCGAGAGGATGTTGATATGATGCTAGACAGAGCTGGGTTGAGACAGTTTGCTACGAGTAGGGAGGATGCTTATAGAGAGATCACCCTAGAATTTCTTAGCACGTTTGAGCACGACCCTAGGG
The DNA here is from genome assembly GCA_033239125.1 of Fagopyrum homotropicum. Lineage (NCBI taxonomy): Eukaryota > Viridiplantae > Streptophyta > Magnoliopsida > Caryophyllales > Polygonaceae > Fagopyrum > Fagopyrum homotropicum. The sequence continues at coordinate 75,482,783 of BSWB01000004.1, forward strand.
AAAGGATGGTCACTTTCCGCCTCATGAGCCAAGACCACACTATGTCCATTGACACTTTTGGCGACTTGTTTGGTTTCTCTTATTTAGATGCAGGCACATTTGCTAGAGGTGTCAGTGCTAGTGATTTTTGGGAGGCTATTTCCGTAGGTGAGTACGGAGGGGATAAGTGGAGACCCGTAAACTCCAAGGAGACAAGTATGTACAACCTTTCCTTTAAGGTAGTGCATAGGATACTTAGCGAGAGTTTATTTGCCCGGACAGAGACTCCACAGAAGCTCAAGGCTGATGAGCTCTTCATTCTCTACTGCATGACATCTACCACCATTCCCGACATCGCCACCATGCTTGCTGACTATCTAGGAAAGATAGCCAACAAAGCTAAGGGCGACATTTGTGCAGGAGGTCTTTTCACTCATGTGGCTAAGACCATGGGATTAGACTACTCCGGATGCACTCTAGCTGAGAGTGCCCTCCCTTTAGGCTCCCAGAGATTGGTGGTTCGACAGGTCTTGATTCCTCGAGGGAGAGGAACTCTTCATGTGCCGATGCCATGGCACAGGGATCCGAAGAAGAAGCCATCCGAGATTATATGGAAATCCGAATAATCCATTCGGAACAAGAGGAACTGGAAGGAGACCTTTGAGGCGATGCTTGAGGAGTTCTCACCTCCTACTTATTATGATGATGATGCAGGTGATTCAGACGAGGAGGATGAGGATGGAGGACAGGAGACCACGCTCGAGTTTGAGAGTGATACTCATAGCGGGCATGCTACGTATGCCATGGACACTGACACTCATGGAGCAGGACCGAGCAGGACTAGTAGGCAGGATGAGGAGATGGAGGATGACATACAGCCACCTCGACATTCTTATGCACATGCTCCAGGACCTAGACGAGGACGCCGAGCTCCACGCCACTTCAAGGAGCTAGTCACTAGCTTCCAGAGCCTCAACACCGACTACCGTACCCTCCGCACCAGTTATGACACCCTGAACACTCAGTTCAGGAACTACAGGGAGGAGACGGACGCTAGGCATTCATCCTATGATGGCCAGATGAGAGACTTGTACTACCACCAGTTCGGCCACTTCTACGATCCTAGCGCACCGATGTATCCCTATCCACCACCTCCACCGCCGACAGAGGATTGATGAGCTTCCACTTCTTTTACATTGTAAGTATTTTTCTCCTTTCTATGCTTGATTTTCACATTGGGGACAATGTGGATGTCAAGTATGGGGTGGGGTACTTACAATACCTTATGTTTCACTTTAGCACTTTATGTACTTTCCACTACTCTTGACAATTTGGCTTGTAATAACTCTTGCACGACTTGCTTTCTATTATGACACTTGCATTTGCATGATCTTTTTCAAAACCTATGAATTTTCAAAAATTTTTAAGTGCTTCTTATATGGAAATGACCTCTATGATGAGAATTGTGTATATGGATAGGCAAAAAGATGCTTAGTTGTGTTGAGATTTTGATTATAGCATGAATGAATTTGCTTTTGTTACTTGAACACATGAATAAGTTATATGATTTAGTTGTTTTGATAAGAGAATGAAATAATAGTCGAAGCTATATTGCAAGTTCTTTTACATCATTTAAGGATGACTAAGGCAATTCACTTCTTTTCTTTTCTCATATCTTGATCATGCTAGCTCCTCAATGAAATATGTAACCCTCCTTTTACCATCCGGGAATTAGGATAGGTGATTGAAAAAGGCATGTTTGATGTGGGATGGCCAAGAAAAATGTATTGAAAAAGTGCAAAATTTCATAAGTTTGGGGACGTTGAACATGAGGATGAGTAACTCGGCACCATTCACATAGCCGGGTGTTTGTGTCTTGCCAAAGTCCGATTGAACGACAAGTCCTAACGGGATATGGTATGTGCATCAAGGGTTTGAGGCATCTCGAAATTGAGAAACGCCGATCTCCTAGGCTTCAGTTTTTGTGCACCGCTGTCCATACTCTCAAAAAGTAAAGTATAATGAAAGCAAAGCTTTCTACATGCAAAGCATGTGCGGTGAAGAAAATTCTTGAAGGTGTTATGTGTTCCTCTTTCCCGGATTAGCACCACAATTGCCAAAAAGAACTCCTTCCCTTAATACGCTTCTTGAACCTTTCCTTTGATTAGAAGACCTTGAGACTTTTATGTATGTGTTTAAGACTTAATGGCTTAGATTTGTTCGACTTTGATTGCCTCTACACCTTTATCATGTTCTTTATTTATGCTTTCAAGGAAGAAAAGGGAATTTGTTCATCTTATAGTCATCATTGATACATTCTTTGCCCTTTTGTGCCTTGAAATATCACTTTGAGGGTGATCCAATAAGAAGAAGCACTACCAAAAGAAAAGTTTTTGAGTTTTCATACACACATAATCCATGACATCTTATATTCTAAATTTGAGTCTTGCTTAGGGACAAGCAAGAGACAAGTATGGGGTATTTTGATGACATGAATTATGTACCATCATACTCATGCATATTATAGAAGATTGTCTCAATTTACCTTGCCTTTAGAGAGATTTTGTATGCTTTAAATGTTCTATTCAATCAATTGTCGGAAATAGAGGTCTACACGAGATTTTGATGAATTCTAGGTAAATGGAGCGGAATTAGAAGCAAGATTGGAGCAAGAAGCATCTAAGGATGTTAAGGAAGCTAAAGGAGTCTTAGAAGGATCACAAAGAGCTAAGGAATTGCAAAGGAGAAGCATAGAAGACGAACCAAAGGAAGAGCACTTTCTGTTGAAGAAAATCGTGCCAATATATATATAAATCGGACGATTTTCATACCTTGAAATCGAACGGTTTTGAACCTAAATCGACTGGGTCGATTTTCTGCACGATTCGGCCAAATGGATAGACGACACAAAGCCCAATTATTTTGGGCTAGAGGAGAGTTTTGCCAAACGGCCCATCTGCAAGAAAGTATAGAGGGGAACCCTAGAAACGAAAACGAGGAGGCCGCACTGGAAAATCTTTACACGTTTTGGAGAAATCAACGATTCTTGGAGAGAGATTGAAGAGCTTTTGCCGGATAGTTGATGATTAAGGCTTAGATGTTGATAGACTGAACTCATTCAAACATTAGGACCCTGAGAGTTTAGATTTTAGTTTTGTGATAAACAGGAAAATCGGACTGTTCTTGAGGAAAATCGGCCGATTTTCTTATGAACAGGGCGACTTATTCTTCTGACGAACTTTAATTGAATCAATCTTTAACCAAAACTAATCCTTGCCTAAATCCTAATCTTGATTAACCTTTTTACCCTCTAATTGAATGTATGAAGACACTTCAAACCTGATTCTACGTTTATTAGATTAAGATTTTAAGATTTGGGTAGTAAAGAGACTCAACATCCTTTATTGAGGTTTTAATTGTGCTTGCTGATCTTTATTTTCGAGAGTCATATCCTGGAGTTTTAGATAGTTAGTTTGAACATAATTCTTGTCTTTAGATCTTTCTATATTGCAGCCTCAACAACCCTTACAGAGAGAATCTTCAGATTAGTCGTATAGGTTTCGGAACTTCACCGTACGAATCCTACCTTTGAGCAATTAATCTTGGCAATATAAACTCTGTCCTATATCTATAGAAGTGTCTTGAATCGAAAACCGAAATCGGATACTTGAATCCTTGGAATCATTTCACTCTTATTTGATCACAAAAGCTTTTTGCACTTTTTGCTAGATAATTGAAACCTAAATTATTCTCACCAAATCCCTGAGTTCGACTCTGGAATTCTTACCTTTCTACAGCCGATCCGTACACTGCGGGTTCGCTTTGCTTTTGAGTTCTAGATATAAATATTAAGACTTTGACGCACACCCTTTTGAGCGAACAGGATCCTAACCCTAGCTTGACAACAAGTTCACTCGATCTTACAACAAGGCACAAATAGATTAAAACCAAATATAGAAAATTGTACGATGTATACGTTAAAAGGTTTACACCATCACAACCGAGTACCAAAACGGCAACCATAAACATCTGAGTACAAAACACCTCAAAAGCCCATGCGCAACCTAGTGTACGGAAGCCCTCGGCTGATCACCCATATGGCTCACTCTCTAGTCTTCCTTACCTGTAGATCATCTAGAACACGGTCGAAACCGTTAGCTAAAAAAAATGAATAATAATGAAGCAGCAACACATATAACACATCATCACATCATATCATGCTATGTACACACACATATCCATTTATTATCTTTACTGAATAAGAATGACGCACCTGCGTTGATAGCATGTATTATAGTCTATATTTTGGGACTTGTTTAGACGTTTTATCTTCAATAATCTGCATGTATGGATGTATATTATGTGATTATATTGCTGTTTTACCTACCTTTACGGGAATCGATGTCTACACCAAGTTTCGTTGTAATCATAGGTAAAATGACACATTTTGGATCAAAATGGAGCTAAGGAGCAAAGGAGTCATAGGAGCTACATTCTGGATCTTAAAAGAGAACTCAGGAAACAAGGAATTAATGAAGAAGATTTACTTTGGACCAGATTTGAGAGATTTCACATTCAGCTGAGACTCACCTCGGTCAGCTACAGTGTTACCTCAACCGAGGTGATCTTGAGGAGTGTCCCGACCGAGGCAAACACCCTGGCGCCGGCGAGATATATTTTTTGGCTAAGATCTTTTAATTATGGAAAGAAGATATCTTATATTTTTGGACTGGATTTTTGGAAGGAAGATCATATATTTGGGAGATTTTTTTTTAAGAGATATAATATATTTAATAGGAAATTATCTTTTTAAGATATTATTATTTTTGGAAGATAATTCTCCTATAAAAAGGGTTGGATTTTCCACAATTCAGCCAACCGGATATACCATCTTTTGATCATTGAAGAAGTTGCAGTTAGGAGATTTTCTGGAAGTTTTGAAGGAAGCCTTGAAGATTGAAGGAAGGAAGATTGATAGCTTTGAGATAGCTTTTGAGGAAGTTTGTAAGATTTTCTTAGATTCCCTTTGGTTTATTGTCTTGTGTGATTTGTGATCCAAGGAACGCTTATTTGTTTGATTTTTGAGGGAAGCCACTATAACCATCTAAATAGCAAAAAATATGAATGTTGGGCTAACCGTTTGAGCATTTGATCGATGAAGGGAAGTGGAAAATGGTCCTTTCGAGTGGCCACGTTCACATTCCTATAATCGATGCACATCCTCCAGCCCGTAACGGTCCTAGTTGGAATCAACTCGTTGTTCTTATTCGTCACAACGGTCATCCCTCCTTTCTTTGGGACTACATGCACTAGTCTTCTCTTGATCATCCGGATAGGAAATATGATACCTGCATCCAACAACTTAAGAAATTCTTTCTTCACAACCTCTTTCATGATCGGATTTAACCGTCTTTGATGTTCCCGTGAAGTCTTATGACCATCCTCCATTAGTATTCTACGCATGTAGAAAGAAGGCTTAATACCAATAAGATCATCAATAGTATAACCCAAAGCCTTTTGATGTTTTCTCAAGATATGCATCAGTTTAGACAATTTAGTTTCGGAAAGGGAAGCACTAACGATGACGGGATAAGTAGAATCCGGTCCAAGGAAAACATACCTCAAGTGACTTGGAAGCGGTTTAAGCTCCACGACTAGGGGCGCTTTATGAAGGGGATCCTTGCTTTCTTCTTCCAGTGGAGTAGACTTAGAACGAAGAACTGGACTTTTAGAAGTCTCAGTTGACATCATCTCGCTTGCGACCTTGATCGAGGTCCAGAGTGGGTGACCGAGATGTTCTTCAGATAAGAACACCTCGCTTGGCCCAGAAAGTGTCTCGGTCGAGGTACTGGAACTGGGACCGAAACTGGAGTTTCTCCTCTCCTGAATTAGTTTCTCAATATTAACTCCTGGATCTTCTTCCAATGCCTTTAAGCTCCGTATATCTGCATCACAAGAAGCATCTATACCTTCCTCCATTAAACTAAAAATAATAAGTCTTTCAAGAGGGTCATTAATAAGGATAGAGCTCACCAATTCTCTTGATTCTTCTTCATCATAGATGTTGAAGATATCATCCTCCAACGGCTCTCCTTTCATTGCACCAAGCAATGCAAACTCCACTTGATCTCCGCCAATGTTGAATTTCAACTTGGCGTTCTTACAATCCACATTGCAACCCGAAGTTGCTAGAAATGGTCTCCCGAGAATGATAGGAATGGGATAATCTGTGGGTATATCAAGTACAACAAAGTCTATAGGTAGGTAGAAGTTACTTAACTTAACCGGAACATCTTCCAAAATGCCCACGGGATGGGTAATGGAGCGGTCCGCCATGTATAACCTTATCTTCACCGGCTTGGGCTCTCCATGTCCGATCTTCACACATAGTTCTAGCAGTATGATGCTCATGCTGGCTCCTATATCACACAATGCCTCACAAGTTACATCCCCAACTTGAATGAGAATGCAAAATGAGCCGGGATCTCTTAATTTGGGTGGCATCTTCTCCTTCTTGATTGGAATGAGCTCCGAGGATTTAGATGTCATCCTTCACCAAAATCTTCCAGTTTCCTCTTCCTTGATAGAATCTCCTTTAATAACTTCCCATAGGTGGGCATCCCTAGAATAGCATCAAGGAAAGGGATGTTAATATGTAGTTTATTCATCAAGTCAAGGAACTTACCAAAGTGCTTGTATAGATGTTCTCTAGCCCTTGACCGAGGGAATGGAAGTTGTGGTTTATATGTAGGAAGTGGGACATAAACTTCAGATTTGTCCGTCGCTTTCTGGGACTCCACCTCGTGTGGCATCTTGACCGAAGTGTTCCTTGTCTGTACCTGGACCGAGATGTTCTTCGTCTGCATTGGCATCAACCGAGGCATTGGATATGCAGTTTTCAGTCCACTTCTCTTCGTTATTGCCATGATTTCTCCTTTAGGGTTGCTCTTTGTCCTTGATTGGAGCTTCCCTGGATCTCGTGGCGCTTCATTCGCCTTATTAAAGAATTGTTTCTCTAAGGCTTTTTGTGCCTTCGAAAATGAAGTCAAGAACGTCTCCATAGCATTAAGCTTGATCAAGATGGCCTCCAGCACTGCATCTTTCTTCTCTGGCTGGGACAAACTTGATCCAGGCTCTTGGCTCTTCAATGGAGTACAAGAAGAAGAAGAGGGGTTAAAAGAATTATTAGAATTGGAATTAGAATAAGGGTTACCCGAATTTTGATTGTTAGATCTCCAATTGTTGTTGTTGGAGCCTCTATTGTTGTTGTAATTGTTGTTCTTGGGCCATTGATTGTTGTTCCTTGAGCCTTGATATCCTCCTTCTTCCTTCTTTGTGTGAGCAACCAAAAGATCCTTCAATTGCTTCACATCTTTCTTGAGGGAGATGAGTTGATTATCATTTGGTGGAGCTTCTTGGAAATTAACTCTCTTAACTCCATTTTCGGCACCTTGGTGGGAGTATTTCTCTATGTGCAAAGCTTGTTTCTCAATAAACTCCCACGCTTCATCAATCGGCATGTCTATGAATGTGCCGGCTGAGAGTAGTTGAAGATTGAATTGGGTAGCTCCATCCAATCCTTTGAAGTATATCTCCATCAACTCTATCTTTGGAATCCCATGATGCGAGCAATCCAAGAGAACATCTTTAAATCTCTCCCATGACTTGGACAAACTCTCCTTATCCTTCATGATGAATGTATTAATCTTCCCTCTCATTTTAGCGGTTTTGGAGGGGGAAAAGAATTTTATTAAGAACTCCGTCGCCATCTCCTCCCAAGTGTTGATCTTTCCGGGAGGAAGAGACTGATACCAAGTAAGCGCCCTATCCTTCAAAGAAAAGTAAAAAGGCCTTAGCTGATGCGGAGACTCCCTCTCTAAACCTTGTTAGCATGAAATATTGTGATATTTTAGGCACGTTTTCTAAGTGTATTTCATCTATTTCGGTATTCATTGATAAAGCATTGAAGCAATTGTGAGTTAGTTTGCCTATATTGTCGATATAGAGGTCTACATAAGCTTTGTGTTGATTGTAGGCAATTAAGAGCAAAACCGAACGAATTGAGAGATAATGGAGATAGATTGAGCATGTCCAAGGATTGAGGATATCACTAGGAGCTAAGGTTGATGCTAGGATGAAGAATGACACAAAAACAAAGGAAATTACGAGCTATGAACACTCCACGCTCTAAAGTACGACCGTATTAGAGTCCACGCTCTAATCCACGACCGTGGAACCTTGGCAAGACGAGCGTGGTTCATTCCAGCAACTTACACGGCCGTGGACAGTTGTGACAAACCGTGACCTAACTCCACGCTCTAAATTACGGGCGTGGAACTCTTCCACGACCGTGATCTTGACGATCTTTTACGCAATATTTTAAGCCACAATCTTCTACGCACATGGGCCGAAGACGCATTTTATTTGGGTCTATATAAGGACGGAAGGAAGGAGATTCCGTCACCTCTACTTACTCTAGTTTACACTTTCGCTTAAACCGTCGTTGAGAGATTTGCGCTTAGCCCTATTGAGATTTCCGGATTGACGGAAAGTTGGAGAAAGAGTGAAGATTTGGAAGATTGTTCGTAAGGAGATTTCATACTTTGTTCCTAGCTTTGATTAGAAGACGGATTGACATCCCGTTCTTCGTTCTTATCTAGAATAGTTACTTGTTCGTGTTCATTCCAAATCTGAGTTGCATTATCATTGATATTTGTGGATTGAGATTGGTTTGAAGGTTATTGAAGGTTTTCGAAAGTTTTCATCTTTCATTCTTTTAAATCTTGAATTTGATATCTGTATGACTGTTGTTGGCTAAAACCCTTTAGCAATTCTAAGGTGAAGGGTTGATAGTTGTGGCTTAGATGATGATAGATCGATCGTAAACGAATTGGACCCTGAGAGTTAGAGAGAATTGTCGACGAACCTAATCCACGGTCTGTTCTTGAGCTTCCACGGCCGTGGAACTCAAGAACTACCCGTAATTTTGTGTCAGTTACGAACCTTGCTTTTACTTTAATCCAAAGTTAAAGATTTGCTTTAACTTAGTCTTGGCTTGCCTTTTCTAGGTGGTAGTGAAGCCTCAACAACCTCTACCTCGATTTCGAGTGTCACAACCTTAATTGGTTAAGTTAATCTTGATCCTTGGATTACAAGTTTGGGTATTTGACGTTATCGTTTACCTTTAGAATCTTTCCATACTGAAGCCTCAACAACCTTTATAGAGAGTGTCTTTGGGTGGATCATATAAGGTCTTGGAACTTCACCGTACATTGCCTTACATTCGTATACCTTTGCATACATCAACTTTGTCCTTACATCCTTAGTATATCTTGAATCGATTGCCACAGCTGGATTTCTGGATCTTTAGGATTGTTGTTTTCCTAATAATTTACAAAGCTCATACATTTACTTGCTTGATAACTCATAATTGGATTTAACCCCCTAAATCCCTGGTTCGATACTCTGGAATTCTTGCTTAACTATATCGATACGTACACTGCGGGTTCGCTTGCTTGATTTCTAGTTTTATAATTAAAGCTTATTTGCACACACGCTAAGTGGCGAACAAGTTTTTGGTGCCGTTGCCGGGGATTTGGTCTAGGCCGAATTCGGTTATCGGTTGTTAAGCTTGGGAGCTTCTCCCTTGTTATTTGATATCTTTTCGAGTGTATGCGCAGCTCTAGGAATACCGAAGATCTCTTACCTCTTGATCAAGAGCTTGAGAGGACTTTGAGGAGAAAGCGTAAGGAAAGAAAAATGGCTGAAGAAAGAGAACGTGATCTCAAATCGGAGTTAGAGGAAAAGGAAGCTCAACTCCAATGGAGTGAGAAGACTCGTAGGGAAGAAACGGATCGTCATCAAATGAAGGTTGATGATCTAACGGACATGATGTTCCAAATGAGGCTGGAAATAAACAACCTCAAGGAGAAAAAGAAAAGGAGGAGACCGGGAAGATCGGTTAGAGCCAACTCATCTAATGAGGATAGCGACTCCTCCATACCACCACTAGAGGAAATTGATCCCACGATCAATGTGAATCCATTCTTTCCACGGCCAACTGGAAATCGCCGTGTTCCACCTAAGAATGCAAGGGTCGAACGTGTAGAAGAGGAGCCAAGAACTCTTGGCCAAAGAATGGATCCAACGCAACAAGCACGCCGTTTAGGTGTGAAATTTGATGCTGACGATGCACAAGGGTTAAGCTTCAACCCTCAAGTTATTACTATTATCCCCCAAAACCAATTTGGTGGGACAACCGCTGAATCTCCACATCAACATCTACAAAACTTTGAGATTATGATGGAGACAATGAAGCCGAAGAACGCAACTACCAACAGCTACAAACTCAAGCCTTTCTTCTTCTCCTTGAAGGGGAAAGCATTGTCTTGGTATCATGATCTTCCAAGTGGGAAGCTTGAAACACGGGAGGATCTTTCTTCGGAATTCCTCACTAAATTCTTTCCGCCATCCAAAACGGCGGAGCTAAGAGGTAAGATTAATGCATTTTCTATGAGATCTAACCAAAGTTTGTTTCAATCTTGGGAAAGATTTCAGGACTTGCTATTGGATTGCCCTCATCATGGCATATTCAAGCTTGTACTATTGGAGATATACTATAAGGGGCTGGATGTGGAGACACAATTCAAGCTCCAATCCCTTTCATGTGGTACATTCATGGACATGAGGGAAGATGATGCTTGGGACTTCATTGAGAAGCAAGCACGAGTTATAGAGAAGTATTCTCATCGGAAAGTGGAGGCGAATCATGTAGATCAAGGAGCAAAGCTATCACAAGCAGCTCAAACTCAAATCTTTTCTCTCAACACGGAGATTAAAGAGTTGAAGGAAGCCATCAAAACCAACTTTACGAAGCACAAGGAGCAAGATGTGGGTTATCTAAGCAACAACAATAACCACAACGGTAATGAGAATACCAATCGCAACAACCGGAACAACAACCGGAATAATTGGAACAACAACAACAACAACCGGAACAACAATTGGAACAACAATAGGGGTTCAAACAACAACAATTGGCGCTCCAATCAACAAAATTCCGGTAATTCTTATCCTTCCAGTTCAGGAAATTCACTAACTCCACCTTCCTCTTCTTCCACTCCTTTGAAAAGCCAGGGGAAAACGTCTAATGGTGGAAGTACTTCGGGGAAAGAGAAGCCCGATCCTATGTTGGAAACAATTTTTGGGAAGCTTCAAGGGTTGGAGACTCGCATCATCAAGGTTGATGATCACATTAATAAGGTTGATAAATCCCAAAAGGTTTTAGAAAACCAAATGTTCAGCCATGCGGAGGAAGTTCCTAGGAATCAAGGGAAACTTCCAAGAAAAACGGAGGACAACCCAAAAGGAAGGGTGATGGCAATCACAACTAGGAGCGGAGTAACAACTACCGACCCGCAGCCTAAGTTTGTAGAAGTCCCCGTTGAGAAAGAGAAAGAGAAGGGGAAGGAGAAGGAAGATGTCTACGTTCCTCCTCCAGCTTACAAACCTCCCCTACCGTTCCCGCAATCTAGAGCAAGAGTGCGTCTAGACAAGTAATTCGGTAAGTTTATAGAACTCATGAGCAAATTGCATATTAATATACCTTTCATTGATGGTATTGTAGGTATGCCAGCTTATGGTAAGTTCTTAGAGGAAATCCTCTCTAACAAGAGAAAGCTAGAGGATTTTGGAGAGGTTAAGATGAGTTCGGATTCTTCGGATCTCATCAAGACCACGGAAGAGAAGATGCCCCCAAAGCTAAAGGATCCGGGGTCATTTTGTATTCCTATAGGAGTGAGAGATGTCACATATGATGCATTATGTGACTTGGGAGCGAGTGTGAGCATCATCCCACTTGCATTATGTAGGAAGATCGGTTTAGGCGACCCTAAACCGGTGAAGATGAACTTGTACATGGCGGACCGTTCCATAACTCGTCCCGTCGGTATTGTTGAAGACGTCCCAGTCAAGCTAGGTAAATTCTATGTTCCTATAGATTTTGTTGTGCTTGACATTCCTGTAGATAGTCCGGTCCCGATCATTCTCGGAAGATCGTTTCTTGCAACATCCGGTTGCATAGTCGATTGGAAGAATGCTAGACTCGCCTTTGACATAGGAGAAGAGAAGGTAGAGTTCGTTCTTTCAACTCTAGTAAAGGAACCAATCTTTGATGAGGATATATTCAATATCCAAGATGAAGAAGGGCTATCTAGAGAGGAGGTAAGTGCTATTCTCTTCAAAGATCCTTTGCAAAAGGTTATTTCTATGAGTCTAATGGATGTAGGGGAAGAAGAGGAGTGTAATGAGGCAATTGAAGCCTTAGAAGCACAAGAAGAAGTATGTGAAGAAGAGTTTGAGAAACTCCACGATGAGGAAGAAAACGTACGGATCCACGGTCATACACTATATTCCACGGCCGTGGATTTCACCAACAAAAGCCTAGAGCACTCCAGAGGGTTACACGGTCGTGGAGAGAACAAAGCAACAGTAAAAATTTTCCACGCCCAAAATTACGGCCATGGAGGATGCAGAGAGGCCGTAATTTTGGGTGATTCCGAAGGTAATTGTGTCTCTTCCTCAACTTCTCTTGATTCTTCTCCAACTCCTGCTACATCCTTAGACACTTCTAAGGAAGCGTCGGACGCTCCTCAAGAACCATCGGAGACTCCTAAAGCTATGGAATTGAAACAACTTCCTACACATCTAAGGTACGCATTTCTTGGACCTAATTCTACCTTTCCGGTAATTGTTAGTTCCGATTTAAGCATAGACGAACATAGTAAACTTATGGTTGTCCTTAAGAAACATAGGAAAGCCTTAGGATATACTATAGAGGACTTAGTTGGAATCAAACCTTCCCTATGCATGCATAAGATCTTAATGGAAGAGGACTTTAGGACTTCGCGACAACCTCAAAGGCGGTTAAATCCGACCATGAAGGAGGTTGTCAAGAAGGAAATTCTTAAACTTCTTGATTCAGGTATCATCTACCCTATCTCCGATAGCAAGTGGGTGAGTCCCGTACAAGTGGTTCCGAAGAAGGGAGTAATGACGGTCATCACCAACAAGAATAACGAACTCATTCCTACCCGAACCGTAACAGGATGGCGGATGTGCATAGACTACCGCAAGCTAAACAACGCGACGAGGAAGGATCACTTCCCACTACCCTTCATCGACCAAATGCTTGAAAGGTTAGCACAACATTTGCACTTTTGCTATCTTGACGGTCATAGTGGTTTCTTTCAGATTCCGATACACCCGGATGATCAAGAGAAGACCACATTCACGTGCCCGTGGGGTACGTTTGCCTATAGGAGGATGCCGTTTGGGCTTTGCAACGCCCCAGCCACCTTTCAACGGTGCATGATGGCCATCTTCTCCGAATATATAGAGGAAATCACGGAGGTTTTTATGGATGACTTCTCCGTTTATGGTTCCTCTTTTGACAATTGTCTTTCTAACCTTGCTCTTGTGTTACAAAGGTGTGAAGATACTAACCTAGTTCTTAATTGGGAAAAGTGTCAATTCATGGTGAAGGAAGGCATTGTATTAGGACACTTAATCTCTAGTAGAGGGATCGAGGTGGATAAAGCTAAAATAGAGACTATAGAAAAGTTTCCTCCCCCAACTTCGGTGAAAGGGATAAGAAGTTTTCTAGGACATGCTGGATTTTATAGACGCTTCATAAAAGACTTCTCTAAAATATCAAAACCGCTAACTAATCTATTGATGAAGGATGCAGTTTTTGAGTTTTTGCAGGAATGTTTAGATGCGTTCAATATGATTCGGGAAGCTCTAATTTCAGCTCCGATTATCCAACCTCCGGATTGGAATCTTCCCTTTGAGGTTATGTGTGACGCAAGTGACGTAGCTATAGGAGCTGTTCTTGGACAAAGGAAGGAAGGGCGAACCCATGCTATCTACTACGCTAGCAAGACGCTAGATGAAGCGCAGCTCAACTACGCCACTGCGGAAAAAGAATTTTTAGCCATTGTTTATGCAATTGACAAATTTTGCTCTTATCTTGTAGGTGCAAAGGTGATTGTATACACGGATCATGCTGCGATCCGATACCTCCTTGCAAAGAAGGATGCGAAGCCAAGGCTAATTAGATGGATTCTTCTCCTACAAGAATTCGGTCTAGAGATCCGCGACAAGAAGGGTTCGGAAAATTTTGTTGCGGATCATTTGAGTCGCCTAACAGATGTAGAGGACGACCACCTACATGTAGATGACTCCTTTCCGGACGAGCATTTACACATCATAGAGGAGTGCATCGATGTGATCGCCAAAGGTAACGAATCATGGTTTGCTGATTTTGTTAACTATTTGATTTGTCAGGAATTACCGCCCGGATTATCCTACGCCCAAAGAAAGAAGTTCTTTAAGGATGTTCGGGAATACTTTTGAAATGAACCTCTCCTCTTTAAGAGAGGTCCGGATGGCATTATTCGGCGATGTGTGCCGGAAGATGAGATGCAAAGTATCATCCGCCATTGTCATTCACTACCTTGTGGAGGACACGCTAGTTCGAACATGACTAGCGCTAAGGTATTGCATTCTGGATTCTTTTGGCCTACACTATTTAAAGATGTGCAAACCTTTGTTTCCTGCTGCGATGCTTGTCAAAGAACAGGAAATATATCTAGGAGGAATGAGATGCCTCTCAACAACATCCAAGAGGTGGAGATCTTTGACGTTTGGGGAGTAGACTTCATGGGACCATTCCCATCATCTTGTGGTAACCAATACATACTTTTATCGGTTGATTATGTTTCAAGATGGGTTGAAGCGATTGCCTCTCCCACCAATGATGCCATGGTAATGGTCAAGTTCTTTAACAAGACCATCTTCCCATGATTTGGGACACCACGGACCATCATTAGTGATGGAGGCTCTCATTTCATTGCCCGGCGTTTTGAAGCTCTTCTAGCTAAGTATGGGGTGACTCACAAGATCGCCACCCCTTATCATCCACAAACTAGTGGACAAGTTGAGATCTCAAACCGGGATATCAAAGGAATCCTAGAGAAGACGGTTTCAAGGACTAGGAAGGATTGGTCTTTGAAGCTAGATGATGCATTGTGGGCATACCGGACTGCGTATAAAACTCCCATCGGAACCACACCATACAACCTTGTGTATGGGAAGTCTTGTCACTTACCGGTAGAGCCGGAGCACAAGGCATTTTGGGCAATCAAGTGGCTAAATTTCAGCATGAAGGAAGCGGGAGAGAAGCGTCTCTTGGACCTAAATGAGCTTGAAGACTTTCGCTTCAACGCTTATGAAAACGCCAAGATCTACAAAGAAAGAGCTAAGCGTTGGCATGATAAGCATCTCATCCCAAAGGACTTCAAAGAGGGAGATCAAGTTCTCCTCTTCAATTCAAGGCTTCGTCTCTTTCTAGGTAAGCTTAAATCTCGTTGGACCGATCTTTTCTAATCAAACGTATTTTCCCCCATGGTGTAGTTGAAGTATGGGGTGAAACGGGCGGAAGCTTTAAGGTGAACGGTCAACGACTCAAGAAGTATACACCGGAACTCCAAGCTGAAGAGTTTGCGCCCACCGCACTCGAATAAGTATGAATATGGTCTAGCTACGGACCTTAAACAAAGCGCTTCTTGGGAGGTAACCAAAGTATTGCCTTGTCGTTTTTTCTGTTTTTGATTCATAGATTAGTTTAGTTTAGACGTTTTTGCTTTGTTTTGCCTTCGATACCTTCCGGTATGTGTGTATTTTTTGATGTAGGAACAGTGGAAAAGAAAAGGGGAAGGAAAAACTTGAAGAAAAGTGACGAAACTTGGACTTTGGAGCATTACAGAGAGTTCCACGGCCTAAACCACGGCCGTGACAGCTACAGTGACCGTAATTTTCAAAAGCCTGAGAAAAATCACCAAAACCACGGTTCCGTACATATCCACGGCCGTGGAACCCCCGACAGACCGTGATTTTCAAAATTTTTTACGGCCACTATATAAACCACGTTTCTTCACATAACACAAACCAAAAACCCAAATCACGCCCAAAAAAACGCCGATTCCACGCCCTTCCTCTCAAATCTTCGTTCGTTAATCATTTTTAACGATTCTTTGACCTAAACTGAAGCAAATCCGATCACCAACAAGATCCAAGCAACGATTCGAGCGGCAAATCACCGGAGAAACCACAACTCGGATTACAAAATCCGAAAACCTAGGTTTTTGGTTCTTTCTCTATCTTTGTCAATTCGGCTTTGTTTTTGCTAGTATTTTTAGGAGAACTAATTGAAATTGGAATAAAATTAGTCTAGGACTGATTGCTGCTGAGTTTGGTGAATTGTTGCTGAGTTTTGAGAAGTTTCGAGACAAACCACGGTTCTTGTACGTTCCACGGCCGTGGAAATTGAAGAACAAACCGTGGTTTTAAGCAGAATATGGATTTTGTAAGGAGAGTGTCCGGTAGGAACAAGGACAAGAATAAGGATAATGATAAGAACAAAAAGAGGAAGGGCAACCCCTCTTCCTCTTCTAGAGCACCACCCCCTTCATCCCCTTCACCTCCATCATCACCATCACCACCTCCCCCTAGGATCCTTACTATCCATGAGGATCATTTAGATGCCTTAGAGAGGATAGAGGAGAGGACGGTCATAGGACCGCGATACTTGCTGCTTGAGAAGTTGGAGCCTCTACATGTGATAGGGACCTTACTTGGCTCTTGGATAGAGCCGGCTTAGTCATCTTCTTCGCTATTCGGGAAGATGCTTATGAGGATATTACGAGGGAGTTTGTAGTTTCCTTTGAGCATAGCCTTGTTGACAGGACAGTTTCTTTCCGGCTGATGGAAAGAAATTATGATTTTTCGATTATAGAGTTCGGAGCCTTCTTTGGGTTCCAGAAGACCTTCAATGGTCGGTTCCCCAATGGCGTGTACGCCAAGGATTTCTGGGAAGAGATCGCTATGATCTATGCCAGTGAGGACCGCTGGCAGCCTGCTGATACCAAGGCTAGATTGATCTACCATCTAGCCTTGAAGATAGCTCATAGAGTGCTTTCTCAGTGTCTCTTCCCTAGGACGGAGACACCTCAAAAGATCAAGACGGATGAGTTATTCCTGCTCTACAACATGTTGTATGGCAGGCCAGCTGACTGCGCCACCCTCTTAGCTGCTACCATGAGCAAGCTAAAGAACAAGAGGCTGGCAACATTGGATATGGTGGGATGGTTACCCACCTTGCTAGACAGTTAGGGGTTGATTTCTCGGCTTGTACACGTATTGCTGCTAGACCCCTAGGACTTCAGGCCCTTATGACTAGAGGCATCATCTTCCCCACCCATAGAGGTCCACCATATGCTGCTATGCCATGGGAGAGTAGGACCGGGAGAGTAGGACCGGGAGAGGTATAGAGTGGCTCCCTGAGTATTTCATTATGGCTGGACGCCATAACGGGAAGGCGACGTTCGCTGCCGTGCATGCAAACAGATTGGTAGGCCCTCCTTACGTTCCACCACCACCAGTTATAGAGGAGGAGGAGATGAGAGGAGGAGATGATTATGAGGGAGGAGGAGGAGCTGAGCAAGACTTTGGTACATTCCCGGATCAGCCGGATGCAGTTCCCGCCATGCCTAGACGTTCCCCCCGCCTTGTTAGAGCATCTGGCTCTTCCTCTCGCCGCGCTAGTGTGAGCGAGAGGCCTACTTGGATGGCTGACCCTCCTTCATGGTACAGTACGCAGCCAGATTGGATGGGAGCTCCACCACCTTGGCATGCACAGCCGCCACCTGCACCAGCACCTTCAGATGCACCGGCGTGGTACAACCAGCTGCCGAGTTGGTACGAGCAGCTGCCACAGTGGGCTACCGACCTTTCCGATAGGGTTGGAGCTTTGGAGATTCGTGTTGATGCTAGGGATGCACGAGCTGACGATCTGGCCCACATGATCAGAGATGTCTACCGCCAGCAGTTCGGGCGGTACTACGAACCCAGCTTCTCCCCGTTTCCACCACCGCCTCCACCGCTGTGAGATGACTGATGATCGATGTTTTAGCCGCTCCACCACCATTTTGTGAGTTTCCTTTTCTTTCTTTCTTTTCTTCTTTTTCTTTTCTTTGAAACATTAGGGACAATGTTTGTTCGAAGTATGGGGTGGGGTGTGACTAATAGTTTGTAATAACTCTTACTCACTTTTGTATGCTTCTAAGGATAGAGATGATTTCTATGATAATCAGCACTTGTGAATTGAGTTTTGATAACAATCGCATGCTTAAACAAATAGTGAATTGAATGAGTTGATTATTCCTCTTGTGCAAGTTTCATAATGTGATAAATGTTACTTAAATCATGTTGAGAAAACAAGGTTGAAATCACATGATAAGTTCTTATGCTTCTTTTTGAGATGATTAAGGCAATTCGATTTTCTTTCTTCCTCCTTTGATCATTTAGCCCCTCATTGAAATAATAACCTCCTTTACCTATCCGGGAATTTGGAGGAGTTGATAATTGGCATGTTTGATGTGGGAGGGCCATGAAAGCAATACTTTGCATTCAAAAGAATAGAAAGAACTTATAGGTTTGGGGAAGTCAATCATGACGATGAGCAACTCGGCACCATTCACATACCCGGGTGTTTATGTCTTGCCAAAGTCGGATTTAGCGATATTCCTAGCGGATTATGGTATGTGCATCAAGGGTTTGAGGCATCTCGTAAAAATGAGAAACGCCAATCTCCTAGGCTTCAGTTTTTGTGCACCTCTATTCATAACTCCAAAAGTAAAGTCGAAAAATGAAAAGGAGAGAGCGAAGCTCTAAGTTCAAAGTGTTGCGGAAACCGCAAGAGAAGAAGAAAAAAGTAGTTATCCACTTTCCCCGATTCATGCACCACATTCCTTAAAGTTCTCCCTCCCTTTCCGCATTCTAGACCTTGTTTGAAAGTCCTTAATATCAAAAGAATGTTATATGACTTGGTGATCTAAATTGAAGTTTCTTATGATTGATTTTGATAATGTTTGAAGGTTATGATGTTTACATGGAAGTTTGATTAATTCATGAGCTTTCTTTACTCTTTACTCTTTGATTATGTATATGAAAGTCTTATAAACGAATGAAGCAAGATTTGAGAATGATCTATTGATTAGAAGGCACATTCATCTAAAAGAAGTTTGGCTTTGAGAAGGTACACATATTTCATCCTAGCTTGAGTATTAAATCTTTTGAAAGACCTTGCTTAGGGACAAGCAAGTGGCAAGTATGGGGTTATTTGTTAGCATGAAATATTGTGATATTTTAGGCATGTTTTCTAAGTGTATTTCATCTATTTCGGTATTCATTGATAAAGCATTGAAGCAATTGTGAGTTAGTTTGCCTATATTGTCGATATAGAGGTCTACATAAGCTTTGTGTTGATTGTAGGCAATTAAGAGCTAAAACCGAACGGATTGAGAGAGAATGAACATAGATTGAGCATGTCCAAGGACTGAGGACATCACTAGGAGCTAAGGATGATGCTAGGATGAAGAATGACACAAAAACAAAGGAAATTACGAGCTATGAACATTCCACGCTCTAAAGTACGACCGTATTAGAGTCCACGGTCTAATCCACGGCCGTGGAACCTTGGCAAGACGAGTGTGGTGCATTCCAGCAACGTACACGGCCATGGAGAGTTGTGACAAACCGTGACCTAACTCCACGCTCTAAATTACGGGCGCGGAACTCTTCCACGACCGTGATCTTGACGATCTTTTACGCAATATTTTAAGCCACAATCTTCTACGCACATGGGCCGAAGACGCATTTTATTTGGGCCTATATAAGGACGGAAGGAAGGAGATTCCGTCACCTCTGCTTACCCTAGTTTATGCTTTCGCTTAAACCGTCGTTGAGAGATTTGCGCTTAGCCCTATTGAGATTTCCGGATTGACGGAAAGTTGGAGAAAGAGTGAAGATTTGGAAGATTTTTCGTAAGGAGATTTCATACTTTGTTCCTAGCTTTGATTAGAAGACGGATTGACATCCCGTTCTTCGTTCTTATCTAGAATAGTTACTTGTTCGTGTTCATTCCAAATCTGAGTTGCATTATCATTGATATTTGTGGATTGAGATTGGTTTAAAGGTTATTGAAGGTTTTCGGAAGTTTTCATCTTTCATTGTTTTAAATCTTGAATTTGATATCAGTATGACTGTTGTTGGCTAAAACCCTTTAGCAATTCTAAGGTGAAGGGTTGATAGTTGTGGCTTAGATGATGATAGATCGATCGTAAACGAATTGGACCCTGAGAGTTAGAGAGAATCGTCGACGAACCTAATCAACGGTCTATTCTTGAGCTTCCACGGCCGTGGAACTCAAGAACTACCCGTAATTTTGTGCCAGTTACGAACCTTGCTTTTACTTTAATCCAAAGTTAAAGATTTGTTTAACTTAGTCTTGTCTTGCCTTTTCTAGGTGGTAGTGAAGCCTCAACAACCTCTACCTCGATTTCGAGTGTCACAACCTTAATCGGTTAAGTTAGTCTTGATCCTTGGATTACAAGTTTGGGTATTTGACGTTATCGTTTACCTTTAGAACCTTTCTATACTGAAGCCTCAACAACCTTTATAGAGAGTGTCTTTGGGTGGATCATATAAGGTCTTGAAACTTCACCATACATTGCCTTACATTCGTATACCTTTGCATACCTCAACTCTGTCCTTACATCCTTAGTATATCTTGAATCGATTGCCACAGCTGGATTCCTGGATCTTTAGGATTGTTGTTTTCCCAATAATTTACAAAGCTCATACATTTACTTGCTTGATAACTCATAATTGGATTTAACCCCCCAAATCCCTGTGTTCGATACTCTGGAATTCATGCTTAACTATATCGATCCGTACACTGCGGGTTCGCTTGCTTGATTTCTAGTTTTATAATTAAAGCTTATTTGCACGCACGCTAAGTGGCGAACAAACCTCCAAACTGGCATTGGCGGATCATTGATAGAACTTGTGGTCGAAGTTCGTAATCATGTTCTGCTGGATCACCTAGGTTGACTCCATGACGCCTCACTTGCTGGTTTGGGTCCATCCTTTGTCCTAGGGTTTGTGGAATTCCTGCAAAAAGAACATCTCAGACAGGCATCAAAGGTGGATGTATCTCGGCCGCGGCAACAGAAGCGGGGTCTTGCCTCGGTCGATGCAGAAATTTGATAACAACTGGTAGTGATTTTGGGTGAGGCGCATGGGCGGCAGCTCACTCACACATGAGTTGTCGTACAATTCCACGTAAAATTCCAAGGGGCGGCAAATATTTCTAACAACTGCCATACAATTACCAAGAACAGACCCCGCTCCAGTTGCCGTGAAATTGTTATGAAATTTTTGGCGATTTGTGAAAGAGTAAGGGCGAAGCATTGGGAGGCGCAGGGGTGGCAGCTCACTCACACATGGGTGGCTCAACACTAGGCGCAGGGGCAATTGTGTGGTGGCGTAGGGGCGGCTGATGTGCAAAAGGTGATTTTCGACTTCTCTTCGATCCTTCACTCAGTATCCTTAACTTCTTCATCATCCAGCAACCATACACATACATATATACATATATACATCAATACATGCCTATGAAGATCAACACAAGATTAACTTGACGGAATTCATCATCAAGGGAGAGGAAGAAGAGGAAAGAAGGAAGAAAGAAGAAGAACGAAAAGCTTACCACAACTGCAACTAATAGAGGAAGAGGTCACACATAACCTACTTAGCTCACTCTCCACAGCACAACATCGACAACCAACCATCATCATCAATCCAAGCTCATAACTCAACAGTTCTCTTGCAAGATCAAAGAAAGCCAAGAAGAAGATCTAAGGAGGGAAAGAAAGAAAAGAAGAAGAACGTAAGGAGAAGAAGCATGGAGAAGATGAAGAAACCCTTACCCAGAAGAAATAAGGAAGCTTGTATAGGAAGATTGGTTAATGAACGGGTCAAAGGGTTAACAAAGGTGGCTGCAGCCGCAGAAATCCATAGGGGTGGATCCTCGAGGCGTAGGGGCGGCCAATACGGCGCTGGGGAGGTCCACAGAGACGCAAGGGCGGTTAAGCCCTAGCTCAGCACAAGCTCAACACTTGCGTTTCAGTTAAGGCGCAGGTGCGGGGGGTCCCTAGAAGACTAAGGATCATACAAAGATGACCCTTTATATGGTGAGCTGATCCATCATTCCTCCAGTAGGTTAACTTGAGGATATCCCGATTGCAACTCGAAAGTTCTATGTGCCGATAGACTCCGTTTTGTTATACATCCCAGCGGATTATCCCATTCCGGTCATCTTGGGAAGGCCATTTCTAGTCACATCCGGATGTTTAGTAGATTGCAAGAATAGAACTCTCTCATTCAACATAGGAGAAGAGCACATCCATTTCAAATTGTCAACAATGGTGAAGGGGCCAACTCTAGATGAAGATGTCTTTGACATTGGTGATGAAGAAGAATCAAGAGAGGTGGTGAGTTCCATCTTGATCAAGGACCCTTTAGAGAAAGTTCTTAGAATGAGCATCATGGAGGAACGCCTTGAAGAGAATTAAAATGAAGAGATCCAAGCCTTGGATGTACTAGAATAGGAGCCAAGTGTTGAATTTGAAATACTCGAAGAGAAGAGCAAAATTGGAGATGATCTCGGTTGCATGCATTTCATCAAGGCCGAGATGATGCTTGTACCCATCCGATATCTTACAACAGTTGCTCACCTCGACCAAGATCTCGCCGGAATGGCCCTAGGCCATCTGATGACATGAATTATATGCTATCATATTCATGCATATTACGAGTATATCGCCTCAGTTTTACATACATTTGAGGAGCATCGTGTGTCTTTAAGTCTATATTCACATATATTTCGAGAATATAGGTCTACACGCATTATTTGTTTAATTGTAGGTAAAATGGTGGAATTTTGGTCTGGAAATGAATTAATATCAAGCATGACATCATGAAGGATGAGGAAGGAGCCTTAAAGATAGAAGAAGATATGATAAGATATCACAAAAGAAGATAGAAGATGGAACTAAAAGACAACATGCTGAAATGAAGAAAATCTGGTCAATACTTATAAGAAATAGGTCGATTTCCTCACAAACGATCCGAGTTCTATCTTAAATCGACCGATCCAGTGTAGGATTGCACAAAAGATCAAGATTCAAAACCCTAGTTTTCTCCGATAAATAGAGGACGTCTCACCACATTCTAAATCATCCAATCTCATTCATTTATAAGTGAATAAGCATCAAGGAAACCCTAGGAGAGGGTAGTTTGAATATCGAAGTCCAAGATCAAAGCAAGAAGGCCGTGGTTCTCAAAAACCACGGCTTGTTCTTGGCAAACCACGCCCGTGGAATTGTACGGCAGGCCGTGGAATCCCACGATCTTTCACAAATCACCAGAAATTTCATAACAATTTCAACAACAACAGCCCTAGACTATTTCTATGTTCAATTCCGTTCAGTTCTCCTAAACATCCTTTAAGAAATTGAAAGAAATCAACCAAAGATAGAGATAGAGAAAAACCTAGGTTTTGGATTTGAAGAAATAAAAAATCTCACTTGATTGTTTGTGTTGTTTGTTGTCAAAATCTTCACTTGGATTATGTTTGCTTCTATTTGGAACAAAGAATCGTGCGAAATGGTTGCCGGATTGAGATTTGGTGGTGAGGGGTGATAGAGTGGAAGAGAGGCGTGAAAGTAGAGGATAATGGTGTGGGTTTGTGAAGAAGAAGGGTTTATATATCCCCAGCGAAATCTTGAAAATCACGGCGCTCTGTTACTTCCACGGCCGTGGTTTTGGCCGTGGGAGCTCTCGACCTGTTCCTCCACGGTCTAAAATAAAGAAACCACACCCGTGGAATTGTATTTTAACCCGTGGAATCTTGTATTACTGCCAAAAATCCAAATTCTTGTTTCCTTTGGCTTTCTTCACTTCTCTTGGTTGTTCTTCATACCTCATATCCAAAGACACAAGACATACCGGAAAGACACCAACGAAAAACAAAACAAAAACAATCTACACTAATCTATTCAAAGAAAAAGGGAAAAAGAATGCAATACCATGGGTTGCCTCCCAAGAAGCGCTTTGTTTTAGGTCCGTAGCTAGACCATTCCTTTGCGTTTAAGTGAGGAGAATTGGTGCTATCTCCTCTGTTTGAAGTTCCAGCGAGTATTTCTTGAGTCTTTGGCCATTTACTTTGAAACTTCCGCACTTCTCACCACATAATTAAACTGCACCATGGGGAAAAACGTATTTAATAACATAAGGTCCTGTCCAACGAGACTTAAGCTTACCTGGAAAGAGTCGAAGTCTCGAATTGAAGAGAAGAGCAAGGTTTCCTTCTTTGAAGTCCTTCGAAATGATGTGCTTATCATGCCAACGCTTCGCTCTTTCTTTGTAAATCTTGGCGTTTTCATAGCATTCATGCGGAGTTCTTCTAACTCATTGAGTTCCAAGAGACGTTTCTCTCCCGCTTCCTTCATGCCAAAGTTCAACAGCTTCACAACCCAATACACCTTTGTTCCAACTCCACCGGAGGATGACATGACTTCCAATACACACGACTGTATGGTGTTGTGCCAAAGGGAGTCTTGTATGCCGTTCTATACGCCCATAGTGCGTCATCTAGCTTTAACGTCCAATCCTTCCTTGTTCTAGACACCGTTTTCTCTAGAATTCCCTTGATTTCTCTATTGGAAATCTCCACTTGCCCACTTGTTTGCGGATGATAAGGGGTGGGAATCTTGTGAGTCACCCCATACTTAGCTAGTAGAGCCTTAAATCGACGGGCAATGAAGTGTGATCCTCCGTCATTAATGATGGTTCGGGGTGTCCCAAAACTTGGGAAAATAGTTCTATTAAAGAACTTGACAACCACCATTGCATCATTAGTTGGAGAAGAAATAGCTTCAACCCATCTTGAAACGTAATCTACAAATAGAAGTATATATTGATTACCACAAGATGATGGGAATGGTTCCATGAAGTCAACTCCCCAAACGTCAAAGATCTCCACTTCTTGGATGTTGTTTAGAGGCATTTCATTCCTCATAGATATGTTACCTGTTCTTTGACAAGCATCGCAACAAGCAACAAAGGTTTGCACATCTTTAAATTATGTAGGCCAAAAGAAGCCGAATTGCAATACCTTAGCACAAGTCTTGTGAGAACTAGCATGTCCTACACAAGGAAGAGAATGGAAATGACGAATGACACTTTGCATTTCGTCTTCAGGTACACATCTTCTAATGATGCCATCTGGACCTCTCTTGAAGAGTAGAGGTTCATTCCAATAGTACTGGCGGACATCCACAAACAAAATAATTTAAAAAATATGCAAACAATTGTTTGTTACCTATAGAAATATGATCAATACACTCTTCCATTAGACGCAATTGTTCGTCTGGGAAAGAGTCATCAATAGGAAGGTCGTCATGGTTGACATGTGGTAGACGGCTCAAGTGGTCCGCAACAGAATTTTCGGATCCTTTCTTGCCACGAATATCAAGATCGAACTCTTGAAGAAGAAGAATCCATCTAATCAGCGTTGGTTTTGCATCTTTCTTGGCAAGCAAATACCGAATGGCTGAATGATCCATGTATACAATCACCTTCGCTCCTACAAGATAAGCACGAAACTTTTCAAATGCATACACAATAGCTAGAAATTCTCTCTCCGTTGTGGCGTAGTTGAGCAGAGCTTCATCTAGCGTTTTGCTAGCATAATAGATGGCATGAGTGCGTCCATCTTTCTTTTGTCCAAGCAATGCTCCCACCGCTTCGTCACTTGCATCGCACATGATCTCAAATGGAAGACTCCAATCCGGAGGCTGAATTATTGGGGATGAGATTAAGGCTTCTTTGATCCTATATAAAGCATCTAAATACTCTTTTGAAAATTCAAAAACTACATCTGAAGAACCGCAGGTGAATATAAAGGATAAAGATAATCTTGAAAGGGGGGTTGAATAGAGTATAGGAACTTTTCGCAAAAACTAATCTCAAGGCTTTGAAACCAATTTCAAAAGCCTTGATGTCGATTTGTGCTCTTTGTGACACACTTTGGTTTCAAGGGCTTTGAAACAACTTTCAAGGGCCTTGACTTTGTAAACCTGCAAAACAAAGTTAGTCACAATAAAGCAAGATCAAGTGTGAAATGTAGAAGATTGACACAAGGATATGTTTACGAAGTTCGGCTCAAATAGCCTACTCTCCGTCTCAGGGTATAGCCTTAAGATCTAACTATCTATTATCAGCTTCAAACAGTCCTAGATACAAACTAGAAGAAATCCCCTTCTTTTCTAACTGTAGCAAATGCTACCATCTAGCTCTAACTCTTCACCTTGCTTTATTATCCTAGTTACTTCGCAGAGTAACGCACACTCTAGTATAACACTTATTAGACATACCAATGGAGTTCTCGAGTTTTATCTCCCTCTAGGGGATAACACTTTTAGTGAAAGAGAGAAAGAAAACTATTTGATCGAATGAAGACGTTTTGGTTCGCTTGAAGACTTTTGATGTTTCCGTGTAGGCTTGTGTGTCTTGTTCTTCAATCGACATCTTCATTTATAGTTTTCTATGGAGAGGTCTTCTAGCCGTTGGGAAGACGACCGTTTGAAGATAATTCTTCTTCTCCATGAAGATCGCTTCTTGGTTGAGATGAGGTAGACATTGTGGATATTCATCTCCTTGAAACACGTTGATCTCTCTAGCCCATAATCTTCTCGTATTTGTTGTACCGATATTAAATTCCGTAACAGAGGATCTCCATGCTTTTGGTTGAGGATCGTTTGCAAGATCCTTTTAAGAATCAAATCTTTCTTGGTCGGTTGAGATCTTCTTTCAACATATCTTCTTGTTGAGCATATCTTTCTTGGAAGATATTCGTGGGTACTTTGTTATATAAGTGATTTGAATTCCTTCACCGTGCAACCTTGACGTATCTTGCCTTCTGTTCCCTTGAAAAGGCTTTCAAGGCCTCCGTCTTTTAATCACTCTAAACTCCTTGTCTTTCCTTGCATCCGATTTCAAGGTCCTCCTGATCCTTTGAAATGTGTTTCAAAACCTACACTCATTCAATACTAAAGAACCGGCAGGTGAAATAAATAAGTTAAATGATACTCTAGAAGGGGAGTTAAATAGAGTATGGGAACATTTCGCAAACCAAATCTCAAGACCTTGAAACTCCTTCCAAGGACCTTGATGTCAGTATGTGCTTTTCATGAAACATTGATTTCAAGGGCTTTGAAACTCCTTTCAAGGGCCTTGACTTCTTGCTCCTGCAAAACAAAGTTAGTCACAATAAAGTATGTATGGTGCGGAATTGAAAAGATTGACACGAGAATATATGTTTACGAAGTTTGGCTCTAAATAGCCTACTCTCCATCCCAGGGTATATCCGTAGGATGTAACTATCTATTATCAGCTTCAAAGAGTCCTAGATACAAACTAGAAGAAATCCTCTTCTTCTCTCACTATAGTCAATGCTACGATCTAGCTTCAACTCTTAACCTAGCTATAATAGCCTAGTTACTTCGCAGAGTAACACACACTTTAGTATAACACTATTTAGATCTTCCAATGGAGATCTAGTGTTTTCTCTCTCTAAGGGGATAAATATTTTGCATGAATGAGAGAAAGAAAACCAACGAATGAAGATGATTAGGTTGCTTGAAGATGTAAAGATGTTTTCCTGTGTAAGCTTGTGTACTTGTCTTCTTTGACCATCATCTTCATTTATACTCTTCTATGGAAAGGTCTTCTAGCCGTTTTAGAGATGACCGTTTGAAGATGAATCTTCTTTTCCATGAAGATCGTTTCTTGTTTCGAGATAAGGTAGATGTTGCAAGTCTTCAGCTCCTGAGAACAAGTCGAGTCCTTAACTCCTTGATTTTCTCATCTTCTGTTGAATCGAGAGAGAAGATATTTTTTCCGTTTGTTGTTTAGAAAATCTTCAAGAAAAGATTCTCTATTCTTCGGTTGAGATCTTCCTTCATTTAATAAGATCTTCCTTCGGTTGATAATATCTTTGGTTGATGAGATCTTTCTGTTACAGTATCTTCCAAGAAAATCTTCAACTCATTATGAATCCTTGTTCCGTGCATCTAAAATACCAAGGCCCTTGATTTCATCCTTTTGTACTTGCTATCGTCCTTTGTCCTTGAATCGTACTTCAAGACCCTTGACATTTAGATAAAACCTGCAGTGAATTCAATCCAACCAAATATCTAGAAAATATAATCAATATATTCTTAGTATATCAAGTGCTACATTTGTGTGAAGTCTTCCACCATCAACACCTGTAAACCATTTTAATCAAGGTGGAGTTTTCAATCTCCCCCTTGATGGAAGACAACACAAATGTTTTATCATACCTGCATTTGTTCGTTCAGCAATGCATATGAAAATCTCATAACTAAAAATGCAGAATGAAGTATATTGAAATATTGGATCATATTTCTCCCCCATTGTCTTTTAATAAGGGAGAAAAAGCAGTCAAAGCAAGGAGTCTTAAAATACGATTACAAACCCAAAAACAAAAGTATTTTCACAAACCACATAGAAAAACCATTCAACTTAAAACTCCTCATAGAACTTCCTCTTTCCTTTAGATGACGTTTTCTTATAACGCCAATCATCCATTTCAGCTGCCAAACGTCTTCTCTTTTCTTAAGTTCTTCTCTGTTTAACTACTTCATACTCAACTTTGGGCAAGAACATTGGCTCTTCATGAGTTGGATACAGAACACGCCTTTTACAATTCATCAGCATATTCTCAACCTAGTCTTGAGTATGTTGAGCTACATCTTCAGGTATGGGCAAAATGCTTCCCATTGTAGTTAGTGTAAGAGCATTCATCAAATATATTTCATTGCTTTATCATTTATGGTAGCTAGCAACTCGAAATTTGTATCCATTCTCCTTATGGTGTCAAACTGAAAATCAGACAATTCACGATTGAGACAAGCTATTTCTTTTTCACAACCCTCTAACCTGATTTCTGGAGTAGGAGAAGGTTTGCCTTCTTCATTTGGATTTTGAGTAACTCATATTCCTTTTAAATTCCATGTTCCTACAAGAGTATTCTCAATTCCCAAACGTTCTAAAAAATTCTCATCAATTTTATTGTTAATAGACTGTCTTTCTTTAGAGGATGTATCAATTCCGTAATAGTCAAAGACCTTAGGCAGCAAATTTCCATAAGGCAAGGGAATAGATCTCTTAGAGCTGACAGAATGCAACATATGGTTGAGAATCAGATTAGGCACATCTATGGCCACATCAGACATAAGAAAATGAATTAATTCCAGAGATTGATCAGTCAGCAACTCTCTTGAGTTTGCACGAGGAACTACACATCGAACCAGTATGGTAAACACTATTTTAGCCTCTAAGGTTAGAGATGTATGTGTAATTTGACGTGAGGTTGAATTTGGAACCACAAAATTCTCCTTAGCAACACGAACACTCTCTGATCTTGAAGGATAGTTGAATACAACATCTGTTGGAATTCCAAAAATTTCACTTAGAATAGAAGGAGTAAGTGAAAACGGAGTACCTCTGACTGAATTTTCAAGAATAATACATCCTTTGTCCCTTTTAATGGTGAGATTAACATAGAATAGTCTCGTGAGTCGTGAAAAAGCAAAATCTCCAGGGTTTAGAACCTTCCAGATAATCGAACTCTTCAGCTTGTCTATACAGGGTATCGAGAAAAATCAATATCCACCAAATCACACATACAGAGCGGTCGATTGTGGAAACCATCAAGCCAAGATCTAGAAGCTTGAACATTAACAAACCATGAAGAGGGAAGACCGGTAGTCTGAGATGTATCCAGATCTTTAGAAGGTTTTTCTTCTTTAGTAAT
Organism: Fagopyrum homotropicum; assembly: GCA_033239125.1. Lineage (NCBI taxonomy): Eukaryota > Viridiplantae > Streptophyta > Magnoliopsida > Caryophyllales > Polygonaceae > Fagopyrum > Fagopyrum homotropicum. The sequence goes on from BSWB01000004.1 coordinate 75,512,625, forward strand.
TTTGAACAACTTTCTTTTTGGAAGATAGAGGAGCAGATCTCTTGCTTCTAGGTGCCATGAGGAAAGTTTGAGAGAGAAATCGAAGGATTTTGAAATAGGGTTTCTTGTGAAACAATAAAAAGATAGAGAAGATAGGTCCTTTTCAACAAGGAAATAACAAAATCTTTGAGAAAATCAAGCTTTTAAAACCAATAACATCAAATCTTTTTCAAATTTTCAAACAAAGGATTTATTAAAAATATTTTAAGAATTGAAATATCTAAAAGATATTAATTCTTAAAAGATCCATAAAGTTAATATACCCTATGAAATATGTTCCAAGACCCCTTCAATTTTATTTCAAGGCCCTTGAAAGCATCAATTGGGCTCCATGCGTAGGAATGATTAAAACTAGTTTACTCCCCTACGTTAATGCTTCTTTATTCAACATACAAAGCTCTAATCTAATAAAATTAAATTTTTCCTCGGGATGAGGCTTGGTAAAGATATCTGCAAGATGCAAGTTAGTTGAGATAAAAGAAATTGAAACATCACCTTTCTAACATGATCACGTATGAAGTCATGTCTTACATCAATATGCTTAGTCCTTGAATGCAGCACAGGATTTTTGGTTATAGAAATAGCACTAGTATTATCACATTTTATAGGAATACCTTTCAAGTAAAAGCCAAGGTCACGAAGTTGTTGAGTAATCCAAAGAATTTGAGCACAACAGGCTCCTGCAACTATATATTCGGCTTCAGCTGTGGATGGGGCAACATAATTTTGCTTCTTGGAGTGCCAACTGATTAGAGATGACCCTAAGAATTGGCAACATCAAGAAGTACTTTTTCTATCGACCTTATAACCTGCAAAGTCTGCATCTGATTAGCCAATAAGATGAAACGAGCTTTGACGTGGGTTCCATAACCCTAGATCCTTAGTGCCATTGAGATACCGAAAAATTCTTTTCACATCTATCAAGTGTGACTCTTTAGGATCAGCTTGAAATCTTGCACACATGCACACGTTAAACATAATGTCAGGATGACTAGCAGTTAGATACAACAATGAACCTATCATACCTCGATACTCCTTTTGTACTACACTTTTTCCATTCTTGTCATGATCTAGCGAAAGTGTTGAACTCATAGGAGTCTTTGCAAGCTTAGATTGATCAATTTTGTTGTTTTTAAGCAAGTCTTTAGTATACGTGCTTTGATTGAAAAAAATCCCTTTCTTTGCTTGTGTAACTTGAAGTCCAAGAAAAAAATTTAGCTCTCCCGTTAAGCTCATCTCAAATTCCCTACACATAATATCTGAAAATTCCTTGCAAAGGGAATCATTAGTAGCACCAAATAATATATCATCAACATAGATTTGTACTACTAGAATGTCGTTGCCTCTAGTTTTGATAAACAATGTTTTATCAATCAAACCTCTTTTAAAATTGTTTTCAAGAAGATATTTAGACAATCTTTCATACCAAGCTCGAGGAGCTTGCTTAAAACCGTAAAGAACTTTGTCTAATTTAAAAACATGATTTGGAAATTCATCATTTTCAAAACCAAGATGTTAAGCAAGGTAGACTTCTTCCTCTAAGAAGCCGTTTAGAAAAGCACATTTTACATTCATTTGAAAAATTTTTATGTTCATGAAAGATGGAAATGCAAGTAGCATACGTATGGCTTCTAACGTGGCCCCTAGAAAAAAAGTCTCCTCATAATCAATACCTTCTTCTTGGTTATAACCTTGTGAAACAAGTGGTGCTTTGTTTCGTATGACTTTGCCACTTTCATCCAATTTTTTTTGAAAGACCCATTTCGTGCCAATAACTGATTGATGCTTTGGTGTTGAAGTAAGAGTCCATACCTTGTTCCTCTCAAATTCATTTAATTCATTTTGCATGGCAATGATCAAGCCTGGTTCTTGAAGAGCTTGAATGTAGTTCTTTGGCTCGAAAAGTGATACAAAAGCAGAGAAGGCACATATATTATTCACTTTAGATCTAGTTTGAACTCCAGGATTTGGATCTGAGATCACACTCTCTTGTGGATGATACGAGGAGTGTTGAACTTTTCTACTTTTGACAAATGAAGTAGATCCAAAATGTTGAGATGCATATGTTTGACTAGATTCAGGTACCGTTTGTGTATTACCTATTGTTCCAATCTCAAGGCCTTGAAGTTTGGTTTCAAGCCCTTGAAGTGGAGTTCTGTTATCACAGTTTCCAGTTTCAAGGTCTTGAAGGTGTGTTTCAAGGTCTTGAGGGTTTTCTTTGGTATCTTGAATCTTTTCCTGCATATTCTTGTCTTGATCTTTAGGATCTTCCTCTTCATCCGAAATGTGATCTTCTCTTTGATTCAGATTTAAATCTGCAAAACTCTCACTCAAAATACCATCATTGCTTTCATAAAAAATAATATGAATGCTTTCCTCAACAACTTTGGTACGTTTGTTATATACTCGATAAGCTTTGCTATTTGAAGCATATCCAATGAATATAGCTTCATCACTTCGTGCATCAAATTTCCCAAGATTGTCCTTGCCATTGTTGTGAACAAAACAAGTACATCCAAAGGGTTTGAAATTAGAAAATTTGGTTTTTTTCCTTTAAAGAGTTCAATCTTTTTCAAAATAGGGAGAATTAAACATCTATTTAAAATATAATTTGCAATGTTTACTGCTTCAGACCAAAAACTTTTTGGCAAATTGTTTTCTAAAAGCATTGTCCTAGACATATCCTCAAGAGTGCGGTTCTTACGTTCCACAACTCCATTTTGTTGAGGAGTTCTAGGAGATGAAAAATTATGAGAAATACCATATTTGCACAAAACAAATCAAACTTTAGTTGATCAAATTCTCTACCATGATCACTTCTTATAGAAACGATTGGTAGGTTTTTCAAACATTGTAACTTCTTACACAATTTTGAAAACTCAAATAAAGCTTTAGATTTTTCTCGTAGAAAAGATATCCATGTAAAGCGAGAGAAATCATCCACTATAACAAGGATGTATTGTTTTCCTCTGGGATATTTGACACACATAGGTCCACAAAGATCCATGTGTAAAAGTTTAATGCGTCGAGAAGAACTTACAGCCTTCTTGGGTTTGAAGGAACCTCTTGTTTGTTTACCTTGTGTACACGCCTTACATAGATCATTAACCTTAAAATTTATGTTTGGTAACCCACATACCAAGTCTTTTGTAAGTAGCTTCTACATGGTGTGCATGCTCACGTGAGCAAGTCTTCTATGCCAAAGCCTTGGATCATCAGTCAAGGCCTTTAAACATTTTATCTTAGTTCCTGCAACTTGGTTAGTACTCAATGAATAAACATTATTACATCCAGGAACCACTATCTAATATCCATAGTTCTAGATAATTGCTTCTTTAAATCTGAGAATAAAGAGGTTTTTCCACTCATGTGTCTTGAGCAACCACTATCTAATATCCATTTGTGCTCCTTTACCTTGGTGATATCTTTCAAAACAGCAAACATCAACCTTTCCGGGTCGACCAAATGGCATATTTTGGTTCATACTCAGGTTCGATCATGTTTGGTGGTTTAGTACCTTTAGGAACCCAGATTTGTTTTATCTGCTTTCTTAGACATAAAGGATAGGCGTTTATGATGATGTAAGGATCATTTCTTCTATAAGGACATGTAGATTTAACATGACCCTTTTTACAACAGTAGAAGCATGTAGGCATATGAATGCTTTCTTTGGGCTTGACAAAAGTGGTGGTAGGTTTTCTAGGAAAGCTCCTATGATACCCTATACCATTTTTGTTAAGGGAAGATTATTGTTCATCCATCATTCTTTCCAGATTAGCTTTTGAACGAGTAAACTTAATGAGTGCTGCCTTCTGGTCTTGACACGTTCAAGTCAGATCAACTTTCTCTTTGTCTATATCGATATAGTTTCGATGAAGAGAATAAGAGAGGTTGTCCTTGAGAATCAAATTTTCTGATTCCAAGGCATTGATATTGTCATCAAGGTCTTCCTTTTCTGTGTTAAGATTTTCAATTTTCAGAGACATTTCACTCAATTGTCTATCTTGTGCTTGAAGCTTTTGTTTTAAAGAATTTATCCTTATTCTATGTTCCTTATCACTTAAGATAATATCTTTAAGGAATTGTTTAAGGTCAATCTTAGGTTGAGACATAATTCTACTTACCACATTGTCGATGTACAAATTTTAGTCATCTTCATGATCTGCCATGAGACACAAGTTTGCTTGTTCTTTTACATCTTCTGATTCATTTGTTGATTCTGAATCACTCCATGAAGCAACCATAGCTTTCTTCTTTCGATCATTCTTCTTGAAGTTGGTCCTCTTCTTTTGTGGAAAATCCTTCACCAAATGATCTGTTTCACCACATTCAAAACAAGTTAGTACTCTCGTTTTCTTATTAGAGTTATAAATCTTACCTCGGGGTTTTGATGCTCGTGAAAATTCTCTGTTTGCAGATTATTTCTTTAACTTGAGAATTCTTGCGAGACCTTTGGAGATCATGGCGATTGCATCTTCTTCATCAGATGGTAACTCATTTCTTCTTGATTTTAATGCCAAATTCTTGGAGTTGGATGGGGGTTCTCCATCTTCTTCACCAAGAACCATTTCATGTGTGAAGAGTTTTCCAACTAGATCATCAAGAGGAAGAGTTGTGAGATTTTGAGCTTTTTCAATAGAAGTCATATTTGGTCCCCACTTGGCTTTAGGTAGGCTCCTTATAACTTTCCTAACTTTCTCCTCATTTGTGAAGATCTTTCCTAGTGAGTCCAGATTTTTCACGATCTCAGTGAATCTGGTGAACATTTCTTTGACTGTTTCATTTGGATTCATCTTGAATAGTTCGTATTGTCTGATAAAGATGCTAATCTTTGTTTCCTTGACTTGACTTGTTCCTTCGTAAGTGACAACAAGCGTGTCCCATATTTCTTTAGCACTCTTGCATGATGAGATGCGGTTGAATTCATTTGCATCTAATCCACACTAAAGTAGATTCATTGCTTTGTAATTCTTTGACACACTGTCCAAGTCAGCTTGTGTGAAGTTTGATTCCTTCTTGGGGACTTGGACGCCTTCAACCATTTTCATTGGAACTTTAGGTCCATTTTGAGTAATGCACCAAAGCTCCATATCCTGGTCAATAATGAACATATGCATGAGTGCTCTTCAATGAGCAAAGTTGTTGCCCCAAAAGAGTGGTGGTCAGGATGAGGATCTTCCTTGAGCAAATCCACCATCACCTACAGGATTCATGATTAGTCTCATTGATGGTTAAATCAATAAACGTGAGTCTAGCTCTTATACCAATTGAAGAACCGGTAGGTGAAATAAATAAGTTAAATGATACTCTAGAAGGAGGGTTTAATAGAGTATGGGAACTTTTCGCAAACCAAATCTCAAGGCCTTGAAACTCTTTTCAAGGACCTTGATGTCAATTTGTGCTTCTCGTGAAACTTTGATTTCAAGGGCTTTGAAAATCCTTTCAAGGGCCTTGACTTCTTGCGCATGCAAAACAAAGTTAGTCACAATAAAGTATGTGTGGCGCAGAATTGAAAAGATTGACATGAGGATAAAGCTTTTGCATGAATGAGAGAAAGAAAAACAACGAATGAAGATGATTAGGTTGCTTGAAGATGCAAAGATGTTTTCCTGTGTAAGCTTGTGTACTTGTCTTCTTCGACCATCATCTTCATTTATACTCTTCTATGGAAAGGTCTTCTAACTGTTGTAGAGATGACCATTTGAAGATGAATCTTCATTTCCATGAAGATCGTTTCTTGTTTCGAGATAAGGTAGACGTTGCAAGCCTTCAGCTCCTGAGAACACGTCGAGTCCTTAACTCCTTCATCTTCTCGTCTTCTGTTGAATCGAGAGAGAATATATTTTTGCTGTTTGTTGTTTAGAAAATCTTCTAGAAAAGATTCTCTATTCTTCGGTTAAGATCTTCCTTCCTTTAATAAGATCTCTCTTCGGTTGATATAATCTTTGGTTGATGAGATCTTTCTGTTACAGAATCTTCCAAGAAAATCTTCAACTCATTTTGAATCCTTTTTCCGTGCATCTAAAAATTCAAGGCCCTTGATTTCATCCTTTCGTATTTGCTATATTCCTTTGCCCTTGAATCATACTTCAAGACCCTTAACATTTAGATAAAACCTGCACTAAATTCAAACCAATCAAATATCTAGAGAATATAATCAATATATTGTTAGTATATCAACTACTACATTTCTGTGAAGTCTTCCATCATCAACACCTGTAAACCATTTTAATCAAGGTGGAGTTTTCAATTACAAACCACCAAACCAAACCAAGCAACTTGATATATAATCAATAAATTGTTAGTGTATAAAACCACTCCATTTGTGTTAAAGTATCCCATCATCATCACCTATACAAATATATAATAAAGGTGGAGATTGATTCTCTCCCTTGACGGAAGACAACACAAATGTATCGTTTATTTCTCCCCCTTTGTCATTCAAAAAGGGAGAAAAATAGTTAAAAAGCAAGGAAGTTTTAAAGGTTTACAACCCAGAAAAGTATGTCACAAAAACCCACAAAAAATAAAGTTTTTCAAAAATAAGCCTTTGATATCATAATCAAGGGCCTTGACAGTCATGGTTATCCAGAGATCTTCATTCTTGATACCACCTAGATGAGCTACTACCCCGAAATGCTCCTTCATGCACATCTTCCTCCAACAATGTTGAGCGTTTTAAGGTGTAATTTTCTTTGTTGGAAATATTTGTTCGTGTGTGATTAGAATCCTTGTCATATTTCTTGACAACCCCAAATTCTTCAATATGGAAGACGTTTGGATCCTCACAAGATGGTTGTCCAATTGGACATTCCTTGACGATCTTATAGCACTGAGTCATTTCTTGTTCAACATCCTTAGTGGTAGACTGACCATCTTCTTCCGTTAAGGGCTTGATGTTGTTGGTTGTTGTAAGAGAAAGAGCATTTACATGAAACATCTGGTTCATTTTCTGATTTACAATGCCCAGTAGGTCCTTTGTTTCGTCAAGACGTTCAGTAACTATTGATCGGAAAAAAAACAACATCACTTCTCAAAGAGTCCAATCCTCTTTCTACAACCTCCAATCGTTGTACAGTGGTATAGTTACATGTTGGTTGCTCCTTCAGAACCCATTCCCTTGTGGCAGTTCTCTTAATCCCTATACTGTCAAAGAATTCCTCATCCAGTTCTCCCCAAACATAATGGTGCTCCTCATCAGCATAATCAATAGAAAAGTATTGAAATATTTTTGGAAGCAAATTTCCGTATGGTAAAGGGTAATCACTGGGAGAGTTAATGGTGTGAAGCATGTGAGACAGGATAATTCTGGGAGATTTACATCTAACCCATTCAGCACATGATACAGGCAAGCAAGAAATTGATTTGTCAACACATCCCTATTATTAACTCTTTGTACCACACATCTAACCAGCAGAGTACAAACTATTCTGGCTTCAAGGGCTAAACAGGTGGTGGTAGGTTGATGTAGTGCATTGGGTAGAAGAAATTGTTCCTTAGCCATCTTAACAGTTCTAGATGGGGTAGGGTGGTCAAAATAGTTGTATCAGGGAGTCCCAAAAATTACAGCAATAATTTCAGAGGTAAGCGCAATTTTCTTACCTTTGACGACATAGTCTAGTATAAGTTCCCCCCTTTGTTGTCGGGCTGATAAGTTGATGTAGAATGATTTGGTCAATCTCGGAAAGGATGTCTCCCTTCTATTGAGAATAATCCAAATAGAACTGGCTTGAAGCACTTCAAGCCCTGGTAGAGAGAGGCATGTGAATAACTCTCGATCGACTAATTCACAAATACATTCATTCCAATCGTTCAACCCATTCAGCCAAAGCTTCACTTGAATCTGACTTCCGAACTCGTGTGAGGGAAGAACTATCTTGGCAAGTATTTCAGCATCATCCTGATGAAATGGGGAACTAGAGCTTGAATCTGATCCGGATTCTGAGTTAGAGTCTTAGTCAGAAGAGATTTGAACAACTCTCTAGCGTTTTGGTGCAGATGATGCGGCATCATCAACAGAAGATCTCTTGGAAGTCATGGACAATTTTGAAAGAGAGAGGAAGCAGATTTGTTAAAATTGAAAGAGTAAAGTATGGGAATTTTCAAAGAGAAGGAGAAGTGGAAGATATAAATAAGGAAGAGAAGTGGTATTTAAGGGAAGAAGTCACATCAACGTAAGTTCACTAAGATCTTGAGAGACTCAAAATCTTGGGAGAATCATTTTTTATTAGAATTCTTTCCATAAATTTTGTAACCACTTTTCAAAATTCTTTGAATATGAAAATAAAGCCTTTTGAAATCCCTTTAAAAACTCTTTTTTAAAAAAAATTTAGGAATTAGAATATCTAAAAGATATGAATTCCTAAATGATCCGTGTAAATCAATTTACCCTTGAATCTCGTTTCAAGGCCCTTGAAAAAGATAACTAGACAGCATACGAAGGAGAAAATAAAATAATTTACTCCCCCTACGTTAATGCTTCCTTGTTCAACATACCAAGCTCTAATCGAATAGAAATTAAATTGATCTTCAGGTAGGGGCTTGGTAAAGATATCTGCAAGCTGCAAGTAAGTTGATATAAAAGAGATTAAAAAATCACCTTTCTCAACATCGATATGCTTAGTCCTTGAATGCTGCACAAGATTTATAGTTAAAGAAATACCACTAGTATTATCACATTTTATAGGAATATCTTTCAAATCAAAGTGAAGATCACGAAGTTGTTGAGCAATCCATAGAATTTGTGCAAAATAGGCTCCCGCAGCTATATATTTAGCTTTGGTTGTGGATAAGTCGATAGAGTTTTGCTTCTTGGAGTGCCAACTAATTAGGGATGACCCTAAGAATTGGCAACATCCAGAAGTGTTTTTCCTATCGACCTTATAACTTGCAAAGTCTGCATCTGAATAGCCAACAAGGTGAAACGAGCTTTGACGTGGGTACCATAACCCTAGATCCTTAGTGCAATTGAGATACCGAAAATTTAGTTACACAGCTATCAAGTGTGACTTAGGATCAACTTGAAATCTTGCACACATGCAGACGCTAAACATAATGTCAGGTCTACTAGTAGTTAAATACAACAATGAACCTATAATACCTCGATACTCCTTTTGTACTACACTTTTGCCATCATTGTCATGGTCAAGCGAAAGTGTCGAACTCATAGGAATCTTTGCGACCTTATATTGATCCATCTTATACTTCTTAAGCAAGTCCTTAGTATATTTGCTTTGATTGAGAAAAATTCCTTTCTTTACTTGTGTAACTTGAAGTCCAAGAACAAAATTTATCTCACCCATTAAGCTCATTTCGAATTCCCTGCACATGATATCTTAAAATTCCTTGCATAGGGAATCATTAGTAGCACCGAATAATATATCATCAACATAGATTTGTACTACTAATATATCGTTGCCTCTGGTTTTGATAAATAAGGTTTTATCAATAAAATCTCTTTAGAATTTGTTTTCGAGAAGATACTTGGATAATCTTTCATACAAAGCTCGAGGAGCTTGCTTAAGACCATAAAGAACGCTGTCTAATTGAAAAACATGATCAGGAAATTCATCATTTTCAAAACCAGGGGGTTGGACAACGTAGACTTCTTCATCTAAGAAGCCGCTTAGGAAAGCTCATTTTACATCCATTTGAAACAGTTTTATACTCATGAAAGATGCAAATGCGAGTAGCATATGTATAGCTTCTAACCTGGCAACCGGAGCAAAAGCTTCCTCATAATCAATACCTTCTTCATGGTTATAGCCTTGTGCTACAAGTCGCGCTTTATTTCGTATGACTTTACCACTTTCATCCAACTCATTTCGAAAAACCCATTTCGTGCCAATGACGGATTGCTGCTTTGGTTTTGTAGTAAGAGTCCAAACCTTGTTTCTCTCAAACTCATTTAGTTCATTTTGCATGATAATGATCTAGTCAGGTTCTTGAAGAGCTTGAACATAATTCTTTGGCTCAATAAGAGACACGAACGTAGAGAATTCACATAGATTGTTTACTTTAGATCGAGTTTGAACTCCTGCATTTGGATCTGAGATCACATTCTCTTGTGGATGGTATGAAGAGTGTTGAAATTTTCTCCGTTTGTAAGATGGAGCAGATCCTGAAAGTTGAGCATCATATGCTTGACTAGATTCAGGTACCGTTCATGTATTGCCCTTGGATCCTATCTCAAGGCCTTGAAGTTGGGTTTCAAGCCCTTGAAACGGAGTTTTGACATCGCAGTTTTCTCTTTCAAAGTCTTGAAGATGTTTTTCAAGGTCTTGAGGGTTTTCTTCGGTATCTTGATACTTTTCTTGCATATTCTTTTCTTGATCTTTAGGATCTTCATCTTCATCCGAAATATAATCTTCTCCTTGATTCAAATTAAGATATGAAAAACTTTCACTAAAACTACCATCATTGCTTTCATCAAAAATGACATGAATATTTTCCTCAACAACTTTGGTACATTTGTGATATACACGTTAAGTTTTGCTATTTGAAGCATATCCAATGAATATAACTTCATCACTACGTGCATCAAATTTCCAAAGATTATCTTTTCCAATGTTATGAACAAAACAATTACATCCAATGGGTTTGAAAAATGAAATATTAGGATTTCTTCTTTTAAATAGTTCATAAGGAGTCTTTTTCAAGATAGGGGGAATTAAATATCTATTTAAAATATAATTAGCAGTGTTTACTGCTTCAGCTTAAAAACTTTTTGGCAAAATGTTTTCTAAAAGCATAGTTCTAGACATATCCTCAAGAGTGCGGTTCTTACGTTCCACAACTCCATTTTGTTGAAGAGTTCTAGGAGCTGAAAAGTTATGTGAAATACCATATTTTGCACAAAACAAATCAAACTTTAGTTGATCATATTCTCTACCATGATCCCTTCTTATAGAAACAATTGGTAGGTTTTTCAAAGTTTGTAACTCCTTACACAATTTTTAAAACTCAAACAATTCTTCCAATTTTTTTCGTAGAAAAGAAATCCATGTGAAACGAGAGAAATCATCCACAATAACAAAGATGTATTGCTTGCCTTTGGGAGATTCCACAGGCATAGGTCGACAAAGATCCATATGTAAGAGTTCAATGGGTCGAGAAATACTTACAACTTTGTTAGGTTTGAATGAACCTCTAGTTTGTTTACCTTGTGTACAGGCTTTACATAGTTCATCTACCTTGAAATTATTATTTGGCAAGCCACATACCAATTCTTTTGAAAGTAGCTTATGCATTGTATGCATACTTACGTGACCAAGTCAACAATGCCAAACCCTTGGATCATCAGTCAAGGCCTTAAGACATTTTAGCTAATTTCCTAGAACTTGGTTAGTACTCATAACATAAACATTGTTACATCTAGGAGCAGTAAGCACAATGTCACCAATCGTTTTGTCTTCAACTTCACATTTTTCTTATTCAAACAATACTTTGTTTCCTTTATCACAAATTTGAGAGATGCTAAGCAAATTATACTTTAAACCGTCAACCAGATATACATCATCAATGAAGTTAGATAAATTATAACTTATTTTACTAATGCCAATAATGTCACACTTTCCTGTATCACCAAGCGTAATGGTTCTAGATGATTGCTTCTTTAATTCAGAGAATAGTGAGCTTTTTCCACTCATGTGTCTTGAGCAACCACTATCTAATAATATAAGGGTCATTTCTTAAACATAGAGGATAAGTGTTTCTAATAATATAAGGGTCATTTCTTATATATGGATATGTTGAATTAACATGACCCTTTTTACAACAATAGAAACAAGAAGGCATATGAATACTTCATTTGGCTTTGACAAAAGTGGTAGTTGGTTTTGTAGGAAAGCTCTTGAGATAACCTATACAATTTTTGTTAAGTGAGGATTGTTGTTCACCCATCATTTTTTCAAGATTAGCTTTTGAACGAGTAAATCTAACAAGTGCAGCCTTCTAGTCTTGACACGTCAAAGTTAGATCAACTTTATCTTTCTCTAGATCGATATAGTTTCAATGAAGAGAGGAGAGATTGTCCCTGAGAATCTCATTTTCCGATTCCGAGGCCTTGATATTGTCATCAAGGTCTACCTTTTTTGTGGTAAGATTTTTAATCTCCAGAGACATCTCACTTAGTTATTTTTCTTGTTCAAGAAGCTTTTCTTTTACAAAATTTATCCTTATTATATGTTTCTTGTCACATATAATAATCTCTTGAAGGAATTGTTTTAGATCAGATTTAGGTTTAGACATGATACTACTTACCACATTATCAACATAGAGATTTGAATCTTCTTTACGATCAGCCATAAGACACAGGTTTGCTTGTTCTTTTTCATCTTTTGATTCATTTGAGCATTCTGAATCACTCCATGAAGCTAAAATAGCTTTCTTCTTTCGATTATTTTTCTTGAAGTTGGCCCTCTTCTTTTGTTGGCAGTCCTTAACAAGATGATTTGTTTCACCGCATTCAAAACAAGTAAGCACTCTAGTTTTCTTGTTAGAGTTAGAAAACTTACCTCGGGGTTTCGATGTTCGTGGATATTATCTATTGTTTGCAGATTGTTTCTTTATCTTGAGAAATCTTGCGAGACCCTTAGAGATCATGGATATTGCATCTTCTTCTTCATCATCATCATCATCACTAGCTTCCTCTTCGGATGGTAACTCATCCTTTCTTGATTTTAATGCCAGATTCTTAGTGTTAGATGGGAGCTCTGCATCTTCTTCACCAAGAACCATTTCGTGTGTGATGATTTTTCCAAGGAGGTCATCAAAAGGAAGAGTTGAGAGATTCGGTGCTTCTTCGATGACAGTCATCTTTAATCCCCACTTTGCTTTAGGTTAGCTACTTAGAAACTTCCTAACTTTTTCTTCATTGGTGAAGACCTTTGCTAGTGAGTCTAAGTTCTTCACGATCTCAGGGAATCTTGTGAATATTTTTTTACTAGTTCATTTGGATTCATCTTGAATAGCTCGTATGTTCTGAGGAAGATGCTAATCTTTGTTTCCTTGACATGACTTGTTCCTTCGTATGTTACAACAAGTTTGTCCCATATTTCCTTTGCACTCTTGCATGATGAGATGCGGTTGAATTCATTTGCATCTAATCCGCAGTAGAGTAGGTTCATAGCTTTGTAGTTCTTTGACACATTGTCCAATTCAGATTGTCTGAAGTCAACTTCCTTCTTTGGGACTTGGCCACCTTCAACTGTCGTAGTTGGGACTTTGGGGCCATTCTGAATGATGTTCTATAGTTCCATGTCCTAATCAATAATGCACATACGCATGAGTGCTCTCCAATGAGAAAAGTTGTTACCACAAAAGAGTGGTGGTGGCGATGAGGATCTTCCTTGAGGAAATCCTCCATCACTTACAAGATTCGTGATTAGTCTCACTAATGGTTAAATCAATGTACGTGCGTCTAGCTCTGATACCAATCGAGGAACCGTTAGGTGAATATAAAGGATAAAGATACTTTCGAAGGGGGGATAACCTTAGGATCTAACACAAGGATATGTTTACGAAGTTCGGCTCAAATAACCTACTCTCTGTCCCAGGGGATAACCTTAGGATCTAACTATCTATTATCAACTTCAAAGAGTCCTAGATACAAACTAGAAGAAATTAGAGGATAACGCTTTTAGTGAAAGAGAGAAAGAAAAACTATTTGATCGAATGAAGATGTTTTGGATCGTTTGAAGACTTTTGATGTTTTTGTGTAGGCTTTTATGTCTTGTTCTTCAATCGACATCTTCATTTATAGTCTTCTACGGAGATGTCTTCTAGCCGTTGGGAAGATGACCGTTTGAAGATAATTCTTCTTCTCCATGAAGATCGTTTCTTGGTTGAGATGAGGTGGACGTTGTGGATCTTCATCAACTTGAAACACGTTGATCTATATGGCCCATAATCTTCTCGTACTTATTGTAACGATATCAAATTCCATAATAGAGGATCGTTTACAACATTGAAATCCGAGCGATATATAATCAATAAGTTGTTAGTGTATAAAACCACTCCATTTGTGTTTAAGTCTTCCATCATCATCACCTATGCAAACATATAATCAAGGTGGAGTTTCATCATACTTCATCAATAGATTAGTCAAGGGTTTAGATATTTCCGGAAAGTCCTTAATGAATCTCCTATAGAATCTAGCATGTCCTAAAAAACTTCTAACCCCCTTCATCGAAGATGGATGATGAAGATTTTCTATTGTTTCAATCTTACCTTGATCAATTTCATTTCCTCTATTAGAGATCAAGTGTCCTAAAACAATGCCTTCCCTAACCATAAAATGACACTTCTCCCAATTTAAAACTAGGTTAGTGTCTTCACATCTTTGTAGAACTAGAGATAGGTTAGCAACACAATTATCGAATGAGGAACCATAAAAAGAAAAATTATCCATAAAAACCTCCATGATTTCCTCAATGTACTCCGAGAAGATGGCCATCATACACCTTTGAAAGGTGGCTAGAGTGTGGCACAATCCGAATGGCATTCCCCTATAAGTGAATGTACCCCATGGGCACGTGCATGTTGTCTTCTCTTGATCGTCCGGATGGATCGGAATATGAAAGAAGATACTATAACGATCAAGATAGCAAAAATAAGATTGTTGTGCTAGCCTCTCAAGCATTTGATCAATGAAGGGCAGCGGGAAGTGATCCTTGTCACATTATTCATCTTGTGATAGTCTATACACATTCTCCATCCCGTCACCGTTCTTATTGGAATGCGTTCGTTGTTCTTGTTAGCCACAACGATTGTAAAAGAAGGAGCAAGAACGTTTGTAGAAAGAACGGAACCTTCTTCAGAATTTTCAGAATCCACGACCGTGGAAAGTTGTACATTGGCCGTGGTTCCTTGCATTCCTTAGTTGGTTGCTCTCGCTATATGTTTCCACGGGTGGAATTAATGGAACCACGCCCGTGTAAAACACTGACGACCCGTGGTTTCTTGTATATTCCGAACAATCATGCAATTCTTCGAATTTTTCAATTTGCACTTCTTCTTACTCTTCCGAAGCCTCAACTTTAATGTTACAATCCTCTTCCGCTCCCTTTTCCCTGATGCTCATGGTTATAACCTTTTGTAACGGATCATTGAATAATATCAGACTCACTTTCTCTCTACAATCGTCTTCATCATATATGTTGAAAATATCCTCTCCAAGAGTTGGCTCTTTTGTCAAAGCTGAGACTACAAATTCAACTTTCTCATCTCCACTGTCAAAGGCTAATTTAGCGTTCTTGCAATCAATCATACCGCCGGAAGTTGCAAGAAAAGGTCTCCCAAGTATGATTGGGACAAAACAATCAGCAGGAATGTCAAGCACAACAAAGTCTATAGGAATATAGAACTTTGAAAACAAAATAATTAATGCAAAACCAATGTCAATCAATTCAAAGTCCGTACTTGTGTTCAATGAATACAGAATATAGCCAGAAATCTCTCACAAATCTTACAGAACAAGAAGAACGGGATGTCAATCCGCTTTCAAAGTTAAACCCTAAGATCTTCGAACTCCGAATAGGAAGTGCGTCTTTCTCCAAATCTTTCTCCAAAATCTCCTCCAATGTGTAGATGAAGATCTCAATTCGTAACCTTGCGAATAGTCAAGCGCGGAACTAATGTGTAGCGACGCGTCCTTTTTCTCTCTTTCTTCCGCCTTCTTATAGGAAAAACTAGGGCTGCGAAAGGCCCGTAACGGATGTTGACGTGGAAAAAATGACACGTGGCGAATCTTTAAAAACCACAGTATCCTAAAATTTCCATGGCCGTGGAATTGACCGTGGGTGCCTCAGACATGGTCCTCCACGGTCTTAAATAAATTAATTACCAAAACCACGGCCGTGGTTTCATTTATATGGTTGTGGAAACCCTAAAATTGACGTACAATCCTTTGTTCTTCGTAGCTTTCCAATCATGCTCCTTCCTTAGCTACTCCAATGCATCCCCTTGATGTCTAGCATGGTCAAAAGTGCTCACATGCTCTATTTATGCTCCAATCCAAGCGTTTATTCAACTAAAATAACAACAAAGCTTGTGCAGATCTCTATACCAACATAATAGGTGAATGTGATCATATATGCTTCAAACTCATATCCATGTACACAAAAGAAGGTGAAAAACTACCTAAATATGTGCCTAAACTAACGTCAAATTTCATGCTATCATTGCCCTCATTTTGGGATTCCGAAGCTTGAGCTGCTGGAAATTTATTTCCACAGTTTGGATGAGGAAACTCAATCCAAACTCCAATCCCTTTCTGCTGGGACGTTTATGGATAAGAGAGTTGATGATGCTTGGGAGTTTACTGAGAAACAAGCTCTAGTTATTGAGAAATTTTCTCACCGGAGGGTCGATGATAGAAATCGAAGATCCGGACCTCAAGAGCTGAATCTTATTACCTCAAGGGTTACTCAGCTCACTATTCTTAGAAATGAAGTCAAAGCTTTGAAGGAGCTTTTAAAGAAACAAACACAATCGAGAGGAGCACCAAGGGAGAGAGATGTTGGCTATGTGGGAAGAGGAAATTATCAAGGGAAAAGGAACAACAACTACAATAATAACAACAACAACTACCGGAACTACAACAATTGGCGATCCAATCAAAACAATTCTAGAACTATTGAAAAGTCATGAACCATCTTCAAGCTCAATTCAGCCACTCAAGGATAAATTCTAAGCAATGATTGAGACTATGATGGGAAAGCTGAATGGGTTGGAGAGTTCGATTACTTCTATTTCTAAGGCACTAAAAGCGTAGGAAAATCAAGTGTTAAGCAAAGCCGTAGAGGTTCCAAGAGATCAAGAGAAACTTTTCGGAAGAACGGAGAAGAATCCAAAAGGACAAATAAATGCTATCACCACAAGAAGAGGAATTTAAACCAGTGATCCACTACAGAAGAATGTGGATAAATTGAAGCAACCAACGATCGAGGAGCCGGAACCTAGCAACAAGGAGAAATCACGGTCTATGTCCCTCGTCAAGCCTACAAACCACCTCTAACTTTTCCGAAGTCTCGTGCTAGAGAATGCATCAACAAACACTTCGGTAAGTTCGTTGATCTCATAGAAAACTTCATATAATATTCCTTTTATGGATTCCATTACAGGAATGCTGGCATGCGGAAAGTTCTTGAAGGAAATCCTTTCCAACAAGAGGAAATTAGAGGATACTAGAGAAGTAAGGATGACCAAAAGGTCTTCCGAACTCATCCAAACAATGAAAGAAGAGATGCCACCAAAGCTAAGGCATTCCGGATCTTTCTGCGTTCCCATTGGCATTGGAAGAGTGACATACGTAGCTCTATGTGATTTTGGAGCAAGTGTGAGCATAATACCTCTAGCTTTGTGCGAGAAAGCTGGACTTGGAATGTCAAAACCCGTCAAGATGACTCTATACATGGCCAATAGGTCCATCACATGTCACGTAGGGATTCTGGAAGACATTCCCGTCTTGCTAGGTAAGTTTTACATTCCCATTGATTTCGTTGTTCTAGATATTCCTGCAGATCATCCCGCTCCAATTATACTAGAAAGACCTTTCCTTGCAACTTCGGGTAGTATGGTGGATTGCAAGAATAGAATACTCTCCTTCAACATTGGAGAAAATCATGTGAAGTTTCATATAGCTTTAATGGTCAAAGGACCAACTATGTGGGAAGATATATTCAACACTTTTTGTGATGAAGAGGAATCAAGGAAAGAGGTAAGTTCCATCTTACTCAAAGATCCACTTGAAAAGGTTATTAGTTTATGCATTGTAGATGAAGGGGAACCAACTAGGCTAAGAAAGGTAAGCACTTCTTTGAGGTTCGTCGGTGTCGTCCATGCAGGAACAGACTCAATTTCACCACATCAACCATGATTTCACTGACGGAGACAATATGGCCTAGGAAGGCTACCTCTGACATCCAGAACTCGCACTTAGAGAGCTTGGCATATAGCTCTCTATCCCTAAGAATCTGCAAAAACCGTCCTCAGGTGACCGGCATGCTCCTCTTTGCTACGAGAGTACACCAAAACTTCATTAATGAAGACCACCACAAACTGATCAAGGAAGTCGATGAACATATTATTCATCAACACCATGAAGACTGTTGGGGCATTCGTGAGCCCAAACGGTATCACTACAAACTCGTAGTGTCCATAACGGGTACGAAATGCCGTCCTGTGCACATCCTGCTCTCTCACCCTCAACTGGTGATATCTTGAGCGCAACTCGATCTTGGAAAACACTATCGCTCCCTGAAACTGATCAAGCATATCATCAATACGAGGCAGAGGATACTTGTTCTTGATGTTCACCTTTTTCAGCTCTCTATAGTCAATACACAATCTCAACGATCCGTCCTTCTTCTGTACAAAGAGGATTGGTGCTCCCTACGAGGATACGCTAGGGAGAATAAAGCCCTTCTCAGCCAAGTCCTCGAGTTACTTCTTCAGCTCTAACATCTCAAGAAGTTCCATACGATATGGGGCCTTCGAGATAGGTCTCGTACCAGGCTCTAACTCGATGCCGAAGTCTACACTGCTCTGAGGCGGCAAACTATACGGCTCAGCAAACATGTTTGTGAACTCGCAGACCACCGGTATCTCCTCCAATGCTGGACTATTTCCCTCCTTAATGGCATAACACCAAAAGGCCTCACATCCATGTGCTATCAACCTCGCTGCTCGTACAAAACTGATGATAGACCCCGTCTTCCCAAGATCCCAACCTCGGAAGACCTCTATCGGACCTATGTCAGTAGAGACTATAACAGTTATGTTACCTACATCTAACACCGCAAGGTGTCTACGCACCGAATCCATACCTAATATGACTTCTTCATGCATCAGTAGCATGTCTAAGAAGTCCACAAGTAACACACGAGTCCCTAAACGAAGGGGACAAGTACGTATCTCATGGGTACCTCTGACCCTATTACAATCAGGTAACCCTATAGTAAAGGGTAGCCCCTCTATAGTAGCTAAACTCAAACGCTTAACACATAGAATAGAAATAAAGGAATGCGTAGCACCTGTATCAAATAAAACTCTAACATGTGAACCATGAAGCAGAATGGTACCTGTAACAACTGGTGCCGGCGGCTCCTCAGCACTCCTCAGCTCAAAAACTTGACCTTGAGCTCCTTTGGTGTCGCTAGTACCAACATCTCTACATCTGCCTCTACTCGGTCCTAGAGCAAAAACCCTGAGTAGCAGGTGTGTTTGGGACTCTCTATTGTCCCTTTGTCTAGTGTTCAGGCGGTCTATGCCCACGTCCTACTACACCTACAGGGGAAGAATCCTACTGTGATGACGCCTTGCCCTGACAGCAAAACGTAGCCCAATGTCCCGGCTTCCCGCAAGAGAAGCAAGTCAATGGCGCTCTCAGGCACTCAGTCTTGATATGTTCATACCCCTCGCAGTTGTAGCATTGTCGGCCTCTCTCAGATGTCTGTGCACACATTGGACTACTCGAGCGACCTTGAGGCTAGCCTCACCCGTATCCAGATGCTCCTGCAACAGTCTGTCTTGTACGCTGTCTCTTCTCAGACCGTCCCGTCTGAGAAGCCCTCCTTTGACTGGCTCTCTCTTGCTCATAAGCTGAGTTCTGATCCTGGTAATCTGCCAAGGACTCACAATGGAATCCCACCATATATGAACACGTACTCTCCCTTAGTCGACGGGAGAACAAGTACATGTGCTGCTCCTTAGAAAGTGCAGCTCGACCCAACAATGCCAACTCTGTTTGGAAGCGGCTGATGACATCTGCAATCGGCACATCCTAAAAGCCTACCTCCACAAAATCCTGCAACTTCTCCCTCCTCAGTGAGGCAGGGCAAAACTACTCTCTAATCATAGTCCTCATTTGGTCGTAGCTAGTGGCCCGGGCTCGTACGGTCCTCCACCACTGATGAGCAAAGTCACGGAATAGAGACTTAACTACCTTTATCCGTCTGTCCTCAAGACATCTGATAGACTCTAGAGCTGAGTCAACATGTCTTATCCAAACCTACATCTCTAAACCAACCTTTCCAGAGGAAGGTGGTACGCCTAACTAATGGAATGCCTTCAACCAAGTATCTAGTCCAGGCCCTCTGTACTCCTCTTGAGATCTAACAAACCCACCAGCACGTGCCGGCATAGCTGACACCTAAGTGGCTCCCTGAGATATCTCAGAACCTCCCTCATGCATTGGTAGATCTAGGGCCCGTCTACCTGCTCTAGCGGCCTCCTCTACTCGTCAGATGTAATCACGAAACTCTGGTCCTCCCAAGGAGACTCGATCCGAGTCATCTGACTAGACTCGGTATGATTATTATCTCCTAGATCCACCACTCCTCGTCTTGGGGACGACACTCTAAGCTATCTCCTCATGAATCTGCTCCACCACTGGTGGATCAGCAGCGGGAGCTGGTCCCTATCCTATCACTCCTGGAGGAAGAGGTGATCTACCTCTACCTCGACCCACGGCATACTTTGCTCTAGTCCGAGCCATCTACGGGGTATGCACACCTAACTTATAAGGCTATATATATGCCATATATATATATATATAAAATGTGTATTACGTAATATATCATGCATACACATCAGCACATAGTAGGTATCTATATATATATATATATTATACTGTCGAGATCCTCAAAAGGGTGACGGCTTTTGTACCCACTGTCCCAAAACATCTATACTCGTTTCAAAACCAAAACCTTTTAAAAGTCAGACCCCTTCCGGGTTCTGTTTATTTATCTACTCCACCTTTATTGAAGATTGCAAACCCATTGTTGTTAACCTAGGGCTCTGATACCAACTCTATAACACCGCACATCCACGGGAGTCGGGATGCCACATTGGGCTAGGATCTCACATCGGTCCTAACCCTAACCTGGCAACAAGTTCACTGGATCTTACAACAAGGCACAGATAGATTAAAACCAAATACATAAACTGTATAATTTACATCAAAATGTTTTACAACATCACAGCCGAGTACAGAACAACATCCACAATATCTAGATACAAAACATCCCATATCACACGAGCAACCTAATGTACAAAAGCCATCGGCTGGTCACCTTGTCTGGCTCACTCTACAATCTTCCTAACCTACAAATCATCTAAAACACAGTATACACCGTTAGCTACAACAATGAATAAGAATATAGTAACAACACATGCACATACCAACACATCACACATGCAATGTCACACACACATTCATTTATTATCTTTAGTTATGTTATTTCATTACTAATTCAACTTCTTTTGTGGCACAAGGAGCTTAAAGAACCCCATTTCTTCCCCCTTTAACTCAGGTTGTGCATGGGATCTACCTCCCCTTGAGCTACTGCTTCTGAGCACCTCCTCCAACTCTTGGCGAGCGTCGGCAGGTGGTCACGGCCCGTTATAATACACTTGGGAAATTTAATTAATAAATGGTCATCCTAGTCCCGTTTAGGTTGTAAATGAAACATCCATATGAACACACACAACTATTACAATCACTCAAATCCACAACTGTACGCTAAGTAAGTCCTGTGGACTTACCAGAAATACTCCTAACTTGTATCCTATCACAACTTTCCTTGGGGAAATAATCAACGCCTGCATAAGCAAGGCACACACAATCACATATTGTAAAGGTTAGGAGACTTGTCTCCATAACCACAACAAACCTATAACTCGGATCTAACCCTCGAGATCACATCATGTTCACAAATGCCTAAGGCATAACCTCAACATAACACAAGTGCCTAAGACACATATTCATCATATAGCTCATCAAGCTCAACCTAACCATACTAGCATAGCCATAGGCTAAAGCCAAGGCCAAAAGAAAGGAAGGAAGGAAACATACCAACTAGCTATGCCTTGGACGCACCAGTGGAACAAGGGTGCAAAGCACAAAAGCAGTGAGGCGCAAGGGTGGTTGGATCAAGGCGCAGGTGCGGCTCACACATGAGGCGCAGGTGCGGCTCAAGGCGGGTGCAGGGGCGGCTAGAAGATTGGTTCTCGACTTCTCTTCCATCCTTCTCCCAACTGTATTCACTTCTTCATCACACAACAACATACAAATACATATATACTCATTTATGAACATCAAAACGTCTAGAAAAGATCCACACAAGCTCATGCTTGTGAATCCTAGCTAAAGAGGAAGAAGATAGAAGCAAAGGAAGAAAGAATGAAGATAGAGGTGAAGATCTTACTGTAACACCCCAAAGCCGCAGGACTCGGAGTGCCACATTGAGTTTGGATCTCACAATGGATCCTGACCCTAGCCTAACAACAAGTTCACTAGATCTTACAACAAGGCACAAGTAGATTAAAACCAAATATATAAAGTTGTATATGATACATCAAGAGGGTTTTACAACATCAAAGCCGAGTACAAAACAATATTCATAAACATCATATACAGAAGATATCCCATATCCCACGCAACCCTAATGTACAAAAGCCCTTGGCTGGTAACCCCATCTGGCTCACTCTACAATCTTCCTAACCTGCAGATCATCTACAACACGGTATACACCATTAGCTACAGTAATGAATAAGCATGAGGGTAATAGAACAATCACACATAAACATATCATACATGCAATGCCACACACATTCATTTATTATCTTTCAATTACGTTATTCTATTACTAATTCAACTTATTTTGTAACACGGGGAGCCTCAAGAACCTCGTCCCTTCCAACGTAACACAGGGGTTTTGACTGAGGGTGATCATCACTCGACCCCCCTGTGAGATCATCTTCAAATCACCTCCTCCTACCAGCAGACAGAGGCAAGTGGTCCCGACCCGTTATAATACACTTGGGCCATTTAATGTAATAAATGGTCATCCAAGTCCGGTTTAGTTTATAAATGCACAATCATATGAACACACACAACCATTACAATCACACAAACTCACAATTGAACGCTGAGTAAGTCCTATGGACTTACTTGTAATACTCGTAACCAGTACCATGTCACAGCTTCCCCTTGGGGAAGTAATCAACGCCTGCAATAGCAAGGCACACATCATCATATACTAAAAGGGTTAGCAGACTCGTCTCCATAACCATAACCAACCTACAACCTCCAACTAAACCTCGGGATCATAACATGATCATAGATGCCTAAGGCATATCCTCAATATAAAGACAAGTGCCTAAGGCACATCTCTATCATGCAACTCATCATACTCATCCTAACCAAGCTAGCCTAACCAACATCTAAGCCAAGGCCAAACGAAAGGAAAGAAGGAATCATACCAACAAGGTATGCCCTAAACGCACCAGCGGAAATAAAGGACGCAGGGGAATTTCCTTCGAACACAGGCGTCTCACACCTCGCTCTAGGACTGCAATACGGTACTCTGCAAAAGTGTGGTCCGGCTCAACCACCAGATCATCATAACTCACAATGTGTATCAAATCTAGTATGTACTCCCTCAGCTGAGACACGTGAAACCCATGGTGAACACCCTCTAACCTCGGAGGCAATGCTAATCTATAGGCTGCTCTCCTAACTCTATCCAGTATCTCGAATGGACCGACATGTCGGGGACTCAACTTCTCCTTTATGCAAAAACGTCTGACGCAACGCGTTGAAGATACTCTCAACCAGACATGAGCTCCTACTCTGAACCCTAGAGGTTAACGCTTCCTGTCTGCATATGACTTCTAGTAACTTTGTGCAACCAACATCCTCTCTCTGATCAACACTACTCAAACCATATCATCATGAATCTACACTGGTGCTATCCCAATGATACTGCTAGGTTCATCATAGCATAAAGGTGTACATCACCTACGTCCATACAGTGCCTCACAAGAAGTCATCTTAATATATGCATGTCATATGTTGTTGTATGAGAACTCACTGAGTGGGAGGTAATCAGACCATCCCTGTCACCAAATCAAAACACAGGCTCGCAACATGTCCTATAAGGTCTGAATGGTCCTCCCTGACTAACCATCTATCTGGGGGTGAAACGCATTCGTGAAGTGTAGACTCGTCCCCCAAAGCAGTCTGAATCTGTTGGCAGAATCTCAAAGTAAACCGTCCATCTCGATCAAAGACAATCGTTCTCGGTACCCCATGGAGTCTCATTATCTGCCTAGTGTACTCCTCATCCAATATGCTCACCGGCCATGTTTCTCTGATGGGAATGAAACGTGCCATCTTTGTCAGTCTATCCACTATCACCCAGATAGCATCACAGCTCCTACTGACCCTCAATCCGATCACAAAATCCATGGAGACGTCCTCCCACTTCTATTGTGGTATTGGCAGTGGATGGAGCTCACCTCCAAGTCTGAAATGCTCTATCATGGTACATCTTACTCGTACATGGATATACTGAGTGTGGTATAAAGTGAGCCTCATATAAGATCCGCTTTCTCAGCTCCACATAAGCGGGTACATAGATACGATCATGACGCCTCAAAACTCCATCCACTCCTATGAAGAACTGTGGTGCCTCTCCACGGGACATCCTCTCTCTGATCCTCGTCATAGTCGGGCAAGTCCCTTGCTTCTGTTGGATCTCATCCAACAGACTAGGTAGAACCTCTAAAGCAATCAATTGGGCATCCTCGTCAGGAAACTAGATGTCCATCTGTAGCCAGACTAGATCCCTCTAATGGTGAGGTTATACTGTCAATCTCACAATTGCCTTCTCTCGAGGCGTCTTCCTGCTCAAGGCGTCAACTACCACATTGGCATTACGAGGATGATACAAAATCTCAAGGTCAAAGTCCTTGATCAACTCAAGCCATCGACGCTGACGGTTATTCAATTCCCGCTGCATGAAAATATTCTTCACACTCTTATGGTCTGTGAAGATCTGACAGGTGGCGCCATACAGGTAATGTCTCTAGATCTTCAAAGCATGAACTACCGGTGACAATTCCAGATCGTGAGTCGGGTAGTTCTCCTCATACGTCTTCAACTGTCTAGCCGCATAAAAAATCACTTTGCCTCTTTGCATCAACACACATCCCAAGCCTAGCTTGGATGCATCACTGTAGACCACAAAATCATCATAACCCTTTGGTTGTGCCAAGATAGGAGAAGAAGTCAAACGCCTCTTCAACTCCTCAAAACTTTGAGGACACTGGTCGGTCCATACAAATTTGGTGATCTTCCTCAAAAGACTCGTCAGTGGACGGGCAATCACAGAAAATTCCTCCACAAAGCGTCTATAATAACCGGTTAGGCCAAGAAAGCAACGCACTTCCTTGACGTTCGTCGGTGTCGACCATGCAGCATAAGACTCAATCTTTGTCGGGTCAACCATGATCCCGTCGGCGGAGACGATGTGTCCAAGGAAAGCAACCTCAGACTTCCAGAACTCGCACTTAGAGAGCTTGGCATACAGCTCTCTATCCCTCAAAATCCGCAGAACTTTCCTCAAATGAACGGCGTGGTCCTCTTTGCTGCGAGAGTATACCAAAATGTCATCAATAAAGACCACCACAAACAAATCCAAGAAGTCGATGAAGATATTGTTCATCAACTCCATAAAAACTGGTGAGCATTCGTCATCCCAAATGGCATCACTACAAACTCGTAGTGTCCATAACGGGTACAAAATGCCGTCATGTGCACGTCCAGCTCTCTCACCCTCAGTTGGTGATATCCTGAACGCAAGTCGATCCGGGAGAAAATTGTCCTCCCTGAAGTTGATCAAGAAGATCATCAATGCGAGGCAGTGGATACCTGTTCTTGATGGTCACCTTGTTCAGCTCTCTGTAATCTATACACAATCTCAACGATCCGTCCTTCTTCCGCACGAAGAGGATAGGTGCACCCCATGGTGATACACTAGGGCGGATAAAGCCCTTCTCAACCAAAATCCTCGAGTTGCTTCTTCAGCTCCAACATCTCGACAGGCGCCATACGATACGGGACCTTCGAGATCGGTCTCATACCAGGCTCCAACTCAATGCCAAAGTCTACACTCCTCTGAGGCGGCAAGCTAGACGGCTTTGCAAACACGTTTGTAAACTCGCAAACCACTAGTATGTCCCCCAAAGTTGGGCTATCTCCTTCCTTCATGGAATAACACTAGAAGGCATCACATCCCTATCCTATCAATCTCGTTGCTCGTATAGCAGTGATAACATATCCCGTCTTCCCAAGGTCCCAACCCCGGAAGACCTCTATCGGACCTACGTCGGTAGAGACTGTAACAGTTCTCTTACCCGCATCTAACACCGCACGGTCTGTACGCATCCAATCCATACCTAATATGACTTCTTCATGCATCAAGGACATGACTAAGAAGTCAACAAGCAACACCCGTGTCCCTAAACGAAGGGGACAACTAGGTATCGCACGGGTACCACAGACCCGACTACCATTAGGTAACCCTATGGTAAAGGGGTCCCCTCTATGGTAGATAAACTCAAACGCTCAACACATGTTGCAGAAATAAAGGAATACGTAGCACCTGTATCAAATAAAACTCTAGCAGGTAAACCATGTAACAGAATGGTACATGTAGCAACTGGTGTTGGCGGCTCCTCGGAACTCCTCAGCTCAAAAACTCGACCTCGAGCTCCTCGGGCATCACTAGTACCAACATCTCTACCTCTACATCTACTCGGTCCTAGAGCTGAACCCTAAGTAGCAGGTGTGTTTGGAACTCTCTGTTGTCCTTGTACCTGATGATGAGGCGGTCTTTGTCCACCTCCTATTGCACCTGCAGGGGAAGAACCCTGCTGTGATGACGCCTTTCCCTGACGGAAAAACGTAGCTCTATGTCCTGGCTTCCCACACAAGAAGCAAGTCAGTTGTGCTCTCGGGCACTCAGCCCTTAAATATCCATAGGCCCCGCAGTTATAACACTTCCGGCCCCTCTCAGTCGTCTGTGTAGACACTAGACCACTCGAGCGGCCTTAGGACTGGCCTTGCCCGTATCCAGATGCTCCTACACCAGTCTATCATGTACGTTGTCTCTTCTCAGAACGACCCATCGGAGAAGTCCTCTTTTGCCTAGCTCTCTCTCGTTCAAAGGCAGAAGCCCGATCCTGGTAGTCTACCAATGAATCATAGTGGAATCCCGCAATATATGAACGTGTGCTTTTCCTCAGACGATGGGAGAACAGATACAAATGCTGGTCTTCCGATGGTGCAGCTGGACCCAACAACGCTAACTCAGTCTAGAAGCGGCGGATAGCATCTGTAATAGGTACATCCTCAAAACCCTCCTCCACGAAGTCTTGTAGCTTCTCCCACCTCAGTGAGGAAGGGAAAAACTACTCCCTCAACAAAGTCCTCATATGGTCATAAATCGTAACTCGTGGTCGAATTGTCCTCCACCACTGGTGTGCCAGGTCATGAAATAGAGACTGAACTAGCTCTATCCGTTTGTCTTCAGGACATCTAATTGACTATAAAGTCGAGTCTACATGTCCTATACATAACTCAGTCTCTAACCCAATATGTCCTAAGAAGGGTGGTACTCCTTGCTTATGAAACGCCTTCAACCAGGTATCCGGTCCAGGCCCTCTGGTCCCCTCTATAACTTTATTAGTCCCAACAGCATGTGCCGGCATAGCAGGCACCTGAGTGGCTCCATGGGATCTCTCAGATGATCCCTCATGCCTTGGTAGATCTGGGGCTCGTCTGACTGCTCTAATGGCCTCCTCAAAATGTCTAAGGTACTCTCTAAACTCTAGTCCTCCCATGAAGACACGATCAGAGTCATCAGACTGGGCTCGATGTGTCTGCTGTCTCCTGGATCCACCACTCCTCGTCTCTGGGACGACACTCTCAACAACCTCCTCAAGAGCCTCCTCCACCACTGGTGGATCATCAGCGGGAGCTGGTCCCTGTCCTATCCCTCCTGGAGGAAGAGGTGGTCTACCTCTACCTCGGCCTATAGCAGCAGTAGCTCTAGTATGAACCATCTGCGGGGTATGTGATAACGTGATTTATGACGTTAGATTAGGCATTCATTTAGATAGTTTTTCCCATTATTCAAGCATGGTTTGGCATTAGTTCATGACGTTTACGCTTAATTCATGCATATTATCGAGATAGACGTCTACACGAACTATTGTCGGTTTTGTAGGTATTTTTGGGAACTTTTTGAGCTTAATCGATACATTCGAGGATCATTCCTCGTGATGACACACTTCCGGACTCATTAAGAAGCAAGCTAGGAGCTAAGGAGAACACATAAGACCTTGTTGGTGCATGCCTTGCACCAACTCGTAGCTTAACGATCCAAAGGAAGCTGAACCACAAAAACCACGGCCCAGAGGCCATTTCCACGCCCGTGGTTTTGGCCGTGGTTCTCTCTGGACAGCTGTCCTACGATCTCCATAACCAACTCTTGCCCTTGATGGAGGATATAAGTGGTCCTGCAGGCTGATGCTAGAGGATCCTCTCCCACACTCTCTCATTCTACACCATTCCATTGGAGGTTACTCTTGGAGGGGAGCAAAAACACTCTCATTTGGAGAAGAAGAAGAAGAACACTAGTTTTAGAGTTTTCATAGCTTTTGAGAGATTTTTTAGTGAACTTGTTGAAGACATTTGCAAGGATTTGTGAGGAACGATTTGTACCTTCTTTTGAAGGGTTGTAAGTCTCTCTTAAACATATATTCAGCTTGTTTTTCTTGTTTTACTTGTTTTGCTTTTCTTTCACTTCATTTTCTTGCTATGGAAGCCATGAATATTTGCTTGTTGATGTTGAATCTTAAGATGCATGTTGTTGGCTAAATAGTTACAATTCTAGGGTAATGGAATGATGGTTATGGCTTGGACTATGATAGAATAGATTTAACGTGTACCTTGGATAATTTGCTTGCTCGAACTTAACTGTTGTTATAAATCACGGCTTGTTCTAGCATAACCACGGCCGTGGTTCTGATTATCAGCTCGTGGTTTTGTTCTGTTGTGTTTATATTGATAAATCTGAATGTTAGGATGTTAGATTGTTGAAATCCTAGAGTTTATTAAGCTTATTCTTGCCTAGGGTGACTTAATGCTAGTAGACTGAGTGAGAGAAGAGACCTACCCGGTAATCCTCGATCTTAGATACCGATGATGATGAACTCTAGATAGTAGTGAGCTTTACAAGCCGCTATTGGACTGAGTGTGCTAGGATTGATGTTTAGGACTTGCCTTCTTGAGACTTACCCGGTGAGGGGAGGTTAGACCCCTAGATAGCAATCCGGTTTGTGTAGAATTCCCAACCTTAAGCTCCTAGTGACTTACCCAGTAATAGGACCTTAGGTGCGGGATTAGTGGACCATGAGACCTATTTGGTGATTGATCCCATTTTAGAAACACCATTTCCCAACATACCATAGCTAGTCCAAGGTTTATTAGAAGCTTGAGTCCAATGCCATGACCGAAATTCCTAACCCCTAGAATCCGCTTTTCTCTCTTTGATCACATATCTTGTGTTTGTGTTGTTTACTTGCATTGCTAGCTTGATTTGTTAGCTTGATTTATAGTCTTGCATCATTTGTGATCTTTGTTTGATCACCACAAAACCAAACCCAAAAATATCATGATTTTCATTTCTTTATTTCCTTCTCTTTTCTTAGACTAGATTTTCACTATCTATAATCGCTTATTTGATTCGATTTCACCTTAGTCTTTGTGTTCGACCTCGGAATACTATCCTTGCTACAAAACGACCCATACACTATGGGTTCGCTAGGAGTTAGGAGATTATATTGAGTTTTTAAATTTAAGAATTTTGTGCTACACAATCTTAACATAACAAGTTTTTGACGCCGTTTCCGTGGACTAGGTCTAGATTGAATCATTGTTTGAGATTGTTTATAGTGTAGGTCTTTCTTGTTGCTCTTGATCTGGTTTGGTTTGTGTGTTTGAATTTTCAGGACATCTCTCATTCTCTAGGTGCATGCGAAGATCTCGTGGCAAGGATTTAGCTCCATTCGATCCCGAACCGGAGAAAGCCCTTAAGGCTAGATCTAAGAGCATTAAGAAGAAGAAGGAGATGGCCGCAAGAGATCTTCAAGCTGAGTTGGATGATGCTTTAGAGCAAATTAGGCTAAGGGATGAACTCTTGGAGAATGAGAGGAGACTTGCCAATGAGAGGCAAGAAGCAACTAGGAGGGAAATTGAAGAGATTAGGCAAGCTCTTCTACAAAGGGAGCTTTATCGTCAACAACCTCCACCTCCACCACCACCGCAGCCAGCGGGCAATGTTCGGTTTGAGCCGATCATGATTGAGGAGCCACAAACGTTAGGGTAACGTATGGATCCAGCCCAAAGAGTACACCGTCCAGGTGTAAACTTAGGAGATCCCGCAACCCATGATTATGAGCTCCGCCCTCAAGTGCTACAAATGATCCGGCACAATCAATTTGGAGGGATGGAAGGAGAGTCTCCTCATCAATACTTGATGAACTATGAGATCCTGATGGAGACTCTAAGGCCGCCTAGATTGGAGAACAACAACCATAAGCTTAGAGCTTTTTCATTCTCACTTAAGGATAAAGCCTTGGCTTGGTACCAATCGATTCCACTAGGACGTGTGAGTACTTGGGAGGAGATGACAACCGAGTTCTTGACAAAGTTCTTCCCACTTTCCAAGACAACCGAGCTAAGAGGGAAGATCAATGCCTTCGTGATGAAGGATAGAGAGAGCCTTTTCAAATCTTAGGAGAGGTTCAAGGACCTTCTCCTAGATTTTCCACACCATGGTATACCGAAGATAGAGCTATTGGAGATCTATTTCAAGGCTCTTGATGCGGATAGCCAATTCAAGCTCCAATCGCTTTCCGGAGGAACTTTCATGGAGAAGAATGTGGATGAGGCTTGGGAGTTTGTAGAGAAGCAAGCCTTGGTGATAGAGAAGTACTCCCATAGGAAGAGTGATGGGAGGAAACCGGGGGTATATGAAGTGAGTGAAGTCACCATCAGCAACTACAAACTCGATGCAATCAACAATGACCTTAAGTCTTTGAGGGAGTTGTGTGCCACAACCTTGAAGATTCAAGCTAGTCCTCAAGTGCAAGTGCAAGCCAACTTGGCTTCCAAGGAGGAAGACACTAACTACATGGGAAGGGGCAACTTCAACAATTATCAAGGCCCTGGAAACTTCAACAACAACAGCCGGCAATACAACAATTACCGGCCTAATCACAACCATCTTGGGTTCTCCTATTCTAACCCGGATGGTGCCTTGAACCCTCCCGCTTCCACAAGCGCAGCACCACCACCTAAGGCTTCACAAGAGCCTCCACCCGGTTTTGCTCAACCTCCAAAGGATAGAACCGAGATGATCTTTGAACAATTGCTTGGAAGGTTAAGTGGACTTGAGAGCACAGTGACTTCCATTTCGAAGGCTCAAAAGGTGCTAGAAGCACAAGTGTTCCAAAAGGCGGGTGAAACACAAAGGGATCCGGCAAAGCTTCCCGGAAGGACGGAGGACAATCCAAGAGCCCAAGTGTTGGCCATTACCACAAGGAGTGGGTTGAGCATGAAAGATCCCTTACCTAAGGGAAATGACAAGGGAAAGCAAGTAGTAGTGGAGGAAGAACCATTGCAAGAAGGAGGCAAGAGCAAAGATGATGAGCCAACATATGTGGCACCACCTCCATACAAGCCACCACTACTATTCCCACAATCAAGAGCAAGAGCTCACTTGGACAAACATTTCGGTAAATTTCTTGAACTCATGTATAAATTGCATATTAACATTCCGCTCATGGATGCTATTCTAGGTATGCCGGCCTATGGAAAGTTTTTGAAGGAGATACTCTCCAACAAGAGGAAGTTGGAGAAGTATGGAGAAGAGAGAATGACAAAGAGATCTTCCGAGTTGATTCAAACTAAGAGAGAGGAGATGCCTGCTAAACTAAGAGATCCGGGATCTATTTGTGTGCCAATTGGGGTTGGAGAAGTGCAATATGAAGCCCCATGTGATCTTGGAGCAAGTGTAAGCATTATCTCGCTTGCACTTTGCAACAAGGTTCGGCTAGGTGAGAAAAAGCCGGTCAAGATGACCCTCTACATGGCGGAACGTTCAATCACTCACCCCGTAGGAATCCTAGAGGAGATACCGGTTCAGTTTGGGAAGTTCTATGTGCCAATAGATTTCGTTGTTTTGGACATCCCGGCGGACTACCCGGTTCCTATCATCTTAGGGAGGCCATTCTTAGCCACATCCGGATGCTTAGTGGATTGCAAAAATAGAATCCTCTCCTTTAACATAGGAGAAGAGAATATCAAGTTCAAGCTGTCCACAATGATGAAGGGGTCAGCCCTTGGTGAAGATGTTTTCAACATTGTCGAGCAAGAGGAGTCTAGAGAAGTTATGAGCTCGATCATGATCAAGGATCCCTTGGAGAAGGTTCTTCGCTTGAGTTTGATGGAGGAAGGAGTTGAGGATGACTGCAATGAAGAAATCAAGGCCTTGGATGCATAGGAAAAGGAGACAACTGCTGAGTTTGAAGTGCACGAACTTGTGCTGAACCACTGTAGGAACCACGGCCAAGGAGCAAGAACCACGATCGTGGTTTCACCCGTGGAACTCTCTGGAAAGCCCAAAAGTGCCAGGTCTTCCAATTCCATGCCTGTGGTTGTGCCAGAGGTTGTGGTTTTGCACGTGGTTTCACCGAAAAGTGCCTTAGTTGTTGATCAAGCATCAAGGAGTCTTGGGGGGTCTTCCATGGCTTTGGAATCATCTCAACCTACATTGTATTGATTGTCTCCAACCGATAAAGGTCCTCCTAAACTTGAACTTAATCCTCTCCCTTCTCATTTAAAGTATGATTTCCTTGGTGCAAATTCTACTTACCCGGTTATTGTGAATGCATTTTTTAATGATGATCAGCTTGATAGATTGTTGCATAAGTTGAGATTGCATAGGAGAGCTATTGGATACACCATTGATGACTTAGTTGGTATAAACCTTCCTTGTGCATGCATAAGCTCTTGTTGGAAGATAATCATAAACCTTCAATTGAACCTCAAAGAAGATTGAACCCTATAATGAAAGAAGTAATCAAGAAAGAGATCCTTAAATTTCTAGATGCGGGAGTCATTTTCCCGATTTCGGATAGTAAATGGGTTAGTCCCATACATGTTGTTCCTAAGAATGGTGGTATGACCGTAGTAACTAATGAGAACAATGAACTAATCCCACCTAGGACGGTTATGCGGTGGAGAATGTGTATTGACTATAGGAAGCTTATTGTTGCCTCTAGGAAAGATCACTTCCCCCTTCCCTTTATTGACCAAATGCTAGAAAGGTTAGCTCAACATTCACACTTTTGTTACTTAGATGGCTATACTGGGTTTTTCCAAATCCCTATTCACCCGGATGACCAGGAGAAAACAACATTTTCATGTCCTTGGGGAACATTTGCATATAGGAGAATGCCATTTGGGTTGTGTAATGCACCCGCCACCTTCCAAAGGTGTATGATGGCTATTTTTCTGAATATATTGAGAACAATATGGAAGTGTTTATGGATTATTTCTCGGTGTATGGATCTTCATTTGATGATTGCTTAGCTAACTTGTCTTTGGTGTTGAAGAGATGTGAGAAAACTAACCTTGTTTCGAATTGGGAAAAATGCCACTTTATGGTGAGTGAAGGCATTGTGTTGGGACATTTGGTTTCCCAACGAGGCATTAAGCTAGATAAAGCAAAGATAGAAACAATAGAGAAGTTGCCACCACCTACCTCGGTGAAGGGGGTAAGGAGTTTCTTAGGGCATGCCGGTTTTTACCAGAGGTTTATAAAAGATTTCTCTAAAATTTCTAAGCCTCTCATTAACCTACTAATGAAAGATGTTGAGTTTGCTTTCTCCAAGGATTGCCTTGAAGCATTTTGTAGGTTGAACACTGCCTTGATCTCCGCCCCTATCATGCAACCTCCGGATTGGAGCCTTCCGTTTAAGATAGTGTGTGATGCAAGTGATGTGGCCATTGGGGCTGTTTTGGGACAAAGGAAGGATGGTCTTACACATGCCATCTATTATGCTAGCAAGACGCTAGATGATGCCCAACTTAACTATGCCACAACCGAGAAGGAGTTGCTAGCGGTGGTGTATGCCTTTGAGAAGTTCCGGTCATATATTGTGGGAGCCAAGGTCATTGTGTACACGGATCATGTTGTGATCCGTTATCTTCTCACAAAGAAGGATGCCAAGCCTCGCCTCATTCGGTGGATCCTTCTCCTCCAAGAGTTTGACTTAGAAACTCGGGACAAGAAGGGCTCCGAAAATTCAGTGGCGGACCATCTTAGTAGGCTACCACCATTGGAGATTGAGAGAGATGGCATCCCGATTCATGACTCATTCCGGGATGAGCAATTGCAAATGATGAAGGAGTGCTTACTTCAAGTGTCTAGAGGGAGTGAGCCATTGTATGCGGATATAGTGAATTACCTTGTGTGTGAGGAGGTGCCACCCGGTTTGTCATATGCCCAAAGGAAAAAGTTCTTCAAGGATATGAGGCATTACTATTGGAGTGAACCTCTCTTGTTCAAGAGAGGGCCGGATGGAGTCTTTTGGAGGTGCATTCCGGAGGATGAGGTAAAGAGTGTGGTCCGTCATTGTCACTCCTTGCCATGTGGAGGCCATGCTAGCTCACACAAGACGTGTGCAAATGTATTGCAATCCGGTTTTTATTGGCCTCATTTGTTTAGGGATGTGCAAAATTTAGTAGTGGCATATGATGCTTGCCAAAGGACGGGCAACATCTCAAAGAGGAATGATATGCCCTTGAAGAACATACAAGAGGTTGAGATATTTGATGTTTGGGGTGTGGACTTCATGGGGCCATTCCCCTCTTCATGTGGCAACCTCTACATTCTCTTGGCGGTGGACTATGTGTCGAGATGAGTGGAGGCAATTGCCTCTCCAACAAATGATGCCAAAGTTGTGGGGCGGTTCTTCAACCGAGTCATCTTCCTTAGGTTTGGAACACCAAGAGTGATCATAAGTGATGGAGGGAAAGATTGGGCTATGAAGCTCGATGATGCTTGAGAAGACGGTTTCTAGGACAAGAAAAGATTGGGCTATGAAGCTCGAGAAGACGGTTTCTAGGACAAGAAAAGATTGGGCTATGAAGCTCGATGATGCTTTGTGGGCTTATAGAACCGCCTTCAAGACACCGATTGGCACCACTCCCTTAAAGCTAGTTTATGGCAACTCTTGCCACCTTCCGGTTGAGATGGAGCATAGGGCGTATTGGGCCATAAGGTGGCTGAATTTTGACATCAAGGAAGCCAGTGAGAAGAGGTTGCTAGACATTAATGCTCTTGAGGAGATCCGGTTGGATGCCTATGAAAATGCCCGGATCTACAAGGAAAGGATCAAGCGTTGGCATGACAAACGTCTCATCCCAAAGGAGTTGAGTGAAGGTGACTTAGTCTTTCTCTTGAACTCAAGGTTGCGGCTCTTCCCCGGAAAGCGAAAGTCAAGATGGACGGGTCCTTATGCGGTAAGGAAGGTCTTTCCCCATGGAGCGGTTGAGATAGGTGGGGAGCATTGTGGAGATTTTAAGGTGAATGGGCACCGTTTGAAGAAGTACATCCCGGAAGCTCCGGTGGATATGATTGACCCACTTCACCTTGAGTGAAATGCCCCCGAATTTGGTCAAGCTAATGACCTTACAGAAACGCTTAATGGGAGGCAACCCATTGGTACATGTCTTTCCCTTTTCATTTTTGTTTTTGCTTTTGCTTTTTTTTGCTTTTGTCTTTGTTTTGATGTGTTTGTGTGTGTTTGGTGTTTGTGTGCTAGAGTCTAGGTACCATGGAAGCCTTGCAAGGCATGAGGAAGGTGATGATGATGATCCCGCATCAAACGTGGGTGGAGCGGACGTGGGACTTGGACGGCTAGCGGTGCTTAGCGCGGGTCCCAACGCCATAATGAACATCGAGAGATCTCTACCACCTTTGATTGATCATCTACCATCACCTCACATGAGTGAACCAAAATACCAAAGCAACACCATTTTTACATTGTGAGGACCCTCTTTCACTTCTTTGTTTAATTTACACATTGGGGACAATGTGTTTCTAAGTATGGGGTGGTGTTTTCATGATCATTTGCATGATTAGCATCTAGGATAATTTCATATTGTCACATGTTTCTTTAAGCTTTTGCATTTTACATATATATTTCGAAAATTCCAAAAAAAAAATCAGAAAACCGGCATATTTTGCATTGGGGACAATGTGTTTCTACCTCGGCCTACAGCAGCAGTATCTCTAGTCTGAGCCATCTGCGGGGTATGCACACCTAACTTATAAGGCTCTATATAGGCCATATTTATAGATATATATATATATATATATGCATAATACATAATAGTACATGCATATACATCAGCACATAGGAGATATATATATATATATATATATATATATATATATATATATATATATATATATATATATATATATATATATATCCATACTGTCGAGATCCACAAAAGGGTGACGACTTCATTACATAGTATCCCAAAACATCTGTACTCGCTTTAAAACCAAAACCTTTTCAAAAGGTCAGACCCCTTTCGGGTTCTATTTGTTTATCCACTCTACCTTTATTGTAGATAGCAAGTGCCATCGTTGTCAACCTAAGGCTCTGATACCAGCTGTATAACACCCCAAATCCGTGGGACTCGGAGTGCCACATTGGGCTAGGATCTCACAACGAATCCTGACCCTAGCCTGACAACAAGTTCATTGGATCTTACAACAAGGCACAAGTAGTTTAAAACCAAAAACATAAAGTTGTATAAGATACATCAAAAGGGTTTTACAACAACAAAGCCGAGTACAAAACAACATTCATAAACATCAGATACAAAAGATATCCCATATCCCACGCAACCCTAACGTACAGAAGTTCTCGGCTTGTCACCCCGTCTTGTTCACTTTGTAGTCTTCCTAACTTGCAAATCATCTACAACACGGTATACACCGTTAGATACATTAATATTAAGCATGAGGGTAATAGCACAAACACACATCAACATCTCATACATGCAATGCCACACACATTCATTTATTATCTTTCAATTACGTTAATCCATTACTAATTCAACTTATTTTGTAACACGAGGAGCCTCAAGAACCTCGTCCCTTCATCATGGCATATCCAAGCTTGCATTGCTGGAGATATACTATAAAGGGTTGGATGCGGGGACACAATTCAACCTCCAATCCCTCTCATGTGGAACATTCATGGACATGAGAGAAGATGACGCTTGGGACTTCATTGAGAAGCAAGCAAGAGTCATAGAGAAGTATTCCTACCGAAAGGTGGAGGGAAATCGTGTGGAGCAAGGAGCGAAGCTCACACATGAAGCTCAAAATCAAATTTTCTACCTCAACAATGAGATCAAGGAGTTGAAGGAGGCAATCAAGACCAACTTTCCAAAGCAACAAGGAAAGGATGTTGGCTATTTGGGCAACAATAATAATGGCGGAGAGAACACAAACCGCAACAACAACAATAACCGGAATAATAACCGGAACAATTGGAATGGCAACAACAACAACCGGAACAACAATTGGAACAACAATAGGGGTTCAAACAACAACAATTGGCGCTCCAATCAACAAAATTCCGGTAACTCTTATCCTTCCAATTCAATTTCACTAACTCCACCTTCCTCTTCCTCTACTCCTTTGAAAAGCCAGGGGCAAACATCTAATGGAGGAAACACTTCGGGGAAGGAGAAGCCCGATCCCATGTTGGAAATGATCTTGGGAAAGCTTCAAGGTTTGGAGAACCGCATCATTAAGGTTGATGATCAAATTTCTAAGGTTGATAAAGCCCAAAAGGTTTTGGAAAACCAAATGTTCAGCCATGCGGAGGAAGTTCCTAGGAATCAAGGGAAACTTCCAGGAAAGACGGAGGACAACCCTAAGGGAAGGGTTATGGCAATCACAACTAGGAGCGGAGCGACTACCACAGATCCGCAGCCCAAGTTTGTTGAAATCCCCGTTGAGAAAGACAAAGAGAAAGGAAAGGAGAAGGAAGATGTCTACGTTCCTCCTCCGGCGTACAAACCGCCCCTACCATTCCCTCAATCTAGAGCGAGAGCGCGCCTAGATAAACAGTTTGGTAAGTTTATAGAACTCATGAGCAAGCTGCATATTAATATACCCTTTTTCGATGCTATTGTAGGTATGCCGACTTATGGCAAGTTCTTGAAAGATCTCCTCTCCAACAAGAGGAAGCTAGAAGATTTCGGTGAGGTTAAGATGAGTTCGGATTCTTCGGATCTCATCAAGACCATGAAAGCGAAAATGCCCCCCAAGCTAAAGGATCCGGGGTCGTTTTGCATTCCCATAGGAGTGGGAGATGTCACATATGATGCATTATGTGACTTAGGAGCAAGTGTGAGTATCATACCACTCGCGTTATGTAGGAAGATCGGTTTAGGCGACCCTAAACCGGTGAAGATCACGTTGTACATGGCGGATCGATCCATCACTCGCCCCGTCGGTATTGTAGAAGACGTCCCAGTCAAGCTAGGTAAATTCTTCGTTCCCATTGACTTTGTCATGCTTGACATTCCTGCAGATAGTCCGGTCCCGATCATACTCGGAAGACCGTTTCTTGCAACCTCCGGTTGCATAGTCGATTGCAAGAATGCTAGACTCGCCTTTGACATAGGAGAAGAGAAGGTAGATTTTGTTCTTTCCACTCTAGTGAAGGAGCCAATCTTTGATGAGGATATATTCAATATCCAAGATGAAGAAGGGTTGTCTAGAGAGGAGGTAAGTGCTATTCTCTTCAAAGATCCTTTGCAAAAGGTTATCACTATGAGTCTAACGAATGTAGTGGAAGAAGAGGAGTGCAATGAGGCAATTGAAGCCTTAGAAGCACAAGAAGAAGTGGGTGAAGTGGAATTTGAGAAGCTCCACGACGAGGCAGAAAACGTGAGAATCCACGGCCAAACACTATATTCCACGGCCGTGGATCTCACCACCCAAAGCGTGGCTCACTCCAGAGGGTTACACGGCCGTGGAGGAGGCAGAGCAACCGTAACCACTTTCCATGCCCTAAACCACGGCCGTGGAGGGTGTAATGAAACCGTAATTTTGGCCGTGGAAGGGGATGATCGTGCCACTTCTTCAACTTCTTTTGATTCTTCTCCTACACCTTCTACTTCCTTAGACACTTCTAGGGAAGCATCGGATGCTCCTCAAGAGCCATTGGAAGCTCCGAAAGCAATGGAACTAAAGCCACTTCCCACTCATCTAAGGTACGCTTTTCTAGGACCTAACTCTACTTATCCGGTTATTGTTAGTTCCGATCTAACCATAGATGAACATAGTAAGCTTATGGTTGTCCTTAGGAAACATAGGAAAGCTTTAGGCTATACTATAGAAGACCTAGTAGGAATCAAACCCTCCCTATGCATGCATAAAATATTAATGGAGGAAGACTTTAGGACTTCAAGACAACCTCAAAGGCGGTTGAATCCGACCATGAAGGAGGTTGTCAAGAAGGAAATTCTTAAACTTCTTGATGCATGTATCATCTATCCTATCTCCGATAGTAAGTGCGTGAGTCCGGTTCAAGTAGTTCCGAAGAAGGGAGGAATGACGGTCATCACCAACAAGAATAACGAACTCATTCCTACCCAAACCGTAACGGGATGGCGGATGTGCATTGACTACCGCAAGCTTAACAACGCGACGAGGAAGGATCACTTCCCACTACCCTTCATCGATCAAATGCTTGAAAGGTTAGCACAACATTCGCACTTTTGCTATCTTGACGGTTATAGTGGCTTCTTTCAAATTCCGATACACCCGGACGATCAGGAGAAGACCACATTCACATGCCCATGGGGTACGTTCACTTATAGGAGAATGCCGTTCGGGCTTTGCAACGCTCCAACCACCTTTTAAAGGTGCATGATGGCCATCTTCTCCGAATACATTGAGGAAATCATGGAGGTCTTCATGGATGACTTCTCCGTATACGGTTCCTCTTTTAGCGATTGTCTTTCTAACCTTTCTCTTGTTTTACAAAGATGTGAGGACACTAACCTAGTTCTTAATTGGGAGAAGTGTCAATTTATGGTTAAGGAAGGAATTGTATTAGGTCACTTAATCTCTAATAGAGGGATAGAAGTAGATAAGGCTAAGATAGAGACCATAGAAAAGCTTCCTCCCCCAACTTCGGTGAAAGGGATAAGAAGTTTTCTAGGACATGCCGGATTCTATAGACGCTTCATTAAAGACTTTTCTAAAATATCAAAACCTCTCACTAATCTATTGATGAAGGACGCAGTTTTTGAGTTTTCGCAGGAATGTTTAGATGCGTTTAACATGATCCGGGAAGCTCTAATTTCAGCACCTATTATCCAACCTCCGGATTGGACTCTACCTTTTGAGGTTATGTGTGATGCTACTGACGTAGCTATAGGACCTGTCCTTGGACAACGAAAGGAAGGGCGAACCCATGCCATATACTATGCTAGCAAGACGCTAGATGAAGCGCAGCTCAATTACACCACTACTGAAAAAGAGTTTTTAGCCATTGTCTATGCTATTGACAAGTTTCGCTCTTATCTTGTAGGTGCAAAGGTGATTGTCTACACGGATCATGCTGCGATCCGGTACCTCCTTGCAAAGAAGGATGCGAAGCCAAGGCTAATTAGATGGATTCTTCTCCTACAAGAATTCGATCTAGAGATCCACGACAAGAAGGGTTCGGAAAATTCTGTTGCGGATCATTTGAGTCGCCTAACACATCTAGAGGACGACCACTTACCCATAGATGACTCCTTCCCGGACGAACACCTACACATTATTGAGGAGTGCATCGATGTGATCTCCAAAGGTAACGAACCATGGTTTGCTGATTTTGTTAACTATTTGGTTTGCCAGGAGATACCGCCCGGATTATCCTACGCACAAAGAAAGAAGTTCTTTAAGGATGTTCGGGAATATTTTTGGAATGAACCTCTCCTCTTTAAGAGAGGTCCGGATGGCATCATTCGGCGATGTGTGCCGGAAGATGAGATGCAAAGTGTCATCCGCCATTGTCATTCACTACCC
This sequence comes from Fagopyrum homotropicum, assembly GCA_033239125.1. Classification (NCBI taxonomy): domain Eukaryota; kingdom Viridiplantae; phylum Streptophyta; class Magnoliopsida; order Caryophyllales; family Polygonaceae; genus Fagopyrum; species Fagopyrum homotropicum. Next base: position 75,553,700 of record BSWB01000004.1, read on the forward strand.
TGTGGAGGACACGCTAGTTCGAACAAGACTAGCGCAAAGGTATTGCAATCTGGATTCTTTTGGCCTACTTTATTTAGAGATGTGCAATCCTTTGTTTCTTGCTGCGATGCTTGTCAAAGAACAGGTAATATCTCTAGGAGGAATGAGATGCCCCTCAACAATATCCAAGAGGTGGAGATTTTCGATGTTTGGGGAGTAGACTTTATGGGACCGTTCCCATCTTCTTGTGGAAACCAATACATACTATTGGCGGTAGATTATGTTTCTAGGTGGGTGGAAGCAATTGCCTCTCCCACCAATGATGCCATGGTGGTGGTTAAGTTCTTTAACAAGACCATCTTCCCGCGATTTGGGACGCCAAGGACTATCATTAGTGATGGAGGTTCTCACTTCATCGCCCGGCGCTTTGAAGCTCTTCTAGCTAAGTATGGGGTTACTCACAAGATCGCTACCCCTTACCATCCACTAACTAGTGGACAAGTTGAGATCTCAAATAGGGAGATCAAAGGAATCCTAGAGAAGACGGTTTCAAGGACTAGGAAGGATTGGTCTTTGAAGCTTGATGACGCATTGTGGGCATACCGGACTACGTATAAGACTCCCATAGGAACCACACCATACAACCTTGTGTATGGGAAGTCTTGTCACTTACCGGTGTAGTTGGAGCATAAGGCGTTTTGGGCTATCAAATGGTTGAACTTCAGCATGAAGGAAGCGGGAGAGAAGCGTCTCTTGAACCTTAATGAGCTTGAAGAACTCCGCTTGAACGCCTATGAAAACGCCAAGATTTATAAGGAGAGAGCAAAGCGTTGGCATGATAAGCATATCATTCCAAAGGACTTCAAAGAAGGAGATCAAGTTCTCCTCTTCAATTCAAGGCTTCGTCTCTTTCCAGGTAAGCTTAAATCTCGTTGGACCGGACCTTTTCTAATTAAGCGTATTTTCCCCCATGGTGCAGTTGAAGTATGGGGTAAAGCGGGCGGAAGCTTTCAGGTAAACGGTCAACGACTCAAGAAGTATATGCCGGAACTCCAAGCTGAAGAGTTTGCGCCTACCGCACTCGAATAAGTGCGAGATTGGTCTAGCTACGGACCTTAAACAAAGCTGATAGCATATATTATAGTCTATATTTTGAGGTTTGTTTGGACGTTTTATCTTCAATAATATGCATGTTAGCATGTATAATATGTGATTATATTACCATTTCATCTACCTTTGCGGGAATCGAGGTCTACACCTAGTTTTGTTGTAATTGTAGGTAAAATGGCACGTTTTGCATCAAAAAGGAGCAAAAGGAGTCATGAGTCATTTGGAGCTACATTGAGGAGCATAAGGAACCATCCAGGGAGCATAGCCATGGATTAAAGATTTACTTTGGACCAGTTTTGAGAGATTTCACATTCAGTTATGACTCACCTCGGTTGACCAGATATTCATCTCGACCGAGGTGATCCAGAGACGCCGACTCGACCGAGGCGAACACCTAGGACGCGGCGAGAATATATTTTATTCTTGGCTGAGATCTTTTATCTTTGGAAGGTGATCTTATATTTTTGGGCTTGGCTCCTGGAAGGAAGAAGATCTTATATTTTACCTATTTTTATGGGAAAAGATCTTTCTAAGATATTTTATCTTTGGAGGGTTATTTTCCTATAAAAAGGGTTGGATTTCCCACAAATCCGACATCCGCTATCATATCACATAAATCACGCTATACCGTCGATCAGGGTTTATAGCACGCAGCAACCGTACTCCAGTTGGGAGTTTCGAAGAACCTTTTTGAAGGTTGAAGGAAGATTGAAGATCATAGCTTTTATAGCTTTTTGGAGCGTTTTGTAAGATTATCTTTAATTCCCTCACTTGTTGTCTTGTCTTGTTGACTTGCTATCCAAGGAATGCTTTTGTTGTGATATTTGATTAAGTTATTGAAGTCTTTTTCATTAAATTCTTCTTGTTCAAATATTCACCTTCTTTCCATATAGTTAATACTTTCATAATGATGATGAGTGGCTAATTTCCTTGTGTGATTCTAGGGTGATTGGCTGAAGGTTGTGGGAAAAACAATGATAGAATAATCTTAGATTCCAGTAGGACCCTAAAAGTTCGAGTCTTTAACCTTAACCCTAAGCATCTCGTTCAGTCGATGAACATCTCGGCCGGGGTGGAATTCGTCTAACCGAGGTGACTTATCTGATCCTAAATTGAGAGTTAAGTGTTAGAGTTTGCCAAATCCTATTCTTATTACACATTTCCGGGTTCAAAGCAAGCTTAGGATGAGACTTACCCGGTAATTCCTTAGTTTGTGTACCAACGATCATAAGTGTAGGTAATAAAGGTTTATCCTTTATTGGGGTTTGAGTGTGCTTCCATCCCATCTTTGTGAGTTAGCCTGAGACTTACCTGGTAAAGGTTGATTCTATTCCCTTAGATGGTGTGTTAGTTTGAGGTTATAGTTCTTTATCTTAATTCCTTGAGACTTACCCGGTAATAGGAGTTACGGTTTAGGATTAGTGAGTAGTGAGACTTACCCGGTGATCTAGTCCACTTTAGTAACACCTTCCCCTTGCAAAAATCTCAGCTTTGTCCGCTTATCTTTAGATCTTGAGTTGGAACCACAACTAGAAGCTTTAATCCCTAGAATTGCATGTTTGCTTTATTGACTTCTTATTCATCTTTGATTGTGTTAATTGCTCTTGTGGTTAGTATTCACGAAGCTTACCGTTATTGACTTTGTTTCACCGAGTCCCTGTGATCGACCCCTAGAATTTCTTGCTTTTACTACGATTGACCCGTACACTGCGGGTTCGCATCCTTGTTTTAAGCTTAAGTCTAGGGTTATAAATTTAAACTTGCACACACCGTTTGGAGCGAACAAGTTTTTGGCGCCGTTGCCGGGGAACTTGGTCTAGACCGAGCCGGTTGCGGTTTGCTTTCGGGGCGCTTGCCCCTGTTGCTACTAACTACTCTTTCTATGAGTTTTGTAGTTTTCAGGATTTCCGATGACTATGTTAGATCCAGCCTGGATAGCAAGGCAAAGTGCTAGGGCGGACCATTATGAGTACTTGGAGGAGAAGTACTCCTTCTATTGGTTCAACAATGAATGGGAAAGAGAAGAGACCATTCAGCGTGAACTTGCGATGTGGGATGAACTGCATATCCCTAAAAATATTTGTGAGCAACCTCTTGAAGATTTTCTCGAATCACGATTGGAGAAGATAATGAAGAGGGTGGCGGAACTCAAGGAAAGCACCCTATCCTATGCTAGGCCGCGAGAGGAGCATAAGGAAGTGTTGCACGTTCCAAGCACTCCCCCAGTCGAACCAAAAATTTCTCCTGAAACTTCTGAGGAAGAGGAGGATATGGAAGGTCTCGATCTGACTGTTGAGACCTCGGTCGAAGTGGAAGAGATTTCGGCCGAGATGGAAGAATCTGCAAAACCAGAAGTGGAAGATGCAGAGAACCTTGGCCAAATTACTGCGATTGTGGTCAAAGTTGAAGAAAGACCAGCAGAACTGAGAGAGATTTTGTGGGTGGATTATCAACCCAACACGAAACTTGTCTCAAGCTTTGGAGAACTTTGCAAGGTACATTCTCCTACTTCATTCGAATTCCCTATTAAAATTTCTGAATTTTTCAGGAAAGCACCGGAGAGTTGGAGGTCTCTTCCGAAAGAACCTCCAAAGATCAAGATGAAGTCTTCCTTGAAATTGTTGGAAGAGGAAGCTCCTCGGATCATGAGGAGTGGAGTTGGCAAGCACTACACTGTTAAGGCGATGAAGTGTCTCTTGTTCAAGTATAGGGTCCCTCGCATGCTAAGGACCTTGTACTATCCCCATGCTAAAGATGGGGAAGCTACTAGGAATCTCGAGAAGTTGTTTTCTCGATCAAGGAAAGGATGGGACGCAAGGCTAGATTATGTCCCATTGAAGTGCAGGAAGGCTAGAAGGATTCCGGTGAGAATCAAACCGTACAAGCTTGTACGTGGGAGATCTTACCATTTGCCGGTGAAATTAGGAACTGGAACCTTTTTGGAAGAATTTTATGATGGATGTGATGAGCACTCCATGGTGTTCAAGGTACATTGAGTAATTCTGTGGGGAAGGGTCCAGCTAGCGACCTTAAACCAAGCGCTTCTTGGGAGGCAACCCAAGGTATTGCTTTCTTCTCCCTCTTCTAGTTTAGTTTAGATAGTTGCTTTGTTTTTGTTTTCCTCTAGACAACAACCAGGTATTCCAAAAGGAAGGATCACAGTTCAGGAGCTACACTGGAAGAACAAAATTTCGAGAAGTTGAGGAAACGAGCTTTACTTAGATACATCTCGGGTACTGTCAGAACACCTTGACCGAGATGTGCTTCGCCAACCGAGATGGTCTTATCTGGGAGCTGTTTCTTACTTCTTCATGCAGTTTAGCTATGTTCGGTGAGTATCCTGTCCTTAGACTTATTTTGATCCACTGGGACAGTGTGTCCCAACTATGGGGTATTCGATGTACTTATTTGATGACTATTTGATGTATTTATTCGATGACTTCGATGATTACTTTATCGGATATTTCATGTTTATGCTTCACTTCTGCATTTATATGTTTATCTGAGATTGCATGCATACTTACAGGTTATTTGATTGAGAAAAACGTCAAAACTGGAAAAAATGGTTTTAAAAAATCTTTTTGACCTCGACCGAGTCAGTCTTGGCCAAACGAGGCGTTTCACCTCGGTTGACCAAGAACACCTCGACCGAGGTGGGTTAACTGAGAGTTTTCGAAAATTATTTTTGTGTTACTTATATGGATATGATCTCAGTGAAGATCTTGTTACTGACTGGTTTTAAGTTCTTTATGTGTTTGAAAGGTTTTATAATATGTTTAAGTTGCTAAATGCTTTGTTTGAAATTATTGGCATGTTTAATACTTTGTTTTTATCTAAATTATGTTGAATTTGAAGGTTGACACCACATCATGAGTTCTCTCACTTTCTTCCTGGAAAGACCAAGGCAATTCATTCTTCTCTCTTCTTCTTCTTGATCATGCTTAACCCCTCATATACATTTTGCCTCCTTTACCTATCCGGGAATTTGTAAGCAAGCGAAGTGGTGAAAGCAAGTGAAGTTAAAGTTGAGAAGTTGGCTGGAAGTGGAAGTGCTAGAAAGTAATAATAGGTTTGGGGAAGTCAATCATGAAGATGAGTAACTCGGCACCATTCACATAGCCGGGTGTTTGTGTCTTGCCAAAGTCGGATTGAGCGATATTCCTAATGGGTCATGGTATGTGCATCAAGGTTTTGATGCATCTCAAGAAATTGATGATTGCAGATTTCCTAGGCTTCGGTTATTGTGCACCTCTGTCCATGCATCCCAAAAAGTAAAGTAAAAAAGAAAAAAAGTGTGAAATAAGCAAAGCTTATTGGTGGAAGATGTTGGAAGTCAAAGTGAAAGTGAAGTTCATCCTTTTCCCGGATTCTAGCACCACATTACCTTACATACATCCCTACCCTACACGTTTCTTAACCTTTTCTTTTGGGAAGCCCTTGAGACCTTGAGTTTGTTGATTGACTTAATTGTTTAAACTGGATTATACATGATTAATTTTGATAATTATGACTTATTATGCATTCTATGATTTTATGCAAAGACGAACAACATTCCTATATTTATAAAATGTTTTGAGCATATTGAGTTTTTAATTCCATGAAGTATTCTCTTAGAGTGATCTATGATTGTAACACACCATAAAAATGTTTTTGAAAGACTTTTCATTGATTTTCTTGACTTATAATCCATTCTATCTTGTCTTCTATATGCGGAACTTGCTTGGGGACAAGCAAGGGCTAAGTATGGGGTATTTTGATAGCATGAATTATAGTCTATATTTTGAGGTTTGTTTGGACGTTTTATCTTCAATAATCTGCATGTTAGCATGTATAATATGTGATTATATTACCATTTCATCTACCTTTGCGGGAATCGAGGTCTACACCTAGTTTTGCTGTAATTGTAGGTAAAATGGCACGTTTTGCATCAAAAAGGAGCAAAAGGAGTCATGAGTCATTTGGAGCTACATTGAGGAGCATAAGGAACCATCCAGGGAGCATAGCCATGGATTAAAGATTTACTTTGGACCAGTTTTGAGAGATTTCACATTCAGTTATGACTCACCTCGGTTGACCAGATATTCATCTCGACCGAGGTGATCCAGAGACGCCGACTCGACCGAGACGAACACCTAGGACGCGGCGAGAATATTTTATTCTTGGCTGAGATCTTTCATCTTTGGAAGGTGATCTTATATTTTTGGGCTTGGCTCCTGGAAGGAAGAAGATCTTATATTTTACCTATTTTTATGGGAAAAGATCTTTCTAAGATATTTTATCTTTGGAGGGTTATTTTCCTATAAAAAGGGTTGGATTTCCCACAAATCCGACATCCGCTATCATATCACATAAATCACGCTATACCGTCGATCAGGGTTTATAGCACGCAGCAGCCGTACTCCAGTTGGGAGTTTCGAAGAACCTTTTTGAAGGTTGAAGGAAGATTGAAGATCATAGCTTTTATAGCTTTTTGGAGGGTTTTGTAAGATTGTCTTTAATTCCCTCACTTGTTGTCTTGTCTTGTTGACTTGCTATCCAAGGAACGCTTTTGTTGTGATATTTGATTCAGTTATTGAAGTCTTTTTCATTAAATTCTTCTTGTTCAAATATTCACCTTCTTTCCATATATTTAATACTTTCATAATGATGATGAGTGGCTAATTTCCTTGTGTGATTCTAGGGTGATTGGTTGAAGGTTGTGGGAAAAACAATGATAGAATAATCTTAGATTCCAGTAGGACCCTGAAAGTTCGAGTCTTTAACCTTAACCCTAAGCATCTCGTTCAGTCGATGAACATCTCGGCCGGGGTGGAATTCGTCTGACCGAGGTGACTTATCTGATCCTAAACTGAGAGTTAAGTGTTAGAGTTTGCCAAATCCTATTCTTATTACACCTTTCCGGGTTCAAAGCAAGCTTAGGATGAGACTTACCCGGTAATTCCTTAGTTTGTGTACCAACGATCATAAGTGTAGGTAATAAAGGTTTATCCTTTATTGGGGTTTGAGTGTGCTTCCATCCCATCTTTGTGAGTTAGCTTGAGACTTACCTGGTAAAGGTTGATTCTATTCCCTTAGATGGTGTGTTAGTTTGAGGTTATAGTTCTTTATCTTAATTCCTTGAGACTTACCCGGTAATAGGAGTTACGGTTTAGGATTAGTGAGTAGTGAGACTTACCCGGTGATCTAGTCCACTTTAGTAACACCTTCCCCTTGCAAAAATCTCAGCTTTGTCCGCTTATCTTTAGATCTTGAGTTGGAACCACAACTAGAAGCTTTAATCCCTAGAATTGCATGTTTGCTTTATTGACTTCTTATTCATCTTTGATTGTGTTAATTGCTCTTGTGGTTAGTATTCACGAAGCTTACCGTTATTGACTTTGTTTCACCGAGTCCCTGTGATCGACCCTTGGAATTTCTTGCTTTTACTACGATTGACCCGTACACTGCGGGTTCGCATCCTTATTTTAAGATTAAGTCTAGGGTTATAAATTTAAAGCTTGCACACACCGTTTGGAGCGAACAAAAGTGCTTCTTGGGAGGCAACCCAAGGTATTGCATTTACGTTTTTGTTTTCGATTCATAGTTTAGCTTAGTTTAGACGTTTTTGCTTTGTTTTGCCTTCGATTTCTTCCGGTATGTTCGTGTTTTTGGATGTAGGAACGATGGAAAAGGAAAAGAGAATAATAATTTTGAAGAAAAGTGACGAAACTTGGACTTTGGAGCATTAGAGAGAGTTCCACGGCCTAAACCACGGTCGTGACAGCTACAGTGACCGTAATTTCCAAAAGCCTTTGAAAAATCACCAAAACCACGGTTCTGTACATTTCCACGGCTGTGGAACCCCCCGACAGACCGTGATTTTCAAAATTTTGCCTGTCACTATATAAACCACGTTCTTCACAAAAACACTCCACAAATACCCAATTCCACGACCCAAAACGCCGATTCCACGCCCTTCCTCCCAAATCTTCGTTCGTTAATCGTTTTCAACGATTCTTCTTTCCAAATTGAAGCAAATTCAACCACCAACGAGATCCAAGCAACGAATCAAGCGGCAAATCACCAAGGAACGCACAATTCGGATTTTAAAATCCGAAACCTAGGTTTTTTCCACTCTTCTTGATCTTTGTCGATTTGGTTCGTTTTTGCTAGAAATTTTAGGAAGAACTGATTGAAATTGGAAGGAATTAGACTAGGGCTGCCTGATTGGTGAGTTTGAGTGCTGATTGTTGAGATTTGCGAAAGAACCAGACGAACCACGGTTTCTGACAGTTCAACGGCCGTGGAAAAGCAAGAACAGACCGTGGTTTTGAACAGTGATGGATTTCGTTAGGAGAGTTTCTGGGAGAAACAAGGATAAGAATAAGGAGAAAGACAAGAACAAAAAGAGGAAGGGTAACCCCTCTTCCTCTTCATCCTCTAGAGCACCACCACCTTCCTCCCCTTCACCTCCATCATCACCTTCATCACCCGCACCTCCTAGCCCTAGAGTGCCGACCATTCACGAGGATCATCTCGATGCACTCGAGAGGATCCATAAGAGGGCAGTTATCGGACCTAGGTATCTATGGTTAGAGGATCTACTTCCTCTAAACATAGTAGATGACCTTACTTGGCTCTTGGATAGAGCCGGTCTTATCGTCTTCTCGGCTATCCGAGAGGACGCTTATGAGGAGATTACGAGGGAGGTTGTGACGTCTTTCGAGCACAGCCATGTGGATAGGACCGTTTCTTTCCGTCTTATGGAAAGAAACTATGATTTTACCATCCGTGAGTTCGGAGCCTTTTTCGGGTTCCAAGAGACCTTTAACGGTCGTTTTCCTAGTGGCGTTTACGCCAAAGACTTTTGGGAGGAGGTTGCTATGATCTACGCCAGCGAGGACCGCTGGCAACCTGCTGATACCAAGGCTAAGTTGATGTATCACTTAGCCTTGAAGATTGCTCACCGTGTTCTTTCGGAGTGTCTCTTCCCTAGGACGGAGACACCTCAAAAGATCAAGATGGATGAGCTCTTTTTGCTGTACTCTATGCTGTATGGGCGCCCTGTTGACTGCGCCACCCTCTTAGCTGCTACCATGAGCAAGCTTAAGAACAAGAGGACGGGGAACATTGGATATGGTGGGATAGTTACCCACCTTGCTAGGATGTTGGGAGTTGATTTCTCTGCATGTACTCGCATACCAGCCGTACCCTTAGGACTTCAGGCCTTCATGACTAGAGGTCTCATCTTCCCCACACATAGAGGTCCGCCTTATGCGGCCATGCCTTGGGAGAGCAGGACGGGTAGGGGTATTGAGTGGCTACAGGAGGATTCCATTATGGTTGGACGCCATAATTGGAAGGCTACGTTCGCAGCTATGCATGCAAACAGGATTTCAGCTCCTCCGTATGTCCCACCACCGCCAGTAGTTGAGGAGGAGGAGATGAGGGATCAGCATGAGGGAGGAGGAGGAGCAGAGCAGGAGTTTGGCACGTTTCCGGATCAGCCGGATACGGCCCCTGATGTGCCTAGACGTTCTCCACGTCCAGCCCGAGCTTCAGGTTCGTCTTCTCGCCGCCCCAGCGTGAGTAAGAGACCCACTTGGATGGATACGCCTCCTACATGGTACGGAGCTCCACCTCAATGGTCCTCACAACAGCCATCAGCAGCAGCACCGTCCGACGCTCCAGGATGGTACAGCCAGGCCCCGGGATGGTATGAGCAGATGCCAGATTGGGCCACCGGTCTTTCGGAGAGAGTAGGAGCATTGGAGATTCGAGCCGATGCTAGAGATGGACGCTTGGACGACCTCGATCACATGATGAGAGATGTCTACCGCCAGCAGTTTGGGCGGTTTTACGATCCTAGCTTCTCTCCATTCCCGCCTCCACCAGCACCGCAGTGATGATGATGATGACCGATAGCTTTAGCCGCTCCACCGCCATTTTGTGAGTTTCTTTTTTCTTTTCTTCTTTTCTTTCTTTTATTTGAACATTAGGGACAATGTTTGTTCCAAGTATGGGGTGGGGTGTGACTAAAAGTTGTAATAACTCTTACTCACTTTGATTGCTTCTGTCGAGACTATCATTGCATGTTCATTATATTGTTGCATGTTTCATTATTGCATTGCATGAAAAAGAGTTTGAAAAACCCATAAAAATTGAAAAATTTTGAAAAATTTTGTGCTTCTAAGGAATTGAGATGATTTCTATGATAATCGCTACTTGTGAATTAAGTTTGATGACAATTGCATGCTTAAATGAATAGTGAATTGAAAAGGAATTGAATGAGTTGATTATGCCTCTTTTACAAGTTTCATAATGTGATGAATGTTACCAAAATCATGTTGAGAAATTGATGTTGAAATCACATTATAATTTCTTATGCTTCTTGTTGAGATGATTAAGGCAATTCGATTTTTCTTTCTTCTTTCTTTGATCATTTAGCCCTCATTGAAATATTGACCTCCTTTACCTATCCGGGAATTTGGAGAAGTTGAATGAAAAAGGCATGTTTGATGTGGGAGGGCCATGAAAGCAATACTTTGCATTCAAAGGAATAGAAAGAAATTGTAGGTTTGGGGAAGTCAATCATGATGATGAGTAACTCGGCACCATTCACATAGCCGGGTGTTTGTGTCTTGCCAAAGTCGGATTGAGCGATATTCCTAGCGGATTATGGTATGTGCGCTAAGGGTTTGAGGCATCTCATAAAAATTGAGAAACGCCAATCTCCTAGGCTTCGGTTTTTATGCACCTCTACCCATAACTCCAAAAGTAAAGTCGAAAAATGAAAGGAAGAGAGCGAAGCTCTAAGTTGAAAGTGTTGCGGAAACCGCAAGAGAAGAAGAAATAGTAGTTGTCCACTTTCCCGGATTCATGCACCACATTCCTTAAAGTTTCCTTCCCTTTCCACATTCTAGACCTTTTTCTTTGAAAGTCCTTAAGATCAAGAGAATGTTCTATGACTTGGTGATCTAAATTGAAGTTTCTTATGATTGATTTTGATAATGTTTAAGGGTTATGATGTTTGTATGGAAGTTTGATTGATTCATGATTTTTCTTTACTCTTTACTCTTTGATTAAGTGTATGAAAGTCTTGTAAACGATTGAAGCAAGATTTGAGAATGATCTATTGTTAGAAGGCACATTCACCAAAAAGAAGTATTGCTTTGAGAAGGTACACATATTTCCTCCTAACTCTTGTTTTAAAGCTTTTGAAAGACCTTGCTTAGGGACAAGCAAGTGGCAAGTATGGGGTTATTTGTTAGCATGAAATATTGTGATATTTTAGGCACGTTTTCTAAGTGTATTTGATTCATATTGATAGTCATTGATTGAGCATCGATGCATTTGTGAGCTAGTTTATCTATAATGTCGATATAGAGATCTACACAAGCTTTATGTTGATTATAGGTGATTGAGAGCTATTTCCGAGCGAAATCGAGCAAGGACGGAGTTGTTGAGCAATTTCCATGGATTGAGGACATTCATAGGAGCTAAAGGAATGCCAACTTGAGGAATGCACGAGTCTAGGGAAGAATCACGTTCTTGCCCTAAACCACGCTCTAAAATACGGCCGTATTACTTTCCACGTTCAGTTCCACGGCCGTGGAACCATGGCTAAGGAAGCGTGGTTCATTCCAGCAACTTCTACGGCCGTGGAGAAGATGGTTCAAACCGTGTTGATTTCCACGCTCTAAATTACGGCCGTGGAACCCTTCCACGACCGTGATCTTGACGATCTTTTTCGCCATACTTTAAGCCACGATCTCCTACGTAATTGGGCTGGGCCGATATTTTATCTTACACTATAAAAGGACGGACGAAGAGAGATTCCGTCACCTCCGCTTGGACCTTCGCTTTAGACCTAGTTTTACGCATACACTTGCGTTGGGAATTGCCCTAATTTCGCATTCGGCGGAGATTTTGTTGAGAGATTTTGGCGCATTGCTATTGGCGATTTCCGGATTGACGGAAGATCGAAGATTTGGAAGATTGTTCGCAAGGAGATTACGCTTCTTGCTTAGGTTTGATTTAGAAGACGGATTGACATCCCGTTCTTCCTTCTTATCTAAGATTGTGTTTGTTTGTTCTATTCCGAATCTAGTGACGATATTTGTTCTTGATTGTGAATTTGAGATTGGTTTGAAGTTTATTGAAGGTTTTCGGAAGTTTTCATCTTTCAATCTTTTAATTCTTGAAATTGATATCAATATGACTATTGTTGGCTAAAAACCCTTAACTATTCTAAGGTGAAGGGTTGATAGTTGTGGCTTAGATGATGATAGATTGATCGTAAACAGATTGGACCCTGAGAGTTAGAGAGAATCGCCGACGAACCCTAATCCACGGTCTGTTCTTGAGCTTCCACGGCCGTGGAACTCAAGAACTAGCCGTAATTTTGTGTTAAGTTACGAACTTGTTTTTACTTTAATCCAAAGTTAAAGATTTGCTTTAACTTAGTTTAGGCTTGCCTTTTCTAGGTGGTAGTGAAGCCTCAACAACCTCTACCTCGATTGTGAGTGTCACAACCTTAATCGATTTAGTTAGTCTTGATCCTTGGATTACAAGTTTGGGTATTTGACGTTAATTCTCATCTTTAGAACCTTCCTATATTGAAGCCTCAACAACCTTTATAGAGAGTTTCTTGTAGGTGAGTCATATAAGGTTTTTGGAACTTCACCGTACGATTAACTTACATTAGCATACCTTTGCATATCTCAACTCTGTCCTTATATCATTAGTATATCTTGAATCGATTGCCACAGCTGGATTCCTGGATCTTTAGGATTGTTGTTTTCCCAATAATTTGAAAAGCTCTTACATTTACTCGCTTGATAATCTATAACTGGATTTAACCCCCCAAATCCTTGTGTTCGATAGTCTGGAATTCTTGCTTAACTACGTCGATCCGTATACTGCGGGTTCACTTGCTTGATTCTAGTTTTATAAATTTAAAGCTTATTTGCACGCACGCTAAGTGGCGAACACAACCACACAGCTGTTGGGGCGGACTTTGTGAGGCGCAGAGGCCCCCAGCCATAGGTGCAACCACATGGGTCCGCAAGGGCGGTCGTTTGGGTCAACACTAAGCTCAACAAGGCTTCAAGGCTCCTAAGACTAAGGCTCTTACACTTACCATAACAGCTAAAGAAAGGGAAGAACGTCCACACCACTACTCCACCAAATCAACAACCTAAAAGCTCATCACCCTCATCAAGGATTCAATCAATACAAGCCTAAATCAATATCCACTCTTGATTCTAACAAGAACAAGATCAAAGAAGAAGTTCAGAAGTAGAGATGGAGAGAAGAAGATGAATGTGAGAAAGAAGAAGGCTGGAGAGATGAAGAAACCCTGTCCTAGAAGCAATGTGAGGCTAATAAAGGAAGCCAGTGAAAGCACAAGTCAAAGGTCAACAAAAACGGCTGCAGCCGCATAGAGCCGCAGCGGCGGACCTTGTGAGGCGCAGGGGCCGCCAGCCGTTGGTGCGGCCCTCTAGACCCGCAAGGGCGGCTGCCTGGCTCAATAAAATCTCAACAAGGGTCCAAAACTAAGGCTCTTATAGGAGAGAAGTGGTTGCTTGACATAAATGCACTAGAGGAGCTCCGACTCGATGCTTACGAGAATGCCCGAATTTAGAAAGAGAGGACACAGCGTTGGCATGACAAGCGCCTCATTCCGAAGAATTTAAGTGAAGGAGACTTGGTCCTTTTATTCAAATCAAGGTTGTGGTTCTTTCCCGGGAAACTCAAGTCGAGATGGACTGGCCCGTATGTGGTAAGGAAGATCTTTCCTCATGGAGCGGTAGAAATCGGAGGAAAGCAATGTGGTAACTTTAAGGTGAATGGGCACCGTTTGAAGAAGTACATCCGGGAAGTCCCGGTTGATGTGATTGCCCCGCTCCATTTTGAGCAAGACGCCTCTGGAGTTTGGTCTACCTAAAGACCATAAAGAAGCGCTTCTTGGGAGGCAACCCAAGGGTACATATTTTTTTTCCCTTTTTGTTTTGATTTTGTTTTCATTTTTGCTTTTGTGTGTGTTTTCTTTTGGCTTTGATGATAGGATATAGGTGTTGTGATGAGTGTTGATGTTGTTGGACTCCATGTGTGGACCTTATGAATTCGTTGGAGTGAAGTGTAAGATCCGAGCACAAGAGCATGGGTAGCGTTGTGCTTGATCTCGACCAAAATGGTGTAATGCCATCCGAGATATCCGATGCAGGGAGTCACCTTGGTCTAGAACTCGGTCTAGATGTGATGGTGGTCCTAGATGACTCTACTTGTCCATAGCTTGCCTTGGTATGTGCCCGTACTTCAAGATGCAACTTGCATCTTCACCTTTATACGCCACCACTCCACTTGAGTGAACCGGAATACCGATATCCCGACCTTTTTACATTGTGAGAACTTCTTTCACTCTTTATTAAACTATCACATTGGGGACAATGTGGTTTTAAGTATGGGGTAGGGTTTTCATGATTCTTTGCATGATCGCATCAAGGATAGTTTCAGTTTATAGTCACACGTTTCTTTTCATGTCTTTCATTGTATATGCATATATCAAAATTCCAAAAAATCGAAATATTTAAAAATTTTGTGCTTCTATGTTTGGATGTGATCCTTATGATGATTGTTGTTTTGTTGATTAGATATGGATGGCCTTGTGTGTTGAATGAATTTATGCATAAGTGGACTTGTATATTTCTCTTGAATCCCATCTATGAATTCTGATGAAGATTGTTGTCTAGGTTGGATTGAAAATTGATGGTCGAAATTGCATGATAGTTGTTACACATCATCTAGGAATGATTAAGACAATTCATTTCTCCCTTCTTATCATCTTGATCATGTTGTTTGAAGAACCTCACTTGAATGAAAAATTTTACCTCTTTTGACCCATCCGGGAATTAGGAGCATGATAGTGTGTTGAGTGTGTGAAAAGCAAGTGTGGGGTGTTGAAGTTGATAAATGAATGTTGTGAATGAAGAATTTGAACTATTGATGACGAGTAACTCGGCACCATTCAAATAATCGGGTATTTGTGTCTTGCCAAAGTCGGATAAACCAATTGTCCTAACGAGCCTTGAAAATTGTGCCCGGTGTGAGACACCTCAGAAAAATCTCGAGGACCGCTAATCACCAAGGTCTCGGCTTTTGTACACCAATGCCATTATCTCAAGTGAAAAAAATAAAAAGAAAAAGAATGAGAAAAATTACATTTTGGTGGATGAAGAACAAAAATTAAGTAGTGGTTTAGTTCCTTTCCCGGATTTGCACCACTTGACCTAGAAAATTCCCGCCGTTCAACACGTTGCATGGCCTCTTCTTTCCTAAGTCCTTAAGACCTAATTGCTTATGTGTTAAGACTTTGTGATTTAGACTGGATTTTCCCATAATCATCTTGACACTTTCAATATGCTCTTCATGTATGCTTTTGAGTTAAGTGTGATCGTCTTTCCATGCCTTTATTCATTTGTTGCATGATTGCTCATCCATTGCCATGAAACATCACTATGAATATGATCTATGACTTGAAGCACATTTCCAAAAAGATTTTCTTTTTTTCCGCATTCAAAACCCATGCCATCTCATAGCCTAGATTTGAACCTTGCTCGGGGACGAGCAAGCGACAAGTATGGGGTATTTTGATGACGTGATTTGTGACACTAGTTTAGGCACTCTTTTAGGTAGTTTTTCCGTTCATTCATGCATGCTTTTGCCTATGTTCGGGATGTTTACGGTTAATCGAGTCATTATGTAGGAATAGACGTCTACACGAGCATTTGTCATTTTTGAAGGTATTTTGGGGAGCTTTCATGCATTATTGATCACATCCGATGATCAAGCCTCATGACATCCCGAATTCAAGGTTCCAATGAAGCAAACTTGGAGAAAAGAAGAAGAAATTGACCTTAGTTGGTGCGAGCCATGCACCGGCTCTTGGTTAGCCATGATCCGGGCTGAATAGGCTTTATCTTGGTCCAATCGTCACCCATCTCAGCCGAGATGCTTTTTGAAGTGACCGAGATCGCCGTCAGGACCACCATGACACTTGGCACACATCTTCTAGCCCACGACCTTTGGCTCCCATGATGGATGGGAGGTGTTGTATTGCAACACACACACTTTTTGTAGGGACTCTTCCATTCTCCCATTCTCTCATTGACTCTCATTTTTGTTGGGCAAGCTCAAGAGTGTGGAAGAGGAAGAAAATACTCCCATTGAAGAGAAGAAGAAGAGCACACATTCATAGACCTTAGAGTGTATTTTAGTGCCTTTGTAGTGAGGAAATTTGTAAGAGATTGAGGAGCTCATTTTGAATCTACTCTTGGAGATTGTAAGCTTGTTTTGAACTCTTTATTTAGATCTGTTTTTGCTTTATATTGCTTCATATCTCTTCATCTAGCTATGACATGCATGTGTGTTGATATGATGAGGAATGAACTTGAGATGGTTGTTGTTGGCTAAGTAGCATGTGACTCTAGGGAGATGGATGGAAGGTTATAGCTAGGATGATGATAGATTGAACTTAGATGTACCTTAGGAATGTTTTCTTGCCTGAACCCCTAGCTCAGTCCATGATATCGGCCTGTTCTTCATCCATTTCGGTCGAGATGTCCATGATCCACCTGAGATTGTGAGTTGTTGTTCTTATGATGATAAATATGCGTGTTACTGTGTTTGAGAATTGAAATCCTAGTGTTTGTTGAGCTTAATCTAGCTTAGCATGACCTATGTTAGTAAACTAAGTGAGGGAAGAGACTTACCCGGTAATTCTTGCTCTTAGGTATAGAAGATGGTGAACATTAGGTAGTAGTGAGCCAAAAAGAGCCGCTATTGGATTGAGTATGCTAGTATCGTTGGTTAGGACGTTCTTTTCTAAGACTTACCCGGTAAGTAGACGTTTGACCCCTAGGTAGTGATCCAGTTTTTCTAGAATTCTTAACCTTAGGTTCCTAGAGACTTACCCAGTAATAGGACCTTGATGCAGGATTAGTGGAACATGAGACCTACCCGGTGATTTCTCCCATTAGTGAAACATTCCTTCCCAACATACCGCGACTTATCACATGTTGATTAGAAGCTTGAGTCCTTGCCATAACTGGAAATCCGAATCTCTAGAATCCGCTTTTATTACCTTGATCTTTTCATCCGTGTTTGTGTTGTTGTTTCTTTGATAACCTTTCATCATTGTGATCTTTGCTTGATCACCCCCAAACCAACCAAAAACAATATGATTTTTATTTCTTTATTCCTATCTCTTTTCTCATCTTAGACTTATACTATCTATGATCATTGCATGATTCAATTTCACCTCAGTCTTTGTGTTCGACCATGGAATGCTTTCCTTTCTACGATACGACCCATACACTGTGGGTTCGCTAGGAGTTTAGGAGAATATATCCAGTTATAAATTTAAGGCTTTTGTGTGGTACATCTCTAGCGTTATTTTGGCAGTATCCCGACTGAAATAGAATTTCAAGATCTCCTTCTTTGAATTGTGTTGGCAATATCTTGGCTTCATGCCACCTCTTTGTTCTTTCCTTGATGATCTTTGCGTTCTCGTATGCATCTAACCTTATTTCTTTGGGTTCTTTCATTTGGAAACGATGATGCACTTCGGCGTCCTTTCGGTTGAATTTAGATATTGGAGAGCCCCGTGGCTTTATGCTTGAGTTCGACCAGAAGATAACAAGATTTTCCACCAACAAGATGGAAATGGGAAGTTCCGATAGGGATTGTGAATGATGTGTGGTATGCCGATAGAGGATCATGAAGCTTAGAGTTTCAATCTTTTCGGGATTGTGACATAGTCTTCTCAAGAATGCTCTTGTTCTTTTTATTTGAAAATTCAAAATTTCTGCTAGTTTGAGGATGATAGGGAGTAGCAATATTGTGGCGTATTGATGTGGAATTTTTTAACCAAATAGTTCGCAATAACATCACCCGCAAAGATAACGGGATAAGATGTAGTATATTTGGATATCGAATTTATAAGAAGTGTGTCTGTTTGGATATATATGATAGTAATTACGCTAAGTAAAGGAAAAAGACAAAGAGAAAGGGAAAGGAAAAGTCTGACTTTAAAGGTTTAAGAGAACAAGAAAGCAATGATTGTAGTTATCAAGAAGGAGTGAGGCGTTCTAGGGAAAAATGTATCGTCACTATGATAAAGGAATGTTTCGGCATTGGTTATTTTAAGTTGTTGGTACCCTTTTCTAACTAAAGAGCCAAAAGCGGGGTTTTGCTTGGACTTTTCTGAATTTCTAAGTTTTTAATAGGTTTTCCTATACTTGCAAACCACTGGATTAAGAACTACGTGAGTTGAAAAGCACGGTCTTTGTTTGTCTATGTCAAAGGCTATTTCAGAATGGTACCTGCAATTATTCAGATATCATTGTTCACTAGTCATATATATGCAACAATATCTTAATTCATTATAGTGGGATTCATGTTTTCTTATATCGCTTCCATCATACACTTGTTTATATTCATTCTTGTTTTTCCCTACTACCATTGTTACCTTATTGCTTTCTTTTTACTTAAAATATTTAATTATTAGTATCATTCAAATCAAACGCGGTCCTTGATAATTTGATACCCGAATATGCTACATCCGATCCCATGATACTTGCGGGGAAGGATCTTGTTACCTTTAGGTAAAACTTCTACGATCAGGTTTTTGGCACCGTTGTCGAGGACTATTGGTAGAATTGATTGTTACCTAATTTCTTGGTTTTTTTTATTTGATGACTTTTTTTTATTTTTGTTTCTTATTCACATGCTAGATTGGTGAATGTGAAAAGTCTACGACCCGAAAAAACTTGTCCCTCATGACAACGAGATTGATCGCACTTTAGTAAATAAAAATCTACCAAGAAAATTGTCATGCAATGGCAAATAAACAATCAACTCCGTGTTGTTGAGCCGCAAGCAAAAATTGCTAGGCTCTACGTTGTACTTGTTGATGAAAGGGCTTGTCACCCTCAAACGATGGAAGCTATGATGAATACTAAAAAAAGGTTATCACACCATGCTTGTGTGTTCCCTGTACTTAGAGGTTGAGACTTCAACCTCAAGACATACACCTCAAGGCTAATCGAAAATAACCAATTTTCAAGAATGTTGAACGAGAACCTACATTAACATGTGTGAAATTATGAGAATATCATGAACATCTTGAATTGAGAGAACATTACTCCTAATGCCTTGAGAATGCAGGCCTTTATTTTTCCATTAATAGGAATGACTGCAAATTAGTTGTAAAATCACCTTCTAGGTATTTTTGCTACTTGGGAGATATTAACAACTTTCTTGAGCAAGACTCCTAAGATTAGGGAGAAGGTTTCCACTATCCATTCCACATGAGAAAGATTTAATGAACTGTTACATTTATGCCCTCAACATGGATTCGAGAAGGGAACACTTCTCGAAAATATTTTAATAGTGGGTTGAGTGAAACTACAAAGATTTAAAGAGCTACTAGTACATTCATGCTCTCACCATAGATACTAACATAAATTGTCACCATAGATACTAGTACATTTAAAGAGCTACTAGTACATTTATGCTCTCACCATAGATACTAACATAAATTGTCGATTTTGCAAGGGCGTCTGTCATATGATAGAAGATTGTTCGGCCTTCAATGAACACATAATATATTATGAGGTCATCAAATAAGTCAACTACTTAGGAAATCAAAAAGAATATCAAAGGGACAACGCACTAGTACAAAATTAGAAGTTTATTCCGGTTTTTTAGTGCCTCGGATACCGGTTATTGGTAAGTTGACCGCATTAAGCAACATCGATACCTGTTATTTGAAACCGGAATGCGAGAAAAGTCGCATACCGCGTATTTTTAAGAATGGTATGACATTTTTAAAAAAAAAAAAAGACGAATACCGGTTATTATCACCGGTATCAAATATAAGTCACATAACAGTTTTTTAAATGCATTTAATTATTTTTTAAAATGAAAGTCAAAACCAAATATCCGGTTATAATAACCGGATATCTCATGCTAGAACTCACTTTTAACTTGTAACTTGTAGCAAATTCAACAAATTGCAAACCTAATTCTTTTGATTTACTTGTGCTATACTTTAGAGGCTGTATAACTCAGCCTTTATTTATCATTTCTTACAAATTAGAATCACAATATTTAGAACAGCATATTTATGTATGCAAGAAGGCCTGTTTGACTGAGCTTCCAATCATAAAAATAAATTGTCCTCGGAGACTATCTCTTGCAGTTTCAGCTCGTCGGTTAGAAGGTCTACAAACTGCTTCTTGGTCTCTTGGTGTGTAGTTCAGGGTCATTTTCCCACAATCTAACACAGTTGGAACATGCAAAGAGAACGAGTTAAGTATGTGCACGAAATTTCAGCAAACAACTTTCATTTCTGGGACACTAACTAATTCAAGTATCAAAATAAATGTCGAATTCACTCATTCTAGTACAAAGACAAATTTACTCAATATAGAGTTGAAAGATGAATCCATACACAATGTAAATTAAAAATACTCAGATCAAATGAAAGAATGGCCAACTAACCCTTTATCAGTTATAAAACTTGAATGAGCAGCCACACCAGTCAGCCTTTCTTGATCATCTTCTACACCTTCCGGTGTACCCTCAACTCCAAGTATAGGGGTGCAAGCACTCACCAAGTGTCTTGCATAATCATAAGTATGAAAGCTGCATAGCAGAACAGAGAGATACAACTTGAATGAGCATGAATATCAAAAGCAATTCACATTTGAATCATATTTATTATCAGATGACGATAAACTTACCAAACCAAGTCTGCAGCTAGGACAACTTGTAGGAGTTCGGACCGAGATAACCGTGTTCTATGAGCTTCCGATGAAGGAAAGGGTGTATGGAGGAACCAACATTGATATACTATTTCATCACCACATAAGCTGCAAACTGGGATTGAAAACATTTGTTCTAGTGTCCATTATAATATTGATATACTATTTCCTCATCAACAAATACTGGTATACTTCTCTGAAATAAAAACAAAAGCCTCAATATTGTTGATAAATGCATTGCTACTAAATACAAAGCATAGAAAGTATCACTATCAGATTTTCAAACCTTTTTAGCAAGAGCATCTGCTAAAGCTTTTTGTCCAGTCTCATCAGGAACATTAACACCAGCCCATCCAATCCATCTTCCCTCAAAATCTTTCACACCTGCAAAAACGGCTCAAGCAAACTTGTTGTATCAAAATTCAAGCTTGAGTTGAAATTTATGAACTAAAACTGTAGAATAGCAAAAGTTGAGTTTGGATAGTCGATATGGACAGTTACACGTGAAGAAAGAGAGTACTTACACCTCTCCTGCTCGGATAATCACTAACTTTCCCACTCATTATTGAGCCTAACAATCCTCCAGCTGAACATAGTGATCCAAATATTGAAAACTGCACAAAGAAGCTCAAATAATTCGGAAAATCCAAAGGAATTTGTCTCAACAGATTTATTCTTGATGAACGAACCTCCGGTATTGAAAGAGACGATTCCGACAAAAGTGGTTTTTCCACGGGAGACGAAAATCCCACCTGTGACAAGACAATAGGCATAATTAGTTTCAAATACACTACAACAATTTTTAGATGTAAAAGTAGTGTTTCGATGATAAGAATTAGGACTCCCAATAACGGTAGTCACAATAGCTTTTAGTTCTCCCTTGTGTGACTTAACTCTGAAAATCTCTTAGCAATGCTGTCTACGTGCCTTAGACTTCCATTCTCAGCCAAAGCATCTACACCATAACCAAAAATATAGTTGTTGAATGCTAAGCACAACAAAACATGAATTGTGTGTTATAGTTAAATAGAGTAACAAACAAAATTTATAATAATCTTCATAAATTTCAAGCTTTGCAGCATGATGCAAAAAACATTATCTAAACAAATATATCCAAAACTAGACACAAACTAGCAGTATGGAAATAAGTCAAGTAACCAATTAATTAAAGTTTATTATTAGCTTTACTGGGAGATTCCAGTCGTGGAGGCACTTAATCAAATGCCTAAATACTTAGTTTATAAGGGAATTGCTACAAAAAAGGAAGCTCCGCAATTAGGAAGGCTCGATTGATATCACCATGGAGTGCAATATCATGCTCAGGACAAAGATGCCGCCCAAGAAAGGAAATTACGAAAGCTTTTGCATGCATCCCTTTGACCTTCAGGGGAAGTAAGCACACTTGTTTATGTGATTTAGGAGCTTCTATGGGCGTTATTTCACTTAACATGTGTAAATAATTAGAACTAGGAGAACTATCACCGGTGAAATTCACCTTGACTTTGGCCAATAAGTTTATTTAGACTTGTTGGCATGCTTGAGAAAATTGTTGTAAGGATTGACATGCACAAGATGGTTGTTGATTGTATGTTTGTTGACGTTGATGCAAGTACTAACGTCCTAGTGATCATCAAACGCCTTTTCCTTGTTACTTCTAAAGCTGTCATTGACGTTCGAGAAGGATTCATCATCTTTCGATTTGATGAAGAAACAGTGAAGTTTACTCTTCCTAATGTCCCCAAACATTCTCTGATTGATGATGATATTTATGTTATGAATCAAGCCATTAAGGATGATGAGTGTATGATCATTGACGACAACCCCTCTTTAGATGTTTTGGCATTGTAGGAAACCACACAAGTCAATGTTGTAGAATCAATGTTGAGAGAGGTACTCAAAGAACATATTGAGTTGAGACTTAAACCACATTGGAACGAGAACTCAGAGAACTTCGTGATAACCATGAATTCCTAGAATTTCAAATAGTTGGGTTAGAAGACACCCGCTAAGAACTTATTGACCACATGGATATTACCCTAAAAGATTTTATTGAAAAACTATATGCTCAAGAACTCGTCCCTACAAAAGCTGGAAAAGGGTTGAATTTAAATTATTCAACTGATTTAATAAAAAAAAGCCACAAGTAAAAACGATCAACTAACGGCCACATACGGGCAAGCAAACAGCCAAGCTAAGCCTTTTCATGACCGTTTACATGCCATTTCATATTCCTCCGAAAGCCTACCAAAAACGACCACCAAACGGCCAAACACGGCCAAGAAAACGGTCAACATGGTCGTTAAACAAGCCGTTCAAAGCGGTGTTTCCGAAAAGTCAAGTCAAAACGGCCATCGAATAGCCGTCTAGGCTGTATCATGACCGTTAATTGCCCGTTTCTTCTCCCATAAGCCAATATCGAAATTTTGCATGTTACTCTCCAGTCAATCAACAATACTACACATTTCCCACCCTTCCTCACCTCCACCAACATCTCCTAACTACATCACCCACTATAGACATGGAAGCTTCTCCTCCTCTACCCCATCAGTTAGCAACAAACGAACCCTTTTGCCTCCACCTCAAGAACAACGATTCACACACCCGTGGTGATACAAAAGACTTCTCTTTGTTCCATCTCACTTCCCACACTCCATTGATGCCCACCTTGCATACACCTCCATCTGCGGTGGTGTAGGGATCCCCACGGAGTAAGCCACATGGGTTGCCTATTGTCCTAAAACAAGAGCTACATATGAGGCAACCCATGAGTTTAAATTTCCTTTTTTCTTTTTCTATTTTATCTTTTTACTTTCGTTTTTCCCTTTGTTAGGGTGATGGATACTCATAATGTTTTATGTAGGGACATTCGAAGACTCTTAAGTTAGAAGTAGTGGACATCAAAAAGCCTCCACAACATTCAACCATCTACCACCTTCTCTCCCCTACCACCATATGTATTGTATTGATTTGGAGAGCTCTCGATATACGCTCCTCTCTCTAAGACGCTCTCTCTCTCTAGGCGATTTGTGGGAGATTCGGGGCTTCGGCCTTCGTCCCCCACGAAAGCTCTTCTCTTTCATTGTGATTCCTCACGAGTCACACCGATCTTCTCCTTTCCTTGCCTATTGATGTGCACAACCATCTCAACAAGGAATTTTTGGCTCGTAAAGTTACAAAAACCTAAAGCTTAAACTAGGGTTTCTGGCGGCGCCTAGCGCCATGGCCAAGAAAAAGAAATCCCCGGCCAAGGCGGCTGGAGGGGATGGTACGACAAACACGAACCAAGAACAGGCATCATCGTCGGCTATAAAGGTCCGGGCTCAGGCGCTGGAGGTAGTAGACAAGCCATCGTTGGCAAAAGACATGGCGGACAAGGGAGGCGCGTCGCTTGACACTTCCCAGGGTCCATTGACAAGGTTTGACAAGGTACAGACAAAACTGGCGCCAGTTGGCATGTCTGATGGTACTAGTGGCAAGACCGACAACTCTAGGACAAGCATTACCCTTGTCGGCAAGGCAAAACGTTCACAGGCACACACAAAAGAGACAGGCGCATTGTCGCCGACTGGTGATAGAACAAAAAAGACAAGCGCTTTGCAAGGGATGCATGCTACTGTTCACCCCGACGCTGCCGATGCCAACTTGACCACAAAGGGGACGTCCCCTTTGTCAAAAATTAACACAACGGACATGGAGGCTGATACTTTGCCACATGAGTCCGCCCCTTTGGGGACTTCAAAGGCTTCACCTGGATGGGAGAACGCCCATGGAAAACTTGGAAAAAGCCAAACTTCGAATTTTGACAATGGTGAGGCCGGTGATGAAGGTGGCCTTGAAGTAGTGGCTGGCAAGCGTGATGTATTATCTGATGATGGCAAGGATGACTCACTGATGGCTAAGGAAGTCCTAGTTGGAGGGCATCCAACATCAGAGTACCCTGCTCTGAGCAAGACGAACCAACCGGCTGGGCAAAGAAAGGCTTGGACTGGAACACCGGCGAAGGTATCATGAATTCTGGACTGGGAGGCAAACTTGAGTACACAAAGCCAACATCCACAAGAGTTGCCATCAAATGCTCCGAAGGTATGCCAAAACACCAAGTATGGGGTAGTACCTTGCTAGGCCAATATGTTGGCTTCTACCCGGGATACTTTGCTATCAATGAAATGATGAAGCTTTGGGGAGTCAAGCCCAAGTTTAGAGTGGAAGCAGGCTGGATGATCTTTAGTTTTCTCAACGATGATGATAGGGACAATGTGCTCAAAGATGGCCCTTATTTCATTTATAACCGGCCCCTTCTACTCAAGCATATCCTGGATAAGTTTGCTTTCAATTGAAAAGATGTTGCTACCATGCCACTATGGGTACGAATCACTAGACTACCCAATGAATTCTGGACGCCTACCATTCTAGGTAGAGTTGGTTCTTTGATTGGCAAGCCTCTTTTCATGGATCATGTGAATGAATATAGGAAGAGAGGATCCTATGTCCGTTTGCTCGTTGAGGTGAACTTCGCTAATGATGTCCTTAGGGAGGTGTCACTTGACTTTGATGATGGTGTCACCCTTGATTGCACCTTGTTGTATGAGAATGAACCAACATATTGTCGTCGGTGCCTGCAATTTGGTCACAAGGATGATACTTGCACATTCCACACAACCAAGAAGGACATTGGGCCCAAGCCAAGGTCTAGCCGGCCAAGGAATAGGTCCAGGACAAGGAATGATGCAACTAAGAATGATGATCAAAAGAAGAGTAATGAGGAAGTTGAGGTAATAGTGATCCAGGATGTAAAGGAAGGAGCAACGAAGGCTACTAAGGTGGATACAAACGAGCAACAAGTTCAAGTCACAATGCCGGAGAAGCGAAGTCATGGCATTATCATAAAGGAAGCTCCTCGCCAGGCGGCACCATTACCTGCCAAACCATTAGCGCCAGGGGACAAAGGAAAAGGGAAGATGGTTGAGGAAGATATTGCCTTGTCTTCATCTGAGGACGAGTCATCCGAAGATGAGAGCATGGATGATAAGCATGGCACAAGTAGCGAAGATGAGGCATCGGTAGACCTTGACATAGATTCTGACGAGTCTAGACAAAGCCATGACAACACCGATGACAATGGCATGACAAGCGAGGAGGAGGAGTTCACGCCAGTGTTGTCCAAATCCCAAAGGCGCCTTATTAAGAAGTTAAATGCTTCGATTGACAAGGGAAAGAAGCAAGGCCAGCTCCAGGAGGGTGTCATGCATGATGAACCTCGTCGGCGTACTAGGCTGGCCTCGTCACAAGTCGACAAGGTTGACAAGGCCTTGACAAGCAATGCCAAGATCATGGAGAGGAAGAGGGTTGGCCGTAAGGGTCCCCAATGAGTGTCGCCTCTTGGAATATATAGGGGTTCAACCAACCCCGGAAACAAAATGGTTTGAGAGCTCTCCTAAAAGAGTTCAAGGTACGCTTGTGTGGAGTTTTGGAGACAAAAATTGACACCAAGATTACGGATGTCAATGTGATTATGAGGAGAAAGTTTACTAAGTGGAGGTATGTACACAACTTCTCAATTATTGAACGATCTGGAATACTTGTCATGTGGAATGAAGACTACTTCCATGTGGACATCTTATGCACTCATGTCCAATTCATCACATGTATGGTTACATGTAAGATGACCGGCTTGCTCTTTGGGGTATGCTTCATACTCGGTGAACATAGTGTGGTAAAGAGAAGAGAAGCATGGATGGGCATCAAGGCGACCCTACGTAACCACAAGTTGCCATGGATGATACTAGGTGATTCAACAATGTCCTCTATAGCCATGAACGAGTACATGGTGAGCCAGTCCGGATGTATGAAACTAAGGGCTTATATGACCTTTGTCATGAAGAAGGCTTGGTTGATGTGCCATTTAATAGTGATAGCCTCTTCACATGGACAAATGGCACCATTTGGAGCAAAATTGACCGAGTCATGGTGAATGATACTTGGATGGATAAAGATGTATATTGTCAAGCGACGTTCTTGGATCAGTGGCACTACTCGGACCACAAACCGGCAATAGCTCATCTACATAAGCCAACTGGGGCTAGTAAGCGTTCATTCAAATTCTTTAATATATGGACTAAGCATGACTCATTTCAGGATATTGTCAAGGAGACATGGAGAACACATGTGAGCGGCACATACCAATATAGGCTATGTATCTTGCTCCGGAGACTAAAGAGACCACTAATAGAGCTAAACCGAGTGCACTTCTCGCACATTGCCGAGAGGGTCAAGGCTGCTAATGTTGCTTATGGTCAGGCGCTTGAGGAGCTCCGGCAGGATCCTATGTCACTTGACAAGAGGTCAAGCATGATGGAGGCCAAGGCGCTGGCGGAGCGCTTGGGGATGGCTGAGTTCAGTTTTCTAGCCCAACAAGCCAAAACAAAGTTCTTGCTCTTGAGTGACCAGCCAACAAGCTTTTTTCATGGAATTATGAAGGCAAGAGGGGCTGCTAGCCACATAGCCTCATTGACAACCGAGGATGGTCGTGTGACAACATCAAACGAGGAGGTTGTGGATATGTTTCTCAACTTCTACCAAGGTCTCTTTCGGATGGAAGGACAAGTTGAGGAGCCAAGGGTTGATGAGTTTGCCATTGGTCCAAAGGTGCATACCAATGACAAGGCCGGTCTCATTGAGCCAGTGTCAAACAAGGAGATCAAGGAGGCGCTTTGGAACATTGACAATGACAAGGCACCAGGGCCGGATGGATATACATCTTGTTTCTTCAAGGAAGTATGGGATGAGGTTGGGAGTGAGCTATGTGTGGCTATCAAGGAGTTCTTTGTCAATGGCAAACTCCTACCCCAGCTCAACCATATGGTGGTCTCACTAGTGCTAAAGAAAGAGGCGCCTAATAGAGTTGAACACTTCCGGCCAATATCATGTTGTAATGTGGTATACAAGATCATCATTAAGATCATGACCAAGCGTATGGGGCATTGTTTGACATACCTCATTGATCCAGCCCAGACGGCGTTTGTCCCTGGACTCTTGATGAGCGACAACACTTTATTGTCCAAGAGTTACTTAGGAGATACAATGTCAAGCGTGACACTCGCCGGTGCTTCCTCAACATTGATCTAGCAAATGCATATGACACGGTCTCATGGAGTTTTGTGAAGAGAGCTTTGGTGGAGCTAGGCTTCCCGATGGCATTCATAGCATGGGTGATGGAATGTGTCACTACACCCACATACTCCAACAAAATCAACAAGGATATACATGGTTTCTTTAAAGGGAAGCGAGGGCTAAGGCAAGGTGATCCAATGTCACCACTCTTATTTTTATGTTGCATGGAGTTTCTCTCAAGATTGCTCAAGGTTGAGACGGCCAAGGATGGGTTTAGGTACCATCAACATTGTGAACAACTAAGGTTAACCCACCTCGCCTTCGCTGATGATGTGGTGCTATTCTCTAGAGGTGATGTAGCCTCAGTTAAGGTGCTAATGAGTTGCATCAACCGGTTTGGTGAGCTAAGTGGGCTAAGAGTTAGCCTAGCCAAGTCATCCATGTACCTAGCCTCACTGCCGGAGGCTAAAAGAGTGGAATTGCAAGAGATCACCGGATTTGCACAAGGGAGTTTTCCATTCCGGTACCTGGGCATCCCTATAGCCCTCATGTTCTAAGAGCAGTTGATTATGCTCCCCTACTTGACAAGATTGGCAACAACATCAATGCATGGAACAAGAAGCATCTATCCTTTGCAGGCAGGCTTGAGCTCATAACATCGGTTCTACAAGGTATTGATAGCTTCTGGCTCTCGGTGGTCCCAGTTCCAGGACTTGTCATTGAGATAATCATAAAGATATGCCGGCAATTCTTATGGTCAAGGCCAAGTGTTGCATGGGACAAGCTATGCAAGCCAAAGAGTGAAGGCGGCCTTGGTTTATTGGAGCTTAGAGCTTGGAATAATGCGTTCATGTGCAAACACTATTGGCACATTCATGATGACCGAGAGAGCCTATGGGCCAAATGGATCCATAATATATACTTGTAAGTGGTGGAGCCGGAGGACTGGAGACCACATAGGCGAGACTCACCTCTCATTAAGGCCATCTTAGCCGGCTGGGATCAATTGATGGCAAATGGGCACTCACTTGACGACACTCTCCAGGAGCTTTGTCATGGTAACAAGTTTAAGGTGACAAAGGCATACAATCTCATAAGAAGCAGAGAGGAGCAAGTGCCATGGCACAATGTAATATGGGATGCTAGGCACACACCAAGGCATGCATTCATAGCCTGGATGGCGGCATTGGGACGGTTATCAACACATGATAGAATGAGCTTCCTTGACATTGATCCAGTGTGTCATCTATGTAGAAGAAGCAATGAGTCAGATGAACACTTGTTCTTTAGGTGCAAGTACTCAAGACATGTATGGAGATAGGTGAGGCGTAGTTTCAAGATGCCGGCCGGACTAGGTACGCTGACGCTTGTCATGAGATGGCTTAGGCGTGCACGAGGGAAGAAGAAGCACAAGATCATGGCCATGAGATTTGCCTTTGTGGCCACCGTATACTTTTATGGCATGCACAAAATAGTATCATCTTTGAAGGCAACTTGTTGCCGGAGAAGGTGACTATTAGACTGATCGAAGTTCATGTACACCGGCTACTACACTCGGCGTTCTCGGCGCTTGAGGGTGGATGGGCCGGCGAGCACCGTAATATTTGATGGACAAGATGAACAAAGGCCAAAATGGAAGGAGCAAGGTGAGTTGGCCTTGTCTAGAACTTGTCAAAAGTTGTCATGATTATGCCAGATGGGCCCAGATGGGGGTGAATGCCATCGGATAAAGTTGTCATGGCCTTGCCGAAGGGGCCGTAATGGGTGCGAATGCCAGCACCGAAGATTATCACTAATGGGCCATAATGTTGCCATCGCTGGCACATGTTGTCTTGCCTTGTCAAATTGGGCCGGTGACTTATCAAGTTGTCAGGATGTTGTCATGATGGGTCCGGATGTTGTCAAAACATGCCAGGATGTTATCCAATTGGCTGGATATTGTCAAAGCTTGTCACGATGTTGTCAAGTATGGGCTGGAGTTGTCAAAACTTGCCAGCCGTGCCCAAGCGATTGTCAAGATGTTTCTCATGGACCGGACTACTTGGTTTCTTCGATGGGCCGGGGGCTCTTCCTAGCGGATACACCTCTGGACTGCGAATGATGGATCAAGACGCCTGCTAGCCTAGCATCAATGGGCTGGTGTAGTTTCTCTTTGTTTTTTTTTCGTTTGCTGGGATGTACATGCAAAGTCATATAACTTGCATTTTCATAGTTTTACTTATGTATACTCTTGGACGCTTGTTATGCCGAACACCTCTTTTGGAGGGATAAACATCTTTTTCTCACTTCTATGAATTTACCAGCATCTTGTGTATTGATTTGTGAGTATTTTCTACTCTTTAGTTATTTTTTACATCGAGGACGATGTGTAGTTTATGTATGGGGGTGCTTTTTTTACATTGACACTTAATGTTTCCCTTTTATGTCACACGTTCATTATTATGCTTTTTTCCCTTTTCTTTAGTATTTTACCTCCGCATGTATTCATAAACACAAAACCAAAAAAATATTGCATTTAGCGGAGATTGAATCGATTCTCATCATTCTTACTTCTATAGATTGGAATATGTCATGCTATTACACTTTACTTGCCAATGATGCTTTGGATTACTACTTCTTGCTATTGTTTATGCACATGAGTTATTGGTTAATTATTGATGGTTAGATTTCCCAACATAACCTCGAAAGCGCTCTAGCCTATGGGCATGTTAGTTTCTTGCTATTTTCATATGTCCTTTCTTTCTTATATTTGTGAGATCTCGAGCATGTTAGTTTCTTCTAAAACTTGTGATTGACTATCTTTCAAAACTAAATGTTCAGTTGATTCTATATGCGATGATATTTAAATGATTGAGACCCTATTTGATAAGCCTATCTTTCATTTTCCATCTTTACATATGTTTCCCTTCTATTAATAATTTCTCGCTATTATTTTGCCTTATTTGGTTCCTCTTAAAAATGTCTCACAACCGTGTATAACCTCATTTGACCCTATTAGGAGTTGTGATAGAAAGAGAGAACGAATACATGAAGTATGGGGTGTTGCCATCAAGTGTAAAAGTGAATACAAGAAGTAAATGTGCGAGTTTAGATGCATATTGGCATTATTTAAGACATTTTCATGTTTGGTGGAATTGACAAAAAGTTCATGCCAAATATGCAAAAAACAAAAGAAATAGTGATTGGTTGAAAAGTGAGGAAAAAATTAATCCTGAAAGAGAATCAAGTGCTACAAAGACCAAAAGTGTTATGGTTCATGAATAAGTACAAATTACGAAGAAAAGTGTGAAGTGAAAATGCCTCAAAGATGTTACGAGTTATAAATATTAGATATCCTGAATACTAATATCCATTTTGACCTACTTTTTGGCCTACCTAAATCATTTTTCCATGTCTCATATCCCGTTACACATTTACAAAAGACCTCAAGATATTTGTCTTGCATTTTAGTTTCATTTGACATGTGGTGGAGTTTGAGAACACATTGACAAGCCGATAGTAAGATCTATTCATATTTGTAGAGTTTGAAAGTTTATTCACATATTTTTAAACACATCTTTTGAGATTG
The DNA here is from genome assembly GCA_033239125.1 of Fagopyrum homotropicum. Lineage (NCBI taxonomy): Eukaryota > Viridiplantae > Streptophyta > Magnoliopsida > Caryophyllales > Polygonaceae > Fagopyrum > Fagopyrum homotropicum. The sequence continues at coordinate 75,585,275 of BSWB01000004.1, forward strand.
AGAGCAAACACATTACCCTTGAGCGGTTTCGTTAACTATGATCCGTTATTTATCCTCTTATAGTGGCTATGATGACAAGGTTTGAGTTGATTGTTTTTTATGTGGGACCATCCTTGATATCTCCTACTAAACATGGAACCATCATTGGACCAAGAGCAAGAGACACTCAAGGAGCGGTTGCTAGCAAGAGTCAAACATTGGAGGATCTCGTAGAATGGAGAGTTGCATGAAAGGAACAAATCTAGGCCCATCCCAATAATCTTGCCCGAGATTATGCAACCAAGACCGAGATTCCTACTGTCGGAGATCGAGTAGAATCTCGACTTGAGGATTATTATCCTCTAGTTATCTTTGATTATTTTAATACCTTTAGAAGCTCTAAACATTCTATAGGTGTCTTGTTGGTTTTGATTCTATCTTTTAGGACTATCTTTTATTTTGTTTTCTAGAGGAATCTCGTCTATAAATAGTCATAGAAGTTGAGATTCATAGGTAGAATTTATTTTTTTATTATTTCTACAATATTGTGAGATACTCATTGCTTCGCTTACAAAGTTTTTGTTTTATTCATTTCTTTCAATCAAAAAGAGTGTATTTGATTGAATCGTTGGTTTCTAACTTCCTATATTTTTAAGGTAAGCTCTTTGTTAAGAGGTTTTGATCCAATTGGTCAAGGTTCTTTGCAAGAATACCTTGGTTTGTAACTTCCTACATTTTTAATGTTCATTCCATATTCATCTTCTTATCTTACGATTATCAATCCATCAAACTCACGTTCTTTGTGTTAAAGTTACACAAATCTCGGTCATATCCACGAATCTCACCCAAGATTCCTAACCGAGATTTTCTTCAATTTCGTGTTCGTGAACTTCATATTGTAGATTCGGAAGCTGTGACAACAACCCCGCATCAAAGTGGTATCAGAGCACAGCCAATTGAAGTCCAACTCAGCCACACCTAAGGTTTGAGTAATTTTTATTTGAGTCTTCTTCGAGTCACATACGAGTCTTTTTGTGTTTTCATATTTTTCAAGATTATTTGAGCTTAACGTGATTTGTCTTGTGTCTATTAGAGAAGAGAGAATAAACATAGCCCAAACACAAGCCCGAGGTTTTAGAAGATTCACCCGAGATTTTGTGTTAACGGCAAGATCGTTACTTTCTCTCCATATCCAACAAGATCCAATAATATATTTGGATCATATCTTTACAAACATATCTTATCAAGCTGCAACAAAGAAGGAAAAAGATTTACGAAGTATCTTATTGTGTGATTGTGCAGGATGTCTATGTCTAAAGACCATAAAGGGTCACAAGGGAGCGATGTAAATAGTCCCAAGGCCAAGGACATGATGAAACAACTAATGACTTCACTTACGAACCTCACCAAAAAAGTAGAGAACCTAGAATCTCGCCCTAATAGTAAATGTCGGCCCCTAGTAAGGAGGAATCTTGCCCGAGATTATGAGTGAGATTTTCCCAATTAAGAGTTGATAATCATGCTCCCTAGTGGAGATCAATATTTGAGGATGATGGAGGTTCACATGTTCCATACAGAACTCTAGTCCTAGAATTACCTCCAAGAGTCCATCTGATGCAGGACCATCTCCAACATAAGGACTAGTTACACGTTCAAAGGTGGAAGCATTGAAGGACAAACCAGCAACCCCTTCATCTTCTTCAAATTCAATCATGGATGGAGAGATCACAAGGTCAAGAGTTGATAATCATGCTCCCTATTGGAGATCAATATTTGAGGATGATGGAGGTTCACATGTTCCATACAGAACTCTAGTCCTAGAATTACCTCCAAGAGTCCATTTGATGCAGGACCATCTCCAACATAAGGACTAGTTACACGTTCAAAGGTTGAAGCATTGAAGGACAAACCAGCAACCCCTTCATCTTCTTCAAATTCAATCATGGATGGAGAGATCACAAGGTCAAGAGCAAAGGCGGTTTAAGATGAAGTTACAGACATACTCATAACATGTATGCTCAAGGAAACTCTCCTCACTCTTAAGAGTTTCTTAGTGACGTTACTAAATGTTATAGAAGAGCCAAGCCACGAACAAGAAGATCCATTAACCAAATAAGAAGGATAAGAGCAAGGAAGAGTCTCTTAGAAGGAAAATCGACCGATTTGCCAGAAAAATTGACCGATTTTCCTATAGGAATATTCAACCGATTCCATGGTCCGATTTCCTTCACTGGAACGAGTTTTGCAATGATCCGGCCATGATCTCTTATCTTTTGGAAATTATATCTTGTTATCATTCCTTAGAATTCTCACACTATCTTAAGGGATTATTATTTAGATCTTACCTATATAGTTTTATATTTTATATATCTTAAAGATATATTTGTAAGATTATCTTTAAGTATATTTTCCTAGTCTTTGTAGGTTAATCTTCATTATAAATAGCGTTAGTGGGGGAGATTGTTTGATAGATTTGATTTGATATTTTCAACAATTTGTGAGACTTTTTACTAAGTTTGTATTTTATTCATTATTATTCAATCAAAAAGAGAGCTTTTGGTTGAATCGTTGTGCAGTCCTTGCTAGATTGTGCTTGTGTGTGTTAATCTTATTGAAGGTTGGTGCTCCTGTTAGTTCCTCCTTGTGCTTGTCTTAATAAGAAGACTTGTGTAAGGTTAATGAAGTGTGAGTTAAGGTAATCTTCTCGTTTAAGGGTTTCGACACATCATGGTCAAGATTCTTTTGTGGAACTATCTTATTCGATATCTTCCTATATCTCTTTCATTTATCATTCAATATTCATCTTCTTATCTTTCCATATCATCCACTAATCCGTATTATGAGTTTATCGAAAAATCGATCTGCTCATCAAATAAATCGGCCGATTTATTCCCTTAAACAAACTGATTTTTATTCCAATAAATGACTTTCAATCTAGATTGTGAACTGCGGCTTATCCCCGCATCAAAGTGTTATCAGAGCTAAGCGATTGAAGTCCGAACGTTTGATTTTTTATTTGAGTTTTCTTTGAGTCATATAAAGTTGAGTCTTTTCTTGTTCGCCGTGTTTGCGAGATTATTTGAGTTTAACGTGCGTCGATTTGTCTAAGTTCTGGAAGAGAGAAACGCCATCGACCAAAACACAAGCCAGCCGTTGACCTTGAAACCTCGCCAATTCAAAAAAAAAGAACCGAAAACAAAATTGTGGTTCAAGTCAAGATCTTTTCTAGAAGTAAAGATCTTACCTACCTTTTGTCGAAGCAAAGTTACAAACACTTGCCCGAGAAGTAAAGATCATCCGGCAACCAAGTAGTAGCTTTCCAAGAGAGATTCTTGAACGTTGGATCCAAGGCGTCGATTTCACCAAAAAATCGGCATGTTCTTCAGAAAAATCGTCCGATTTCTCATCCGAGCTTTGCTATTGTTGTCTATTTCTGAGAAATTTTTGAGACATACTTTGCACAATCCAAGTACACCTTGTGCTAGAGTATTACAACAGAAGAGTTTCAATATATACCTTGATCCAGTTAAAGAGTTCTAGCCACACCCAAATCCGAACTCGGCTAACTCTTTTTCTTAACTTCGCAACTCAAGGTATGTTATTCTCTCTTCTTAATCTCTTCTGCGCATTTCATTAGCCTCTTTTCTATTCTAAACACCGAGTCTATCTTTGAGTGTGTTAGTTAGTATTCATACTTCTTAACACAGTAGTTGTCTAACTGCAATATTTTCTTTCTACCTTGTCGTGTGTGGAGTAAACGTCTAAAAGGGATTCCTTAATCATCGCACCCTACAAGAACCTTTACCCAAAAAAAGTTAACTACTTGATTTAGTCAAGGAGTTCTAGTGAGAACAAGACGTTGATTTGTAAAAAAGCTTTAATCCATACAAGTCAATTCCGTCAAACCAGCTTGCGACAACACAACACGAGCGTGAGCACGAGAGAAAACAACTAAGACCTTTCCATTTTCTCTAACCTTACTAGTTTGTTGTTAGTGTGCGTGCTTGTATAGATGTCAGGAAGAGATAGTCCATATTGATCTCAAAAGGACAATACTCCGGATATAGCGGACATTTTCAAGCAAATAATGACCAAGATGTCCAACATGGATAGACGGCTTGAGCAAGTGGAAGCAAGACCAATATGGACTACCGATTTGAATCTCTCATATTCGATCCGAAGGTTGTTTATGAAGTTGGCGCAAGCTCCGATAATCCACAACCACCACCCCAACATCAACAACAAATCACCAACCAATGCCCGGTAATTCTCACCATAATAAATTCTTTAATGCTAACCGCAATCCACTTTTTGGTGACGAATTTCAGGACATAAGTGATGAAGAGGATGAGTGTATGTAGAGAGATCACCCATGACATCATCAAAGAAGAGTACGCTATAATGAACACCATAGGTCCCACAGGATAATGACGGACTTGGGAAAGTCAAGGTCAAAATCCCGATTTTGCATGAGTGGTGTGTGAGTCATATGCTTGATATGATAGCATGCCTTGTCGATTATTACCGACCTATGTTTTATTGATAGCCCCATTGCGTGGCAGTGACAACCCATCCCTCCATCCTGTAAGGGGTTAGGAGGTTCACTAACGTCAGGCCACCTGGTATATAGGAAGGGCGCAATCCACTCCCATAGGGTACACGGATTATGTCACCGACACTACTTTCAGATGGATAGCACGCCCAGAGGCGAGGATGATACGGTCCTCGTGTCACATAGTTTTATGTAACACCCCGAATCCGCGGGACTCGGAATGCCACATTGGCCTAGGATCTCACAATGGATCCTGACCCTAGCCTGACAACAAGTTCACTGGACCTTACAACATGGCACTGACAAATATAAAACAAATACATAAAACGGTATAAATTGTACAACCAAAGGTAAAACAACAACATAGCCGAGTATATAAAACGACATCCTCACACAGGAGGTACAAAATATCATCCTCACGCAGGAGGGAAACACAACAAACCCAAACAAACCGCCTAATGTACGAGAGTCCTCGTCCTGTCACCCTGCCACATCACTCAGTAGCGCCTAACCTGTAAACATCTACAACACGGGTATGAAAATGTTAGCTAACCATACATATATGAGGTAATGCATAAGCACATATACAATTAGGAAAGATAAACACATCAGCATGCTATCATACATTTACCCGTTTTATCATCTTTATATAATGGTCATTCACCCAAATCATATATATATCCATAGGGAAAATATGTGACACGAGGACCGATACATCCTCGCTTCTGAGCCTGATAGGCATCTGGAGTGGAATCGGTCACACAACCTGTGTACCCTATGGGACTGGTGTTGTGCCCTCCCCGTATACCAGGTCTGGCATGACATCAGAGAACCTCCCAAGCTCCACGGCGGGATGAAAGGGAAAGGTTATCATAACCACGCATACGGGGCAATCAATATAAAACATAGGTCGGTATAAACGACATCTCATGCTATCATAGCAACACAATAAGCACACACCACTCATGCAAACACCAAAATATAGGGATGATGGCTAAGTAAGTCCTACGGACTTACCTCAACCTTGTACACAGCTCAACCACAATAACCTCCAATCCTGAGAGAGGGGCACTGCCTAATAACAAGGCATAAAGATATATCAACCTCTATTCATCAAAGGGGTCACACTAGACCCAAAGGGATCCATGAGGATCGTACTCAACCTCACAACCTCAATCAACATTAACCTAAGTCCTTAAAGCCGTACAAGGCATAAACCGATCATAACCTCAACCAAACACATCCTCACACATCTAGCACGATCCTATACACTCATATAGGAAAGGAGGGAATAAAGGCATCCTAAGGAAGGCCTAGAAGCAACACACACCTGCAGAACCAAGTGCAACACCAAGCTGGTGCAAGTAAACGCAGGGGAGGCTAGGGAATGGCGCAGGGGCGGCTCACTGTTGGCGCAGGGGTGATCCAGAGATGGCGCAGGGGCGGCTGGTGTGCAGAGACACACCACTTCAGCTCCTTCTTCCCTCCTTTCTTTGATTGTCCACTCTTCTTCACTCCAATAATAACATACACATATCACATACATATATATACATCAATGCAGGCCAAAACATGGCTGAGCAAGATCCAATCCTAAGGAAACCATACTAAACTAAGGAAAGGATGGAAAAGATAAAGAAAAGAAGGAAGGAAGAGGAGAAGCCATGAAAGCTTACCAACTGAGCTTCCAAGGAGATCAGCACAACACTATCATCACCTCAAGCTGGCTCCCAAGGCACAACAACAACACATCAACAAGCCAAGCACAAAAGGCTCTCAAAACTCACAAAACTCAAGAGAAGATCAAGCAAGGATCCAAAGGAGATGAGAGGAGAAGAAGAAGAGCGTAGGGAGAGAGATGAAGCAGGAAAGAGATTGAGGAAACCCTCATCTGAAGGAAGAAGGAAATATAAAGTAAAGAGGGGTCAAAAGCAAAGCTCGGTTCAAAGAAGATGGCTACAGGCCTCCACAAACTGCAGGGGTGGCTGGCCTAGCCGCTGGGGCGGCTCAAAGAACCGCAGGGGCGGCCATACAGGGGCGTAGGGGCGGTCCACTGTAGCTCCAACCAAGGAAAGCAGTTGCGTCTCAAGTGAGACGCAAGTGCGGGATCTCTCGAAGACTAAGGCTCTTACATTTCATATACCTATATATATACGTTTTGAGTGAATGACTATTATATAAAGATGATAAAATGGGTAAATGTGTGACAACATGATTATGTGTTTATCTTTCATGACCTATGTTTGTGCTTATGCATTACCTTATATATGGATGGATAGCTAACGATTTCATATCGTGTTGTAGATGTCTTGTAGGATAGGAGAGCTACACAATGATCTAGAAGGGTGACAAGCTGAGGACTCTCGTACATTAGGTGGTTTTGGTTTTGGGGATATTTTATATACCTCCTACGTGAGGATGATGGTTTGTATACCTCCTGTGTGAGGACGATGTTTTATACTCGGCTATGATCTTCTATACCTTTTGATGTACAGTTTTATGTATTTGTTTTATATCTGTCAGTGCCATTTTGTAAGGTCCAGTGAACTTGTTGTCAGGCTAGGGTCAGGATCCACTGTGAGATCCTAGCCCAATGTGGCATCCCGAGTCCTGTGGATTCGGGGTGTTACAATCGAAGTCTATGCTCCTCCGAGGCGGCCAACTAGACGGCTAACAAAACACATCTATAAACTCACAGACCACAGGGATGTCCTCTAGCGTTGGACTCTCGCTCTCCTTCATGGAATAACACTAGAAGGCATCGCAACCTTGTGCGATCAATCTCCTTGCACATACTGCACTGATAACCATAACCGTCTTGCCAAGGTCCTAACCTCGGAAAATCTTGATCTGGCCTGACTCCGTAGAGACCGTCACGGTCCTCCTACCTACATCTAACACGGCATGATGTCTATCCATCCAATCCATACCCAAAATGACTTCCTCATGCACCAACTGCATGATAAAATAGTCCATAGTCAAATCACGGTTTCCTAAATATATAGGACAATCATGTACCTCTCGGGTACCTATAACCTGACCCCCATCTGGTAACCCTATCAAGAAAGGTCTACCCTCTACTACATCTAAGGTCAATGTATCAATGCATGCATCAGAAATGAAAGAGTGTGTGACACCCGTATCAAACAAAACTCTAACAGGTAAACCATAAATTAGAATGGTACCTGTAGTAGCTGGTGTTGGTGGCTCCTCCGCACTCCTCAGCTCAAAAATGCGACCTCGAGCTCCTCTGGTGTCACTGATACCTCCATCTCTACCTCGACTTCTACTCGGTCCTAGAGCAGAACCCTGAGTACCAGGATAGTCTAGGACTTTGTGTTGTCCGTGTGTCTGGTGCTGAGGCGGTCTTTGCCAACCTCTTGCTGCACTAGTAGGGGAAGAACCCTGTTATGTTGACGCCTTGCCCTAACGGCAGAACGTAGCCCAATGTTCAGGCTTCCCGTAGGAGAAGCAAGTCATTGGCGCTCTAGGGCAATCAGCTTGGAAATGCCCTGAACCTCCGCATTCGTAACACTGCCGACCTCTCTCAAAGTTTGTGCAAATACTGCATAACTCGAGCAGCCTTGAGTCAGACCTCGCCCGTACCCAGATGCTCATGCACTGCTCTGCCCAGTACGCTGTCTCTTCTTAGACCGTCCCATATGAGAAGTCCTCCTCTAGCTAGCCCGCGCACGCTCATAAGCTAAGGCTTTGTCCTTGTAGTCTGTCAAAGACTCGCAATGAAAACCGGCCATGAAAGAACGTGTACTCTCCCTTTGTCGCCGGCAGAACAGATACACGTGCTGGTCCTCATAAGGTGTAGTTGGATCAAATAATGTCAGCTCCTCTTGGAAACGACTGATGGCATCTCCTATCAGCACATCCTCGAAGCCTACCTCAACAAATTCCTGCAGTTTCTCCCTCCTCAAAAAGGCAGGGCAGAAACGCTCTCTGATCATGCTCCGCATCTAGTCATATCTAGTGGCTCAAACCCTCATAGTCCTCCACCACTACTAAGCTAGGTCACGGAATAGAGTATGTACTACCTCTATTTGTTTGTCCTATGGAATCTAATAGACTTCAAGGCTGAGTCTACATGTCAAATCCAAACCTCAATCTCCAATTCCACCTTGCCCGAGAAAGGAGGTACGCCCAACTTATGAAATGTCTTCAACCAAGTGTCTTGTCGAGGCCCTCTATACTGCTCTGGAGCTCTAACAACCTCAGCAGGACGTGCCGGTGTAAATGGCACCTGAGTAGCTCCATGGGACAACTTAGAAGATCTCACTTGTGTTAGCGGATCCGGGGCACGTCTACCCGCTCTGGCAGCCTCCTCAACCCGTCTAATGTACGCGCAGAACTCTGGTCCCCTCATAGAGACATGATCCGAGTCATCTGACTAGACTCGCTGAGATCTCTGTCTCGCAGCTCCACCGGTCCTAGTCACAGGAACGATGCTCTTAGCTACCTCCTCGTGTACATCCTCTACTATAGGCGGATCAACAGCGGGAACTGGTCACTGACCTATCTGACCTATCACTACTGGAGAAAGAGGGGGTTTACCCCTACCTCGTCCAACTGCAGACGTCGCTCTAGTGTTAGCCATCTACGGGGTATGCACACCTAACTTATAAGACTATATATGCCATATGTATATATATATAATACATAAGGTCACATGCAAACACAACATCACATAATACATATCTATCTATCTATCCATCTATATATATATAGTCATATATATATATATATATATATATATATATATATATATATATATATATATATATATATATATATATATATATATATCTATAGTCGAGATCCTCAAAAGGAAGATGGCTTCCCGTGCACACTATCCAAAAACGATTGTACTCTTTCAAAACCAAAATCCTTTGGAAAAGTCAGACCCCTTTTGGGTTTTGTTTATTTAGCTATTCGACCTTTATTGCAGAATGCAAGTACCATTGTGGTCAACCTAAGGCTCTGATACCAACTTTGTAACACCCCGAATCCACGGGACTCGAGGCGTTACTGGGCTAGGATCTCACAGTGGTTCCTGACCCTAGCCTGACAACAAGTTCACGGGATCTTACAACAAGGGACAGATAGATTAAAACCAAATACATAAAATTGTACAATATGTACATAAAAAGGTTTACAACATCACAACCGAGTACGAAAACGGAAAACCATAAACATTCGAGTACAAAACCCTCCAAAAGCCCATCCATAACCCTATTTACGGAAGCCCTCGACTGATCACCCATCTGGCTCACTCTACAGTCTTCCTAATCTGCAAATCATCTACAAAACGGCATAAAACCGTTAGCTAACAAAAATGAATAAGAATGAAGAAGTAGCACAAATAACACCTCAACACATCACATCATGATATGTACTCACACATCAATTTACTATCTTTACTTAAGTTATACCATTACTAATTCATTTCCTTGTGACACGCGGAGTAAATTCCCAACCCATTTGTCCCCGTTTCCCCTCAGGTTTGGAATGGTGTCAATCATCACCACCTGGAGGACTGGTCGCAAAGAACCCCCTAGCCACCCAATTCTGGGCTAGGCAAGTTATCACCGCCCGTTATCATACACTTGGGCCAATTAATATGCATGCAGGGTCATCCTAATCCGGTTAGTTTTAATTGCAACACACATATGCACACACACAACCACAACAAACACTCAAACCCATAACTGCTCGCTAAGTAAGTCCCAAGGACTTACCTAACTGAATCGCAATCTGTATCAAGTGGTCACGGCTTCCCCTCGGGAAACGATCAGTGCCTGCATCAGCAAATCACAACAATATAAATATCGTCCCAAGGTTAGGAGATTCCACCTCCTAAACCTTATAACCATCCTCAACTCACTCTCATACATAGCATGACTCTAAGCCACTCATACTAGGAAAGGAAAGGATGCATACCACCCTAGGTAGGTCCTGTAGAAGATGTACTTCCGTGACAAGAAGGCGTAGTAGGGGCAAAGCAACCAAAAGGTGTAGGGGCGGTTGTCTTGTGACGCGGGGGCGGCTGATGTACAGAGGGTGATCCTCGACGTCTCTTCAGTCCTTCACTATGTTTCCTTCACTTCTTCATCATCCAGAAACCATACACACATATATCGCCTATAAGTCTTCCTTACTCTAGGAATTCTTACCCCTATCTAGCCTTGGACTATCATCAAGACTATGTAGTTAATTTGCTTTCCTTAACTTTCTTTGATCTTATATCGTTTGCTTTAGAGGAGCAAGTAGTGTTTTTGGAAGGAAAATAGGTGGACATTGTCAAGGAAATGCATGAAAAATCACGCATGAAACTAGAGGAGAAAGGGAAGCTAGTTAGATCCAAGGATACACAAATTAGCAAAGGATTGCTTCTTGATCTAGGAGATCCAATCCCGTTGCAGCTAGGAAAGGATAGGTTTCTAAAGTATATGCAGTTTTCATCAACGAAGACGATATATAAGCCTCCAATACAAATCTCGGCCCCTCTAGTGCTAAATCTTGACCGAGATTTCGACCGAGATTTTATTCCGTTGCGAGTTATGGTGAAATTTTTTACTACAAGAGTGCAAAACAGCTCAAGGGATCTTCCAGGGGAGTCAAGAATAAGCGGAGCCTTCACCACAAGGATATTTGAGTCCGTTTGCATATGGTGATGTGCATATTGATGTGCATGTTGAGACCGCACAACTAAGGATGGAAAGATTGATGCTTTCACCGTATAGAGTTATTCCAGTCCAAAAGCAACGATACTTGAGTTGTTATGTGACTAGTGATGAGCAAGATTATGATTCAAGGTAGAATCATTTTCAAGAAGGCGAGTATGATGTCGGACCATGTTGACGCTTTCACCGCATAGAGTTGACGCTTTCACTACATAGAATTGATCCAATCCAGGATCAACGATACTTGAACTGTTATGTGACCAGTGATGAGCAAAGTTATGATTCAAGGTCGAATCATTTTCAAGAAGGGGAATATGATGTGAGACCATCCTTGATATCTCCTACAAAACATGGAACCATCATTTGACCAAGAGCAAGAGGCACTCAAGGAGAGGTTGCTAGTAAGAGTCAAACATTGGAGGATCTCCTAGAATGGAGAATTGTATGACATGAACAAATCTCGGCCCATCCCGATAATCTCCCTCGAGATTATGCAACCAAGACCGAGATTCCTAATGTCGGAGATAGAGTAGAATCTCAACTTGTGGATTATTATCCTCTAGTTATCTTTGATTATTTTAATACCTTTAGAAGCTCTAAACATTCTAAAGGTACCTAGTTGGTTTTGATTCTATCTTTTAGGATTATGTTTTATTTTTTTCTATAGGAATCTCGTCTATAAATAGCCATAGAAGTCGAGATTCATAGGTAGATTGATTTGATTAGTATTTCCACAATATTGTGAGATATTCATTGCTTTGCTTACGAAGTTTGCGTTTTATTCATTTCATTAATCAAAGAGAGTCTTTGGTTGTATTGTTGTGAGTTCTTGATAGGTTCTTCTTGTGTGTGTTAATCTTATTGAAGATTGGTGCTTGACAAGACCTTTTCCTATGGTCGTTTTTATCTTATCAAAATATAATCCCGACTTAGCACTAAAACAAGTATAGTGGTCGAACCCAAGAGAGTTTTGTTATTCTTATTAAATTCGATTATTGATTATAGATTCAAGTAACAAAGGGGGGGGGGTTTGACTGAATTTATACACACAAAACTTATGAAAGCAAGTAACACAACGAGTAAGACAATAATGGGTGAATCTACACTAGGTTGATTCTTAGCATGCGATTACTACTTTGGTGAGTTCCTTTTTACAAGTTTTCAAGTTATCTCCCGTCTCGATCATATATATGTGTTGAGCCAACCGGCATCAATACAACTTAACAGGTTAGTGTTCCATAAACCTACAAGAACAATTAACAAGTTAGCTTTCAAATAAAGACTAAGGGATATAAAGAAAAGATTAAAACCGTTAAACTTATCTTTATATTTGTGTTCCTTTCCTTTAAGCAACTACAACCCGTCATTACTTAAAGTTTACTACTAGATTAAAGACCCGAATCCGGAATCTATTAATCCTAGTTCTTTGCATGCACTTTAGAACCTAAGGTGATCAATCTCAAGTGATAGTAAAACATGCAATTAGACAATGAAGATCAAGGAAACACAAAGTATTATTGAATGAAAACTTATATTAGAAAGAACTAACAACCAAAGTAACAATGCAGCTTTAAACCAACTCAATGTAGCAAGGAAGTTAGCAACTCATTACAAAGGTAGCAAGATAATTATAATGGAAAAAGTGGATTCAAAATTGGATCATTCTAGCAATCAACCCTAGGTCTATTTATACTACAAATGGCACTAAATAGAAGTAAAAGTGGCCGGGGGAGGTATGTGATGTGACTCCCATCTGCCAATGAGAGCCAAAAGAGGTTCTCCCCCTCTCTCTTGAGGAGCCTGCACCTCCTCAACATCCCTTCCATGTATAGTAGGGCCTCTAACCCATCCTCCAAGTCGGAGAGGTCCATCACCTGTGCCGCGATCAAGGAGATCACCCCACCACCCACAATGTCTCGTGGCTCGTTCTTCCTAATCCGCTTCAAAGTGGTAAGGAAGAGGTATGGCAAATCTGGTATCTTGTCGTTCGTAGGGAGGCAGGCGTACAATAGTGGAAGGTACTTGAGAGCGACCTTGTTCTCCTCCTTGTGTCCACAGAAGACACTCATAAAGATCTTGGAGATGAGCCTCAAACAGGGGTGAGTGAGTTTGTTGGAATACTCACCCCCTGCATGAAACTCGGATCTGGTGGCGGCCTGCCAAAACTCGCATAAGTCGGGTGTCGGGACGGGTTCCCACCAGTCTTCGGAGGCACAAATAGTCACCCCGAATGCCTCTTGCAGTTGGGTGTAGTCTAATGTATACTTTCTCTTGTTGAACTTAAATTAAAGTCCAACACAAATATGGTCCTCCTTCTCCATGGTGAATGTGGCGATGAATTTGCGGCTGAGCTCGAGGTATGTTGGAGCATTCATGTCAAGAAAATCGCCGAGCCCAACATTGTTGAGGAATGCCTGCATGCTCTCCAAAATGCCCAATTTTTCCAAAGTAGGAACGTGCAAAAACCGAGTTGCGTACACAACCCGATCTTGCACAATCCTATACCGCTACTTCTCAGCTTCTGACAACTTGTATTTCTTCTATTTTTCCATTTCCTGCAATTAAACAAGTAAGGGAATTAGAAAGTTCAGAAACTAGATTAAGAAACGAACCCTTTGTTGCTATTTCCGCAGGGGCGGCTGAAGGATGCGCAGGGGCGGCGAGGCGCAGGGGCGGCAGCTTGCAGGCACAGGGGTGGGAGAAGTGCAGAGGGCGATTTCTGACAACTGCGAAGGTGGCGGCGCTGACGCCGTTTTGGTGGCTTCTTGTTGGTGGAGATGTCGCTGGCGGTGATGAGCGGTGGAGGGAAGAGAGTGTGAGGGGGAAGGGTGTTGTAGGGTTAGAGTTTCGGGGGGCATGTTGACGGCTTTGGGTAGGTCGTCGGAGGTGGCGCAGGGGCGTTGCACAAGGTTGCGTGTGAGAGCTCGATGAGGGCGCAGGGGCGTGGCAGATAGAGGGGGTGTAGGGTTCGAAGAGTGAGTGGTGAGAGAGGAGAGGGGTTGGTGGGATAGTTGTAGGTTATTTTTGGGAAGTGTATTTTTTTCTTTCCTTGATAAAACCGCAGGGGTGGGGGATTGTCGCCGCGGGGGCGAGGACAAAGAAGATGGGATGCAGGCTCAGCACCAGGTCAGCGCTAAGGATGTCTGTCAAGGGTGGTTGCCGCAGGGGCGTAAGGGGGTTACCGCGGGGCAGTGACTAGTATGTTTCAGACGTAGGCCCAGCGCCGGGGGCGGCGCTGGGCATGGGTGTCACCGCGGGGGTGGGGACACTGAGCCGCAGGGGCGGTTTTCTTGACAGAGGCTCCTCTTCTTATTCCTTCGGGTTGCCTCCCGAGCAGCGCCTTTGTTTTACGTCGTTGGCTCAACGTAAGGATTCTACCTCTCTGATTGGGCCTCCTCCAGCATCACCTTGGGGTTTATAACCGTCTGTGAAGGCAATCCTCCGGAGGACCTAGTTTCAATCCTTGTTATGGCTTTGGCCATTTGCCCGACCTGTTTTTCAAGGTTCTTGATGCTGGATTCTATTGTTTGGATATGAGTAGCAAAATGCTTAGTCAAAACTTGCAACATATCTTCAGTTGTTTGATACTTACCTTGTCGGGACTGTTGTTGGTTTTGTTGGTCCCTCCACCGAAAGTTCTGTTGATCACGCCAGTTGGGCATGAAGTTTTCTGCATAAGGATCGTTCCTAGGCCTTTGCTGTTGTGGTTGTCCATAACCCATTGCATTCACCTTAGCATCGTCATCCTGAACTTGGGGACAAATGTCCATTGGATGGTATGGGTCAGCACACAACCACATGCCTTTAGCTGTTGTGGGGTTCCCATAAGTGTTAATCTCTTCACCATTTCCTTCAGTTCCACAAGCTCAGTGGAGATCTCACTCTTCCCGGAATTCACAGCATGAACACCTCTCTTGGAAGGGGTCCTTCCAAAGTTCCGGTACCCTTCAGCTAGTTCCTGTATCTTTTCCAAAGCAAGGTCAGCGGTAGAGTTAAGAATGTTACCTCCACAAGCCGCATCGACGATCCTCCTTTCATTGTCTAGCAAGCCATTGTACAAGTAAAAGACTAGATCTTACGTCGAATATCCGTGGAAAGGACAACTGGATCGGAGGCGTGCGAATCTTTCAAAGTACTCATAGAGAGTTTCATCCGCCTCTTGCTCGATGTTGCTTATAGCTTTCTTCAAGCTATTTGCCTTCTTGGCTGGGAAGTATTTCTCCAAAAACGCCTTGTGGAGGTTCTCCCAAGTGTTGATACTCCCGGATGGAAGGTGGTAATGTCAATCATCCGCTGCATCTTTGAGTGTGAAACCGAATGCCCTCATCTTGATTTGCTCTTCGGTAATATTGACTGGCTTCAAGCTCATACACATGGTATGGAACTTCCCAAGGTGTTTGATGGGGTCTTCATCACTTAATCCATGGAAAGATGGGAGCAAGTGAATGAGACCCGGCTTGAGCTCGAAGTTGATTCCTTCCCCTAATGCCGGTATAGTAACCGCAAGAGGGTTTTGAGCCAAAGCGGGTTGAGTGAGTTGACGAAGAGTACGATCAACCATTTCTTGTTGGAGTTGTTGTTGTCTACGTTGCCGGATGTGCGTCCTCTCAATTTATGGATCAAAGGAAGTAAAGCCGGAGTTAGTAGCCCGGGTTTGAACCATAAAAATGGTTCAAACCAATAATTAATAATAAGAATAAAATAAAAATAACTAAACTCCCCGGCAACGGCGCCAAAATTTGACAAGACCTTTTCCTACGGTCGTTTTTATCTTATCAAAATATAATCCCGACTTAGCACTAAAACATGTATAGTTGTTAAGTAAGGGTCGAACCCAAGAGAGTTTTGTTATTCTTATTAAATTCAATTATTGATTATAGATTCAAGTAACAAAGGGGGGGGTTCAGTGAATTTATACACACAAAACTTATGAAAGCAAGTAACACAACGAGTAAGACAATAATGGGTGAATCTACACTAGGTTGATTCTTAGTATGCGATTACTACTTTGGTGTGTTCCTTTTTACAAGTTTTCAAGTAATCTCCCATCTCGATCATATATATGTGTTGAGCCAACCGGCATCAACACAACTTAACAGGTTAGTGTTCCGTAAACCTACAAGAACAATTAACAAGTTAGCTTTCAAATAAAGACTAAGGGATATAAAGAAAAGATTAAAACCGTTAAACTTATCTTTATATTTCTGTTCCTTTGCTTTAAGCAACTACAACCCGTCATTTATTTGAAGTTTAATACTAGATTAAAGACCCGAACCCGGAATCTATTAATCCTAGATCTTGGCATGCACTTTATAACCTAAGGTGATCAATTTCAAGTGATAGTAAAACATGCAATTAGACAATGAAGATCACGGAAACACAAAGTATTACTGAATGAAAACTTATATTAGAAAGAACTTACAACCAAAGTAACAATGCAGCTTCAAACCAACCAAATGTAGCAAAGAAGTTAGCAACTCATTACAAAGGTAGCAAGATAATTATAATGGAAAAAGTGGATTCTAAATTGGATCATTCTAGCAATCAACCCTAGGTCTATTTATACTACAAATGGAACTGAATAGGAGTAAATGACCGACCCAAAATAGCCACCTTTAATGCCATAAAGGTGGTGTAAACAGCCGGAGTAAAGCCTCTATCACTGAACCGCAGGGGCGGCCTTCAGATATGTAGGGGCGGTACAGGTGAAAACGTTTGATCTTCTTCGTAGCCGCAGGGGAGGCCTAGCACTTCCGCAGGGGCGGATATTTAATGATCTTCAAACGTCTAACTCTTCAACTTCCTGTCGTTTCTAATGCCGAGCCGCAGGGCCGTCCCAGTGTCAATGCGGGGGCAGTGACACTGACTCTTCATCTTCCAGCTCCCAGGTTGAGGCGCAAGCAGAGACGCAGGGGCGGTGGCTTCGCTTCTTCAAGGCAAGTCACCGCAGGGGCGCCAAGGGTTGACGCAGGTGCGGTGACAGTCTTCGTTCCTGGCGCTGGCGAAGGCGCAGGCTACACTCCGGAGTATGGTGTCACCCGCAGGGGCGGTGACACTGCTCCGCGGGGGCGGCAAGGCAACAAATGCTTTGCTTCGTGAATGATCTTCACTCCTAAGTGCTTATAACTTCTTCTTTATCTTCTTTTAGTCTTCATCTTCTGGACAAAGGAGTAAGTAGCATAAACCGACACTAATGAAACAAAAAGACTCTAAAAACTAACCTAAATGATAGTGATTCCATCACCTATCAGTGCTACTAGTCAAACTAGTCCGTCCTTGTGATTGTCTTATTTAGAAGGCTTGTGTAAGATTAAAGAAGGGAGGGTTAAGGTAAGCTTTTTGTTAAGGGGTTTTGATCCAATTGGTCAAGGTTCTTTGCAAGAATACCTCGTGTTGTAACTTCCTATATTTCCATTGTTCATTCCATATTCATCTTCTTATCTTACCATTATCAATCCATCAAACTCATGTTCTTTGTGTTCGAGTTTCACAAATCTCGGTAATATCCGTGAATTTCGCCCGAGATTCCTAACCAAGATTTGATTACATGTCGTGTTCGAGAACTTCAGTCTAGATCGGAAAACTACGACATCAACCCGCATCAGTTTTTCTCTTAGTCGAGGCTCTCATTTGTTCTTATACTTAGTATGCATACGACATGATCTCACTTGAGGACGGCCAAGATTTAAGTATGGGTGTTTGACGAGTGACACGTGTCACACTCTTTAGACCTTATATTCACGCATTTCATACCTCTTTTTCTCTCTAAAAGATCACTATTTGTATATAAAGCATTCACTTGCCGTATTACGGTATCTACATTAACTTTTCAATGTTTCAAGCATTAGCGACATCAATTGTGTGTGAATTAAATCCTCCCTAAAGTCAGATATAAAAAGATTACCTTACATATATGAGGAACTACAACAGAAGTCTTTTGAATTTACCTTGAAGTGAAGACTACGATTTGAACGAATGAAGAAGCAAAATGGCTAGATAAAATGGCCTTGAAGACCGTATAGTGGTTGTTTTAATGACATCATCATTGCAGACGACTTTGTCGAAGCCCATTTCGAAGTCAAACCAAACTGTCCATTACCATCTGGCAAAACAGCTTGTGTAAGACTGCTTGTATGCCGTTTGGAGACCGTTTTGACTATCGTAGAGAAGGAAATCAAATCTTCCGATCTTAACTTTCCAATGGATATAGTTTGTGTAATTCTAGACAATGAGATGTTCCCTATATATTCATACCTACAACTGTATGGTTAGATACAATGATTAATCTTGCATTAGACATTGGACATATTTATCCTTACCCTAGCTATCAAGTATTTGTTTTATTTTAAGGTTTGCTCTATTAAAACCAAACAATTGTGGGTTTATGTCTTCCTCCAGATTTTTTATATTGACTTTGATTTATACCTAATCAAGCGTGTATATTCTTTCTCATAATATAAGGATTGCATTATCCCTATAATGCTTTAATATATTGTTTGCATATATGTATATATATATATGTGTGTGTGTGTGTGTGTGTGTGAATTAAGATTGTGATATTGCTTCTTTTCAAAGTGCTTCATTCCTACCATTTATTTACCTTTGAAAGAGGTGGTTTTTATAACTAGTTTAGGTAAAACAACTAAAGATCCACATACAAAGGGGGTTTTACTGGACTTGTTGAAAAGTAATTTGTTTCGAGAGTACTAGTTTATCAAAGTTTAGAGTATTTCTATCATAGAAAGTTCCGGTCTTTGTACATTTTTCTAACTGAAGAGTCAAAAGTGATGGTTGTACTTTGTCTTTTCCGGATTTAAAAGTTTTTCATGGGTTTTCCTATACTCGCAAACCGCTTGACTAAGAGCACCTGATAACACGATTTATGACTTAGGTTTAGGTAATCATTTAGATAGATTTCTCGCTCATTCATGCATGGTTTAGCATTAGATCACGACGTTTGTACTCAATTCACGTATCTTGTCGAGATAGACGTCTACACGGACTTTTGCATTGCTTTGTAGGTATTTTGGGAGATTTAGGAGCTTAAATGATACGTTTGAGGATCGTTCATCAAGATGACACACCCTCGGACTCATTAGGATGCAAGCTAGAGGCTAAGGAGGACTCATGGAACCTTGTCAACACAAGCCATGCACCAAATCATAGCTTAATGATCCAAGGCAAAGCTGAAGCACCAAATCACGGTTGTTGGCACTTCCACGACCGTGGAAACCAACCGTGATTTTTGCCAGACGGTTGTGACAGCTGTGCCACGATCTCATGGCCTTCTCTAGCAAAGTTGTAGTATAAAAGTGGTCCTGCAAGGCTGAGAGAAGGCATCCACTACACACCTTCCAATCCTCAATCCCCTATCATCCAATCAAAAACACTCTCTCAACAAGAAGATTCTCTCAAGAGGAGAGCTACCATTGGAGGAGGTGAAGAGCTCCATTGGAGAAGAAGAGAAGAACACACCATTGCTAGTCTTTGATAAGTTTTGTAGTGAAGATTTTCGGAATCGATTTCTAGAGTTGTAAGAATCGTTTAAACCTTCTTTTAGAAGGGTTGTGAGTCTTTCTAATCTTACTTTCAGCTTGGTTTTGTTTGCTTCACTTGTTCATCTCTTCTCTTCATTATCTTGCAAAAGGAAGCCATGATTTTATGTTTGATGATTTCGATTGTTATGATGAATGTTGTAGGCTAAATAGATGCGATTCTAGGGTAAGGAAAGGATGGTTATGGCTAGGACTATGATAGGATGGATTTAGATTTGCCTTTGGATGACTTGTTTACTTTAACGAAGCCTCTGTTGGAGTCCACGGTTTGTTCTTGCCAGTCCACGGCCGTGGAAGTGGTAGAACAGCCCGTGGTTTGCCTGGTTCGATGGATCTAAGTTCTAGATTGTTAGAATGTTGAAATACTAGTGTTTGTTGAGTTAAATCTATCCTAGGGTGACCTAGTGTTAGCAACTAAGTGTTAGAAGAGACCTACCCGGTGATTCTACTCTTAGATTTCAAAGATGATAAACTCTAGGTAGTGGTGAGCCTGATAAGCCGCCATTGGACTAAGTGTGCTAGGATAGTTGTTTAGGTCTTACCCTTCCGAGACTTACCCGGTAAGGATAGGTTAGATTCCTAGGTGACAACCCGGTTTGTGTGGAATTCCATTCCTTAGGCTCTTTGAGACTTACCCGGTGATGAGGCCTTAGGATTGGACTAGTGGACTATGAGACCTACCCGGTGATTGATCCCAATCTAGAAACACTTACTCCCAACATATTGTAGTTAATCCAAGGAATGATTAGATAGCTCGAGTCTTATGCCATAACCGGAATTTCCAACCCCTAGAATCCGCCCTTTCTCTCTTTGATCATATATCTAGTGTTTGCCTTGTTTACTTGTGGTGTTAGCTTAGTTGATTGTTTACTTTGCATAATTTGTGATCCTTGATTGATCACCTAAAAACCAACCAAAAACATTGAGATTTTCATTCCTTTATTTCTTTCTCTAGGCCTAGATCTTCACTAAACTCAATCACTAATTGAATCAATCTCACCTTAGTCTTTGTGTTCGACCTTGGAATACTATCCCTACTACAAAACGTCCCGTACACTGTGGGTTCGCTAGGAGTTAGGAGAATTATAACGAGTATAAATTTAAAGCTGATTGCGTGCACACACAATCTTAGCGTAACAAGTTTTTGGCGCCGTTGCCGGGGACTAGGTCTAGATTGAGTCATTATTTGTGATTGTTTATAGTGTAGGTCTTTCTTGTTGCTTTTGATCTCTTTGGTTTGTGTCTTTGCTTTTCAAGACATCTATCACTCTTTAGGTGTATGCGAAGATCTCGTGGCAAGGATTTAGCTCCATTCAATCCCGAACCGGAGAAAACCCTTAGATCTAGATCCAAGAGCATTCGAAAAGGAAAAGAGATGGCCGGAAGAGATCTCCAAGCTGAATTGGATGAGGCTTTAGAGCAAATTAGGATAAGGGATGAAGCTTTGGAGAATGAAAGGAGACTTGTCAATGAGAGGCAAGAGGCAACTAGGAGGGAGATTGAGGAGATTAGGCAAGCTCTTGTGCAAAGAGAGCTTAACCGTCAAAAACCTCCTCCACCTCCACCACAACCGCAGCCGGCGACGGTTAATATTCGGGTTGTGCCCATTGCTATGGAAGAGCCACAAACGTTAGGGCAACGTATGTATCCGGCACAAAGAGCACACCGTCCGGGTGTGAACCTAGGAGATCCCGCAACCCATGATTACGAGCTCCGCCCTCAAGTTCTACAAATTATCCGGCATAATCAATTTGGAGGGATGGAAGGAGAGTCTCCTCATCAACACTTGATGAATTATGAGATCTTGATGGAGACTCTTAGACCGCCTAGATTGGAGAGCAACAACCATAAGCTTAGGGCTTTCTCCTTCTCTCTTAAGGACAAGGCCTTAGCTTGGTATCAATCTATTCCACAAGGGCGAGTGAGTACTTGGGAGGAGATGACAACTGAGTTTTTGACTAAGTTCTTCCCACCTTCCAAGACTACCGAGTTAAGAGGGAAGATCAATGCCTTCGTGATGAAGGGTAGGGAGAGTTTGTTCAAGTCTTGGGAGAGGTTCAAAGATCTTCTCCTAGATTGTCCACACCATGGTATACTGAAAATTGAGCTTTTGGAAATCTACTTCAAGGGACTTGATGAAGATAGCCAATTCAAGCTCCAATCTCTTTCCGGTGGGACTTTCATGGAAAAGCATGTAGATGAAGCTTGGGATTTTGTGGAGAAACAAGCTCTAGTGATTGAGAAGTACTCCCATAGGAAGAGTGAAGGGAGAAAGGCGGGAGCATATGAGGTGAGTGAAGTCACCATGAGCAATTTCAAGCTTGATGCCATCAACAACGAGCTAAAGTCTTTGAGGGAGTTGTGTGCTACAACTTTGAAGAACCAAGCAACCCCTCAAGTGCAAGTGCAAGCTAACTTGTCTTCCAAGGAGGAAGATGTGAACTACATGGGAAGGGGCAACTACAACAACTATCAAGGCCCAAGGAACTTCAACAACAACCGGCAATTCAACAATTACCGGCCCAACCATAACCATCCTGGGTTTTCCTATTCTAACCCGGATGGAGCCTTGAACCCTCCCGCTTCCACAAGCGCAACACCACCACCAAAGGTTTCACAAGAACCTCCACCCAGATTTACTCAACCTCCAAAGGATAGAACTGAGATGATGTTTGAGCAATTACTTGGAAGGTTGAGTGGTCTTGAGAGCACGGTGACTTCCATTTCTAAAGCTCAAAAGGTGTTGGAAGCACAAGTGTTCCAAAAGGCGGGTGAAGCTCATAGAGATCCGGAAGAACCGAAGACAACCCAAGAGGCCAAGTGTTGGCCATTACAACGAGGAGTGGGTTGAGCATGAATGATCCCTTGCCAAAGGAAAATGCTAAGGGAAAGCAAGTAGCGGTAGAAGAAGAGATATTGCAAGAAGATGGAGGCAAGAGCAAGGATGTTGAGCCAACATATGTGGCACCGCCTCCATACAAACCACCACTACCGTTCCCACAATCACGAGCGAGGGCTCGCTTGGACAAGCACTTTGGTAAATTCCTTGAACTTATGTCTAAATTACATATTAACATTTCGTTCATGGATGCTATCTTAGTTATGCCGGCATATGGCAAGTTCTTGAAGGAAATACTCTCCAACAAAAGGAAGTTCGAGGAGTATGGGGAAGTAAGGATGACAAAGAGATCCTCGGAATTGATCCAAACCATGAAGGAGGAAATGCCTCCTAAGCTAAGAGATCCGGGATCCTTTTGTGTGCCAATTGGAGTGGGAGAAGTGAAGTATGAAGCCCTTTGTGATCTTGGGGCGAGTGTAAGCATCATACCGCTTGCATTATGCAACAAGGTTGGGCTAGGAGAGCCAAAACCGGTCAAGATGACCCTCTACATGGCGGACCGTTCAATGACTCACCCGGTTGGGATCTTGGAGGACATTCCGGTGCAACTAGGGAAGTTCTATGTGCCGATTGATTTTGTTGTCTTGGACATTCCGGCGGACTATCCGGTTCCAATCATCTTAGGGAGACCTTTCCTAACCACTTCCGGATGCTTGGTGGATTGTAAAAATGGAATTCTCTCCTTCAACATTGGAGAAGAGAACATCAAGTTCAAGTTGTCCACAATGATGAAAGGGCCAACCCTTGATGAAGATGTGTTCAACATTGTCGAGCAAGAGGAGTCTAGAGAAGTTGTGAGCTCGATCTTGATCAAGGACCCCTTGGAGAAGGTTCTTAGCTTAAGTTTAATGGAGGAAGGTGTTGAGGAGGCTTGCAATGAAGAAATCAAGGCCTTAGAAGCATTAGAAAAGGAGACAAGAGCTGAAATTGAAGACCACAAGAGTATGCTGAATTCTTGTAGGAACCACGGTCGTGGAGGGTGTTCCACGGCCGTAGAACTCTCTGGAAAGCTCCGAAGAGCAAGCTTGGCAACTTCCACGGCCGTGGATGTGCCAGGATCCGTGGAGCCAACCGTGGTTTCTCTAGAAGCAGCCCTTGTTGATGATCAAGCTTCAAGGAGCCTTGGAGAGCCTTCATTTGCTTTGGATTCATCTCAACCAACGTTATTTGGATCGTCTCCACTCGATAAAGGTCCTCCTAAACTTGAACTCAAACCCCTCCCCTCTCATTTGAAGTATGCTTTTCTTGGTGATAACTCTACATATCCGGTGATTGTGAATGCATGCTTGAATGATGATGAACTTGCTAAGTTGTTGCATGAGCTAAGATTGCATAGGAAAGCCATTGGCTATACTATTGATGATTTGGTTGGCATAAAACCCTCTTTGTGCATGCATAAGATATTGATGGAAGATGACCATAAACCCTCTATTGAACATCAAAGAAGATTGAATCCTATAATGAAGGAGGTAGTCAAGAAAGAGATCATTAAGTTGCTAGATGCGGGAATTATCTACCCTATTTCGGATAGTAAGTGGGTTAGTCCCATGCATGTAGTTCCTAAGAAGGGTGGAATGACCGTAGTGACTAATGAGAACAATGAACTAATCCCAACTAGGACGGTTACGGGATGGAGGATGTGTATTGACTATAGGAAATTGAACATGGCCTCTAGGAAAGATCACTTCCCCCTCCCTTTCACTGACCAAATACTAGAGAGGTTAGCTCAACATTCTCATTTTTGCTATTTAGATGGCTATAGTGGATTCTTCCAAATCCCTATCCACCCCGATGACCAAAAGAAAACCACATTTACATGTCCATGGGGAACTTTTGCATATAGGAGAATGCCATTTGGGTTGTGTAATGCACCCACCACTTTTCAAAGGAGTATGATGGCCATATTTTTGGAGTATATTGAAAATATCATGGAAGTGTTCATGGATGATTTCTCTGTTTACGGTTCTTCCTTCGATAATTGCTTAGCTAACTTGTCATTAGTACTTAAAAGATGTGAGGAGACAAATCTTGTCTTGAATTGGGAAAATTGCCACTTCATGGTAAGTGAAGGTATTGTGTTGGGACATTTGGTGTCCAACCGTGGCATTGAGGTTGATAGGGCCAAGATTGAAACGATGGAGAAGTTGCCACCACCTACCTCGGTGAAGGGGGTAAGGAGTTTCTTAGGACATGCCGGTTTTTACCGGAGGTTTATTAAAGACTTCTCTAAAATTTCTAAGCCTCTTACTAACCTACTAATGAAAGATGTTGAGTTTGTCTTCTCCAAGGATTGCCTTGAAGCTTTTTGTAGGTTGAAGAACGCTTTGATCTCCGCACCTATCATGCAACCTCCGGATTGGAGTTTACCGTTTGAGATCATGTGTGATGCAAGTGATGTAGCCGTTGGGGCTGTTTTGGGGCAAAGGAAGGATGGGCGCACACATGCCATTTATT
This sequence comes from Fagopyrum homotropicum, assembly GCA_033239125.1. Taxonomy (NCBI): domain Eukaryota; kingdom Viridiplantae; phylum Streptophyta; class Magnoliopsida; order Caryophyllales; family Polygonaceae; genus Fagopyrum; species Fagopyrum homotropicum. The sequence continues at coordinate 75,610,406 of BSWB01000004.1, forward strand.
ATGCTAGCAAGACGCTAGATGATGCCCAACTCAATTATGCTACCACCGAGAAAGAGTTGCTAGCGGTTGTGTATGCATTTGAGAAGTTCCGCTCATATCTTGTTGGAGCAAAGGTCATTGTGTATACGGATCATGCTGTGATCCGTTATCTACTTACCAAGAAGGATGCCAAGCCTAGGTTGATTCGGTGGATCCTTCTTCTTCAAGAATTTGATTTGGAAATCCTGGACAAGAAGGGGTCCGAGAATTCTATGGCGGATCACCTTAGTAGACTCCCACCGTTAGAGCTTGAAAGAGATGACATCCCAATTGATGACTCATTCCGGGATGAGCAATTGCAAATGGTGGCGGAGTGCTTGTTCCAAGTATCTAGAGGAAGTGAGCCATGGTAGCCGACATTGTGAACTATCTTGTATGTGAGGAAGTGCCTCCCGGTTTGTCATATGCCCAAAGGAAGAAGTTCTTCAAAGATGTGAGGCACTACTATTGGAGTGAACCACTTTTGTTCAAAAGAGGACGGGATGGAGTGTTTAGAAGATGCATACCGGAGGATGAGGTGGAGAGTGTGATCCGCCATTGTCATTCCTTGCCATGTGGAGGGCATGCTAGCTCACACAAGATATGTGCAAAGGTGTTGCAATCGGGCTTCTTTTGGCCAAGTTTATTCAAGGATGTGCAAAACTTTGTGGTAGCTTGTGATGCTTGCCAAAGGACAGGCAACATCTCAAGGAGGAATGAGATGCCCTTGAACAACATACAAGAGGTGGAGATATTTGATGTGTGGGGTGTGGACTTCATGGGACCATTCCCCTCCTCATGTGGCAACCTCTACATCCTATTGGCGGTTGACTACGTTTCAAGATGGGTAGAGGCAATCGCCTCTCCTACAAATGACGCCAAAGTGGTGGTGCGGTTCTTCAACCGAGTGATTTTTCCTAGGTTTGGAACACCAAGGGTGATTATAAGTGATGGAGGGAAGCACTTCACTAATAGGAACTTCGGGGCACTTTTGGCTAAGTATGGGGTAACTCACAAGGTGGCAACACCTTACCATCCCCAAACTAGTGGCCAAGTGGAGATCTCCAACTGGGAGATAAAAGGAATTCTTGAGAAGACGGTCTCTAGGACAAGAAAAGATTGGGCTATGAAGCTCGATGATGTCTTATGGGCATATAGAACCGCCTTCAAGACACCAATTGGCACAACTCCTTACAAGCTAGTCTATGGCAAGTCTTGCCACCTTCCGGTAAAGATGGAGCATAGAGCTTATTGGGCCATTAAGTGGCTAATTTTTAACCTCAAGGAGGCCGGAGAGAAGAGGTTGCTTGATATGAACGCTCTTGAGGAGATCCGGTTGGATGCCTATGAAATTGCCCGGATCTACAAGGAGAGGACCAAACGTTGGCATGACAAGCGCCTCATCCCGAAGGAGTTGAGTGAAGGCGACCTTGTCCTTCTCTTCAACTCAAGGCTGCGGCTCTTCCCCGGAAAGCTAAAGTCAAGGTGGACCAGTCCTTATGTGGTAAAGAAGATCTTTCCCCATGGAGCAATTGAGATAGTTGGGGAGCATTGTGGAGATTTTAAGGTGAATGGGCACCGGTCGAAAAAGTATATCCCGGGAGCTCCGGTGGATAAGATTGCCCCACTTCACCTTGAGTAGAACACACCGAGTGTGGTCAAGCTAATGACCTTAAAGAAGCGCTTGATGGGAGGCAACCCATTGGTAACATCTTTCCCTTTTTGTTTTTGTTTTTGTTTTTGATTTTTCTGTTTTTGTGTGTTTGGTGTGCTTTGTGTGTGTGCTAGAGTCTTGGTAGAATTGGAAGCCTTGCATGGCATGTGAATGATGGTAATGAACCCCTCATCAATTATGGGTGGAGCGGACGCGGAACTTGGACGGCTAGCGGTGCCTAGCGCGGGTCCCGATGCCTTGATGAACACTTAGAGCTCTCTACCATTGTTGATAGGATCATCCACCATCAATCCACTTGAGTAATCCCAAATACCAAAGCAAGTCATTTTTACATTGTGAGAACCCTCTTTCACTCTTCTTTACTTCATTTACACATTGGGGACAATGTGTTTCTAAGTATGGGGTGGGGTTTGCATGATCCTTTGCATGATTAGCATCTAGGATAGTTTAATATTATCACATGTTTTGCATGGTATATACTCATTTCGAAAAAATTCAAAAAATCAGAAAATTTAAAAAAATTTTGTGCTTCCTAGGCTTGGATATGACCCTACTGATGAATCTTGTCTTGTGGATTGGCTATGGATGGCCTTATGTGTTAAATTGATGAATGCATATGTGGACTTGAAGTACTTATATTGAATCCCATGAATGGATTGTGATCATGATGTTTCCCTTGATTGGATTGAGTATTGAAAGTCGAAATTACATGCTAGTTCTTGCACATCATCTAGGAATGAATGAGGCAATTCATCTTTCTCTACTTCTCATCTTGATCATGATGTTTGAGCACCTCAATTGATATAAATTTGACCTCTTTCGACCCATCCGGGAATAGGAGCATGATAGTGTGTTGATGTGTGTGAAAAGAAAATGTGGGGTGAAGATGTTGATGAAAGAATGTCATGAATAAAATGCTGAATTTGTTGTGAAAGTGTAGACAAAAATATAGGTTTCAGGACGTTGGTTTAAATGACGAGTAACTCGGCACCATTCACATAATCGGGTGTTTGTGCCTTGCCAAAGTAAAATAAACCAATAGTCCTAACGAGCTTTGGTATGTGTGCCCGGTGTGGATGCACCTCGAAAAATAGAAAAAACCCGAGGACGGCTAATCACCAAGGTTTCGGCTTTTGTACACCAATGCCATTGTCTAAAAAATAAGTGAAGGAAAAAGAAAAGAAAGAAAAGATGGAGGAAATATACACTTGTGGGAAGTTGATCAAGGACAAAATTGTGGAGTTAGTTCCATTCCCGGATTAGCATCACATAGCCTAGAAAAACCCCACCTAATCACAACGTTTCTTGTCCTTTTATCTCACAAGCCCTTATGACCTATTTGCATGTGTGTAAGACTTAGTAATCTAGATTGAATATGCTCTTGATCATCTTGACTTCTTCATTTTTACGTTTCATGCATGCTTTCGAGTTAAGTACAATTGTCTTTCCATGCCTTCACTTGTTTGATGCATGATTGCTTGTCCATTGCCATGAAACATGACTATGAAGGTGATCCAATATTAGAAGCACAACTCCAAAAAGATTTTGCCATTTTTCTGCATACATAAATCATGTCATCTCTTAGTCTATAGTTGGGAACTTGCTCGGGGACGAGCAAACCTTAAGTATGGGGTATTTTTGATAACACGATTTATGACTTAGGTTTAGGTAATCATTTAGATAGATTTCTCGCTCATTCATGCATGGTTTAGCATTAGTTCACGACGTTTGCACTCAATTCACGTATTTTGTCGAGATAGACGTCTACACGGACTTTTGCATTGCTTTGTAGGTATTTTGGGAGATTTAGGAGCTTAAACGATACGTTTGAGGATCGTTCATCAAGATGACACACCCTCGGACTCATTAGGATGCAAGCTAGAGGCTAAGGAGGACTCATGGAACCTTGTCAACACAAGCCATGCACCAAATCATAGCTTAATGATCCAAGGCAAAGCTGAAGCACCAAATCACGGTTGCTGGCACTTCCACGACCGTGGAAACCAACCGTGGTTTTTGCCAGACGGTTGTGACAGCTGTGCCACGATCTCATGGCCTTCTCTAGCAAAGTTGTAGTATAAAAGTGGTCCTGCAAGGCTGAGAGAAGGCATCCACTACACACCTTCCAATCCTCAATCCCCTATCATCCAATCAAAAACACTCTCTCAACAAGAAGATTCTCTCAAGAGGAGAGCTACCATTGGAGGAGGTGAAGAGCTCCATTGGAGAAGAAGAGAAGAACACACCATTGCTAGTCTTTGATAAGTTTTGTAGTGAAGATTTTCGGAATCGATTTCTAGAGTTGTAAGAATCGTTTAAACCTTCTTTTAGAAGGGTTGTGAGTCTTTCTAATCTTACTTTCAGCTTGGTTTTGCTTGCTTCACTTGTTCATCTCTTCTCTTCATTATCTTGCAAAAGGAAGCCATGATTTTATGTTTGATGATTTCGATTGTTATGATGAATGTTGTAGGCTAAATAGATGCGATTCTAGGGTAAGGAAAGGATGGTTATGGCTAGGACTATGATAGGATGGATTTAGATTTGCCTTTGGATGACTTGTTTACTTTAACGAAGCCTCTGTTGGAGTCCACGGTTTGTTCTTGCCAGTCCACGGCCGTGGAAGTGGTAGAACAGCCCGTGGTTTGCCTGGTTCGATGGATCTAAGTTCTAGATTGTTAGAATGTTGAAATCCTAGTGTTTGTTGAGTTAAATCTATTCTAGGGTGACCTAGTGTTAGCAACTAAGTGTTAGAAGAGACCTACCCGGTGATTCTACTCTTAGATTTCAAAGATGATAAACTCTAGGTAGTGGTGAGCCTGATAAGCCTCCATTGGACTAAGTGTGCTAGGATAGTTGTTTAGGTCTTACCGTTCCGAGACTTACCCGGTAAAGATAGGTTAGATTCCTAGGTGATAACCCGGTTTGTGTGGAATTCCATTCCTTAGGCTCTTTGAGACTTACCCGGTGATGAGGCCTTAGGATTGGACTAGTGGACCATGAGACCTACCCAGTGATTGATCCCAATCTAGAAACACTTACTCCCAACATATTGTAGTTAATCCAAGGAATGATTAGATAGCTCGAGTCCTATGCCATAACAGGAATTTCCAACCCCTAGAATCCGCCCTTTCTCTCTTTGATCATATATCTAGTGTTTGCCTTGTTTACTTGTGGTGTTAGCTTAGTTGATTGTTTACTTTACATAATTTGTGATCCTTGATTGATCACCTAAAAACCAACCAAAAACATTGAGATTTTCATTCCTTTATTTCTTTCTCTAGGCCTAGATCTTCACTAAACTCAATCACTAATCGAATCAATCTCACCTTAGTCTTTGTGTTCGACCTCGGAATACTATCCCTACTACAAAACGTCCCGTACACTGCGGGTTCGCTAGGAGTTAGGAGAAATATAACGAGTATAAATTTAAAGCTGATTGCGTGCACACACAATCTTAGCGTAACAATCAAGGAATATTGGCGAACCTCACACCACCTACAAGGAAACTAGAAAGGTGTTAAACTGCGATAATGAAAGATGAAGGAAGGTCCCTTGTATTTAGAAAGAGACTAGACCTCCCTCACCAAGCTCATGGACGTTAGTAGCTAATGTGGAGAGCATCTCCAATGTCAGCTCCCGGTTGGATTTGCATTTAAGTAGACGGTCCAAATGAGAACAATCAGTAATCAATCTAAAATCGGCGTCGATGTCAAAATCCGATAGTGCACTCAAGTCGAGGCATCTCGTCCTTAAGAACTCAAGTTCAGTGAGCGCGACATAGGCAAGGACATGTTTGGCAAGGATGGGGGGAGGAACGACAATGGGTGTAGCAACAACAACAAGGTCTAGCAATGGTTTGCTTGTGGCGGTTTGAAGATTAACCCATAATACCTACAAATGTCTTGAAGACTCGAAATAAGTCATACAATTCTTTATCATATGTCGAATAATTTAAGCATTATCCTTTCTATTTCTCACTAAAGTGGTAGAAGTGGTGAAATCAGAAATTGCTAGAAGTTGTGCGTCAAACTCAACCTCAAACTGTTTAGTAAAATCTGATAGTGTTAGAAGTGGTGCGTGTGATAGTTGCAACTTCAACTCCTTAAAAACCTTCTCTTGTGCATCTCTCACTCGAACTGTACTAGCTGCTTCTAGAGAGGCATGAAGAGGGATGTAATGGTACTAAAATCCCGTACAAACCATCTATAGAAAGTACCTAATCCATGGAATGATCAAACATGGCTGATCGTTGTTAGGGTAGGCCGTTCTTGGATTGCTTTGATCTTCTCTTCATCCACTTCTAGACCTCTTGTACTCATTACAAATCCAAGGAAAATAACTTGATTAGTACTAAACTCACATTTCATAATATTAGCATATAAAGATTCATTTCTAAGAGTTCCTAGTACTTATGTCAAGTGATCTTTCATGTTTCTCAAGTGATTTGTTGAGATGGAAATGTCATCAAACTAGACACCATAACCTTCCGAATGAAATGATGGAAGACATGATTCATCAATCTCATGAAAGTGCTACGAGCGTTAGTCAAACCAAAAGGCATAACCAACTACTCATAAAGACCAAACTTAGTCTTGAATGTTGTATTTCAACCGTCTTCTTCTCTCATTCAAATCCGATGGTATCCACTTATAAGATCAATCTTCGAAAACAATGTAGATACACTAAGCTCATCCAGCATATCATCCAAAAGGGGAATGGGATGTCGATACTTCATTGTAATATTTTTAATTTTTCGACAATCAACACACATCCTCCAAGTGTTGTCCTTTTTGGGAACCAAAAGGACGGGAACTTCACATTGACTTAAACTCACTCGTACATAGCCTTTATTCAAAAGCTCTTAAACTTGGTCCTGAATCTCCTAACTCTCTTGAGGGCTCATCCTATAAGCGGGTCAATTGGGAAGTGAAGCTCTTGGAATTAAATCACTTTGATCTTCAATGTCTTGAAAAGGTGGAAGACCTACAGGAATCTCATCAAGAAATACATCACAAAACTCATCTAAAAGCTTACAAATGTTTTAAGGTAAGGTAGCCTTGACTTTATCACTCAAAGTCACAAGGCTTTTACATAGGCTCATAAGAACAATTTCCAAAGGAATATATTCATCAATAAACTCCCTTTTGGATGATAAAAGAACTCGGTTAGTCTACGTAGAAGGAATCTCAGTGGTAATACCGGGCGAGGTTTTATCACTAGGCCGAGATTTTGATGAAATGGGACGAGGTCTGACGCTAGAGTGAGAATCTCTTGCATTATGGCGAGATTATGTATTTGTCGGGGGAGATTTCGCATCTTTGGCCGAGATTTCTTCTCTGGAGTGTGTTTCTCGTTCTCGTACCTTTCGTTGTTCCTTCTTTTTGTCATAATGTTCTGCAATCAGTGAAGGGGTCATATGCTTAAGGGTGATTGTGTCTCAATTGAACTCGAATGAATTATATTAGTAGATCCATCCTGCTTGACTCTTCTATCAAACATCCTTGGACTTCCTAATAGAATAAGACATGCTTGTATGGGCATAACATCACACACAATAGTGTCCTCATACTTACCTAAAGTAAGAGAAATTCTAGCTTGCCTATTCACCTTTAATTCACCATAACCATTCATCCAATGAAACGTATATGGTCTAGGATGGTAAAATGTTGTGATATGCAATTTATTGATCAATTCATCACTAGAAATATTGCAACAATTACCTCCATCAATAATCATATTGCACACCTTCCCTTGAACAAGACACCTAGTATGAAAAACGTTTTCTCTTTGATGATCCTCACATGGGGCTATCTTAGCATACAAAGTCCTCCTAGCAATTAAAGATTCTCCATGCTCATATTCACAATCTTCATCACTATCACTGGCACTATGATGTTCATGCAATGCATTAAGATGGGTATGATCATTATCATTCTCTTCTTCACTTTCATTGTCCTTGTTGATTTATAAATAAAATTCTTTTATTAGGACAATCCCTCATATAATGACCTCTACCTTGGCATTTAATGCATACAATATCTCTAGAACGTAAAGTAGAGTTAGAAGTGCTCCCTTTATTATCCTTTGAAGGCTCATTCGAAGGACAAGATGGTGAAGAATAAGAAGAGGTTTTCTGGCCTGCTGGATTTGGATTTTGGATTTTATTCTCGTCTTTCTGGAGATCTCAACTAAAATCTCGGGCAAGGTTGTCTCTTCGGGGCCGTGATTTGTTCTTTAGTTTCCGCAAACTTGTTCCTTGGCTCCTTCCTTTCAACTTGTTTTCTACCTTAATAGCCAAATGCAACAAATTAATCATATTATCATATGGATATAAACCAATTTCATGAGCTAAGTATGGATGCGAAATTCTGAAAAATCGAGCCATAATAGACTCCTCATCCTCTTGAATGTTAGCTTTGAGCATCGTCATTTGCATGGTAGTGTAGACTTCTTTCACACTCATGGAATCTTGCTTGAGGTTCTTCAACCTTTGCCTTAATTCCCTAGCATATTGTTGAGGCATAAATCTTGCTCTCATCATGACTTTCATTTGCTCCCAATGTTGAGCTCCGGAACTAGCATTCTTTCCTTTCTTTAATAAGATGATCCCACCACACTAAGTCATATTCTTGGAATTCAAACCCAACAATTTGGGTCTTCCTTTGCTCACTAAAGTTATGGCAAGACCATGGTTGTTCAATTTTAGCGTCCCATTCCACGTACATGCCCGGATCGCAATTGCCCTCAAAGCTTGGAATTTTGACATTGCCAATTTCATCATGCTCTTGGTGAGGTCTATAAGGTTCCAAGTCGCAATTTCTCCTAGGACGATGGTTACGTCTAGGATAGGCACTCCACATGCCTTCATCATCCTCGTCCTCGAATTCCTAAAATTCATTAACAAAATCCCGAAAATAAGGTGTATGGAAATTTGAATTCGGATGTTCCATGCCTAGTTTGGGAGGGGCTCTGATAAAGGGATCAGGGGTTGATAGCATAGGTAGATTGCGTGAGCTTTTGCCCACCTCAGTAGCAAATCTCGGGTGACATCTCGGCTAGACTGGGCAGTATTTTGGGGTGAGATTTCTTCTTTCGAACGTGTTTCGAGTTTCACCATCCATTTAGCGAATGTTGAAAATGTAACTATTAGTTGTATGAACTTGTCTATGGCCTCCGGCTAGCAGGATTCACTTTTATGTGACCCTCAAGGGCTACCATACTTAGACATCTACACAAACACGCAAAGTAACAACAAACTTGTGACATTAGTGAAAACAAAGGTTCCATACTTGTTTTCTCTTACACTCACACTATTTTGTGAATCTCAAGCTAATTTGATGTAATTCCCTTGGATGGATTAATGCTTCTTTACAAATCGGTAAGTAGCCTCAACTAGAACTCTATGGATGACTTAAAAAGTTAGCTTGACTTGGAAAAAGGTTCTTGTGTTGGAAGATAATCAAGGTAAACCTTCTGGAAGTCTCTTCACACAATGGGTAAAAGTTGGAAAGAATATTGCAAGTAGACGCAACTGGTATGAGAGAAAGTATAGATACTAACTAACACACCCAAAGAAATAGACTCAATTTGTTTAGAGTTAAAAGAGGCACAAAATATGCACACAAGAGATTTAGAAGAGATTTGTTACGTACCTTCAACTTTTGTAATTAGAAAGAGAGATAGCTTGGTGGGTTTAGTGTCAACAATACGGTATATCGGTCTAAATACTCAAACCTAGTGCAAGATTTCTCTCTCAAGGTCAACATTGCTCAAAAGATAGGGGTTTTGGCTATAACTGGATCAAGGATGGTATGAAACTTCTTCTCTCGTTGTCTTCATGTACAAGATACATTTGATTTTCTCAAATTAACCCTCAAATTTTCTTCAAAAAATTCACAACAATAGCGAATCTCGGGTGAATTCTCTGCCGAGATTTTCAATGTTGGGGCCGAGATTTTGGAATTGTCGATGAATGAATGACAAACAATGAATATTCTCTCGTATATACTTCTTCCTTGTTGCCTTGATGATCCCTTCTCAGTTTGATCGCAACAACTTCACTCAAAAGGCTTTCTTCAACTTGTAGTAATAAGTTAATTATATGAAACGACGGTGAGAATACGGTTGGAAATTTTATGTAAGAGCCATAGTCTTTTTAGAGATCCCGTGCTTGCGCCTTAGTTGAGACGTAGGTGCTGAGCAGTGTTGAGCCTGGACCTAGCCGCCCCTGTGGTTCCTGAGGGCCGCCCCTGCGGGTCCTATGGTCCGCCCCTGCAACTCTGCAGGTCCGCCCGTACGGATTTGTGCAGCTGCAGCCACCTTTGTTGACTTTGACCCGTGCTTTACTCTTCTCTTCCCCTATAAGTTTCCTCCTTTTCTTCTGAGCGAGCGTTTCCATCTTCTCCAGCTCTCTCACGTTCTTCTTCTCTCTTTCTTTCCACCTTGGATCATCTTCTTGGTTTCTTTGATTTTTGCAAGAGAGTTGGCTTCTTTTGGAGCCTTGTGGTTGATGAGATGTTTTTTCTGATCTGAGAGAGCCAGCTATGTGTTTGTCTTGGTTGCTTTTCCTCTGCTAGGTTTCAGCTGAGTGAGTTCTTCCTTATCCTTCTTCTTCTTCATCTTTCTTTCTTCTTTTCTTCTTCTTTAGCTTAGGATTCCACAAGATTTATCTTGTGTTGATCTTCCTGGGCTTGTACTGATGTATATTTGTGTATATATATATGTGTATGATTTCTGGATGGTAAAGAGGTGAAGAGAATCGAGTGAAGGATTGAAGAGAAGTCGGGGACCACTTTTTGCACAGGAGCAACACATGCGCCACCTTTGAGCTGCGTGCCACTGCGCCCCCAGTGTCACCATCCCTGCGTGTGAGTGCCGCCGCCCCTGCGCCTCCAGTTGCCTCTCTCCTGCGTCTTCTGGTCACGCAGGTGCGTCTTGTGCAAGACCTACCTAGAGTAGTATGAATCCTTTCCTTTCCTAGTGTGAGTGGCTTAGAGGCATGCTAGGTATGAGTATGAGTTGAGAATATCATGATGTTATATATGCTGGTTATGTCTTTGAAGTTTAGTAGATGGTTAAGGCTATTAGGTTGGATATGATCTGTATGGATCCCTTGGGTCTAGGTTTGACGCCTTTGGATGATGTGAGATCTGATATATCTTTATGCCTTGTTATTAGGTAGTGTTGTTCTCAAGATTGAGGTTGATCGAGGTTGAGGAACTCAGAGGTTGAGTTTATCAGAGGTCGAAGTAAGTCCGTAGGACTTACTTAGCTATCATCCCTATATTGGATGTATGCGTGAATGGTGTGTTATATATGCTTGATAGCATGGGATATCAATTATTATCGACCTATGTTTTATTGATAGTCCCCTTGCAGTGGCAGTGAAAATATTTCCCTTTCATCTTGTAAGGAGTATGGGAGGTTCTTTGAAGTCAGGCTAGACTGGTATACTGGATGGGCACTTCACCACTCCCATAGGGTACAAGGGTAGTGCGCCAATACTACTCCAACTAGCTATAGCACCCAGACGCAAGGATTATACGTTCCTAGTGTCACATAGTTTCATATATCTATAAATATATACGATTTGAGTGGATGACTATTTATATAAAGATAATTAAAATGGGTAAATGTGTGATAGCATGATTGAGTGTTTACCTTTTATGACTTGTGTTTGTGCTTATGCTTATGCATTATCTTATATATAGATGGTTAGCTAACGGTTTTTAACCGTGTTGTAGATGCTTTGCAGGATAGGAGACTGCAGAGTGATCTGGAGGAGTGATTAGTTGAGGACTTCCGTACATCAGCTAACGGTTTATACCGTGTTTACCTTTTATCACTCGGCTATGGTTTTGTATACCCTTTATGCTATACAGTTATACAATTTTATGTATTTGTTTTTATATATGTTGGTGCCTTGTTGTAAGATCTAGTGAACTTGTTGTCAGGCTAGGGTCAGGACCCACTGTGAAGCCCTAACCCAGTGGCGTCTCGAGTCCCGTGGATTCGAGGTGTTACATTTTGTGCCGGGCCTTCTTGTGGAGTTATGGAATAAAAGGGGGGTCGAATATATGGTTGTTGTGGTGGTTACATGAAGAGATTTGGAATAGATATTCGGTTAGGATTTGATTGATATGATAAGATCTCATCTACTAGATAAGATCCCAACAATAAAAAATTTGTAAATCTCTTTCTCCTTAAATATTGTATCTGAGAATTAATAGATTTGACTCAAATATATAGATATTTATGATCTTCGACTAGATAGAGACAATTTACGAAACTTGTCGAACAAGAACTGAAAAGATGTCGGCTTTATGCGCTAAATCTCTTGCAGCATTTTGGTTTAAGGTTGGCGATGTTTTTGTTTGAGTTTATGGTTGGCCTTGTGTTTGGATATGGCGTTTCTCTCTTATCCAATAGACACAAGTCAACGCACGTTAAACTCGAATAATCTCGCAAAATATTCGCAACAAGAAAAGACTTAGTTTTTATGTGACTCAAAGAAGAATCAAATAAAAATTCCTCAAATCTTAGGTATGATTGAGTTGGATTTCAATGTACTGCGCTTTGATTCCACTTTCATGCAAGGTTTAACCCGTTGTCCCCGATCTAGATTATAAGTCCATAAAACCAATAACATGAGCAAATCTCGGTAAGCATTTCGGGCGAGATTCTTATTATGGGGATGAGATTTACAGAACTTTGAACACAAAAGAACGTAAATTGATAGAATGATAATGGATAGATAAGAAGACTTAGACATAAGTGGAGTCTCTTTAGGTGTACATGTTGCCAATAAGCTAGAAACTTCTTCGATGGTCTTTGAAGATGACAACTCCTTCTCTTTCAATGTCTTTGCTCTAGCTCTAGTGATAGGTCCTTTAAGAGGTGTTGGGGTGATCCCACATCACTTGTAGTTGGTGCAAGGGCTAAAGTGAGTCTCACGACCACTTGATTTTTTTGACTCACATATGCACATGATGTTTGGAGGCAGGTTGATGCGGAATTCTAGATTCCAAGAGACATAACCACCAAATTAGAGGTGTTGGATTGGTTGATTCATATTGTACATGGTAGGAGTTGGTTGAGCAAATCCAAGATATATGTTTTTGTTACGGTCTATTTTCTTTGGTATTTTAGGAGTGCCTTGGTGTTTGACCAGAACGGAATTCCAATAGATAACCACGTGAGATTGATCAAAACCACGTTTACAAATTGTTGCATAACGATGTCCCCGCTGGATTTAGAGATATGATCACATCTTAGTAGTTGGTTTTTACTAGAGTTGTATTCTGCTCTATACTTTGATGCACTTTTTATATATATTTGTACCGGGCTTGGAATTAGTATGATGATGGCTTTGCTGAAAGTGGATTGACCACTGTACCGAGGTTTGGTCACTTAACAAGGGGTATTAAAGTGAATTTGGCCAATCATCCAAAGCACGTTTCGAGGTGATATTCGTCTTCATTTTGGATTTCAATATTTTTTCTTGACATTGACTTCTTTGACCACATAGAGATCCTTAGTGTGTATGTGTTATTCCGCTGCATCTATATACTTTGTACTCCATCATTGCCTTAATTGCTTGCAATTACATAAACCAATAGGTAGATATTCAAAACACTAGTGTAAAGAAAATAAACCGATAAGATATGTTATTTAGCCTAAACAAGATATGAAATGGAATAAAATGATAATGATAAAAGACACTCAAGCATGGGACACTAATGTTGATCTAGAGTTTGTGTTTGACATTTTTATCTTTAGAACCCTCCTGTTGAATTTGTTACGTCTAGAGTTAGTTCATCACATTAATCTTAATTATTTAGGCAATTTATTTAAATTATAAGACCGATTAAGAAGTATTAAAATTTTATGAATAAAAATTTGGTTTAGAGACTCTTGTTTAGTGTTATTATTGTTTTTATGGGTAGTTTGGGGGAAAAATATCCAAATTTATGGGTTAAGTTTATTGAATGAAAATATAACTTATTGGACACATTTGTGTAATTTGAAAATATTAGAGTGATATATTTTTAACTATTTTTACGGAAGACTTCATTTTATGTTATAAAATTTAGGATTTCCCAACCATGAGCTTTTTTTTTTTTAATGCCACCAGCCATGAGCTTTTTTTTACCAAAACTTTATTTTAAAATTTTTTTATTGATATTTTTTTATAAATAGATTACTAAAGTATTAAACAATAAAGTGATAATTTAATCTTTGTGTTAAGAATACAAAACTAAAAACGGTAGTTTTGAAAAGAAACATAAGACAAGGGTGCTTGTTAGAGTATGGGCCTAGTGTATTGAATCTAGTATATTAGATCATATGTTGCGTTTATCTTTTACATTATTAGGCTTATCTCTTATTATTAGGGTTTACATTATTAGGCTTATCTCTTATTATTAGGGTTTAAATATTTGTTATTAGTTTATTATTTTATCTCTTCATATTTTCGTATATAAACATTGTTTGACCAATGGAATAAGACAAGCTTTCAGTTCACAAATTTCTTCATGGTATCAGAGCATATGATCCTTAAACACGCTCTGCCTAAGCAAACCCTAACTCCCAAATCGTAGCTACGCCGTCATCGCCGCCTCCGGTGATGGCGGCGACTAAACACGCTTCCTCCACAAATAAAACTTTAACCTCGGGTATCAAATAAGACTTTGACCGCCGGTATCAGAAACGAATTTTGCCGCCGGCATCAGAGAAGACTTTGTCAACCGGTATTAGAAACGGCTTTGTTCGTAAAACCCTATGACACTAATTTACTTGTGTTCTAGGGCCCTATATGCTAATAAACTTGCCTCTTAGGGCATGAAACTTACCATAGGGCTCTAATCAATATGCGTCCTAGGAACCAACCCACCGACGTCATATTGACGCCAACAAAATAAAGACTGATGATGAAGTAAGGGAGTTACGTCAAGCTCTTCTTTAAGTTTGTACTGTTTAAGCTTGGGCCTAGTGTATTGGGCCATTATATTAAATTATATGTTGGATTTATCTTTTACAAGATTAGGCTTATCTCTTATTATTAGGGTTTGTCTTTTGTTATTATTTTATTATTTTATCTCTTTATATTTTTCTATATAAATATTGTTTAACCAATTAAATAAGACAAGTTTTCAGTTCACAAATTTCTTGAGCGCTATTTGTGATTTAAAAAATTAAAGACGGTTTTTAAATTAAATTTGCTTAAAATTTCATCATGGAATAAAACTAATTTAATATAATAGTGTTTATATTAATTAATAAATTTTAAAATTTATAGATGATAGTTGAAATCATGCTCGGTCACTATTCTTATCAAAGTACCATACACAAAATTTAATAAACAATTCAGCACTCCTTAAAACAAATAGTTGACAGCATGACTAGTCTATATAACTTACTAAATCAAAGGACACTAACGTCATGTGCCAATCAACCAGAGATGCCACCTCAGCATTTTTGTAAAATATTTACTGAAATGTCACTCCTAAAAATTTATGATAGATTACTAAATTGCCATTCTTAAAAAATAGATGCCGAATTACTAAATAAATATTAAAGAATATCAGGCACAAATAATTAAGAATATTTTAAAAACATTGAGTCTTCTTTTATATTTTTAAAAAATTTGTTTAAAAGATAGCCAAAATCTTTGATTATTTTGTAAAAAAAAAATTCAAGCTCCACATTTTTATCGGATTAAATATTTTACTAAATCTCGAATTAAGCCAATAATTTTTTTTACTAAACCTTAATTATTTTGTAAAATATGAATTTTGTTATCCCACATCGGTTATCAGAGAAGGATGACACTTTGACAACATGTATAAATAGACCTAGAAGGTTTGAAGATTATCCAAATCCTACATTTTTGGACCTT
Source organism: Fagopyrum homotropicum (assembly GCA_033239125.1). NCBI lineage: Eukaryota > Viridiplantae > Streptophyta > Magnoliopsida > Caryophyllales > Polygonaceae > Fagopyrum > Fagopyrum homotropicum. The sequence continues at coordinate 75,625,996 of BSWB01000004.1, forward strand.
TTGGTCAGAATCAAGTATAATACTTATTCATATCGGATTAGTATTTGTATGTTGATTGTTGTGACCTACTAATTCGTAGATCATTTTAATCTAATGATTTGTGGGTCGTTTTGATCTAATGATTTTTGGGTTGTTTTGATCTAATGATTTTTGGATCGTTTTGACCTACGGATTTTTAGGTCGTTTTGGCCAACGGATTTTTAGGTCGTTGTGACCTACTGATTTTTGGGTCGATTTGATCTAATAATTAGTGAGTTGTTGTGACCCATTGATTTGTGGGTCGTTGTGACCTAATAATTTGTGAGTCGTTGTGACTTATTGATTTGTGGGTCGTTGTGACCTAATGATTTGTGGGTCGTTTTGATTTAATGATTTTTGAGTTGTTTTGATCTAATGATTTTTGGATCGTTTTGACCTACGAAATTTTATGTCGTTGTGACCTACTGATTTTTTGGTCGTTGTGACCTACTGATTTTTGGGTCGATTTGATATAATAATTAGTGGGTTGTTGTGACCCACTGATTTGTGGGTCGTTGTGACCTAATAATTTGTGGGTCGTTGTGACCCACTGATTTGTGGATCGTTATGACCTATGAATTTGTGGGTCGTTGTGACCTAATAATTTGTGGGTCGTTGTGACCCACTGATTTGTGGATCGTTATGACCTATGAATTTGTGGGTCGTTGTGACCTATTGATTCGTGGGTCGTTGTGACCTATAAATTCGTGGGTCGTTTTGACCTATGAATTTGTGGGTCGTTGTGACCTATGAATTTGTAAGTGGTTGTGACATATTGATTTGTGGGTCGTTGTGACCTACTGATTTGTGGGTCGTTTGTGACCTACTGATTTGTGGGTCGTTTGTGACCTACTAATTTGTGGATCTTTGAACTATTAAATTCGTAATTCTTATGTTATCAGTATACTAAATATACATATATATTTTATATACTTTACTAAAACAAAATACATTAATTCTGACGTGGCGCCCCCACGTTTTTTTTCGGATTAAACGTTTTACTAAATCACGAATTAAGCTAATAAATCTTATTTTAACTAAACCATAAATTTTTTGGAAAAAATAATTTTTGTTCTCCCACATCGATTATGAGGAAAGGATGACACTTTGAAAACATGTATAAATAGATTTAAAGTGTTTGAGGATTATAAAATTCATACATTTCTGAACCTTTGATCAGAATAAAATATAATACTTATTCATATTGAATTAGTATTTGTATGTAATCATTGTGACCCACTGATTTTTGGGTCGTTTTGACCTTATGATTTTTGGGTCGTTGTGACCTAATGATTTGTGGGTCGTTGTGCCCTTGTGAGTCCTTGTGATCTACTAATTTGTGAGTCGTTGTAACATGATTTGTAGAACGTTGAACTATTAAATTGGTAATTCTTATTTTATCAATATACTAAATATACATTTATATACTCTACTAAAACATACGAAGTTAATGTTGACGTGGCGCTCCTACTTTTTTTCTCGGATTAAATCTTTTACTAAATCACAAATTAAGCCAATTAATCTTTTATACTAATTGATTTCATATCAGATTATGGTATTTTTAAATTATATGATTATATTTTTTTATTTAAATTTTTATTTACTAAATAATAAATTAGATTAAATTTTTTATTAGCATAAAACTAATTAATGATCAACACATGGGCTACGTGGTCTCATTTACTATGTAACACTTGACGCGTTATTTATACGAGCTCATAACATATAACTAATAAAGTTAACAACATATAATATAGTAAAAAATGTAATATGATAAGCTATTTTATTAACAAACCCGCACAAGGTGCGTGCAGGCTATAAACTAGTTATACAAATTAATAATAATCTTCCGACTCAGCATCTTACAAATATATAAATTAATAATCTATCGACTCAGCATCTTACAAATATATAATGTTTAATAGTGTATAGATCGAAGAATGATTTGCAGATGGGCGAGCAATTATTCATCTGATAGTATCAACGTAGAAGCCAGACAAATGTGGAGGAAACCCAATTACTTGGAGCTACGTCACTGTTTTTCAAACCTACATTATTATATTTGCTAAATTCATACACAATAATTAAACAATGAGACAAAAGTCGAGAGGCTGCTTTTAAACACCAAAACAATTTGGTATAATTAGATCACAGCAAATGGAAGGCATCGCAATCGATATGGTTAAATAAATCTACATAAAATGGATAATTTTGAAAAAAATGTTTAAGTTAATAAAATAAATAACAAATCCCTTCCCTTCTTAGTCCTATGTAATAACTAGCCATGATGAGCTAGGCGTAGAAAGAGGGTGTATTAACCATTGTGTTTCCAATCTAGCCTTACCTTTCAAACAGACAAGATATCTCCTAATTATTTTCTTTGCATCCTTGCATATGAGGCCAATAAAAGTGTGAATGCAACATATGAAACCTCATCCATTTCAAAATGTCTCACTAAACCTCTCAATTGAGCTTCCTTAACAAGTAAAAGTCTAAAGAACATCTAGGAATGCACACTTTATCACCGAACATTGCCTATAGATGTCACCAAAATCAATATCATCAACATATATATCCTTAATATAACTTATCTTGACTCCTAAATTGCTTCAAGGACTCATGATCGGTACCTAGGACGAATTCATTAAGCCAAAGGTAATGTTGTCATGTCTTGAAAACTCGAAATAATGCTTACAATTTCTTATCATAAGTCAAATAGTTCAAGCATGCTCTTTTCAAATTTTCACTAAAAAATGCAAGTGGCTTACCTTCTTACATGAGCACTCCTCCAATGCCAATCCCGGAAGCATCAAATTCGACTTCAAATAGCTTAGTGAAGTCCGGAAGTGCTAGGAGAGGTGCATGGGACAACTACCACTTCAACTCTTTAATGTCTTCTTTTGAAAATCTCCCCACTCGAATTGTACTTATTCTTTGTTAGTGATATGAGGGGGGTTGCTATTGTACTTGATTCGTGATAAACTCACATTTCTTAATATTAGCATATCAAGATACATTTCTAAGAGTTCGAAGTACTTCCCTTAGGTGCTCTTCATGCTCCTCATATAGATGAGGATATCATCAAAGTAAACCACCACAAATTTCCCAATGTAGTGACGTAGGACATGATTCATCAATCTCATGAAGGTGCTAGGAGCGTTAGTCAAACCAAAAGGCATAACCAACCACTCATATAGACCAAACTTAGTCTTGAAGGTCGTATTCCATTTATCTCCTTCCCGCATTCTGATTTGATAATATCCGCTCTTAAGATCAATCTTCGAGAACAAGGTGAATTCATTAAGCTCATCTAGCATATTGTCTAATTTGGGGATGGTATTGTCACGCTAGGAAATAGCACAAAAAGCTTTAAATTTATAACTCGAACTAAATCCTAAACTACCTAGCGAAACCCGCAGTGTACGGGTCGTTTTGTAGAAAGGAAAGTATTCCGAGGTCGAACTCAAGGACTGAGGTGAAACTAAGTCATTCAATGACCGAAGATAGTGTGAATCTAGACTAGGAATGAGATGAGAAATAAAGAAAATGGAAAACACAATGTTTTTGGAGGGTTTTGGGTGATCAAACAAAGATCACAAATATATCAACAAAATCAAGCAACACAAAACACAAACAAAAGATGAGAGATAAGAGGTAAGGAAATGGATTCTAGAGGTTCGGAATTCCGAATATGACTATGGACTCATGTTTCTAAAGGTCTAAGGAAGGTTGTGGTTGTTCGGAGTTGGGTGTTTCTCTAATGGGAGCAATTACCGGGTAAGTCTCATGCATCCACTAATCCAATCCTAAGGTCTCATCACCAGGTAAGTCTCAAAGAGCCTAAAGGATGGAATTCCACACAAACCGGCCACTACCTAAGGGTCAAACCCCTCCTTACCGGGTAAGTCTCGGAAAAGGTAAGTCTTAGGTAACGATCCTAGCACACTCAATCCAATAGCGGCTTTTTTGGCTCACTACTACCTAGAGTTCATCATCTTAGGTATCTAAGAGGGGAAATTACCGGGTAAGTCTCATTCCTCAATTAGTTTGCTAACAATAGGTTGCCCTAAGTTAGATTGAGCTCAACAAACACTAGGATTTCAACACATCTACATCCAAACATCAAGATTCAACAATATAAGAACAACAGAATAAAAACACGGGTGGATCATGCTAAACCACGGCCGTGGAAGCATGAAGAACAAGCCGTGGTTTGGTTCCGAGTTGGGATTTCGAACACAAATCGATCCTAAGCTAACATGGAAGCAATACAATCATAGTCCAAATCACAAACATTATTCCTTCACTCTAGAACCACATCCATCTAGCCAATAACATTCATTTCAAGATCAAACTTCACAATCAAAACATGCTTGCAAGTCATGGTCAAATGATGAAGAACAATCCAAAGAAAAGACATTAAAAGCATAGAATAGAAATTACCAAATCCTTACAAGGCTCCAAGAGCTAATCCAACTTGACAACAATCGAAGCTTCACTCGAATCCAATCTAATCTCGCTCTAAAACGAGAATCTACACTAATCTCTTCCAAGAACACCCCTAATGGGTGCTTGGAAGAGAGGCAACAATGGAGAAGAGTTTTGGGGAAGAAAGGTAGGTCAAAAGAGAGGAGAGAGATCCCCAATTACAGCCTGCAAAATCCTTTAAATACCCACTAGGATGCAAGAGCAATGGAAGAGATCGTGGCCAGTTGTCAATGTGGTCCTGGCAAGAATCACGGGCAAGTCCACGGCCGTGGTCTTGGTCCAGACCGTGGTTTGGTCCAGAGGTTGCTTCTAGGGTCGTTAAGCCATGATTTGGTGCATGGCTTGTGTTGGCAAGGTTCCATGAGTCCTCCTTAGCCCTTAGCTTGCATTCCAATGAGTCCGGAAGTGTGTCATCTCGAGGAATGATCCTTGGATGTATCGATTAGGCTCTTAAATCTCCCAAAATACCTACAAAGCAAGCAAAAGTCCGAGTAGACGTCTATCTCGACAAAATACGTGATTTGAGTGCAAACGCCGTGAACTAATGCTAAACCATGCATGAATGAGCGGAAAATCTATCTAAATGAGTGTCTAAATCTAGATCATAAATCGTGTTATCAAAATACCCCATACTTAAGGTTTGCTCGTCCCCGAGCAAATGCTCAACTATAGACTAAAGGATGACATGATTTATGCATGCAGAAAAATGGCAAATCTTTTTGGAGTTGTGCTTCTAATATTGGATCACCTTCATAGTCATGTTTCATGGCAATGGACAAGCAATTATGTATCAAATAAATGAAAGCATGGAAAGACAATTACACTTAACTTGATAGCATGCAATGAAATGTAAAGATGAAGAAGTCAAGATGATCATGAGTATATCCAATCTAAATCACTTAGTCTTACACACATGCAAGTAGGTCAAAAGGACTTGTAAAATAGAAGGCCAAGAAACGTTGTGATTAGGTGGGAATTTTCTAGGCTATGTGATGCTAATCCGGGAAAGGAACTAAACAACCACAACTTCACATTTCTTATCAACTTCCCTCAAGTGTATATTTTTCTTCATTTTCTTTTCTTTCTTTTCTTTTATTTTTGAGACAATGGCATTGGTGTACAAAAGCCGAAACCTTGGTGATTAGCCTTCCTCGGGCTTTTTCTATTTTTCGAGGTGCATCCACACCGGGCACACATACCAAAGCTCGTTAGGACTATCGGCTTATTTGACTTTGGCAAGGCACCAACACCCGATTATGTGAAGTGTACCGAGTTACTTGTCATTTAAACCGATGTCCCCAAACCTATATTTTTGGCTACACTTTCACAACAATTTCAGCACTTCATTCATGACATTCCTTTCATCAACAACTTCACCCCATACTTGCTTTTCACACACATCAACACACTAACATGCTCCTATTCCCGGATGGGTCAAAAGAGGTCAAATTTATCTCAATTGAGGTGCTCAAGCAACATGATCAAGATGAGAAGTAGAGGAAGATGAATTGCCTTAATCACTCCTAATTGATGTGCAAGAACTAGCATGTAATTTCGACTTTCAATCCTCAATTAAATCAAGGCAAGCATCATAATCACAAGTCATTCATGGAATTCAAGATAAGTATTTCAAGTCCACATATGCATCATCAATTAAACACACAAGGCCATCCATAGCCAATCCATAAGACAAGGTTCAATCATTAGGGTCATATCCAAGCCTAGAAAGCACAAAATTTTTTAAATTTTCTGATTTTTTATGGAATTTTCGAAATATGTATGTACAATGCAAGACATGTGCAAATATTAAACTACCCTAGATGCTTATCATGCAAAGGATCATGTAAACCCCACCCCATACTTAGAAACACATTGTCCCCAATGTGGTATTCAAGTAAAGAGAGTGAAAGAAGGTTCTCACAATGTAAAATGGTTTGCTTCGGTATTTGGGATGAACTCGTGTGGGGTGGTGGTGATGGATGATCGATCAAGCATGGTAGAGAGCTCTTCATAATCATTCCGGCGTCGAGACCCGCGCCAAGGTATATGTGAGATGGGAGCTCTTCCATCTAACAAGACACCTCAAGCCGTCCAAGCCTCACGTCCGCTCCACCCATGTTTGAAAACGGAATCATCTTCATCAACTCGCCTTGCAAGGCTTCCTCATTACCTAAAATCTACCACAAACACAAAACACAAAAACACACAAAAGCAAAAACAAAGGCAAAAGAGAAAAGGGAAAGAGTTGTACCAATGGGTTGCCTCCCACTAAGCGCTTCTTTTAGGTCATTAGCTTGACCAAACTCCGTGGATATGTCAATCCACCTCGAATACCATGGTTTGCTTGAGGAGTCCAAGCAACCATGTCTTTCCGGAATCCATGATGACAAGCAAGGGCCACTTGATGCCCAAATAAGCTTTAAGTTCTATCTTCACCGATGAGTAGTAGACTCCTTCATCACCGCTTCCTTGATGATAGTATAGAGTTGCAACCATAAGTGTCACCCCATACTTAGGCAATTTGTACTCCGCGGTCACACCGGTGAAGCGCTTGTCATCCTCATCCTCTATGATCCGAGGAATGCCGATTCTTGGGAAGAATCCTTCATTGAAGTACTTCATAACCATCATGGATCCATCATGCTTGCCTCCATCATTCAATAATGGAGAATCCTTAGGAAAGGGGTTCCAATCTTCGTGTGTACTCCGGGCAAGCAAGAAAGGGTCGGAGGGAGCTGAGATTGGCTTAGGATGGACCACTACAGAGCTTTCCACGGTCGTGGTTTGTCCTCCACGGCCGTGGTTTTCTCTGTTGCATCCGTTCCAAGTGAGCTCTTCATGTATGGTTCCGGGGTTGATGGCAAGGATGTCCGGGGATGAGAATACTTCATTGCACTCCTCTAAAGGAAATGGAGATGGAGGTGAACCTTGAAGAATGGTAGGATCTCCTAGCATAAGAGCATTCCTAATCTCCTCAATCTCCCTCCTCATTTGTTCTTCTCTCTCGGTATTCAATCTCCTTTCTTCCTTCAGGGCCAAATCCCTTAGCCACAATTGCTCTCGAGCTTCATTCAACTCTTCCTCAAGGCTTCTATTGGTTATGGTTGAATCGGGCAATTCTTGGATCTCCTCATGGTGAACCTCCTCTTGATGACACACTTCCGCTTCAAGCTCCATGTGGGAACTAGAAATGGAAGCAAGGTTGCTTTCTAGATCATCCATCTTCCTCAACATTTTCTCTAGCATTGATTCCAATCGATCTTCATGAGGTTGATGGTGAGGTTCCTCATGAGGTAATGTAATCATGTGAGTTTGATCATGGGACTCATGATAGACATTGAACTCCTCCCAATACTCAAACTCATCATGGAGAGGTCCTAGATCTTGGCTTTCCATCCATCCCTCATACTCCATGTTGTCAAGGTCGTCTTCGAGGTACAATCCGTCCATGGAAAACATGAAAAGGCAAAGACAAAAACAAAGATCAAAAGTAACAAGAAAGATAAACACTAAAAACAATCAAAGGCAAATGACTTAATCTTAACCTAGTCCCCGGCAACGGCGCCAAAAACTTGTCACGCTAGGAAATAGCACAAAAAGCTTTAAATTTATAACTCGAACTAAATCCTAAACTACCTAGCGAAACCCGCAGTGTACGGGTCGTTTTGTAGAAAGGAAAGTATTCCGAGGTCGAACTCAAGGACTGAGGTGAAACTAAGTCATTCAATGACCGAAGATAGTGTGAATCTAGACTAGGAATGAGATGAGAAATAAAGAAAATGGAAAACACAATGTTTTTGGAGGGTTTTGGGTGATCAAACAAAGATCACAAATATATCAACAAAATCAAGCAACACAAAACACAAACAAAAGATGAGAGATAAGAGGTAAGGAAATGGATTCTAGAGGTTCGGAATTCCGAATATGACTATGGACTCATGTTTCTAAAGGTCTAAGGAAGGTTGTGGTTGTTCGGAGTTGGGTGTTTCTCTAATGGGAGCAATTACCGGGTAAGTCTCATGCATCCACTAATCCAATCCTAAGGTCTCATCACCGGGTAAGTCTCAAAGAGCCTAAAGGATGGAATTCCACACAAACCGGCCACTACCTAAGGGTCAAACCCCTCCTTACCGGGTAAGTCTCGGAAAAGGTAAGTCTTAGGTAACGATCCTAGCACACTCAATCCAATAGCGGCTTTTTTGGCTCACTACTACCTAGAGTTCATCATCTTAGGTATCTAAGAGGGGAAATTACCGGGTAAGTCTCATTCCTCAATTAGTTTGCTAACAATAGGTTGCCCTAAGTTAGATTGAGCTCAACAAACACTAGGATTTCAACACATCTACATCCAAACATCAAGATTCAACAATATAAGAACAACAAAATAAAAACACGGGTGGATCATGCTAAACCACGGCCGTGGAAGCATGAAGAACAAGCCGTGGTTTGGTTCCGAGTTGGGATTTCGAACACAAATCGATCCTAAGCTAACATGGAAGCAATACAATCATAGTCCAAATCACAAACATTATTCCTTCACTCTAGAACCACATCTATCTAGCCAATAACATTCATTTCAAGATCAAACTTCACAATCAAAACATGCTTGCAAGTCATGGTCAAATGATGAAGAACAATCCAAAGAAAAGACATTAAAAGCATAGAATAGAAATTACCAAATCCTTACAAGGCTCCAAGAGCTAATCCAACTTGACAACAATCGAAGCTTCACTCGAATCCAATCTAATCTCGCTCTAAAACGAGAATCTACACTAATCTCTTCCAAGAACACCCCTAATGGGTGCTTGGAAGAGAGGCAACAATGGAGAAGAGTTTTGGGGAAGAAAGGTAGGTCAAAAGAGAGGAGAGAGATCCCCAATTACAGCCTGCAAAATCCTTTAAATACCCACTAGGATGCAAGAGCAATGGAAGAGATCGTGGCCAGTTGTCAATGTGGTCCTGGCAAGAATCACGGGCAAGTCCACGGCCGTGGTCTTGGTCCAGACCGTGGTTTGGTCCAGAGGTTGCTTCTAGGCTCGTTAAGCCATGATTTGGTGCATGGCTTGTGTTGGCAAGGTTCCATGAGTCCTCCTTAGCCCTTAGCTTGCATTCCAATGAGTCCGGAAGTGTGTCATCTCGAGGAATGATCCTTGGATGTATCGATTAGGCTCTTAAATCTCCCAAAATACCTACAAAGCAAGCAAAAGTCCGAGTAGACGTCTATCTCGACAAAATACGTGATTTGAGTGCAAACGCCGTGAACTAATGCTAAACCATGCATGAATGAGCGGAAAATCTATCTAAATGAGTGTCTAAATCTAGATCATAAATCGTGTTATCAGGTATGTCGATAGTTGATGTAATATTATTGATTTCTCTAAATCAACACACATCCTCCATGTATTATCCTTTTTGGGAACCAAAAGGACGGGAATAGCACATGGACTCAAGCTTTCTCATACATAACCTTTATCCAAAAGCTCTTAAACTTGACCCTCAAACTCTTGACTTTTATGAGGATTCATCCTATAAGTTTGACGATTAGGAAGTGTAGCACCTAGAACTAAGTCAATTTGATGCTCAATTTCTCGAAAAGGTGGAAGTCCTACGGCATTCTCATCCGGAAAAATATCACAAAACTCATCCAAAGGGTTAGAATGGTTTTGGGTAAGGTAGCCTTGACTTCATCACTTAAAGTCACAAGGATTTTACATAGGCTCATAAGAATGGAATCCAAAGGGGTATAATCATCATTGTATTCCTTCTTGGATTCTAGAAGAACTCTAGTAGACTGGGGCGAGAATTCAACACTAAGGCAATATAATGATGCATTGGAGCGAGATTCTGCACAGGGGTGAGATTCTTCTGCACTAGGGCAAGATTTATCTTCTCTAGGGTGACATTTTCTTTCCCTAGGGCAAGTTTCTTGACTTGGTGAGGAAATTCATCACTGGGGCGAGATTTTGAATCCATCTAGAGAGATTCTGCTAGACTAGGGCGAGATTGTGCACTGGAGTGCTTTTCTCGTTTCTTTCTCTTGCCAAAGTCTTGGTTCTTGCTCTTTTCCTTATTTTTCTCATTATATTCCGCAATTTGTAAATGCATCATAGGTTTTAAAGTTAATGTTTGTCCTCTATAGTCAAAAGAATGTCTATTAGTATATCCATCATGCTTAGTTCTTCAATCAAATTGCCATGAATGCCCTTATTGAATATCACATGCTTCCATGGGCACAACAACATAAGTAATGGTATCCTCATAACTACCTAAGGTGATGGTAACTCTAACGGTCTTATTCACCATAAAGTCAACACAAGCATTCATTCAATGCAACTTATGTGGTCTAGGATGATAAAATATAGTAATTTCCAATTTATCAATCAAATCGGTGCTAGCAATATTGCAACAATGACCTCCATCAATACTCATGTTACACACATTTCTCTTTACAAGATATCTAATATGGAAAATATTGTCTCTTCGATTATCCTCACATGGAGCTATCTTAACATACGATGTTCTCCTAACAATCAATGATTCTCCATGCTCATACTCAATGCTTTCATCACTATCACTACCATTTTCATGCAATGCATTAAGGTGGGTATGATGATCATGATCATGCTCTTAATCACTTTCATATTATCCAAATTGATTAATAAATAAAACCCTTTTTATAGGACTATCTCTTATATAATGACCTCTACCTTGTCCTTTGAACCATGCAATATCTGTAGAAGGTAAGGTAGAGTTAGAATTGCTCCCTTTAATATCACTTGAAGGCTCATTCAAGGATCAAGATTGTGAGTGTGATGGCATGATTTTCGTAGCTCCTTGCTTCAAATTTCAACCCTTTTTCTCGTCCTTGGTCGAAGTTTGATCTCGGTCTTGAGCACTTTGATTCCTATTATTTTGTTGTTTCCATGAACTTGTAGATCCAAAATTAGATTTAGTTTCTTGGCTCCTTCACTTTGTCTTTCTTTCAATTTTGATGGTCAAATGTAACAAATTAGTCATAGTATCATAAGGATATAAGTCAATCTCGTTAGCTAATGATGGATGCAAAATATGTAAATAACGAGCCATTGTTGTCTCCTCATCCTCTATGATATTGGTCTTCACCATTGCCATTTTCATTGATGTATAGATTTCATCCGCACTCATAGATCCTTGCTTTAGGTTCTCCAATCGTTGTCTTAATTCTCTAGCATAATGTTGAGGCACAACTCTAACTCTCATCAAGACTTTTATTTTCTCTCATGTATTGATATCGGGATCTTGTGTTCTTCTTCTTCTTTTGACAAGATGATCCCACCAAATTAAAGCATAACCTTGAAATCTAGTTGGATCTTCCTTTGCTCACTAAAATTATGACAAGACCAATTTTTTTTTGATTTTGGTCTACTATTCCATAAAAGCGTCCATATCACATTTGCCTTCAAAACTTGGAATTTTGACCTTCACTTTTCCAATTCTGTCATGCTCTTGGTGAGGCCTTAATGGTTCCAAGTCTCGACCTCTCCTAATGAAATGGTTATGTCTAGGATAGTCTCTCCACTAGCCCTCTTCATCATCATCCTCTAATTCCTGACATTCATCAACACAATCCGGAATATTAGGTGCATTAAAAAGAGGATGTGAATGTCTCATAACTTGCCCTTGAGGGGCTCTTTGATGTGACTCAGGGTTTAGGGATCTAGGTGGATTGCGTGAACTACCACCTATATAAAAACAATCAAATCTCGGCTAGAATGGGGCGAGATTCTTCCTTGGGACGAGATTCTAGATTCTCCATCCTTTCGGCCAATGTGGAAACTATGTACAAGAGTTGTTTCAACATGTTTATGGCTTATGGACTTTACGGTTCACTCCTTTGTGACATTCGAGGACTATTAGACCTTGACATCTACAAAAGCACGCAAAGTAACAAGAAACATGTGAAGTTAGTGAAATCAAAAACTTTTAACTTGTTTTCCCTCACACTCACACTCTTGTTGTGATATCTTATGATAATTTTATGTACTTGTCTTGGATGGATTAGAATTCCTTTCAAATCGATGTTTAGCTTCAACTAGAACACTCCTTGATTGAGTCAAGACGTCAACTTGGCTTGGATGAAGGTTCTTGTGTTAAAAGATAGATAAGGAAACCGCTACTGGAGTTTTCTTAACCCAATTGACTCAAAGCGAGTAAGAATAGCAAGTAAACTCAATTAGTATGATAAAAAGTATAGAACTAACTAACACACCCAAAGTAATAGACTCAATGTGTTTAGAGTAGAAAGAGGCAAGAAATAGGCACAAAAGATATTAAGAAGAGATTTTTACTTAGCTTGCTTTTATGCATTTAGATAGAGATAACCGGTGGGTTTAGATTTTGATGGGGGTAAATCTTGGTCTAAATCTCGGCCAAGATATTCACTGGGGGGGGCAAGATCGATCAAAAGGGATGTTTTAGGCTATGAGTTGGATCGAGGGTGCTATGAAACTTCTTCTCTAGATGTCCCCTTAAACTTTGCAAACTTGAACTGCACAACTCTTGCCTTAAATATTTTCACCAAAATTCACAACAGTAGCAAATCTCAGTCTATATCTCGGTAAGATGTTTCACTAAGGGAGGAGATCAACAAAAGATAAGTCTTCGATGATGAAAACTAAAAGTAGTGTGGGATATAATACTCCCTTGTTGCCTTGATGATTTCTTCTCAGTTAGATCGCAACAAGTCTTGCATTACTAACTTCACCAAAACTTTGGTTATTATTTACGATATGAAATATTGGCTAGGGTAAGAGAGGGATTTGTGTTTAGCTTTCTTGTGGAGGTGTGCAATCCAATTATATGCGAGATATAAGGCTGCAAAGAGAAAGTTATGGAGAGATTTGCATAGATATTTCGTTTTGGATTTAAAAGATATGATAGGATCTCACATACTATATAAGATCTTAACAATAAGATAACTTTGTAATTCTCTTTTGATGCAGGGTGAAAGCCTCAGTTTCCCGATCTAGATTGAAAGTCCTCAAATCGTAACAGATAGGAAATCTCAGATGGATCCAAAGGAAATTTTGGGCGATATTTCTCAAGAATAGGTCGAGATTTATGAAAACTTAGAAAATAAAATAGTGAATGATATGAAAAGATAAGAAGATGATAATATGAAATGATAAATGAAAAAAATAGGAAGATAGGACTATTATAAGACTTGCAAAGAACCTTGAACTCAATTGGATCAATACCCTTAACAAAGACTTACCTTTCACCCTTCATTCTTTAACCTTACACAAGCCTTCTAGATAAGACAAGCGTAAGAAGGGACCAATTTGACTTGTAGCACCAACATTCAAAAAGATTAACACACACAACAACAACCTAGCAAAGACTCACAACTTTTCAATCCAAAACTCTCCTTTTGATGAAATAGAAATGATAAAATGCAAACCCGTGAGCAAAGTCACAAGTATCTCACCATAATGTGGAATTAATAATTACAACTAAGTTACCTAACAATTTCTCCCTCTAAGGCTATTTATAAGGGAGATCAACTATGAAAACTAGGAAAGATATCTTGTTAAAGATAATCTTGGAAATATATCTTTAAAAAGATATAAAAATAATAATCCCAAAAATAGTATCAAAAACTAACAATATCCTTAAGATAGTTTGAGAGCTTTGAGGAAATAAAATATAAAAGATAATTGCCAAATTTAAAAGATCTTTGGCCGGATCTTCTAGCACGCGTCAAAGACATAAAATCGGGTAAAATGTTGGCCGATTTTGCTGGTAAATTTCGGCCGATTTTCCTAGGCATTGGTCGAGATTTTTCATCTTCCATGTTATATTCCATTCCATCGATTCGTCCCATGTCTGCAACCTCTAAGTGGCCTTTCTTTGAGTTTTTCTTATTCTTAGATTGGTGAATGATACATGTGATGTAGGCGTAGATGCTATCAAAGATGGTCCCACATCATACTCCCCTTATTGGAAATAATTCGACCTCAAATCATAGCCTTGCTCATAACTAGCTAATCACAAAATGACTCAAGTATGGAAGCTTCCGGACTGAATTAACTTCATGGGATGAAGTCATCAACTTCCTCTCAATCCCTCGTCGCATCCTAGTATGTAATTATATGTTATTTTGTGGTGTAAGTGTTTATTAAATGTTGATCGTATTTAAGTCTGATGAATGTGATTGTAACGTAAATGTGATTGATTTGGAATTAAAACCTTGAGTGAAGAATGACGATGTGTATAAGTAAGATTTGGAATTGAAACCTCGGGGAATTTAAACATTGAGTAATAAGTTTATTGCATGATTACTTTTTTTTTCCGCAAGATTTAATGATGATTTATGTAACTTCCATTGCAAAATGAGAAGAATGGAATGGAGATGAGTGATAACTTTGATAGACTTTCGGAAGCATCAAATCCGATCAATAAAAATCCACCAATGAAGGTACAAGGAGAGGAGTGGTTGATAATGGATAAATCTGTGAAACTTACCGCCTCAGCTTTGGGGATGATGTATACGATTGTCAAAATCATGAGATCTACAATTGTGATTCCAAGTTCTAAAGCATTTAAGAATGATGGTGAATTGCGAGTTATTAAGGAAGATATCTTCAAATTATTGAAGCATGATGAGATTGGACTAGTACATATGTTTGCCTATATCGGGTAAGTGATTTTTGCTCGTTTAATTTTATATGTATGTATATGCCACGATATGTTACTGTTAACATTTTATTATTAGTGATAAATTTTTGAAATTTATGAGATAGGTATTTGTTAAAGGGTTGTGAAAAGAAAAAGACACTAGATCAATTTGGTTTTCTATGTCCAAACATTGCCGAAGAGCCCACAGAATTGGATGGATCTTAAATAAAAGAGCGCAGAACGACTCAATCTAAAGACATCAACATTGTGCGATCAGTATATATTGCGAATGTTTTGGAAAAAGCTAAAAAAAAGAGCAATTGTTCTTTGCTCCATATTTGACCAAGTAAGTGTTGATTATAATATTGATAAGTTATTCATATTATAATTATTTTGTTAAATTTGGTTTGTTTGAGGAATTTAATTATATGAATATTGTCTAGGGGACACTGGATGTTGTGTGTCGTAAATCCATTTAAGAATGTTGTCCTTTGGCTTAATCCAATGGGAGAAAAATTTAGAGTCGGCATCAAGCATATAATTGAAACGTAAGTATGAAACATGTTATAAATATATCTAAGAAGTCAATAACATTCTACCTTTTAGGAATGTAATTTTGTGTAAATAGGGGTATCAAGGTGTGGATTGCTAACAAATCTCTCACCAAGCCTAACATGGCGATAAAGTGGATTGTAGTGAAGGTTAGTTTTTGTTAACTTTGTTTGCAAAAGTTTATTATGTTGGTTCACTCTTCAATTTATTAGTTTATAAAAAACATTGTGATGAATTTTCTCTAAATTCATTAATGTTGATTATTTTATAGTGCCCTCACCAGAAAATAATGCAAATTGTGGTTATCATGTCCTTCGATTTATTCAAGAGATTATCACAGGAGGAGAAGATCAAGTTCCTAAGAAGGTATGTGTATAATTTTAGATACCTCTCTAAATATTTACAATTATTAACTTGTCAAAATAGTCACTTGGCAAAATCGAATTATTATTAGTGAAGTTCACTATTCTTATGACTTGCATCAGCTATATTCACTTTTCTTGTGTTGTCATGTATATATGACATGTTTTCTCACTATATCATTTCCCCTTAATTGATAGTGGTTTTTGGAGTCAGCTAAGTCGGTAACGTATTCACAAAAGGAAATCGATGAGATTCAAGATCAGTGGGTTAGTTATGTGCAACAATTCATACGTGTACACTAGTTGCATTGGTTTCATTAAGTTGAAAGAATGAATATCGGAGTAACTAGGTATCTTATGAAATACTTATGGTTTTTTAGTAATTAGTATTTTGAGATGATCGAAATGATTATTGTTGTCAATTAACATGGTTATATTTGATTGATCGATCATCATGGTGTTGTGGATGATTGTCTTTGAGTATTATTTTTAGTGATTAGTGTTTTGAGATGATTGAAATGATTATTGTTGTCAATTGACACGCGCTAGTAATTTACCACGGTTCAATATTATTACCACGATTCAACATTATTACTAGGGTTTTATGGCATCGTGTTAAACACGTTAAACACAATTCCAAGAGAGCCATTGGAAACACGATTAACACGGTTCAAAGAGAACCGGTAAACACGATTAACACGACATATTTAACACGGTTGGGAGGTAACCGTAGTAAAACTGCATGTGGTAAACATGTTTACAACGGTTCCAACTTAACCGTGTTAAACGTGTTTAACATAGTTCAGCGTGAACCATTGTAAACACGTTTAACATAGTTCAGCACGAACCGTGGTAAAACTGCATGTGGTACACGTGTTTAACACGGTTGGGCGCCAACCGTGGTAAACACATTTAACACGATCCGGCACGAACCGTGGTAAACACGTTTAATACGGTTGAAACATGAACCGTGGTAAACACGTTTTGCGTGGTTCGGGCCCAACCGTGTTAAAAACGTTTACCATAGGCAGTTTTACGACGGTTCATAACCGTATTAAATAATGCACACGGAACTTTGTTAAATGTGTATTTCCGTACTAGTGAGTATAAGATCTAAGAATGTTAGGGAAAACAGCTTAATCACAAAATCATTATAATTTAGAGTTGTATATTGATCACAATGCCTAGAGTAAGCATAGATAATAGGAGATAACAAAATAATATCAAAGGTACAATGACTCCCCTTCTTACCCTTAGCTAACGCCTCAAATATGTGTATACTAAGGTAAGAAAGGATCCTTGGAGGATGGGGTGAGGCCCTACAGATTGTAATCGAAACAATCGACGATAGTATGGAAAATTGGGCAAGAATCTCAGCCGATTTTTCTGGAGATTGGCCAAAATTTTTCTCTGGAATGAAATCCTGCTTTCCTATATCGTGGCTCCGCTTTGCTGTTGGTAGAAATTTCTTCACCACACTCTTTTGGAATTCCTAGCATATAGACTTGGTGTATATCCTCCTTCTTGACAATATCATATGGAAATCCTACAATAAAAGTCACTCGCTTCCTCTTGGACAACGGTGCAAGATTAAGGTTTGGAAGAAGTAATGTATTAACAAAGTCATGGCAATGCAAAGCATACAACACTCTATGCCCTCTTAAACTGTAAAACCCCAAGTTTTAGAACTCGGGGAGCTACTGGTCAGGACCTCACAGTGGGTCCCGACCTTAGTTTGACAACAACTTAACTAGATCTTACAACAAGGCACAGATAAGAAAAAACCAGTTTCATAAAGTATGTTTTAACAATGTTATGAATGTGACCAGAAATACTAACAACCAGAAATAACAAAGTCTCACAATATGAGAATATGAAAAAGTAATAACTGAAAGACAAACAATAAAAGCAAACTGCAACCCGTCCTAAGGAGTACGACCCCGACTGACCACTACCATCCAGATCACTCGGAATCCGCTCTAGCATGTGGCAAGTCTAAACAACGATAAAAAAGTTAGCTAACTAATCAAATATAAGCAGAATAATAAATAACACAAACAAACATGCAAAAAAATAAATACTCAACATGCTGGCACACAATCCGATTATTATCTGATAGCTTAGGTGATTCACTTCATCCCGTTTTTAAAAGTTGTGGCACGAGAAATCTTAAGATTTCTCACCTCCGTTCCTTATCCAACTGGTGATGGTTTGGCACACCTCCGTAGGTGGCGTCCCTGTAAACCATGCATGGACTAGTCCCGAAAGAAACTCCCAGCCCCCTCGGGCTAACTGAGCAGAATGCCACCGTCCGTGACTCTTAGGCCAGATTTGTAAGTCGGTCGATGATTACTATGAAATACACTAATACACACATCATTCAAACACCACTATCATCATTCACACTCATATCTGAAAGCTAGCTAAGTAAGCCCAAAGGACTTACCAGAATCAGGTCTCGACTCTCTTAATCCCAACTCGATCTATAACTGTAGAAACTAAGTTGCCTGTCAATGGGGCTAGTGGATCAACATATCTCCTAGGTACGTAGAAGTATAAAACTCCTAAGATGAAAGATCCTATTAGAACGGAAACTATTACATTACTCATTTAAGGTTAAATGACTATTTTACCCTTGGTCCCGAAACTACCAAAAATCTCATAATTTGTGCTTAAACTCTTATTTGAGACTAAAATGCCATATTTAAACTCTTAAGGATGAGTTTGGGTAGAACTAGAAACTACACAATTGTTTTCTATTTTCCAAAAGTCATTAGGGTCCAACTTTGGCTCCAAATATGAAGCTCGTATAAATTTATAAAAATTACGAAATAATTCTCTAGGTCATCTATGATATGCAATCTACTCATAGAAGCAAGAATTTCTTAAAACTGTACAACCATCACTTCTACAAAATTCTCTAAAGTTGGTTACAACACCCAGAATTTCTATACTTAGCCAATATTTTCACTGCTGGAAAAACAACCCAACTACTCTACTTTGGGACTTTATAACTTTTAATCCGACCGTTCATTTATTCTCAAATTTTAACACAATAAACTACATATATCTATCTATGACCTATCAAAATTTCAACGGTGGATCTTCAATCTAACGCCTTAACATTTATCTACAAGGTTGACAGTTTCCAACTTTAAAACTGAAAGAAAAAGGAAGAGTTTACAGTAGGTTCTTGGTTCAACTATTCTTGACAGCACAACTCAGAAGCTACTCTCTACCTACACACCTCTTGACTAAACCTCATAGACAACAACAATTGCTACACATCCTAACTCATCATCCATAAAATCAAAGGATCTAAACTAACTAATACCCTCTCTTCTACATAGCATAATAGCAATATAGTCAAGATGGGTAACTTACTCAGCAATGATGCATGAAGACTCCTAGGGGTGCTATTAAAAAAGTTGCTAGAGAGTTGCTCCATCTGTGAGGGTTGATTCGAGAGAGGATCCGATGGGAGGATTCTGCATAAGAAGAGGAGAGGGAGGGTGCTTCAGGCCATTTTTGTTGCTTATGAGAAGCTATTGGAGACGGAGGAAGGCTCTTACCACAGACTGGCGGCTTGAACGAGGTTGTAGGCTGGCCGTCTTCTCTCTCTCGCATGCAAGGAAGGCGGTGTGTTATGGTGCTTAGTCTGATCGACTCAGCTTGCGGGGAAGCGTCCGTAACAGTGAGGTTTGCTTGGGAATGTTATGCTACCGAATAATTGTCTCACTTCTGCGTTTGTGTGGGATGAAACGTGGTCAAGCTGTTATAAAAATAGAGAGGAGATAATGGCGTGATTTGTGGAGGAGTTACGGGACCTGAAGTGTCCATGCTGAAGACATTGCTGCTCTTCCAGTTGGGCCCTGACTGATAGTTCTTGGGTTGGAGAGGGGAGCTGCAAGGCCTGCCAGAAAGGAGCTGCTACCGTCACGTACAGATCTCTCCTGGGCTGCTGCTGACATGCTCGGCCGAGGGAGGAGCAGATGGGTTGCGGCTGTCTTTAGCAAGCAAAAAGGCAAGGGAGAGTGGGCTGAAAACATAGGCCAAAAGGAGTGGGATGATGTTGTCAAGGCTTTGTCAAAGCCTTGTCAAAACGTGTCATGGCATTGTCAAGCTCTTGCAAGACCTTTTCATGATCTCGTCTTGGTCTCATCGAATCTTGTTATGGTCTTGTCTTGGTCTAGTCAATAAAACGTCATGACTTTGTCAAGGACATGTCATGATATAAATTAGGGTTTTAAGAGATTTGGGTTTGATGTAAAAAATCTATAATTTTATGTGAAGTGAGGTTACATAAAATGATAGAATGTGAGATAGTGTGTACGACTAGATAGAAATAGAAGGATCAACGGATCGAAATCCGGTTTACTACGGAATTAAACGGAATAAAAATTCCGGATATTACATAAACTTTCATTAACAATACTATGCATAGCATAATTTCTATGGTAAGCTAACAATGCCAAAACTTGAGGATGCACTATATAAAACTTTGGTTTTGTTTATTGAATTGAAGGCATATCAAAAGATAGATTACTAAGACTTTGTACTAAAGAACAATCCAAAGATGAATGCAACAACTTAGGGTCATACAAATCACAGTCAAGAGAATGTTCTTCCATGCTTATATCTTTGGCATGCGTAACATCATCAGTTTTAGTTATCAAATCAGATTCCAATAACTTCACATTATCATTAATTGGGACCGATGGTTTAGAATCACTAACCTTTTCAGTTTGGATAGCCCCCATTAATGCGATCAACTGGTTACGTACTTCTGCTCAATCATTTTGGATCTTCGCTAAGGAATCATCACCCTGGGTAAAATTCTTTGTCACGCACAAATCTATTATGTGTTGGAGAAGATTTATATGAATCATAGTGTTCTCGCTTGGAACGTTTATCATACCTATGATAATCCCTCTCATCCTAGAATGCTTGAAGT
Organism: Fagopyrum homotropicum; assembly: GCA_033239125.1. NCBI lineage: Eukaryota > Viridiplantae > Streptophyta > Magnoliopsida > Caryophyllales > Polygonaceae > Fagopyrum > Fagopyrum homotropicum. The sequence continues at coordinate 75,647,026 of BSWB01000004.1, forward strand.
TAAACATACTTCGGAGCGTTAGACATATCATAATATTGATTTGAATATCTCATACCTTGCTGTTAGCATGAAATATGACGATATTTTAGGCACTTTTTTTAGTTGTATTTCCCTCATTATTGTGTACAAGGATATAGTTTTAAAGCAATTGTGAGCTTGTTCACCTATTTTGTCGATATAAAGATCTACTCTAGCTTTGTTCTGTTTATAGGTGAATAAGAGCTTGAATCGGAGCAAATGATGGAAGAGAAGGAGTATTTGATCATGTTCGAGGACAAGGAGATGCATTAGTGAGGCTAAGGAAGGAGCATAGATAAAGGATTGCACAAAACAAAGGCAAAGAAAGAGGAAAAGCAAGTCCACGCCCTGAATTACGGCCGTGGAGAAGGAAATTGAAGTCCACGCCCTGATCCACGACAGTGGACTTGGCATCATGAACGTGGAAGAAAGTTTGAAGCACTCAAGAGAATTACACGGTCTTAACCACGGCCGAGGAAATTCTACGGCACCGTAATCTGGTTCCACGCTCTAAATTACGGCCGTGGAAAGTTTTACATGACCGTGATCTTTGCAAAGCTTATGACGTGTCATATTTTCCACATTATCAAAGTAAATGGGCTTTTATCGTAACCCTTCCTCGCTCTATAAAAGGAGTAGAAAATGGAGTTTTTGACACCTCGTGCTATCAGCGCTTATCCCGTGCTTATCCTTGCTTAGGGTTGTTTGGGACGCGGCTTAGAGTTCGAAGCCGACGGAGAGGATTGAAGATCGAAGTTTGCTTGCGGCGGAATTTTGGTGATTTCTTAGGTTTTGATTCCGGAAACGATTGACAACCGTTTTCCGTTGTTTGCCTGAGATATTTGTGAGGATTCTTATTCCATATTCTGAATCCATTTGAACATATTGCTTTGTTATTTGGATTTGGCATTGATCTTGAGTTTTTATTGAGTTTCGAGGGTTTTCATATTTCTTTCTTTCTAAATTGAATATTGAATCAATGACAATGATTGTTGGTTAAAACCCTTTAGCAATTCTAAGGTGAAGGGTTGATAGTTGTGGCTTAGATGATGATAGATCGATCGTAAACAGATTGGACCCTGAGAGTGTGAGAACTTCGTCGACGAACCTAAATTAGGGCCTGTTCTTGAGGTTCCATGGCCGTGGAACTCAAGATCCTGCCGTGATTTTCCCTGATCTACGACTTTTGCTTTTTCTTTAATCCAAAGTTAAATATTTGCTTTAACCTAGCTTTGGCTTTCCCTTCCTAGGTAGTAGTGAGACTCAACATCCTCTATTTCGGTTTCGAGTGTCACAACCTTAACCGTTTGAGTTTATCTTGATCCTTTGGGTTTGGGCTGGGGTATTTGAGTTTAATTCTTGTCCTTAGATCCTTTCTATACTGCAGCCTCAACAACCTTTATAGGGAGTGTTCTTTGGGTTAGACATATACGGTTTTGGAACTTCACCGTACATTACCTTGCTTTAGTATACCTTTGCAATTCTCGATTCTGTCCTTATACTTATAGAATATCTTGAATCGATTGCCACAATTTGATATCCGGATCTTCAGGGTTGCTGTTTTCCCCAATATTTGCAAAGTTTTACATTTTTACTTGCCTGATTACTTGAGACCGAATTTTGACTCACCAAATCCATGAGTTCGATACTCTGGAATACTTGCTAATCTACGCCGATCCGTACACTGCGGGTTTGCTTGCTTTTATTTCAGTTTTATAAATATAAAGCTTATTTGCACACACGTTTTCGGGCGAACAAGTTTTTGGCACCGTTGCCGGGGATTTGGTCAAGACCAAACTTCGGTTCTCGGTTGTCGAGCTTGGGAGCTTTGCTCTTGTTATTTGATATCTATTTTTGAGTGTTCTTCGCAGATTCTTTGAGGTATATGCGCAGGTCTAGATCCATCAAAGATCTCGTACCTTTTGATCTTGAACTTGAAAAGACTCTAAGGAAAAAGGCTAATGAAAGAAAGATGGCCGAAATTACTCGTAACCCAGCTGGGGGTGCGAGAGCCGCTCGTGTCGATGAGGAGCCACGGATTCTTGGACAAAGGATGGATCCAATTTAGCAACCACGCCGCCTAGGTGTGAATTTTGAAGCTGAAGATATCCAGGAATTCAGCTTTAGTCCACAAGTGATCACCAATGTTCACCAAAATCAATTTGGTGGAACAAGTGCTGAATCTCCACATCAACATTTACAGAATTTTGAGATGCTAATGGAGACAATGAAGCCGAAGAAGACCAGCAGCAACAACTACAAGATCAAGCCGTTCTTCTTCTCTTTGAAGGACAAAGCCTTGTCTTGGTATCAAGCTCTTCCAAATGGAAGACTTAACACATGGGAGGATCTATCTTCAGAGTTTTTAACCAAGTTCTTTCCGCCATCCAAAACTGCGGAGTTAAGAGGTAAGATTAATGCATTTATTATGAAGCCTAACGAAAGTTTGTTTCAATCTTGGAAAAGGTTTCAGGATTTATTGTTGGATTGCCCACACCATGGCATTTCAAAGCTAGAATTGTTGGAGATATACTACAAGGGGCTGGATGTGGAAACACAATTCAAGCTCCAATCCCTTTCATGTGGTACATTCATGGACATGAGGGAAGATGATGCTTGAGACTTCATTGAGAAGAAAGCCCAAGTGATTGAGAAGTATTCTCACCGGAAGGTGGATCCTAGCCATCAAAATAGAGGAAATCCGGGAGCTAAGTTAACACAAGCTGCGCAAACTCAAATGTTTTCCCTCAATACCGAAATCAAGGAGTTGAAGGAAGTCATTAGAGTTGGCCTTAAAAAGCCAAAGGAGCAAGATGTTGGATACTTAGGAAACAACAACAACTATCAAGGGAATGAGAATACCAACAAGAACAACCGGAACAATTGGAACAATAACAACAACCGGAACAACAACAATTGGAACAACAATCGGAATTCAAACAACAATTGGCGTTCCAACCAACAACAAAATTCCGGTAATCATTATTCCAATTCAGGAAATTCACTAACACCACCATCTTCTTCTTCTACTCCTTTGAAAAGCCAGGGACAATCATCAAATGGCGCAAGCAACTCGGGAAAGGAGAAGCCCGATCCCACGTTGGAAATAATCTTGGGAAAGCTTCAAGGACTGGAGAGCTACGTTACTAAGGTTGATAAAGCTCAAAAGGCTTTAGAAAACCAAATGTTTAGGAAGGCCGAGGAAGTTCCTAGAGATCAAGGAAAGCTTCCCGGAAAGATGGAGGATAACCCGAAGGGAAGGGTGATGGCTATCACTACTAGGAGCGGAGTGACAACCACCGATCCGCAGCATAAGTTTGTTGAAGTTCCAGCTGAAAAGGAGAAGGAAAAGGGGAAGGAGAAGGAAGACATCTACATTCCTCCTCCAGCTTATAAACCTCCTCTACCATTCCCGCAATCTAGAGCGAGAGCGCGTCTAGACAAGCAGTTTGGTAAGTTCATTGAACTCATGAGTAAACTGCACATTAATATACCCTTCATTGATGCGATTGTAGGTATGCCCGCTTACGGGAAGTTCTTAATGGAGATCTTCTGTAGCAAGAGGAAGCTAGAAGACTTTGGAGAAGTCAAGATGAGTTCGGAATCATCGGAGCTCATCAAAACAATGAAGGATAAATTGCCCCCAAAGCTGAAGGATCCGGGGTCATTTTTCATTCTAATTGGAGTAGGAGAAGTCACTTATGACGCTTTATGTGACTTGGGAGAAAGCGTTAGCATTATCCCACTCGCTTTACATTCCAATAATGCTAGACTCGCCTACAATAACTCGTCCCATCGGTATTATTGAAGACGTCCCAGTCAAGTTCGGTAAGTTTTACATTCCAATAGATTTCGTCGTGCTTGACATTCTTGCAGATTGTCCTGTCCCGATCATACTCGGAAGACCGTTTCTTGCAACATCCGGATGTATGGTGGATTGCAAGAATGCTAGACTCGCCTTCGACATAGGAGAAGAGAAGGTTGAGTTTGTTCTTTCAACATTGGTGAAAGAGTCAGCTCTTGGAGAGGATATGTTCAACATCTATGACGAAGAAGCGTCTAGGGAGGAAGTGAGCTCAATTCTATTCAAGGACCCGTTGGAAAAGGTTAGAACCATGAGCATCATGGAAAAAGGAGAGGAAGAGGATTGCAATGAGGAGATTGAAGCCTTGGAGGACCTAAAGGAAGTGCAAGAAGAAGAGTTTAAAAAACTCTACGATGGGTCAGAAAACGTGAGGAACCACGGCCAGCCGTGCTATTCCACGGCCGTGGTTTCACCCATGATGACCGTAACCAGTTATTTTGAGAGCTCCAGTAAGTGACACGGCCAAAACCACGGCCGTGGAACTACCAGTGATGCCGTAATTGACTTCCACGCCCAGAACCACAACCGTGGAACTAACAGTGATGCCGTAATTGACTTCTACGCCCTAAACCACGGCCGTGGAGGTAACATTGGTGCCGTATATCAAGGAATCTGTGAGAATAATTACGTACTTTCCACAAATGCTCTTGAGTCTTTTTCAACCACTCCTACACCCTTAGAAAGTTCTAAGGAAGCATTGGACACTCCTCAAGAGTCATCAAAAGCATCAATAGCAATGGAATTAAAGCCACTTCCCACACATCTTCGGTATGCATTTTTTGGAACTAATTCTACTTTTCCCGTGATTGTTAGTTCCGGTTTAAGTGAAGACGAGCATGATAAACTAATGGCTGTTCTAAGGATGCATAAAAAGGATTTAGGATACACCATAGAGGATCTTGTAGGAATTAAACCATCATTATGCATGCATAAGATCCTAATGGAGGAAGATTTAAAGCCTTCGCGACAACCTCAACGACGGTTAAATCCGATCATGGACGAGGTTGTCAAGAATGAGATTCTTAAGTTACTTAACGCAGGTATCATCTATCCTATCTCCGATAGCAAGTGGGTGAGCCCCGTTAAAGTAGTTCCGAAAAAAGGAGGAATGACGGTCATCACCAACAAGAACAATGAGCTCATTCCTACACGAACCGTGACTGGATGGAGGATGTGCATTGACTACCGCAAGCTAAACAATGCAACGTGGAAGAATCACTTCCCGCTACCATTCACAGACCAAAAGCTTGAGAGGTTAGCACAACACTCCTATTTCTGTTATCTTGACGGTTATAGTGGTTTCTTCCAGATTCCGATCCATCCGGACGATCAAGAGAAGACCATATTCACGTGCCCATGGGGTACGTTTGCATATAGAAGGATGCTATTCGGGCTTTGCAACGCCCCATCCACTTTTCAAAGGTGTATGATGGCCATCTTCTCTGAGTATGTTGAGGAAATCATGGAGGTTTTTATGGACGATTTTTCTGTTTATGGTTCCTCTTTTGATAATTGTCTTTCTAACCTTTCTCTTGTGTTGCAAAGGTGTGAAGACACTAACCTAGTTCTTAATTGGGAGAAGTGTCAATTAACGGTTAGAGAAGGCATTGTGTTAGGACACTTAATCTCTAATAGAGGGATCGAAGTTTAAAAGGCGAAGATAGAGACTATAGAAAAGCTTCCCCCTCCATCTTCGGTGAAGGGGATACGAAGTTTTCTAGGACATGCTAGATTTTATAGGAGATTTATCAAGGACTTTTCTAAGATTTCAAAACCGCTAATAATCTCTTGATGAAGGATGCAGTTTTTGAATTTTTGCAGGATTGTCTAGATGCTTTCCACAAGATCCGAGAACCTCTAATCTCAGCCCTGATTATCCAACCTCCGGACTGGGATCTCCCGTTCGAGGTTATGTGTGATGTGAGTGACGTAGCTGTTGAAGCTGTGCTAGGACAAAAGAAGGAAGGCCGAACTCATGCTATCTACTATGCTAGCAAGACGCTAGACAAAGCACAACTCAACTACGCCACAACTGAAAAAGAACTCTTAGCTATTGTATATGCCTTTGAAAAGTTTCGTTCTTATCTTTTATGTGCAAAGGTGATTGTATACACAGACCATTCTGCAATCCGGTATCTACTTGCCAAGAAGGATGCGAAACCAAGGCTGATTAGATGGATTCTTCTCCTACAAGAATTTGATCTAGAGATCCGCGACAAGAAAGGTTTGGAAAATTCTGTTGCGGATCATTTGAGTCGTCTACCACACATAGAAGACGATGATCTACCTATAGATGACTCCTTTCCGGACGAGCATTTAGATATCATTGAGGAGTGCATCGATAAGATATCAAGAGGTAATGAACCATGGTTTGCTGATTTTGTTAACTATTTGGTTTGTCAGGAAATACCTTCCGGACTATCCTACGCACAAAGGAAGAAGTTATTTAAGGACGTCTAGCAATACTATTGGAATGAACCTCTACTCTTCAAGAGAGGTCCCGACGGCATCACTAGGAGATGTGTGCCGGAAGACGAAATGCAAAGTGTAATTCGTCATTGTCATTCACTACCTTGTGGAGGACACGCTAGTTCCAATAAAACTAGCGCTAAGGTATTGCAATCCGGTTTCTTTTGGCCTACTTTATTTAAGGATGTGCAAACCTTTGTTTCCTGATGCGATGCTTGTTAAAGAACAGGGAACATATCTAGGAGAAACGAAATGCCTCTCAACAATATTTAGGAGGTAGAGATCTTCGACGTTTGGTGAGTCGATTTCATGGTACCTTTCTCGTCATCTTGTGGAAACCAATACATACTTCTAACTGTAGATTATGTTTCGAGATGGGTTGAAGCCATTGCCTCTCCAACTAATGATGCCATGGTTATTGTAAAGTTCTTTAATAGAACTATCTTCCCGAGGTTCGGGACACCACGGACTATCATTAGTGACGGAGGTTCACACTTCATTGCCCGACAGTTCGAGGCTGTACTAGTTAAGTATGGGGTGACTCACAAGATCGCCACTCCCTACCATCCACGAACGAGTGGACAAGTGGAGATTTCAAATAGAGAGATTAAGGGCATCTTAGAGAAAATGGTTTCGAAGACAAGGAAGGATTGGTCTTTGAAGCTAGACGATGCATTATGGGCGTATAGGACTGCGTAGAAGACTCCCATAGGAACAACACCATACAACCTTGTGTATGGGACGTCTTGTCACTTACCGGTGGAGCTAGAACACAAGGCGCATTGGGCTGTAAAGTTTTTGAACTTCGGCATGAAAGAAGCAGGCGAGAAGCACCTCTTAGATCTCAATGAGCTTGAAGAACTCCGCTTGAACGCTTATGAGAACGCCAAGATTTACAAGGAAAGGGCTAAACATTGGCATGATAAGCATATCATTCCAAAGGACCTCAAAGAAGGAGATCAAGTTCTCCTCTTCAATTCAAGACTTCGACTCTTTCCAGGTAAGCTTACATCTCGTTGGACTGGACCTTATCTAATCAAACGTGGTTTTCCCCATGGCGCATTTGAAGTATGGGGTGAGAAGAGCGGAAGTTTCAAGGTGAACGGTCAACGACTTAAGAAGTATTCACCGGAGCTCCAAGCTGAGGAATTCGCGCCGACTACACTCGAATAAACTCAGGTACGGTCTAGCTACGGACCTAAAACAAGCGCTTCTTGGGAGGCAACCCAAGGTATTGCACTTTCATTGTGTTTTTGTTTCTTAGTTTAGCCTAGTTTAGTTGTTTTTCTTTTGTTTCCCCCACGATACCTCGCGGTATGTCATGTTTTTGGATGTAGGAATAAGGAATACGCAAGGAAAGGAATAAAAAGTTGGAAGGAATTGACGAAACTTGGATTTTGGCACACAACAGAGAGTTCCACGCCCTAAACCACGACCGTGGAGGCTACAGTGACCATAATTTCCCAAAATCTGAGAAAAATCAAGCAAAACCACGGGTCCGTACATTTCCACGGCCGTGGAAACCCCGACTGACCGTGATTTTCCAAAAAAATACGGCCACTATATAAACCACCTTCCTTCACAAAAACACCACATAACCCCAATTCCACGACCCATTCCACGCCCAAAAACGCCGAAAATCTTCCCCAACTTGCAATTCTTCGTTTGAAGTCCGATTCAAGCGATTCTTTGGCCTAAAGTGAAGAATTTTCAATCCTCTACAAGATCCAAGCAACGAATCAAGTGAACAATCCACTGAGCAGAAGAAATTTGGATTTGAAAGATCCAAAACCTAGGTTTTTCTCCCTTTTCTTTACTTTGTCAATTCGGTTCAATTTCTTCGCAAGAATTTAGGAGAACTGATTGGAATTGGAATTGGAATTAGTCTAGGACTGAGATTACTGAGTTTGGTGTGGATTTGTTGAGATTTGAGTAAAACAGAGAGAAACCGCGGTCTCTAGAGGTTCCACGGCCGTGGAAAAGCAAGAACAGGCCGTGATTCTTATTGTCGAGAGGAAAAATGTTTAGGAGAAAGTCTAGGAGGAATAAGAAGAGAAAGGATGATAGCTCCTCCTCTTCCCAACCCCCTCCTAACCAACCACCTCCTAGAATCCCAACCAATCATGAGGATTACCTTGATGCCTTAGAAAGGATCGAGAAGAGACCGGTCATAGGTCCTAGATACCTTCTCTTAGAGGAGCTTGAGCCTCTAAATATTGTGAATGACTTGACTTGGCTCTTGGATAGAGCCGGATCGATTGTTTTCTCCGCTATTAGAGTGGATGCATATGAGGAGATAACTAGGGAATTCGTCACCTCCTTCGAGCATAGCCACATGAACCGAACCGTTTCTTTTAGGCTAATGGAGCAAGATTATGAGTTCTCCGATATTCAGTTTGGAGCCTTCTTTGGGTTCCATGAGAGTTTCAATGGGAGGTTTCCTAGCGGACTATACGCTAAGGACTTTTGGGAGGATATTGCTATGATATATGCTAGGAGGATCGTTGGCAACCGGCCGACACCAAGGCTAAGCTCATTTAATATCTAGCCCTAAAGATAGCTCATAGAGTTCTTTCCGAGTTTCTCTTCCCTAGGACCGAGACCCCACAAAAGACCAAGACCGATGAGCTTTTCCTCCTCTATTGCATGCTTACCGGTAGATCCGCCGATTCTGCCACTCTCCTAGCCTCCACCATTAGCAAACTGAAAAATAAGAGAGCCGGGAACATAGGATATGGAGGCATAGTTACCCACATAGCCACGCAGCTCGGGATAGACTATTCCGCTTGCATTAGGATAGCGGCGAGACCCTTGGGTCTCAATAGTTTCATGACTAGAGGTCTTATCTTTCCCCGCCACCAAGCTCCACCTACCACAACCATGCCATGGGAGGAGAGAGGTGGTAGAGGTATCCCATGGCTTCCCGAGTACTCCATTATGGCTGGACGCCATAGTTGGAAGGCGACATTCGCAACTATGCATGCGAATAGACTAGTAGCCCCTCCTTATGTGCCGGATGAGGTCCCAGCTGCGGGTGTTGATGAGGAGATGGGAGGAGGTGATGATCATGAGGGAGGATGTGATGAGCATGAATTTGGTACGTTTCCGGATCAGCCGGACGCCTTCCCGGAGCCACCTAGACGTTCTCCCCGCCCTTCTAGACCTTCCGGTTCCTCTTCCTCTCGCCGGGCGAGCGTGAGTGAGAGGCCGACTTGGATGGATGCCCCTCCAGCTTGGTATGGAGAGCAGCCATCATGGATGGGAGCTCCTCCTCCATGGTACGAGCAGGCACCGGCGGCACCGACTCCTCAGGACGCACCAACATGGTACGGACATCCACCAACTTGGTATGAGCAGCTACCGGCGTAGACCACCGATCTATCCAGGAGAGTAGGAAACCTAGAGATCTGCCAAGAGACTCGGGACACACGGAGCCAGGAGCATGATGATATGATGAGAGACATTTACTGTTAGCAGTTTGGGCGGAACTACAACTCCGAATTCCGTCCATTTCCCCCACCGCCTTCCCAGTGATGACATGAGATAATTGCCGGTTCGAGCCGCCCCACCACCATCTAGTGAGTTCTTTGTTTTCTTTTCTTGTCTTTATTTTTCTTTTGAACATTGAGGACAATGTATGTTTCAAGTATGGGGTGGGGTATGACTATGTTTGTAATAACTCTACTATGTTGCTTGCTTCATCCATGAACACTTGCATGTTTCATTTTATAGTCACAAGTTTTCATTATTTCATTGCATGAAAAAGCTTTGAAAAACCCATAAAAATTTGAAAATTTTTGAAAAGTTTTTGTGCTTCTTAGATTAGGGATGATTCCTATGATAGTTCTCAGTTGCGGAATGAGTTTTTCGTGAGAATTGTATGCTTAAATTGAACAATGAATTGAAAAGAAATTAAGTTTGTTGTTTATCCTTTCTTGCAAGTTTCATAATGTGAAGAGTTTTATCTAAATCATATTGAGAAACGAAGGTTGAAATCACAATATAATTTCTTATACTTCTTTATGAAATGACTAAGGCACTTCGATTTTCTAACTTCTTTCTTTGATCATTTATCCCCTCATTGAAATAATTACCTCCTTTACCTATCCGGGAACTAGGAGGAGTTGAGTTTTGGCACGTTTGATGTGGGAGGGCCATGAAAGCAATTTTTTGCATTCAAAGAATAGAAATTATAGGTTTGGGGAAGTCAATCATGACGATGAGTAACTCGGCACCATTAACATAGCCGGGTGTTTGTGTCTTGCCAAAGTCGGATTGACCGATAATCCTAACGGATTATGGTATGTGCATCATGGGTTTGAGGCATCTCGAAAATTGAGAAACGCCAATCTCCTAGGCTTCGGTTTTTGTGCACCGCTGTCCATATTTCCAAAAAGTATAGTCGAAAAATAATGTGAAAAAGAAAAGAGCAATGCTCTAAGTTGATGGGTGTTGTAAGTAAAACAAAAAGAAGAAAAAGAGTTACGGTATTCTTTTTCCCGGATTCATGCACCACATCCCTTACAAGTTTCCCTCCTTTCCGCATTCTCGACCTTCCTTGAAAGTCCTTAAGATCAAAAGAGTATTATTTGACTTCGTGATCTAAATTGAAGTTTCACATGCTTGATTTTGACAATGCTTGAAGGTTATGATGTTTGTCTTAAAGTTTAAGCAATTTATGATGTTTCTTTACTCTACATTCTTTGGTTTATGTGTATGAACGTTTTCAAGAATGAATGAAGCAAGTTATGAGGATGATCTATTGACTAGAAGCACTTTTGTCAAAGAGTTTGTTTGTTTTGAATTGCATTCATATTTCATTCTAACTTATGTTCTAAGCTTTTGAAAACCTTGCTTGGGGACAAGCAAGTGACAAGTATGGGGTATTTTGTTAGCATGAAATATGATAATATTTTAGGCACTTGTTTTTGTTGTTTTTCCCTCATTATTGTGTACATGGATATAGTTTTGAAGCAATTATGAGCTTGTTCACCTATTTTGTCGATATAGAGATATACACTAGCTTTGTTTTGTTTATAGGTGAATAAGAGCTTGAATCGGAGCAAATGATGGAAGAGAAGGAGTATTTGATCATGTTCGAGGACAAGGAGATGCATTAGTGAGGCTAATGAAGGAGCATAGATGAAGGATTGCACGAAACAAAGGCAAAGAAAGAGGAAAAGCAAGTCCACGCCTTGAATTACAGCCGTGGAGAAGGAAAATGAAGTCCACGCTCTAATCCACGGCCGTGGACTTGGCATCATGAACATCGAAGAGAGTTTGAAGGACTCCAGAGAGTTACACGGTCTAAACCACGGCCGTGGAAATTCTATGGCACCGTAATCTGGTTCCACGCTCTAAATTACGGCCGTAGAAAGTTCTACATGACCGTGATCTTGGCAAATCTTATGACGTGTCATATTTGCCACATCATCAAAGTAAATGAGCTTTTATCGTAACCCTTCCTCGCTCTATAAAAGGAGTAGAAAAAAAAGTTTTCGACACCTCATGCTATACGCGCTTATACCGTGCTTATCCTTGCTTAGGGTTGTTTGGGACGCGGCTTAGAGTTCGAAGCCGACGGCGAGGATTGAAGATCGAAGTTTGCTTGTGGCGGAATTTTGGTGATTTATTAGGTTTTGAATCCGGAAATGATTGACAACCGTTTTCCGTTGTTTGCCTGAGATATTTGTGAGGATTCTTATTCCATAATCCGAATCCATTTGAACATATTGCTTTGTTATTTTGATTTGACATTGATCTTGAGTTTTTATTGAGTTTCGAGGGTTTTCATATTTATTTCTTTCTCAATTGAATATTGAATCAATGACAATGATTATTGGCTAAAACCCTTTAGCAATTATAAGGTGAAGGGTTGATAGTTATGGCTTAGATGATGATAGATCGATCGTAAACAGATTGGACCTTGAGAGTGTGAGAACTTCGTCGACGAACCTAAATTACGGCCTGTTCTTGAGGTTCCACGGCCGTGAAACTAAAGATCCTGCCGTGATTTTCCCTAATCTATGACTTTTGCTTTTGCTTTAATCCAAAGTTAAAGATTTGCTTTAACCTAGCTTTGGCTTGCCCTTCCTAGGTGGTAGTGAGACTCAGTATCCTCTATTTCGGTTTCGAGTGTCACAACCTTAACCGTTTGAGTTTATCTTGATCCTTTGGGTTTGCGCTGGGGTATTTGAGTTTAATTCTTGTCCTTAGATCCTTTCTATACTGTAGCCTCAACAACCTTTATAGATAGTGTTCTTTGGGTTAGACATATAAGGTTTTGAAACTTCACCATACATTACCTTGCTTTAGTATACCTTTGCAATTCTCTACTCTGTCCTTATACTTATAGAATATCTTGAATCGATTGCCACAATTTGATATCCGGATCTTTAGGGTTGTTGTTTTCCCCAATATTTGCAAAGCTTTACACTTTTACTTGCTTGATTACTTGAGACTGAAATTTGACTTACCAAATCCCTAAGTTCGATACTTTGGAATACTTGCTAATCTACGCCGATCCGTACATTGCGGGTTCGCTTGCTTTTATTTCAGTTTAATAAATATAAAGCTTATTTGCACGCACTTTTTTCGGGCGAACACTTGCTCGTAATGGATTCGTGGATGTGGTTCAGAGCGTGGAGTTATGTACGGGACGCGAGAATGTCCGTCGTCCTCATTCATCGATCTCTGTTGAGGAACTTATTGATTAAACCTTAAGTAGGGAAAATCTCGGCAAAAATCTCGGGCGCGATTTTGCTAGGGGTTGATATTTTCTTCTATAATGATATTCGGGATAATACATCCTACGCAATAACATAAAGTAACAACAAACGCGTGAAGTTAGTGAAAACTAGGGTTTCTTAGTTGTTTTATCTCGCATTCACATTCTGTTATGAATCACAACCTAATTTGATGTAATTGCCTTGGATGGATTAAAGATCTTATATCAATTGGTGCACTAGCTTCAACTAGAACTTCCTTGGATGCCTAAAGTATTCAACTTGGTTCAGGTAAAGGTTCTTGTGTTGGAAGATTGTTAAGGATCTTCGTTGTAGGTATCTTCACACTATGGTTCAGGATAGAAGGAATATTTCAAGTATGACACAACTAGTATGATAGAAGGTGTAGATACTTACTAACAAAGCCAAATAATTGACTCAATGTGTTTAGAGTAGAAAGAGGCTAGAAAAGGCACACAAGATATAAGAAGAGAGAACGAACGTACCTTGAATTTGCAAAGTTAGAAAGAGAGATAGCCGGGTTTGATTTTAGGTGTGGCTAGAACTCTTTTAAATGGATCAAGGTTGACACTGAAACTCTTCCTTTGTGGTACTCTTTCGCAGGGTACACTTGGATTCTTTAAAATTGTGCCTCAAAAGTTCTCGAAAATTTACAACAGTAGGAAAATTCGGATGAAATTTCGGCCGATTTTCCTGAGAGTTGTGCCGAATTTTGTTGAAAATTCACTCTTTGATTCGACGTTCAGGAATCACCTTTGGGCTACTACTCCTTGGTTGCCTTGTGATCTTTAATTGTTGGAGAAGTCTTTATAATGTCGCTTTGACAAGGATAGGTAAGATCTTAACTACTAGAAAAGATCTTAACTTTAAGCACAACTTTGTTCGCACTTTTAGGATGGCGAGGTTTCAAGGTAATGGTTGGCTTGTGTTTGGCTATGGCGTTTCTCTCTTCCAAACTTGCACAAGTCAACACACATTAAATTTAAATAATCTCACAAATATATTGAACAAGGAAATACTAGACTTTAAATGACTAAAAAAAGACTCAAAATAAAATAATCAAACCTTTGGTGGACTTCTGTGATATCATTTTGATGCTAGGTGAAAGCCCCAGTTTCCCGATCTAGATTTAAAGTCCTCAAATCGTAGCATATGGGAAATCTCGGATGGATCCAAATGAAATATCGGGCGATATTTCTCTAGAACAGGTCGAGATTTATTAAAACTCAGAATGCGGAATAATGAATGATATGGAAAGATAAGAAGATGATAATATGAAATGATAAGTGAAAAATATAGGAAGATAAGACTATTATAAGACTTGCAAAGAACCTTGAACTCAAATGGATCAAAGCGCCAGTTTCACGCTTCCTTCTTTAACCTAAACAAGCCTTCTAGGAAATACAAGCACAAGGAGTAACCAATTTGACTTGTAGCACCAACCTTCAAAAAGATAAAGACACACTAGAACAACCTTACAAAGACTCACAACTTTTCAATCAAAAACTCTCGTTTGGATTGAATAGAAATGATAAAATGCAAACCCCGTAAGCGAAGTCACAAGTACCTCACATTAATATGGAATTAATAATCACAACTAAGCTATCTAACAATCTCCCCCTCTAAGGCTATTTATAAGGGAGATCAACTATGAAAACTAGGAAATATATCTTCGTAAAGATAATCTTGAAAAGATATCTTTAAAAGATATAAAAATAATAATACCGAAAATAGGATAAAAAACTAACAATTTCCTTAAGATAGTTTGAGATATTTAAGGAAATAAAGTACGAAAGATAATTCCCAAATTTAAAAGATCTCGTGGGTACCTCTAACCCTACATGTTAGAGTACTTTTCGATATGGGTGCTACGTACTAATATATTTCTGATGCATGCGTTGAGCATTTTGCCTTAGATACGGTAGAGGGGATACCCTTTATTATAGGGTTACCCGATGGTGGTAGGGTTAGAGGTACCCACGAGATACACGATTGTCCCATACGTTTGGGAAATCATGATTGGCTTGTAAACTACTTTGTCATGTACTTAGTAAATAAAGAAGTCATTTTAGCGATGGAATGGATGGACCGACATGGTGCGGTGTTAGATATCGGTAGACGGACCATGACGGTCACTACTGAGGCGGGTCAGATTGAGATTTTCCGAGGTTGGGTCCTTGGAAAGTCCGGTACTGTCATCATCGTAGTCCGAGCGGCGAGGTTAATTGGACAAGGTTGTGAGGCCTTCTTGTGTTACACCATGAAGGAAGGTGAGAGTCCAACATTATAGGATATTCCTGTCGTGTGCGAGTTTATCGACATTTTCGGAGAGCCATCCAACTTACCGCCACAAAGGAGCATGGATTTTGGCATTGAGTTAGAGCCTGGGATTGGACCGATCTCGAAGGCACTACACCATATGGAGCCTATCGAGTTGTTGAAGCTGAAGAAGAAACTCGAGGAGTTAGCATAGAAGGGCTTTATACGCCCTAGGATTTCCCCATGGGGTGCGCCGGTACTTTTTGTGCGGAAGAAGGACGAATTGACGAGGTTGTGCATCGATTACCGAGAGCTGGACAAGGTGACCATCAAGAACAAGTATCCGCTACCCCGTATTGACGACTTGCTGGATCAACTTCTGTGTTCTCCTATATAAATCTGAGGTCCGGATATCACCTATTGAGGGTGAGAGAGCTGGACGTGCCCAAGATATCATTTCGGATTCGATATGGCCACTACGAGTTTGTAATGATGCCATTCGGGCTCACGAGCTATGTACTCAGAGTTTCGAGGAGCTGAATAGGAGATTGGCTTCTTCTCCTATTTGGGCACAACCACATAGCACTAATGATTTTGTGGTGTACCATGACTCATCCAAGCTAGGCTTGGGATGTGTTTTGATGTAGCGAGGTAGTGTAATTACTTATGTGTCTCGATAGCTGAAGAGGTATGAGGAGAATTACCTGACTCGTGACCTCGAGTTAGCCGTGGAGGTACACGTCTTGATGATTTGGCGACATTACATGTTTAAAGTTTCATGCCACATCTTCACAGACCATAAGAGTTTGAAGTATGTTTTCACTCAGCTGGAATTGAATAACCGCTAGAGGAGATGACTCCAATTGATCAAAGACTTTGATCTTAAAATTTTGTAACATCCGGGGAAGGCGAATGTAGTTGTCGATGCCCTTAGCAAGAAGATTCCTTGAGAGAAGGCGATAGCGAGATTGACGGCTAAACCTCAATTCTAGAGAGATCCTGCGTGGCTAGAGTTGGACATTCAGTTTCCTAATACTGACAGTCATTTGTCTACCGTAGAGGTTCTTCGTGATTTGTTGGGAGAGATCCAATAGATGCAAGAGACTTGCTCGACACCGATACGGATCCGAGACAGGATGCCTCGAGGTGACGCCCCACAGTTAAGGTAGAGGATCTTACAAGAGGCTTACATCATACCTTACTCAGTGCACTCAGGTGCGAGTAAGATGTATCAGGATGTAATACACTCATTTTGGTTGGGCGGGCTGAAGCCCGATATGGCTTGACTTGTGGCCCAATGTGCGACCTGCCAACTGGTCAAGATAGAGCATTTCAGACCCAAAGGGGAACTCCATCCACTCCTAATACCGCAATGGAAGTGGGAGGATATCTCCATGGACTTTTTTACCGTCTTGAGGCCAAGTAGGAACATTGATGCTATTTGGGTTGTGGTAGATAGATCGACAAAGAAGGCACGTTGTATCCCTATTAGAGAAACGTGGCCGGTGAGTTGGCTAGGTGAGGAGCTCACTAGGTAGATAGTGAGACTCCAAGGAGTACGCATGACCATTGTCTCGGATAGGGATGGACGTTTCAACTCACGGTTTTGGCAGCAGGTACATACTACCTTGGGTACGAGCAATCACTTTACGACGACTTTTCATCCTTAATTAGATGGTTAGTCTAAGAGGACTATACAAACCTTGGAAGATATGTTGAGGGCTTGCGTGCTAGACTGGGGAAATGTATGGTCATACCACCTCCTGTTGGTCGAGTTTCCGTACAACAACATATCACATGTGTTGATTAAGATGGACCCTTATGAGACGTTGTATGGATGGAGATGTCGTACACCTCTATGTTGGGATAAGCCAGGCAATGTTAGTGGTATAGCTCCTTAGCAGATACATGATGATATTGCCCAAGTGGCATTAATTAGAGAGTGAATGCTGGCTGCGTAGACAGACCACAACTCGAATGCAGACAAGAGGCATCGGCCTTTATCGTTTAGAGTGAGCTCATGTCTGGTGGATGGTGTCCCCAACGCGAGGAATTAGACGTTGCGGCATAAAGGGGAAGTTGAGTCCCCGATATGTCGGACCTTTTGAAACTCTGGAGCGAGTTAGATAGTTGGCATACCGACTCACGTTGCCACCCATACTGGAGGGTGTTCACCTAGTCATTCATGTGTCTCAATTGAGGGAGTACATACCAGATTCGAGACACATTATCAATTACGAGGACATAGTGGATGAGCCGGACCACACGTTTGTTGAGCATCCAGTAGCAGTCCTAGAGCAGGGAATGAGACGCTTGTGCTCAAAAGACATTCCAATGTTGAGGATACAGTGGTCCAAACGGGGAGCCGATGAGTCCCACATGGGAGACAGGGGATAGTATCCGGAGGAACACTATCCCGAGTTTTATGTAGAGATAGATGGACATGTATGATTGACGAGCGAGTCTTAGTTATATTTTGGTGAGTTATGTGATATTATGTGTTATTATTTTCATGCTAGATTATGATATGCAATCTTATTAGATCTTGTTGTGCTAGCTCGAGTAAAGGTTGTAATTTGTTGGAGATGGTTTTACCTCCATGCTTTCGAGGGAGATTATAGATTGTTTGAGATGTTATGCCTCCGTGATGTTTGAGTGTGTATACCACGGCGTTCAAGGCCGAGAGGATCAGAGGTTATTCAAGTGTTGGGACGAAACTTGTTTTTAGGGTGATTTGATGTAACTACTACGTTCCTTAGAAGATCCCACGACCGCGCTTAACCTCGCTTGTAGTCGCGCTGATAGGTGATGGAATCAGTATCATTTTGTTTAGTTTTTAGAGTCTTTTTATTGTATTACAATCGGTTTATGCTGCTAACTTGTTAATCCAGAAGAAGAAGTCTAAAAGAAGCTAAAAGAAAAGTTAGAAGCATTTAGGAGTTGAAGAGCATTCACGAAGACAAATTTTTGGTGCCACACCGCCACTGCGGAACAGTGTCACCGCCGTGACATTGCACTCCGGAACGCAGCCTTTGCATTCGCTAGTGCCCGGAACGAAGTCTGTCACCGCCCTTGCGTCTTGTGGGAGCCCTTGCGGTGAATTACCTTGAAGAAGCGAAGACAACGCCCCTGCGCCTTTGCCTGCGGACAAACCTGCGGAGCTATGAAGCCGAAGCTCTAGTTTCACCGCCCCTGCGGTGACATTGGGCCACCCCTACGGCTCAACATCAAAAGCGACAGAAAGATGAAGAGTTAGACGTTTGAAGAACATTAAAGATCCGCCCCTGCGGAATTGACAGGCCGCTCTTGCGGCCATGAAGAACATCAACCGTTTTGGCCTAAACCGCCCCTGCGGTCCTGAAGCCCGCCCCAGCGCTCCTAAAGCCCGCCCCTGCAGTTTAGCGTTAGAGACTTTACTTCGGCTTATTGCACCACCTTTATTGCATTAAAGGTGGCTGTTTAGGCCGGCCATTTACTCCCATTTAGTGCCAATTGTAGTATAAATAGGTCCATGGCTGATTGCTAGAATCATCCACCATTTTCGCATATTATTCTCTCTTTTCCCTTGTTTCCTTTGTGTAATGAGCTTCTAATTTCCTTGCTACATTGGGTTGTTTTGAAGCTGTATTGTTGCTTTGGTTGTAAGTCCTTTTTAATATAAGTATTGTTTAGTATATGTTTTGTATTCCTTGTGCCTTTACTTATCAAATTGCATGTTTCTTACCACTTAGTTTGATCACCTTAGTGTTTAATTGCAAGCAAAGAACTAGGATTAATAGATTGTGGGTTCAGGTCTTTAATCTAGTAGAAAACCTTTAGGTAAAAGCTGGTTGTGATTACTTAAAGGAAAAGGAATACAAATATAAAGAAAAGTCTAATGGTTTTATTCTTCTCTCTATATCTCTTTGTCTTTGTTTGAAAGTTAACTTGTATCTTGTTCTTGTAGGTTTACGGAACATTAACTTGTTAAGTTGTGTTGATGCCGGTTGGCTCAACACATACATATGATCAAGACGAGAACATTGCTAAAACACTTATAAAAGGAACCAACCAAAGTAGCATTACATGCTAAGATTCAACCTAGTGTAGTCCAATTCTCATCAATCTATTCACATCTTTACTTGTTTATGCTTTTGTCTTGTTATATTCCAATCCAAACGCCCTCCCTTTTACTTTGGTACATTATCAATAATTGAATCTAATCAAAATTTCAACTTAACTCTCTTGGGTTCGACCCTTACTTACGCTATACATGCAGCTGTTAGTGTAACGTTAGGACTTCTACTTTGACCTAAGCTAAAATAAAACGACCTAGGTTTTAGCGTTCGTAAAATTTGGCGCCGTTGCCGGGGAGTTTAGTTGTGTTTTTATTTTAATTTAATTATTGATTATTGGTTTGGACCGTTTTTATGGTTCAAACCCGTGCTACTAACTCCGGAATTGTTCCTTTTGATCCAGAAATTGAGAGAACGCACATCCGGCAACGTAGACAACAAAGACTGCGTGAAGAAATGGCTAACCGAACACTTAACCAACTCACGCAGCCGGACTTGACTGAATACCCTCTTGCGGTTACTATACCGGTAATAGGGGAAGGTGTCAATTTCGAGCTCAAGCCGAGGCTGATCCAATTCCTTCCAATATTCGACGGGTTAAGCGGTGAAGACCCCTTCAAGCACCTTGGAAAGTTTCATACGTGTGTATGAGCATGAAACCGGCCAACATTACCGAAGAGCAAATCAAGATGAGGGCGTTCGGTTTCACACTCATGCATGGGGCGGATGATTGGTACTACCATCTTCCGTCCGGAAGCATCGACACATGGGAGAATCTCCATAAGGCTTTTTTGGAGAAGTACTTTCCAGCCAAGAAGGCCAATAGCTTGAAGAAAGCTATAAGTAACATCGAGCAAGATGTGGACGAAACTCTCTATGAGTATTTCGAATGCTTTGCATGCCTCTGGTCCAGCTGTCCTTTCCATGGGTATTCTACCCAAGACCTAGTCTTGAACTTGTACAATGGCTTGCTTGACAATGA
Organism: Fagopyrum homotropicum; assembly: GCA_033239125.1. Taxonomy (NCBI): domain Eukaryota; kingdom Viridiplantae; phylum Streptophyta; class Magnoliopsida; order Caryophyllales; family Polygonaceae; genus Fagopyrum; species Fagopyrum homotropicum. The sequence continues at coordinate 75,667,420 of BSWB01000004.1, forward strand.
GAGGAGGATCATCGATGCTACTTGTGGAGGTAATATTCTGAACACTACTCCTGACCTTGCTTTAGAGAAAATGCAGGAACTAGCTGAAGAAACTAGGAATTTCGGAAGGACTTCTTCCAAAATAGGAGTTCATGCTATCAATTATGGGAAGAATGAGATCTCCACTGAACTTGCTGAGCTGAAGGAGATGGTGAAAAGATTGACCCTGATGGGAACTCCAAAACAACTTAAGGCATGCGGAGTTTGTGCCGACCCACACCACCCAACGGACTGTTGCCCCCAAGTCCAGGATGACGATGCTGAAGTGAACGCATTGGGCTATGGGCAACAACAACAGCAAAGGCCTAAGAACGATCCATATGCACAAAATTAGATGCCAAATTGGCGTGATCAACAAAATTTTCGATGGAGAGATCAACAAAACCAACAACAGCAAGCTCGCCAAGGTAAGTCTCAATCCACTAAGGATATGCTGCAGGTTTTAACTAAGCATTTTGCTACTCATGTCCAAACAACAGAATCCAGCATCAAGAACCTTGATAAACAGGTTGGGCAAATGGCGGAAGCCATTACAAGGATCGAAGCTAGATCCTCCGGAAATTTGCCTTCCCAGACGGTGGTCAACCCCAAGGAAAATGTTAGTGCCCTAACTTTAAGGGATGGGAAGCAAATCCAGCAGAAACCAGCAGTAGAAGTGAAGAACAAACCCTTTGACCAGTCTGTCACCCTCACAGCCACCCCTGCGACTACAACTACGCCAGCCTGTGAGTAGACGCCGCCCCTGCGGTGACAGCCCCTGAGCCGCCCCTGCGCCCGCAGCCTTCCGCCCCTGCGGAAAAGACAACAGAGGGTTCTTTTATGAAGGATTCATACATCCGGCCTGACTTTCCACCTTTGTATGCTGAGAAACCACCGACCCCTTTCCCCGAGGCACTAAAGGAGAGAAGGGTAATTGAGGACAAGGTTCTCTTTTAGACCTTCTCCAAATGTGAGGTAAATATCCCTCTCCTTAAATTAGTGAAAAGTATTCCTAAGTATGCTCGGTTGTTGAAGAAACTCTGCACCATCAAGAGGAATAAGAAGCTGAAGGGGAAACAAAAGGTGCAAGTGAGCGAGCATGTGTCTGCCGTTTTCCAACTCCGAATGCCCAAGAAGTGTAGCGATCCGGGCATGGTAAGAATCCCTTGTGTTATAGCGGAAACCCATTTTGACAAAGCTATGCTTGATCTTGGTGCTTCTATTAATGTCCTTCCCTATTCCATTTATAAATCGCTTGGCCTTGGGCCGCTAATCGAAACTCGGATTGTAGTACAACTTGTTGATAGATCTAATGTCTACCCGAAAGAGATTATTGAAGATGTATTAGTAATGATAGATAATCTGATTTTCCCTACTGGTTTCTTTGTAATGGACATGGAAAATGACTCACATGCTGTACCAATATTGTTGGGAAGACCATTCCTAAAAATCGCTAGGACTAAAATCGACTATGTTAGTGGCAAATTAACCATGGAATTTGATAGGGATGAAGTTGAATTTAACATATATGATGCAATGAAATACCCTATTGATGATCATTCCCTATGTGCCATTGATATTATTAAACCTTTTGTGCAAGATGCTTTTGATATTTCTGACATGGATGAGTTGAAAAATATAATTGAGCATGACATTGACATTCATACTTCAGATTATGCATTGACATCTAGCATGAAGGAAGTCCTAGCTCAATTAGATGGGCACAAAAGGCTACCTATCTCCAATTTGACCATTGGGCCCACCTCACTAACCCCAAGCGAGAAGCTTGTTCTTTCTATAGTACATGCACTGGAGATAGAGTTGAAGGACCGTCTACCTCACGTCAAGTATGCATTTCTAGGAGACAACAACACCTTGCCGGTAATCATATCTAACAAGTTGACAACCAATCAAGAGGAAAAGTTGGTGAAAGTATTGAAAGAGCACAAAACAACCCTTGGGTGGACCATTGCGGACATCAAGAGGATAAGCCCATCCACTTGCATGCATATAATCCTCCTTGAGGAAGAGGAAAAACTGTCTAGGCAACCTCAACGAAGGTTGAATCCGCCAATGATGGAAGTGGTCAAGAAGGAGGTGTTGAACCTCCTCCAAGCGGACATGATATTCCCTATCTCGGATAGTAAGTGGGTTAGTCCAACCCAAGTGGTTCCAAAGAAAGGGGGTATCACCATGGTGGAGAATCAATACGGAGAGATGGTCCCGAGCAAAACACAAACCGGTTGGAGATTTGCATTGACTACCGCAAACTTAACAAGGTAACACATAAAGTCCACTTTCCATTGCCTTTTATTGATCAAATGTTGGAATGTCTTCTAGGTTACCCCTACTATTTCTTTTAGGATGGATACTCGGGCTATTTCCATATAGCCATTGCTTTGGAAGACCAAGAAAAAACGACTTTCATTTGTCCATTTGGCACTTTTGCGTACCGCAGAATGCCATTTGGGACTTGCAATGCTCCCGGTACCTTCCAACGGTGCATGATAAGTATTTTTTCTAAATACATAGAGAATTTTATTGAGGTTTTTATCGATGACTTTACCATCCATGGAAATAGTTTGATGCATGCCTAGGACATTTAAAACTTGTTTTTGAAAAATGTGTAGAAACTAATTTAGTTCTTAATTTTGAAAAATGCCATTTCATGGTCGATATCCTCAAAAGGGATAGAGGTAGATAAGGAAAAAGTTGATGTTATTCAAAGTTTACCTTACCCTACTAATGTGCATAAAATATGTTCTTCCCTAGGTCATGCGGGTTTTTATCGGCGGTTCATCAAAGACTTCTCAAAGATCTCAGCGCCATTGTGTGAATTACTCAAGAAGGATGCCACTTTCATAGTGGATGAAGGTTGCAAGAAAGCTTTCGTCACTTTGAAAGCGTGCCTCACTAGTGCACCAATCATCCGATCTTTGGATTGGGAGAAACCTTTCGAGATTATGTGTGACGCCAACGATTATGTTGTAGGATTTGTCCTAGGACAGAATGATGGAAGAGCCTCAAACGTCATCCATTATGCATCTATGACGCTTAATGGAGCACAAAGGAACTACTCCACCACCGAGAAGGAGATGTTAGCGGTGGTTTTCCTACTTGAGAAGTTCAAACAGTACCTTCTTGGAGTAAAGGTGATCATTTTTACTGACCATGCAGCTCTTAGGTATCTCATGGCGAAGAAGGAAGCAAAACCAAGATTGATTCGGTGGGTGCTCCTTCTAAGTGAGTTTAACCTAGAGATACGGGACAAAAAAGGGGTGAGAACCTTGTGGCCGACCATTTGAGCTGGCTGGTATAGAAGGAAGAAGATCCAACCAAAGGAAGGGCCATAGTTGGAAGCTTCCCAGACGACACCTTCTACACAACCCTTTGTTGTGTAACCGCCCCTGCGCCTCACAAGACCCGCCCCTGCGGCTCGAATTAGGCGCCCCTGCGAATTGCTCGACAAAGGTTTTGTTTAAACTTCAATCATTTAAGCCTTGGTTTGCTGACATTGTTAACTTTATTGTTTGGAGTGAGTACCCTCCAGACCTCACCAAGGCACAGCAAGAGAAGGTAAAGGCCGAAGCTCGACACTACGTTTGGGACGACCCCTACCTTTGGAAGCATTGTAGGGATCAAGTAATACGATGTTGCATCTCGGACAATGAGGTAAAATCTGTCCTTACATTCTATCATTCTTAAGCATGTGGGGGGCATTTTGGGGCCAACAATACTGTTAGAAAGGTTTTCGATGCGGGATTCTTTTGGCCACACATCTTTAGAGACGCTTTTGCGTTTTGCAAAGTGTGTGATAGGTGCCAAAGAGTAGGTAACATCTCTAAAAGAAATGAAATGCCTCAATATTCTCTTATTTTTTGCAAAATTTTTGATGTTTGAGGAATAGACTTCATGGGTCCTTTTCCTACTTCTTTTGGGCACACATATATATTACTTGCAGTGGACTATCTTTCTAAGTTGGTGGAAGCATAGGCAACCAAAATTGATGACTCTAAAGTGGTTGTAGCTTTTCTTAAGGACAATATTTTTGCAAGATTTGGAATCCCGAAGGCTTTGATAAAGTGATAGGGGCACCCATTTTTGCAACAAGACAATCACCACTCTCCTTAATAAGTACAACGTCTACCAACGAGTGTCAACAGCCTACCATCCACAAACAAATGGTCAAGCGGAGGTGTCCAACCGGGAATTCAAAACCATCCTTGAAAAGACGGTTTCATCCGGAAGGAAAGTTTGGAGTTTGAGGCTAAACGATGCTCTATTGGCTTACCGGACCACATACAAGACTCCTATAGGGATGTCTCCATTCCGGCTTGTGTTCGGAAAAGCTTGCCACCTTCCGGTTGAGCTTGAGCACAAGGCATGGTGGGCGGTGAAGAAGTGCAACATGAATATAGAGGAGGTGGGAGAGTTCCGGAAGCTCCAATTGCAAGAGCTAGAGAAATTGAGGCTCGATGCGTATGACCATGCCACCGCATACAAAGAAAAGACCAAAGCGTGGCATGACCGGAACATCCTCCGGAAAGACTTCAAAGTAGGTAACAAATGCACAAGATATTCAAGGTGGACAGTTCCACCACATACAAAGCTTGCAGCCTTCCGGTTACGTTCAAGGTGGACAAGTCAGTACGTGATAGCTGAAGTGTACCCACACAGCGTTGTGGATCTCTATGATCCACAACCGCACAAGATATTCGAGGTCAATGGACAAAGGCTCAAGCCCTACCTTGAAGGAGTGAAGAATGATCCCATTGATGAAATGGTGTTGGAGGAGGCCCAAGCAGAGAAGTAGGGTCCTTACGTCGAGCCAACGACGTAAAACAAAGGCGCTGCTCGGGAGGCAACCCGAGAGAATAAGAAGAGGAGCTTTTGTCAAGAAAACCGTCCCTGTGGCTCATTATCACCGCCCCCGGCGCTGGGCATGCGTCTGCAACAACTCTGTCACCGCCCCCGCGGTGACATCCCTATGCCCCTACGGCGGCTACTCTTGACATGCATCCCCAGCCCCGCCCCCGGCGCTAGGCCTGCGTCCCCGTCTCCCTTGTCACCGCCCCCGTGGTGACCAGCCCCCCTGCGGATTTACCCAGAAAAGAAAAAAAATAAGAAAAACCAAAAAACCCTACACCTACCCCCACCCACCCCTCTCTCTCTCCTCACCTACCACTCATCTCTCACAATCTCTCTCTCGTCAACAGCCCACGCCCCTGCACCCTTCTCTCCCCCTCACAACACCCTGCGCCTCCCTTGCCCACTCTTGCGCCAACACTCCGATACCCTTTCCGACGCCCCTGCGCTGCCCTCCTCAAGCTCTACCACCACCACGCTCAATCTCTCCAAACCCCAACCCTAGACACCTCCAACCACTAACACTCACCTCCCATTACTCTTCGCCACCTCCGGCGACATCTCCTCCAAGCAGAAGCCACCGGATTTCTCCCTAGCTCCACCACCAACGAAGCTTTTAAGAATCGCCTCCTTCTATTCTCCCGCTCCTGCGCCTTCAAGGATACGCCCCTGCGCCTCACTGCCCCTGCACATCTCACAGCCGCTCCTGTGGAAATAGCAATAGAGGGTTCGTGTCTTTCTACAATTTTTGATATTTCTAATTCCTTTGCTTGATTACTTGCAAGAAATGGAACCCCAATGAAAATATAAGATGTCCGAGATTGAGAAGACCCACTATGGGATAGTGCAAGATCGGGTTGTGTATGTAACTCGGTTCTTGCACATCCCGACATTGGAGAAATTCGGCATGTTGGAGAGCATGCAATCCTTCCTCACCAACACTGGGCTCGGGGACTTTCTGAAGAAGAGTGCCCCCACATATCCCGAGCTCACTAGACAATTTATCGCCGCCTTCAACATGGAGAAGGACGATCACGTGTGTGTTGGACTTTCCTTCAAGTTCAACAAGAAGAAGTACACACTTGACTACCTCCAGCTGCAGGAGGCTTTTTGGGTGACTCTCAACCCCTCCGAGAATTTGTGGGAGCCCATTCCTACCCCGGACCTATGTGAGTTTTGGCAGCTGCCACCGGCTCCGAGTTTCATGTCGGGGGTTAGTATTCTAACAACCTCACTCACCCTTGCTTGAGACTCCTCTCCAAGATCCTCATGAGTGTCTTTTATGGACACAAGGAGGAGAACAAGGTCACTCTTAAGGACCTTCCATTGCTCTATGTCTGCCTACCGATAAGTGAGAAGGTGCTGGATTGGCCGTTCCACTTCCTTACCGCTTTAAAGCGGATTAAGAAGAACGAGCCATGGGATATTGTTGGCGGTGGGGTGATCTCCCTAATTGCCGAGTAGGTGATGGACCGATGACGGTCCCATTTTATACGGAAGGTATGCTTCGGAGGTGCAAGCTCCTCAAGCGGGACGGGGAGAACTTATTTTCCTGTATAGATGGGAGCCACATCACCTACCTTCCCCGGCCGCTTCCCTTTGGAGATGAGTTTTCCGAGTTGTACATCCCGGCAGATCCAATTGTACCGAGGCGGCCTCAGGTGGCCATTGTGGAGAGACATGCTACGAGCTCTAGTCGGGCTCATTATGAGGACCACATGCCCATCCCGGACGATGAGGAGATGCCTACTGCGGAGGGAAATAATGGTCCCGAGCTTAGGAGCCTACATGCTCAGATGGCTGCCTTGACCACTCAGCACCAGACCTGAAAGACCGAGTATCAACGGCCCAACAGCAGCAGCTCGAGGCTCAGCAGTTGGCTTGGCAAGCCAACTTTAAGACCACCATTGGAGGCCGGCTGAGCGCCCAGCAGGACCGTCTCGATGAGATCTACCGCTGAGAGGAGCATTTCTTCAGCCACTTCCTATATCCCCCGGAGGAGGGTCCGGATGGTCCAGCCGGACCATCCCACTAGTGGGTATTGTCTCTTTCCCTTCTCCACGTATAATCTTTGCTTTCATTTTCCACTTTGAGGGCAATATGTGCTTCAAGGGTGGGGGGGGGGGGGAATATCATCTTGCATGTATAGTTTGTTTGAGTTGTTTAAGTTGTTTTTGCTTTGAGTTTTCATGATTTGTAATTCAGTTTGAAATTTAGAAGAAAAAAAAAAGAGAAAAAGCCAAAGAAATTGAAAAAGGCATGAAAAATACTTGTATAAACCGAAAACCCGAAAGGGCAGTTTAGGAAAAAAGAAGGTAGTCCGACCAATATTAGGTTGGTACAAAAATGGACTTGAGGGATGTGAGGATTAAGTGAGATCATCAAGAAAAGAAGAAGAGTGGCAAGGTGAAAATCCGAAAGGGCACCTTGGCAAAATGAGTGACACCGAGTGTAGGTTTCCCTTCCGACGTTTGGCGGCATAAGAAGGGGAGTCATAAGGAGGTTGTCCAGGTAGTTCACTCTTTAAGGAATAAGGTTGGTTGATTTCTCACTTTCTTCTCAATTTCTCTTCTTTTTCCTTCTTTCTTTCTTGGTTTTTCTCTTGTCTCCATTAGCTATCTCTCTAACCCATACTTCTTGAGGCTTTTGAGTCTGAACTACTGTCATTTGTGTTACTCGGGACAAGTAAAAGGTCTAAGTATGGGGGAGTTTGATAGGTGATTGAATCACTATCATTTAGGTTAGTTTTTAGAGTCTTTTTATTGTATTAGAGTCGGTTTATCCTACTAACTTCTTAATCTAGAAGAAGAAGTCTAAAAGAAGTTAAAAGAGAAGTTAGAAGCATTTGGAAGTTGAAGAGCATTCACGAAGACAAGCTTCTGGTGCTACACCGCCCTTGCGGAACTGTGTCACCGCCCCTGCGGGTGACACTACACTCTGGAACACAGCCTACGCCTTCGCCAGCGCCTTCGCCAACGCCCGGAACGAAGATTGTCACCGCCCCTGCGCCTCTTCTGGGTGCCCCTTCGGTGACTTACCTTGAAGAAGTGAAGCCGGAACCCCTGCGCCTTTGCCTGCGGACCAACCTGCGGAGCTGTGAAGCCGAAGAGCCAGTGTCACCGCCCCTGCGGTGACATTGGGCCGCCCCTGCGGCTCGAAATTAGAAGCGACAGAAAGATGAAGAGTTAGACGTTTGAAGAACATTAAAGATCCGCCCCTTCGGAATTTCAAGGCCGCCCCTGCGGCCATGAAGAACATCAAGCGTTTTGGCCTAAACCACCCTTGCGCACCTGAAGCCCGCCCCTGCGGTTTAGCGTCAGAGACTTTACGCCGGCTGTTTGCACCACCTTTATGGCATTAGAGGTGGCTGTGGCGGTTTGCACCACTAGGATTAATATATTCCGGGTTCGGGTCTTAATTTAGTAGAAAACCTTTAGGTAAAAACTAGTTGTGATTACTTAAAGAAAAAGGAATACAAATATAAAGAAAAGTCCAATGGTTTTATTCTTCTCTTTATATTTCTTTGTCTTTGTTTGAAAGCTAACTTGTATCTTGTTCTTGTAGGTTTACGGAACAATAACTTGTTAAGTTGTGTTGATGCCGGTTGTCTCAACACATACATATGATCAAGACGAGAACATTGCTAAAATACTTATTAAAGGAACCAACCAAAGTAGCATTGCATGCTAAGATTCAACCAAGTGTAGTCCAATTCTCATCAATCTATTCACATCTTTACTTGTTTATGCTTTTGTCTTGTTATATTCCAATCCAACCCCCCCCCCCCTTTACTTGGTTACATTATCAATGATTGAATCTAATCAAAACTTCAACTTAACTCTCGTGGGTGTGGCTATGTCGGGCTGCGATCAGAGAATAGCAGAGGAAGCGGCCGTCTTTTTGCCCGACTTCCTTTTTTTGCTTTCTTCCTCCTTAAGTATTTTCCTTTTCCTTTCATTCTGAGGGTTTTTGAATTCCTCTCCTGATCTTCTTCTTCTCTCGCTCACATTAATTCTTCCACTATTCCTCTCTTTCTCTGCTTCCATGATCTTCTTGCTTTTGAAGATTTGTCATGATGATGATGATGCGTGATTGTGGTTGTGAAAAGCTTACAAAGGATACAATTGTGGCTCTTGTGGTTATATGTAGAGGAGTGGTGAGCTCTTCATCATTTTTAGTCTTTCTTTCTTCTTCCTCTTCTTCTTTTCTACTTCCTTTCCCTTGTTTTGATTCCAAGAAGGAGGATCTTTTATGGTTTTGTCTTATGGATGTTTGTCTATGATTGTGTACATGTATGGATGAAAGCAGGATTGCCTAGGTTGACTTCAGTGGTGGAGTGAAGTGGTTTTGGTGAAAGAGATGCCGCACAACACAAAGAGGTGTGCATTGTTGAGGAAACCGCACCGCGCCTCACATGTGCCACCCCCGCACCTCATCGCGTGTCGCCGTCCTCGCGACTACATTGGCCACAGTCGCGGCGTTTAGAGAGTTGTCACAGCGCTCGCGCATTCCCTTGTCCGCACCCGCGTTTTGTTACAGATCATACCAAGTTCTTTGGTATATCTTCCTTCTTCTTGTTCTTTGGCTTCATTTTAGAAGCATGCTAGGTTAGTTATGTGTTAATGATGGTATATGATAGTTGAATGCCTTGAGAGGCTCTGAGGTTTGGATGAGATGTTGAGGATATTATTACGGTTACTGTGTATGATCCTATGAGGATCTTTGAGGGTAGAAGTATAGTCTTCTAGCATGTGTTCAGATAATTAATTTATGTATGCCTTATTTATCAGCCGGTGTATATTCCTGCGGGAATTCGTGAATTTGTCGATAGTTGAGGTTATCCGGATACAGATTAGTCCATAGGACTTACTTAGTTGCGTTCATGTATTGGATGAGTGCATGAGTGGTGATTATTATATGGTTTTTAGCATGTGTAAGATTTATTATTACCGATGTATGATTGGTCTCCTTGTAACGGACGGTGACTGGTTGCTCAGTATTCCCGAGGGAAGCTAAGAAGTTCTCATGGACTAGGCCAGTCGTGGTATACGGGAAGGGTATTGCACCACTCATTATGGCATATAGGTACACGCCTGACCACTCCAGATGCTAAATGAAACAAGGGCACAGGTCATAGACTTCTCGTGTCGCTACCATAAATTGGTTATGAGTGTATGACGTTATAAAGATAATAAAATGGGAAATGTTTGATAGTATACTTGGTGTTTATTGTAATCCTGATGTGTGTTTGTGATTATGGATTATATTATATATGTATTATTAGCAAACGGTTTATACCCTGTTGTAGATGCCTTGCAGGATAGGAGGACTGCAGAGTGATCTGGTGGAGTGATCGGCCGAGCATTTCCGTACACATAGGATGGTTATGGGTTTTGTATGTATATATATATATACACGGAGTTATGCCGTTTTTGTACTCAGCTCTGTGTTTTGTATGTATTTCATTATATGATATTTCAATTTTATCAGTGTTGGTTTTATATTTACTTGTGTCTTGTTGCAAGATCCGGTAAACTTGTTGTCATGCTAGGCTCAGGACCCATTGTGAGGTCCTAGCCCGTAGCACTCTGAGTCCTATGAATTTTAGGTGTTACATCTCATATCCCCGTTACACCCTTATTGTTCTCTCCAAAAGGGGTGTGCAGACAAAGCTTTAAATTTATATTCTGTATAATAAACCTAACGATAAGCAAACCCGCATTGTACGGATCAATCGTAGTAAGGGCTTATACTCCGGAGTCGATCTCAAGGAATTGGTGAGAAAAATCACAGCAAAGCAATATAACTTCAAAAGCATGCAATGGTACTAATCAAAAGCAAAAGACAAGATGTTTAACAAGATGGGGAAATGTAGATTCTAAAGATCATGGTATCCAATTGTGGTTTCCTCGGTTGATCCTAATTTCACCTCGGTCGAAATGCGCTGCTTTACAACTTCATTCGATCGAGGTTGTGGGTCAGCGGTCTTCACACCACTACTTGTTGTAATCCCCATGATTTGGCCCTTTGGGTTATTCTCTGTACGTCTTGGAAGTTTCCCTTGATCTCTTGGAACTTCTCCGGCCTTTTTGAACACTTGATTTTCCAAGGCTTTTGTGCCTTAGAAATCGAAGTAATTGTGCTCCCCAATCCACTTCATGCCGGTACCTTGATCATAGCTTACAATTTAACCTTGGTGGGTGACTCGAGCTTGATGATGGTTTTTGGCTCTTCAATTGAGTAGAAGAAGAAGGTGGAGTTAGAGCCTTTTCAGCATGGGAATAAGATTTACCGGAATTATTTTGATTGAATCTCCAATTGTTGTAGTTTAGGTTGTTGTTGTTGCTGCTGTAGTTATTGTTCCTTTTTCCCTTGGTAGCCCTCTTCCAGCATACCCAACATCTTGCTCCTTGGTTTGTTGAGTTTTCGCCTTTATGAGCTCCTTCAAAGCTTTCATCTCATTGTTGAGGGATTTGATTTGATCGATGCTAGTGAGAGTCAGTACTTTGGTGAGAGTATTTCTCCATAGTGAGAGTATTTCTCCTTCAAAGCTTTGACCTCCTATCTCAGTACTTTGGTGAGAGTATTTCTCCATAGTGAGAGTTAGTTTTTCAGCAAAGTCCCACGCTTCATCAACTGGTTTATCCATGAACGTCCCAAAAGAGAGTGATTGAAGTTTGAATTGCGCTTCAACATCCAAATCCTTGAAATAGATCTCTAGCAAATCAATCTTTGGAATCCCATGATGTGGGTAATCCAACAGAAGGTCATTAAACCTTTCCCATGACTTAAAGAGGCTTTCACCATTCCTCATCACAAATTCATTTATTTTAGCCCTCAACTCTGCCGTCTTTGATGATTGGAAGAATTTGGTGAGAAGCTCTGCAATCATCTCCTCCCATGTGTTCACACTTCCAGTTGGAAGCGAATGATACCATGGAAGTGCTTTATCCTTCAAAGAGAAAAAGAAAACACATACTTTATAGTTGTTATTTTCACATCTGGAGGGTCTCTAAGTTTCCATCAAAGTATCATAGTTTTGTAAGTGTTGGTGTGGTGATTCTCTCTCCATTCCTCCAAAACGATTTTGTTGAATCATTGTGATGACTTGAGGTCTAAACTCATAATCTCTTTCGGCTAGATCGCCTAAGTTGACACCGGGACGACGTGTTTGCTAAACGGGATCCATACGTTGACCAAGTGTTTGTGGAATGCCCACAAATGGATCAAGGGGCTCCACCCTAGGTGGAGGTGGTGGTGGTGGTGGCACATAAGTGGGTGCCAGTGGATTCACCACGACTTGAGCATCTTCAATTGGTTGTTGAACTAACTCTCTTAGGTCATTCATCTCGGCCTCAAATCGCTCGTTTTGAGCAATTGCTTCAGCTCTCTCCCTTATGAGGGCTTCTTCTTGAAGTCTTAATTGTTCTCGAGCATTCGCCAACTCAGCTCGAAGATCTTCTACTTCATTATTGGAAACGTCCATCTTCTTAACTTCTTCAACCTTATCTTGTAGGTCTTTTCTAGTTCAAGATCGTAAGAAACCATTTCCTTACCAGTTCTAGTTCTTCACATAAACCTAAGGAAATGTTCTGCAAGAACACTCAAATAAAGTAATCAATAGCAAAGCAAGAAGCTTCCAAGTTAGACAACCGTACACTAGATTGGTCTTGACCAATTTCCCGGCAACGGCGCCAAAAAACTTGTTTGCTCCAAAAGGTATGTATAGACAAAGCTTTAAATTTATATTCCGAATAATAAACCTAACGATAAGCGAACCCGCAGTGTACGGATCAATCATAGTAAGGGCTTATATTCCGGAGTCGATCTCACGAAATCGGTGAGAATAATCACAGGAAAGCAATCTAACTTCAGAAGCATGCAATGGTACTAATCCAGAGCAAAATACAAGATGTATAACAAGATAGGGAAAAGTAGATTCTAAAGATCATATCCAGTTGTGGTTTCGACTCAAGATTCATACAGGTAACGTGGACAACACTAAGGTTTGTTGAAGGAAGGTGTTTCACCTATGGGATTGATCACCGGGTAAGTCTCACTATCCACTTTCCCAAACCAAAGCTCCTATTACAGGGTATGTCTCAAGGAACTAAAGAAAGGTAAAAGCACTAAAACCAACATCACTCACCTAAGGGTACGCAACTAACCATCACCGGATAAGTCTCAGGTTAACTCTCAAAGGTAGGATGAAGGCACACTCAAATCCTAATAAAGGATAACCCTTTATTACCTAACACTCATCATCATCGGTATACAAGCAAGGGAATCACCGGGTAAGTATCATCCTAGACTTGCGTGTAAACCAAGAAAGGTGGAACAAGGATAGGATTTGGAAAACTATAACCTAAACTCTGGATTTGTAAAATAGTGGACGATCTCGTGTTGTTCTATATCAATCTCGGTCAAGATGATCAACGAACAGCCCGAGACGGGTTTTGGATTAGGGTTAACTCAAGCTTTCAGGGTCCACTCAGAACAAGGTTCATTTCTTCATTTTATATACCACAACCTTCAACTAATCACCCTGTTATTGCAAAGGTATTTAGCCAACAATCATCATCATCAATGCAATCAAATATTTATCAAGAATATCAAGAAAAGGTGAATAATCAACCAATAAAGACATTCTAATAATCAATGCAAACAAAAAGGCATGTTTGATGTGTAGGCAATTCACTTCTTTTCTTGTTCATATCTTGTTCATGCTAGCTCCTCAATGAAATATTTGACCTCCTTTTGACCATCCGGAAATTAGGATAAGTTATTGTAAAAGGCATGTTTGATGTGGGAGGGCCATTATGAAAGTGTTAAGTGAAAGTTTAGCAAATTATAGGTTTGGGGACGTCGAACATGAGGTGAGTAACTCGGCACCATTCACATAGCCGGGTGTTTGTGTCTTGCCAAATTCCGATTGAACGACAAGTCCTAACAGGATATGGTATTGCATCAAGGGTTTAAGGCATCTCGAAAATTGATAAACGCCGATCTCCTAGGGTTCGGTTATTGTGCACCGCTGTCCATACTCTCAAAAAGTAAAGTTTTGTGTTGTGCCTCTTTCTCGGATTAGCATCACATTTCCTTAAAAGATTTCCCACCCTTGACACGTTTCTTTGACCTTTTTTTTTGATTGGAAGACCTTGAGACCTGTGTGCACATGTTTAAGGCTTCATTGCTTAGACTTGTTTGACTTTGATTGTCTTTATATCTTTATCATGTCCTTTATTTGTGTCTTTGAGAAAGAAAGGATAGTTGGTTCATATTATGGTTATAATTGATACATACTTTGTCTTCATATGTCTTGAAACATCACATTAAGGGTGATCCAATAAGAAGAAGCACTTTTAAAAAAGTTTTTTAGTTTTTCGCATCATATAATCCATGACATCTTGCATTTTAGGTTTGAATCTTGCTTGGGGACAAGCAAGAGGCAAGTATGGGGTATTTTGATGACATGAATTATATGTCATTATCATCATGCATATCGTAGAGGTTTACCTCAATTTACCTTGTATTTGGAGAGAATTTGTGTACCTTTTGGGCTTATTTCATTTATATTCTGGAAATAGAGGTCTACACGAGTTTTGGTTGAATTATAGGTAAATTCGGTGAGTTGGAAGCAAAAGTGGAGCAAGGAGCATCTAAGGCAAATAAGGAAGCTTAAGGAGTCTTAGAGGAGTCATCAAGAGCAAAGGATGTATATAAAAGAGTCACAAAAGGAAGGAAGGAACAAGCCAAGAGACGGAGACTTTCTGTTGAGGAAAATAGTGCCAATTAAGCCATAAATCGGACGATTTTCTTCAGCAAAATTGAACGGTTTTTTTATTACATTGGATCGCACGATTTTCTTCAGTTCTCAACTAAAAATATTACGATCCAAAGCCCATCACTTGTGGGTTGAGAAGTGATACGCCAAGCGGCCCATTAGCGAGAAAGTATACATTGGAACCCTAGAAACGAAAATCGGGACATCGCAGCGGAAAAGGTTTACAGGATTTTGCGGGATTGAAGGTTCTTTGAGAAATGATTGAAGGAAAAGAAACAACAAGACAATATTCAAGAAGTTTGTGAGATCTTTTGTTTCCCTTCTGATTCTTGTGATTTGTGAACACATTATTGAATGTTTTGAGAGATTCTTTGATAGGTTTTGAGATTTGATTACATATTCGGAGATTATTTGGTTTTTATTCAAAGTTCGAGTTTTATTTGGTTTTATTCATTCAATCTTGATTTTGATTTAAATATGAAAATGGTTGGCTAAAAACCTTGTGATTCTGGGGAGAATAGTTGATGATTGAGGCTTAGATGATGATAGATTGAACTCATTTAACCATTTGGACCCTGAGAGTTGAGATTTAACTTTGCGACAATAGGAAAATCGACCTGTTCTTGATGAAATCGTCCGATTTATTTTAGAACAACACGATTTATTTCCCTGACGATCTTTAATTGATTTATCCTTTAACCAAAGTTAATCCTTCCCAAAATCCTAACCTTGGTTAACCTTTTAACCCCTATATGAGTGTGAGAAGAGATTTCATCATTGATTCTTCACTTGATAGCTAAAGTTTACAAGATTTGGGTAATAGAGAGATTCAACATCCTCTATTAAGGTTTGAGTGTGCTTACCATCTTTACCTTTGAGAGTCATATCCTGGGTTTTTGGGTGGTTAGTTTGAGTGTAATTCTTATCCTTAGATCTTTATATATTGCAACCTAAACAACACTTATAGAGAGAGCCTTTGGATTAGATATATAGGTTTTGGAACTTCAGTGTACGATACCTTCCTTTGAAACACATAACCTTGGCAACGTCAACTTTGTCCTTTGATCTTTAGAAGTGTCTTGAATCGAAAGCCTCACTCGGATACTTGAATCCTTGGAATCATTTGTTTCCTTATTAATCACAAAAGCTTTTATACTTTGTCAGATAATTTGAAATCCATTTTATTCTCACCAAATCCCTGAGTTTCACTTTGAAATTTCTTGCCTTACTACAGCTGATCCGTACATTGCGGGTTCGCTTTTGCATAAGTTCTAGATATAATTTTAAGACTTTGTGACGCATACTTTCGAGCGAACAGTAGATAATAGATTGTTAGATCCTACAAGTAAAGAAACCCTAAGACGGAGACATAGGCTCTTAGAGCTGAACTTTGTAAACATATCACCGTGTTGATCTTTTAATTCTGTATTTTAAATGGCGTATATTGTGACTAACGTTGCTTTGCACGTTTTGAAGTCAAGGCCTTGGAATCCTTTTCAAAGCCTTGAAAACAAATTTCGTCACCAAACGCACAGATCGACTTCAAGGCATTGAAATCAGTTTCAAATCCTTGAAATAAGATATTGCGAAAAGATCCCACACTCTATTCAAACTGTCTTCTAGTATTTTTATCGTTATTTTTCACCTATACGGTTCTCTACCTGGTATCAGAGCTAAACTCACGTATATTGATTTAACCATCAGCAAGACTAATCATGAACTCTGTAGGTGATGGAGGATTTTCTCAAGGAAGGTCCACATCTCGACAACCACTCTTCTGCGGCAATAACTATTTGCCTCAAAGTGTGCGTCACAAAATCTTAAAATTTATAAAACTGAAATTAAGCAAAAGCGAACCCGCAGTGTAAGGATCGGCGCAATAAGCGAACCCGCAGTGTATGTTTGATGAATTCAGAATATGGAAAACCCTAAGAAAGCAAAACCCTAAAGCCCCCGAAAGCAAAACCCTAAGAAAATCCTAAGAAAATCCGTCTCCGAAAGCAAAACCCTAAGAAAATCTTAGAGAACAACGAAGAACAGAGTGTCAATCCGTCTTCGAAAGCAAAACCCTAAGAAAATCTTCAAAGTACGCAATCTTCAATATCACGACTTTCACAAGCCACGATCCGAAATCTCCAATCTCCGTCTCAATTCACAGTCTCCAATGTAAGCGAAGGTAAAATGAACCCTAAAGCCCCCGTCCTCGAAACTCCCTTCTCAAGCCTTCTTATAGGGCGAAATAGGGTTACGAGAAAAGCCCAATAACCGTCGCTGACGTGGCAAATATGACACGTCACCTTCGTCATGGAAATCACGGTCTCATAACTTTCCACGCCCGTGGTTTAGGGCGTGGGCGTGGAACTTTCGGTTGTACTCCAAATTCACTCTCCACGATCCAAGGCCAAGTCCACAGCCGTAATTTAGGGCGTGGAAGTCCAAGTCTTTTGTGTAAGCCTTTATTTCGTGATGTTATTCATTCAAACTCCTTTCTTAGCTCCTCCAAAGCATCTCCTTGACATCTAGCATGATCAAATACTCCTTTCCTTCCACATTTTGCTCCAATTCAACCCTTTATTCAACTATAAACAAAACAAAGCTAGTGTAGATCTCTATATCGACAAAGTGGGTGAATGAGTTCACAAATGCATCAAACTCATATCTATGTACATATAAAAGAGGGAAAAACAACTAAAACAAGTGCCTAAAATATAGTCATATTTCATGCTAACAAAATACCCCATACTTGTCGCTTGCTTGTCCCTAAGCAAGGTTTTCAAAAGCTTAGAACATAAGGTAGAATGAAATATGAATGCAAAACAAAAGAAAACAATATTTTTGGTGATGTGCTTCTATTCAATAGATCATCCTCAAATCTCGCTTCATTCATCCTTGAAAACGTTCATACACATAAACCAAAATATGCAAAGCAAAGGAACATCATAAATTGCATAAATTCAAGACAAACATCATAACCTTCAAGCATTGTCAAAATCAAGCATGTGAAACTTCAATTTAGATCACCAAGTCAAATAACACTGTTATGATCTCAAGGACTTTCAAGCAAGGCCAAGAATACGGAAAAAGGTGGGAAACGTGTAAAGGATTGTGGTGTATGAATCCAGGATGAAGGAACAACACACATTCTTTTCTTTTCACCATTTGAACTAACCACCAACTTAGAGCTTTGCTCTAGACTTTTTGCATATAATTTTTCAACTTTACTTTTGGAGTTATGAACAGTGGTGCACAAAAACCGAAGCCTAAGAGATTGGCATTTCTCAATTTCGACATGCCTCAAACCCTTGATGCACATACCATAATCCGTTAGGAATATCGCTCAATCCGACTTTGGCAAGACACAAACACCCGGATATGTGAATGGTGCCGAGTTACTCATCATCATGATTGACTTCCCCAAACCTATTTTCCTACACTTTAAATTTAACAAATGCTTTCATGGCCCTACCACATCAAACATGCCAATAATCAACTCTTCCTAAATCCCGGATAGGTAAAGGAGGCAAATATTTTCATTGAGGGCTAAATGATCAAAGAAAGAAGTAAGAAAATCGAGGTGCCTTAATCATCTCATAAAGAAGTATAAGAACGTATATTATGATTTCAACCTTCATTTCTCAATATGATTTAGATAAAAACTTTCACATTATGAAACTTGCAAGAAAGGATAAACAACATACTCAATCTCTTCACAATTCACAATTCAATTGAAGCATACAATTGTCATCAAAAACTCATTCCACAAGTAGATTCATCATAGAAATCATCTCTCATATTAGAAGCACCAAAATTTTCAAAATTCTCAATTTTTTTTTTTGGGTTTTTCAAAGCCTTTTTCATGCAATTCAATAATGAAACATATGACAATTAAAGGAAACATGCAAGTCTTCATAGACATAAGCAAAGCAAAATGAGTAGAGTTATTACAAACGATAGTCACACCCCCACCCCATACTTGAAATACACATTGTCCTCAATGTTCAAAAAAAATAAAGAAAAGAAGAGAAACAAAAGAAACTCACTAATGGCGGTGTGGCGGCTCTAACTGGCGGGTCATCTCATCATCATCACTGGGAAGGCGGCGGCGGGAATGGATAGAAGTCCGAGCTGAAAGGCTGCCCAAACTGTTGGTGGTAGACGTTCCTCAAGATCCTGGTGTTCTCTTGGCGTTCTACGTCTGCTGATGGATCTCTAGATCCCCTAATCTCCTCGAAAGATCGGTCGCTCACTCTGGTAACTGTGAATACCAAGCTAGCGGCTGGCGATACCATGCAGGAGCGTCCTGAGGAGGAGTCAGTGCCACCGGTGGATGATCATACCATGGAGGAGGAGCTCCCATCCATGTTGGTGGCGCTTCATACCGAGAAGGTGGGGTCTCCATCCACGTCGGCCTCTCACTCACACTAGCCCTGCGTGAAGAAGAAGAACCGGAAGGTCTAGAAGGGCGGGGAGATCGCCTAGGCAGCTCCGGGAAGTCAGCCGGCTCGTCCGGAAATGTACCAAAGTCATGCTCAGCGCCTCCTGCATCATGGTCATGTCCTCCTCACATCTCCTCATCATCATCCTCAGCTGGAACCTTATCCGGCATATATGGAGGAGCTACAAGTCTATTGGCATGCATGGGTACGAAGGTCTCCTTCCAATTGTGGCGGCCTAACATGATGGAGTAATTGGGAAGCCATGGGATACCTCTACCATCTCTCTCGTCCCAAGGAATAGCGGCAGTAGGTGGAGCTCGGTGGCGGGGAAAGATGATACCCCTAGTCATAAGCCCATTGAGACCCAAAGGTCTCGCCGCTATCCTAGTACAAGCGGAGTAGTCAATCCCCAACTAGTTGGCGATGTGAGTGACCATACCACCATAACCTATGTTTCCGGCGCTCTTGTTCTTCAACTTACTATTGGTAGAGGCTAGTAGGGAGGCACAATCGGCGGAAGTACCGGTAAGCATACACCAAAGAAGGAAGAGTTCATCGGTCTTTATCTTTTGTGGTGCTTCGGTCCTAGGGAAAAGGCATTCCGATGGGACTCTATGGGCTATCTTCAAGGCTAAGTGGTATATGAGTTTAGCCTTGGTTTCGGCCGGTTGCCAACGATCCTCACTAGCATAGATCATAGCGATATCACCCCAAAATTCTTTAGCATATATTCCCCCGGAAAACCTTCTATTAAAGCTCTCTTGAAACCCAAAGAAGGTTCCAAACTGAATTATGCAGAACTCATAGTTTTGCTCCATTAGCCTAAAGGAGACCGTTCGGTTATCGTTGCTATGCTCAAAGGAAGTTATAAACTCCCTTGTTATCTCCTCATAAGCATCTTCCCTAACGGCGGAGAAGATGATCAATCCGGCTCTATCCAAGAGCCAAGTCAAATCATTCACTACATTAAGCTCCTCAAGCTCCTCTAGAAGAACAGACCTAGGTCCTATTATCGATCGCTTTTCAATCCTTTCCATGGCTCCTACATAATCCTCATGGATTCTAGGGATTCTAGGAGGTGGTGGTGATGGTGGTTGACTAGGAGGAGGTTGGAAAGAGGAGGAACTATCACCCTTTTGCTTCTTGTTTCTACTAGACTTCCTTCTAAACATTTTCACTCAAAAACAGAAAATTCCACGGTCTGTTCTTGGGATTCCACGGCTGTGGAAATGTACGGACCCGTGGATTTTCACTGTCCCTCCCAAAATTCAGCAAATGCACACCAAATTCCACAATCATAGCCCTAGACTAATTCCAAATCCAATTTCGTCTAGTTCTCCTATAATCTTGCAAGGATATTGAACCAAAATGACAAAGAAGAGAATAGGGAGTAAAAACCTAGGTTTGGATTTGAAAAATCCAAATTACTTCTCCAATGTGGATTGTTCACTCAATTTGTTGCTTGGATCTTGTAGATGATTGAAAATGCTCCACTTTTAGTTGAAGAATCGATCGAATCGGACTCCGGACGAAGAAATACGGGTGAAGGGATGTGGTCGGCGATTCTGGGCGTGGAATTGGGCGTGGAAGGTAAGGGTGAATGTGTTTTTGAGAAGGAAAGACGTTAATATAGTGCCCGTAATTTTCTTGAAAATCACGGTCACTCGAGGGGTTCCATGGCCGTGGTTTTGGCCGTGGAATTTTCTGTTTTGTGCAAAACTTGGAAACTACGGCTGATCGGGGTGTTCCACGGCCTTGGTTTTGTACGGTCAACCGTGGAACTCTCTTATCTGTGCCAAAAATTCTAGTTTTGTCATTCTTTCCAACTTTTTCTTCCTTCCTTTGCCCATTCCTTATTCCTATATCCGAAAATATAACATACCGGGAGGTATCGAGGGGAAAACAAAACAAAAAGCGCTTTGTTTTGGGTCCGTAGCTAGACCTTGGGTTGCCTCCCAAAAAACGCTTTGTTTTGGGTCTGTAGCTAGACCGTCCCTGAGTTTATTCGAGGACAATCGGAGCGATTTCCTCAACTGGTAGCTCCGGTGAATACTTCTTAAGTCGTTGGCCATTCACCTTGAAACTTCCGCACTTTTCACCCCATACTTGAACTGTGCCATGGGGAAAAACACGTTTAATTAGATAAGGTCTAGTCAATGAGATTTAAGCTTACCTGGAAAGAGCCGAAGTCTTGATTTGAAGAGGAGAACTTGATCTCCTTCTTTGAGGTCTTTTGGAATGATATGCTTATCATGCCAATGCTTCGCCCTTTCTTTGTAAATCTTTGCGTTCTCATAGGCGTTCAAGCGGAGTTCTTCAAGCTCGTTAAGGTCCAAGAGGCGCTTCTAGCCCGCTTCCTTAATGCCGAATTTCAACCACTTCACAGCCTAGTACGCTTTGTGTTCTAGCTCCACCGGTAGATGACAAGACTTCCCATACACTAAGTTTTATTGTGTTGTTCCTATGGAAGTCTTGTATCCAGTCCTATACGCCCATAATGCATCATCTACTTTCAAAGACCAATCCTTCCTTGTCTTTGACACCGTCTTCTCAAGGATGCCCTTGATCTCTCTATTCGAAATTTCCACTTGCCCACTTGTTTGTGGATGGTGGGGAGTGGCGATCTTGTGAGTCACCCCATACTTAGCTAGTAGAGCTTTGAATCATCGGGTAATGAAGTGTGAACCTCCGTCACTAATGATGGTCCGTGGTGTCCCAAACCTTGGGAAGATAGTTCTATTAAAGAACTTGACAACAACCATGGCATCATTAGTTGGAGAGGCAATACCTTCAACCCATCTCGAAACATAATCTACAGCTAGAAGTATGTATTGGTTTCCGCAAGATGATGGGAAAGGTCCCATGAAGTCGACTCCCCAAACGTCGAAGATTTCCACCTCCTGAATGTTATTGAGAGGCATCTCGTTTCTCCTAGATATATTTCCTGTTCTTTGACAAGCATCGCAACAAGAAACAAAGGTTTGCACATCCTTAAATAGAGTAGGCCAAAAGAATCCGGATTGCAATACCTTAGCACTAGTTTTATTGGAACTAGCATGTCCTCCACAAGGAAGTGAATGCCAATGACGAATGACGCTTTGCATTTCGTCTTCCGGCACACATCTCCTAATGATGCCGTCGGGACCTCTCTGGAAGAGTAGAGGTTCATTCCAAAAGTATTGCCGGACATCCCTACAGAACTTCTTTCTTTGTGCATAGGATAGTCCGGGAGGTATTTCCTGACAAACCAAGTAATTTACAAAATCAGCAAACCAAAGTTAGTTACCTCTAGAGATCTTGTCGATGCACTCTTCCATGATGTGTAAGTGCTCATCCGGGAAGGAGTCATCAATGGGTAGATCGTCGTCTTCAATGTGTGGTAGACGACTTAAATGATCCGCAACAGAATTTTATGAGCCTTACTTGTCACGGATCTCTAGATCGAATTCTTGTAGGAGAAGAATCCATCGAATCAGCCTCGGTTTTGCATCCTTCTTGGCGAGCAAATACCGGATTGCCGAGTGGTCCGTGTATACAATCACCTTCGCTCCTACAAGATAAGAACGAAACTTTTCAAATGCATATACAATGGCTAAAAATTCTTTCTCCGTTGTGGCGTAGTTGAGCAGCGCTTCGTCTAGCGTCTTGCTAGCATAGTAGATGGCATGAGTCCGGCCTTCCTTCTTTTGCCCAAGCACCGCTCCAACAACTACATCACTTGCGTCACACATAACCTCGAATGGGAGATTCCAGTCCGGGGGTTGGATAATCGGGGCCGAGATGAGAGCTTCCCGGATCTTATAGAAGCCGTCTAAACAATCCTGTAAAAAATCAAAAACTGCATCCTTCATCAATAGATTAGTTAGCGGTTTCGAAATCTTAGAAAAGTCCTTGATGAATCTTCTATAAAATCCAGCATGTCCTAGGAAACTTCTTATCCCCTTCACCGAGGATGGAGGAGGAAGTTTCTCTATAGTCTCTATCTTAGCTTTGTCAACTTCGATCCCTCTATTAGAGATCAAGTGTCCTAGCGCAATGCCTTCCTTAACCATGAATTGACACTTCTCCCAATTAAGAACTAGGTTAGTGTCTTCACACCTTTGCAACACAAGAGAAAGGTTAGAAAGACAATTGTCAAATGAGGAACCATAAACTGAAAAGTCATCCATAAAAACCTCCATGATTTCCTCAACATACTCCGAGAAGATGGCCATCATACACCTTTGCAAGGTGGCTGGAGCGTTGCAAAGTCCGAATGACATCCTCCTATAAGCAAACGTACCCCATGGACACGTGAATGTGGTCTTCTCTTGATCGTCCAGGTGGATCGGGATCTGGAAGAAACCACTATAACCGTCAAGATAATAGAAATAGGAGTGTTGTGTAAACCTCTCAAGCATTTTATCTATGAATGGTAGCGGGAATTGATCCTTCCTAGTTGCATTGTTCAGCTTGCGGTAGTCAACGCACATCCTCCATCCCGTCACGGTTCTTGTAGGAATGAGCTTATTGTTCTTGTTGGTGATTACCGTCATTCCTCCTTTCTGCGGACTACTTGAACAGGGCTCATCCACTTGCTATGGGAGATAGGGTAGATGATACCTGCATCAAGTACCTTAAGAATTTCTTCTTAACAACCTCCTTCATGATCGGATTTAACCGTCTTTGAGGTTTTTGCGAACGCTTGAAATCTTCCTCCATTAGAATCTTGTGCATGCATAAAGATGGTTTAATTCCTACAAGATCCTCTATGGTATAACCTAAGGCTTTCTTATGTTTCCTTAGAACAACCATTAGTTTCTCAAAATTACGGCAGTACTGTTACTTCCACGGTCGTGGTTTTGGGCGTGGATTTTTCTGTTTTCCTCAAAATAACAGTTTACGGCCAGTTTTGGTGAAACCACGACCATGGAATAGCACGACTGACCGTGGTTTCTTCTGTTTTCCGAGCCATCATAGAATTTTTCGAACTCTTCCTCTTGTACTTCCTTTAGCTCTTCTAAGGCTTCAGTCTCAACATTGCAATCCTCTTCTTCTCCCTTTTCCATGATGCTCATGGTTATGACCTTTTGCAATGGATCTTTAAATAAGATCGAGCTCACTTCCTCTCTAGACGCTTCTTCGTCATAGATGTTGAACATATCCTCTCCAAGAGTTGGCTCTTTCACCAAAGTTGAGAGAACAAACTCAACCTTCTCTTCTTCTATGTCAAAGGCTAGTCTAGCATTCTTGCAATCCACCATACAACCGGAGGTTACAAGAAACGGTCTTCCGAGTATGATCGGTGCCAGACAATCTGCAAGAATGTCAAGCACAACAAAGTCTATTGGAATATAGAACTTACCGAGCTTGACTGGGACGTGTTCAATGAGGCCGACGGGACGAGTTATGGATCGATCCGCCATGTACAACGTCAGCTTCACCGGTTTAGGTTCACCTAAACCGACCTTCCTACACAAAGCAAGCGGAATGATACTTACACTTGATTTCGGTGTTGAGGGAGAATATTTGAGTTTGTGCAGCTTGTGTTAGCTTAGCTCCCGGATCCCCTTGATTCCGGCTATTAGGATCCACCTTTCGATGGGAGTACTACTCAATCACTTGGGCTTGCTTCTCAATGAAGTCACATGCGTCATCTTCTCTCATGTCCATAAATGTACCACAAGAAAGAGATTGGAGATTGAATTGTTTTTCCACTTCCAACCCCTTGTAGTAGATCTCCAATAATTCTAGCTTTAAAATGCCATGGTGTGGGCAATCCAATAGAAGATCCTGAAACCTTTTCCAAGATTGAAACAAGCTTTCGTTAGGTTTCATAGAAAATGCATTAATCTTACCTCTCAAATCCGCCGTCTTGGATGGCGGAAAGAACTTGGTGAGGAACTCCAAAGATAAATCCTCCCATGTGTTAAGTCTTCTAGCTGGAAGAGCTTGATACCAAGACAAAGCCTTGTCCTTCAAAGAGAAGAAGAACGGATTGATCTTGTAGTTGTTGTTGTTAGCCCTCTTCGGCTTCGATGTCTCCGTGAGAATATCGAAATTCTACAAATGTTGGTGTGGAGATTCAGGACTTGTTCCACCAAATCGGCTTTGGCAAACCATGGTGATAACCTGCGGGCTAAAACTGAATTCCTGGATATCTTCAGCTCCGATATTCACACCTAGACGGCGCGGTTGCTGAATTGGATCCATCCTTTGCTCAAGAGTTCGTGGTTCATCCCCTTCCTGAACAACTCTCACATTTCCAAAGGGAATGCGAGGAACAACCGGTGGTCTAGGGTTGTTACGAAGTGGATGGATCACCGGATCAATGTCCTCTAGTGCCGGCATATCCTCCTCCTCATCGTCGGATGATTCAGCTCTAATGGACTTAGGTTTCTTGACCTTCTTCTTCTTAGCATCATTCATCTCCAACTTCATGTCTAGCATCATAGCCTTGAGCTCATCTATGTGGAATTGATGACGCTGAAATTCTTCTATACGAGCCTTCTCACTCAACTTAAGTTGAAGTTGAGCTTCATCCAACTCCGCTTGGATGTTTCTCTCATTGTTTTCAGCCATATTTTACTCTATCAACTTTCTTCTCAAAGTTTTCTCAAGTTCTGGATCAAAAGGAACTAGATCTTTGGTAGATCTAGTCTTTCGCATATACCTAAAGAATCTGCAAAAATCACTCAAAAAGAGATATCAAATAACAAGAGAAAAGCTCCCAAGCTCGACAACCGAGAACCGAAATTTGGTCTAGACCAAATCCCCGGTAACGGCGCCAAAAACCTCTTCGCCTCAAAGTGTGCGTCACAAAGTCTTAAAATTTATAAAACTGAAATTAAGCAAAAGCGAACCCACAGTGTACGGATCGGCGTAATAAAGCAAAAATTCTAGAGTATCGAACTCAGGGATTTTGTGAAACAAAATCAGTTTCGATTAATCGAGCAATCAAAAGTATAAAAACTTTGCAAATATTGGGGAAAACAACAACCCTAAAGATCCAAGTATCCAATTGTGGCAATCGATTCAAGATATTCTATAGATATAAGGACAGAGTCGGGATTGCAAAGGTATAACTAATCTAAGGTTATGTACGGTAAAGTTCCAAACCCTATATGACTCACCCAAAGGCTCTCTCTATAAAGGTTGTTGAGGTTGCAGTATAGAAAGGATCAAAAGGTAAGAATTAATCTCAAATACCCATGCCCAAAACCAAGGAATCAAAGATAAACTAAAACGGTTAAGGTTGTGACCCTCAAAACCGAAATAGAGGATGTTGAGTCTCACTACTACCTAGAAAAGGCAAGCCAAGGCTAGGTTAAAGCAAATCTTTAACTTTTAATTAAAGCAAAAGCAAGGGTCGTAAAACAGAGAAAATCACGGCTGGATCTTAAGATTCCAAGGCCGTGGAACTCAAGAACAGACCGTAATTTAGGGTGTCGACTAGGTTTCTCACACTCTCAGGGTCCAATCTGTTTTGGTTCAATCTATCATTATCTAAGCCACAATTATCAACCCTTCACCTTAGAATTGCTAAAGGGTTTTAGCCAATAATCATTGTCATCGAATCAAATATCAATTTAAGAAGAGAAAAGTGTAAACCCTCGAAAACTCTATAAAAACCAAACAATCAATCCCAAATCCGAACAACAAAGTAGTATGTTTAATGAATTCAGAATATGGAATAAGAATCCTCACAGTAATATTAGAGAACAATGAAGAACGGAGTGTCAATCCGTCTCCGAAAGCAAAACCCTAAGAAAATCTACAAAGTACGCAATCTTCAATATCGCGTCTTTCACAAGCCACGATCTGAAATCTCCAATCTCCGTCTCAATTCCCAGTCTCCAATGTAAGCGAAGGCAAAATGAACCCTAAATCCCCCGTCCTCGAAACTCCCTTCTCAAGCCTTCTTATAGGGCGAAATAAGGTTACGAGAAAAGCCCAATAACCGTCGCTGATGTGGCAAATATGACATGTCACCTTCGTCATGGAAATCACGGTCTCATAAATTTTCAAGCCCGTGGTTTAGGGCGTGGAACTTTCTGTTGTGCTCCAAATTCACTCTCCACGATCCAAGGCCAAGTCCACGGCCGTAATTTAGGGCGTGGAAGTCCAAGTCTTTATGTAAGCCTTTATTTCGTGATGTTCTTCACTAATACTCCTTCCTTAGCTCCCCAAAGCATCTCCTTGACATCTAGCATGATCAAATGCTCCTTTCCTTCCACATTTTGCTCCAATTCAAGCCTTTATTCACCTATAAACAAAACAAAGCTAGTGTAGATCTCTATATCGACAAAGTCGGTGAATGAGCTCACAAATGCTTCAAACTCATATCTATGTACACATAAAAGAGGGAAAAACAACTAAAACAAGTGCCTAAAATATAGTCATATTTCATGCTAATAATAACATTGCCCATTGGAGAGCACTAATACAAATATTTTTTATTGATCATGACATGGAACTATGAAGCATCATTCAAACTGGCACTAAAATCCCAACCTCCATGGTTGAAGGAGTCCAAGTCGCAATGAAGGAAGCCGACTTCACTCAAACGGACTTGGATAGTGTTTTAAAGAATTACAAGGTCATGAACTTTCTCTATTGTGGATTGGATGCAAATGAATTCAACAGTGTCTCATCATGCAAGGGTGCAAATGAAATATGGGACAAGTTAGTTGTCACATACGAAGGAACAAGTTAAGTCAAGGAATCTAAGACAAGTATATTCCTCAAGCAATATGAGCTATTCAAGATGAACTCGAATGAGTCGGTCAAGGAGATGTTCACACGAGTCACCGAGATTGTGAGCAATGTGATTCACTTGGGAAGGTCTTCACAAATGAAGAAAAAGTAAGGAAGGTTCTAAGGAGCTTACCTAAAGCAAAGTGGAGACCAAAAGTGACCGTCGTTGAAGAATCTCAAAATTGCACTACACTCCCTTTGGACGACCTTCTTGGAAAGCTAATGACGCATGAAATGGTTCTTGGTGAGAACATGGAGAGCTCCCATCAAATACAAAGATTCATGCCCTAAGATCCAAGAAGGATGGCATGCCATCAGAGGAGGATGACAATGATGATGAAGATGAGGAAGATCTATTCGCCTTGATGTGAAGGGGTCATGTAAAACTTCTTCAAATGAAAAAAAAAATCGCAAACAACAAAGAATATCCGCGATCATCAAGACCTCGAGGTAAGTTTTCGAAACCCAATAATAAAACTAAAGTACTGACTTGTTTTGAATGTGGTGAAACAGATCATCTCGTAAAGGATTGTCCACAGAAGAAGAGGAACAACTTTAGGAAGAATGATCGATAAAAGAAGGCTATGGTAGCATCATGGAGTGACTTAGATTCGACAAATGAGTCAGAAGACGAGAAAGAACAAACAAACTTGTGCTTAATGGCCGATCAAGAAGAAGATCCAAATCACTATATTGATGGTGTGGTAAGTACGATTATGTCACAATCTAACCTTGAACTCATTCAATTCCTTAAATGCATTATCATATGTGATAAAGAACATAGGGTAAGGATAAGTTCCTTAAGAGAAAACCTTCTCAAACAAGAGAAATGACTAAGTGATATGTCTATGGAGATTGAAAATCTTAACACTGAAAAGTTAGACCATGATGACAACATCAAGGCCTTGGAATCGGAAAATGTGATTCTCAAAGGCAATCTCTCTTCTCTCCATCGAGACTATATTGATCCAAAGAAAGAGAAGGTTGATCTAATTGTGACATGTCAAGACCAGAAGGCTGTACTTATTCAATTCACTCATTCGAAAGCCAATATCGAAAGGATGACGGGTGAACAACAATCTCCTCTTAACAAAAATGGTATTGGTTATGACGTAAGTTTTCCTAGATAAATAACTACCACTTTTCTTAAAGCTAAAGGA
Source organism: Fagopyrum homotropicum (assembly GCA_033239125.1). Lineage (NCBI taxonomy): Eukaryota > Viridiplantae > Streptophyta > Magnoliopsida > Caryophyllales > Polygonaceae > Fagopyrum > Fagopyrum homotropicum. The sequence goes on from BSWB01000004.1 coordinate 75,696,420, forward strand.
AGTATTCACATGCCCACATGTTTCTATTGTTGTAAAAAGGGTCACGTAAAATCAACATGTCCATATAGAAGAAATGACTCTTACATAATTAGAAACACTTATCCTCTATGTCTAAGGAAACAAGTTAAGCAAATCTGGGTTCCTAAAGGTACTAGACCACCAAACATGATTGAACCTGAATATGGACCGAAATATTCCGTTTGGTCTACTTCGAAAGGTTGAAGTTTGTTGTTTTGCAGGATATCACCAAGGTTAATGAGCATAAATGGATATTAGATAGTGGTTGCTCAAGACATATGAGTGGAAAAATCTCACTATTTTCAGATCTAAAGAAGCAACAACCTGGAACCATTATGATTGGTGATAAAGGAAAGTGTAACATCATTGACATTGGTAAAATTAGTTATAATTCATCTAAGTTTATTGATGATGTGTATCTTGTTGACGGTTTAAAGTATAACTTGCTTAGTATCTCTCAAATATGTGATAAAGGCAACAAGGTGATTTTTGATTCAGATAAATGTGAAGTTCAAGATAAAATATCGGGTGATGTTGTGCTTACTGCTCCTAGATGAAACAATGTTTATTCAATGAGCACTAACCAAGTTTCAAGAACTAAGCTAACGTTTCTCAAGGCCTTGACTGATGATCCAAGGCTTTGGCATAGACGACTTGGTCACATATAATGAAGAAACTTCTTTCAAAGGATTTACCAAACCTAAACTTCAAGGTAGATGAACTATGTAAGGCTTGTACACAAGGTAAACAAACAAGAGGTTCATTCAAACAAAAGAAGGTTGTAAGTTCTTCTAAACCCTTTGAACTTTTACATATGGATTTATGTGGTCCTATGCGTGTCAAATCTCCCAAGAGAAAACAGTACATCCTTGTCATTGTGGATGATTTTTCTCGTTCTACATGGATCTCATTCTTACGGGAAAAATCCGAAGCTTTGTTTTCAAAACTTTGTAAGGAGTTGCAAACTTTGAAAAACATACCTAACGTTTCTATTAGAAACGATCATGGTAGAGAATTTGACCAACTAAAGTTTGATTTGTTTTTTGCAAAATATGGTAATTCACACAACTTTTCAGCTCCTAGAACACCTCAACAAAACGGGGTTGTGGAATGTAAGAACCGCACCCTAGAGGACATGTCTAGGGCTATTCTTTTAGAAAATAGTTTGCCAAAAAGTTTTTGGGCTGAAGCTGTTAACACAACTAATTACATCTTGAATATATGCTTAATTCGACCTATTTTGAAAAAGACTCGTTATAAACTCTTCAAGTGTCGAAAACCTAATATTTCCTATTTTAAACCATTTGATGTACGCGCTTTGTCCATAATAATGTGAAAGACAACCTTGGTAAGTTTGATGCACGTAGTGATGAAGCTATCTTCATTGGATATGCTTCAAATAACAAAGCTTATCGTGATTATAATACACATACCAAAATTGTTGAGGAAAGTATTCATGTTATTTTTTATGAAAGCAATGATGGTACTTTAAAAGAAATTTTTTCAGATTTGAATCTTAATCAACATGGAGATCATAATTCTAATGGAGAAGAAGATCTCAAAACTCAAGAAAAGAATATGCAAGAACATATTCAAGATACTGGAGAACAATCTCAAGACCTTGAAATGCATCTTCAAGACCTTGAAACGACAAACGGCTCTGCCAGAAGTCAATTTCAAGTCCTTGAAACCCAACTTCAAGGCCTTGATATAGGTTCAAAGGGTGATATTCCAACGATACCTGAATCAAGTCGAGCAAATGAGCCTCAATCTTCAGGATCTTCTGCAACCTTCAAAAGAAGAAAGTTTCAACATTCTTCATACCATCCACCAAGGAATGTGATATCATATCAAAAAGTAGGAGTTCAAACCCGATTTAAGGTAAACAACTTGTGTGCTTTTTCGGTGTTCGTGTCTCTTGTAGAGCCTAAGAATTGCGTTCAAGCAATTCAAGAACCTGATTGGATCATGACCATGCAAAATGAACTAAATGAGTTCAAGAGAAACAAAATATGGACCCTCACGTAAGACCTAAGCAACAATTCATCATTGGAACAAAATGGGTATTTCGAAGCAAGTTGGATGAAAATGGCAAGGACATTCAAAACAAAGAACGACTTGTAGCTCAAAGTTATAACCAAGAAGAAGGTATTGATTATGAGGAGATTGTTGCTCCGATTGCCAGGTTAGAAGCCATACGTATGATACTTTCTTTTGCATCATTCATGAACATAAAGCTTTTTCAAATGGATGTTAAATGTGCTTTTCTAAATGGCTTCTTAAAAGAAGAAGTCTACGTTGCTCAACCTCCTGGTTTTGAAAATGATGAATTTCCGGATCATGTTTTTAAATTAGACAAACATATTTATGGTCTTAAGCAAGCTCCTCGCGCTTGGTATGAAATATTGTCCAAGTATCTCCTTGAAAACGATTTCAAAAGAGGTTTGTTCGACAAAATATTGTTTGTCAAAACCAGAGGCAACGATTTATTAGTAGTAGAAATTTATGTTTATGATATATTATTTGGTACTACTAACGATTCTCTATGCAAGGATTTTACGATATTATGTATAGGGAATTCGAGATGAGCTTAATGGGAGAGTTAAATTTCTTTCTTGGACTTCAAGTCACACAAGCAAAGAATGGAATTTTCCGATATAATGAGTTCAACACTTTCACTTGATTAAGACAAGGACGGTAAAAGTTTTGTTCAAAAGGAGTATTGAGGTATGATCGGTTCTTTGCTATATCTAACCGCTACTTGACTTGACAATATGTTTCATGTGTGCAGGTGTGCAAGATTTCAAGCTGATCCCAAAGAGTCATACTTGATAGTTGTGAAAAGGATATTTCAGTATCTCAATGGCACTAAGGATTTAGGGTTATGGTTTTCACGTCAAAACTCGTTTCACCTCGTTAGCTATTCAGATGCTGACTTTGCAGGCTATAAGTTCGATTGAAAGAGAACTTCTGGATGTTGCCAATTCTTAGGGTCATCCCTAATCAGTTGGCTCTCCAAGAAGCAAAATTATGTCGCCCTATCCACAGCCGAAGCTGAAGATATAGCTGTTGGAGCCTGTTCAACACAAATTCTATGGATATCTCAACAACTTCGTGATCTTGGTTTTTATCTCAAAGGTATACCTATTAAATGTGATAATACTAGTGCTATTTCGATTACTAAAAATCATGTGTAGCATTCAAGAACAAAGCATATCGATGTAAGGCATCACTTCATACGTGATCATGTTGAGAAAGGTGATGTTTCGATATCTTTTATTTCGACTAACTTGCAGCTTGCAGATATATTTACTAAGCCTCTACCTGAAGATCCATTTAATTTTATAAGATTAGAGCTTGGTATGTTGAACAAGGAAGCGTATAGGGGGTGTAAATCGTTTCATGTCCTCCTTATAATACACCCCACTTTTCCATTTCAAGTGCTTGAAATCCAATCCAAGGTCTTGAAACGGATTTCAAGGGTTGTATTGATTATCACGGATCGGTTCAATGATTTATATCGTTTTAGATATTTAATCATTAAATTATTTTAAAAAAGGTATTTTTAAAATGATTTGAAAAGATTTTGTTTTCAAATGCAAATCTTTTTTGAAAAAGTGGTTGTCATTTAGTAAGAAAATATGCCAACCAATTTTGGTTTTCAAGGCCTTAATTCTCTCAAGATCTTGGCAAGCCATAAATTAATTTGCATACCTCCTTTAAATACAATCCTCCTTCCTCCTTTATCTTTTTCCTTCTTCAACATTTTACAACACACAATTACTTTACTCTTTCACTTTTAATTTCAAAAATTTTCTCTTGTTCTCACAAACAATTTCATGTCTTGCAAACACCCAACCACCAATGACGCTTCATCTCCTGTTTCAAAATGCTCCAGGCAATCAATTCATGGACCATCAACACATAGAGTTGTTCAGATCTCCTCAGGCTCATATTCACCCTCTCCCCGTCAACAATAGAAATTTGTGCTCAAATAGGCATGCCGTCTAAATGGTTCAAGAAACACACGGCCGTGGGCACCTGGCTCGACGGATTCAACAACCGACCCATCTAAATGTGTGAGTCAGTTGATCTGGAGTTTCTCCTAACCCTCAGTCTACCATGCATTACGTTGATCTGAGGATGCTCTATTTGGAAGCTCTTAAATCCAGTAGAAATCGGATTTCCAAGATATGGTGGATTTTAGGTCTGAAATCAAAAATAAACTGGATGCTTGACTTGCTTACGATCATGCACAATAAGGTAAATCAAATGTTTTATCTGAATGCACTCACCTACACTGTTGTAGAAAGCATTAAAACTCTACATGAGGATGCTGTTAAGGCAACAAGGGAACATGCTGTAGAGGTGATGCTTCAGTGCTACAAGACTATCAAGAATCGACCCATTCGCCAACCGGTTGCCGAGGAACATGATATTTTGACCATCGAAGAATTTGGAGTGGTGAAGAAATACAAAAACATTGTTGATGAAAGAAGAGTGGACGAGTACTAGAAGATGATCACTTTGGATGAAGCCCATTCCGATAAAGGCAAAAGTGCTACAATGACATACGAGGAAAAGGGAATAGAAATTCAAAGTGGTCCCGGAATGAATTTCAAAGTCTTGAAATTAGTTTCAAGGCCTTGAAATAGATCTCAAGGCCGACATGGATTTCAAAGCCCCCTTGGTTTTGATTTCAAGGCCTTGAAAACCGTTTGTGGGACTCATTTTTAAACTGTTTTTGGTTTTTGGAAATACTTTCGTGGGTGTGTAATAATTTTTAAAACTCCTGTACATTAATGGTTTTTCTTCATTGATGAAAGACAAAGGGGAGATATTAAAAATGTGTGATCCGATATTTTTGCATTCTACTTTTTTTAAAATATTATTGCATATGTATCGCTAACATTGAATACAGGTACGATATTTATTATGTCTTCCATCAAGGGGGATATCGATAACTCTACCTTGATTATGAATTGTCGATGTGGATGATGGAAAACTTAACATTTATGAGCGGTTTTATAAACCAACAAATATTCTAACACCCCGAATCCGCGGGACTCGGAGTGTCACATTGGGCTAGGATCTCACAATGGATCCTGACCCTAGCCTGAGAACAAGTTCACTGGACCTTACAACATGGCACTGACAAATATAAAAACAAATACATAAAACTTTATAAACTGTACAACCAAAAGGTAAAGCAACATAGCCGAGTATAAACCACAACGTCCTCACACAAGAGGTAACAAAAGATCATCCTCACGCATGAGGGAAAGGTAAACAACCCCCAAAAGACCAACATCCTATGTATGAGAGGTCCTCGGCCTGCCACTCTGCTAGATGACCCAGCAGCATGCCTATCCTGTGGGGCATCTACAACATGGTAATAAATCATTAGCTAACCATACATATATAGAGTAATGCATAAGCACAAACACAATCATGTAAGGATAAACACATCAACATGATATCACACATTTACCCATTTTATCATCTTTATATAATAGTCATTCACTCAAGTCGTATATATATATATATATATATATATATATATATATATAAATGAAACTATGTGACACGAGGACCGATACATCCCCGCCTTTGGGTGTTATATCCAATTGTACGAGTATCGGTCACACAATCCGTGTACCCTATGGGAGTGAATTGTGCCCTTCCTGTAAACCAGATTGGCCTGACGTCAGAGAACCTCCCAGACTCCACTACGGGATGAAAGGGAAAGGTTATCAAAGCCACACAGTGGGGCAGTCAATAAAACATAGGTCGGTATAAACGACAACTCATGCTATCATAGCAAACCTATAAAGCACACACCACTCATGCAAACACCCAATATAAGGATGGTAGCTAACAAAGATATCAACCTCGTACAAAGATCAGCCAGAAGCAACCTCCAATTGTAAGAGAGGGGCACTGCCTAATAACAAGGCATAGAAAGATATCAACCTCTATTCATCAAAGGGGTCACACCCGGACCCAAAGGGATCCATTCCAAACCTAAAAACCTCAACCAACATCAGCCTAAGTCCTTAAAGCTGTACAAGGCATAAACTGATCATAACCTCATCAAAACACAACCTCACACATCTAGCATGATCCTATACACTCAGACTAGGAAAGGAGGGAACAAAGGACATCCTAAGGTAAGCATAGAAGCATCACACACCTGTAGAACCAAGAGAAGAACCTAGCTGATGCAGGTGGGCGCAGGGGCGGATCACAGGTGGCGCAGGGGCGGGTCCTGGCCGGCGCTGGGGCGGGTCCTGGCCGGCGCTGGGGCGGCTGCAAGGTGGCACATGGGCGGCTGGATAGCAGAGACACCACTTCAGCCCTTTCTTCACTTCTTCATTCGATCCTTTTACACCTTCTTCACTCCAACATCAACATACATATAGAACATACATATATATACATCAACACAAGCCAAACAAGGCTTGAACAAGATCCAAACCTAATAAATCTAAGCTAGACTAAGGAAAGGGGAGAAAAGATTAAGAAAGAAAGGAAGGAAGCCATGAAATCTTACCAAGCTGGACTTCCAAAGATCAAACACAACAACACCACAACCTCAAGCTGGCTCAACAAGGCACAACAACAACATCATCAACAATCCACAAGCAAAGCTAAGCACAAGGCTCACAAAACTCACAAAACTCAAAGAAGATCAAGGATGATCCAAGGGAGAAGAGAGGAGAAGAAGATGTACGTAGAAGAGAGATGAATCAGGAAAGAGATAACCCTCATCAAAAGAAAGAAGAAGAAGAAGCTTATAAAGGGGTGAAAAGAGTAAAGCACGGGTCAAAGGGTCACAAAAAACATTTGCAGCACATAGTGCCGTTGGGGCGGACTCTGTGAGCCGCAGGGGCGGCCCAGGAGAACCGCAGGGGCGCCTGCTAGGTCACGTAGGGGCGAGTCAGGCGAAATATGGGTCCTAAGCTCACTCTCTCAGCAACTGAGCAACTAGGCTCTTATAAATATCGATTGTATTTCTAGATTGCATGTTTTGGTTTGTGTTTGTTAAATGTGTGCAAGCCTTGAGAACCGCAGGGGCGCCTACTAGGTCACGTAGGGGCGGATTGTATTTCTAGATTACATGTAACACCCCGAATTATTGGAACTCGTAGAGCTACTGGTTAGGACATCACAATGGGTCCCGACCTTAGTTTAACAACATTTTTACTAGGATCTTACGACAAGGCACAATTGTATTTAAATTCTTTGAAATTAACAAACAGTATTTGTATGAATGATCAACACATGACAACCTTAAAAAAAATATATATTAAAAACATGCATGCTGAACGGAAGACTCCCCGTCCCCATCTAATGAGTACGTGGACTCGGCTGGTCATCCGTCCCGGATCTCTCTACAATTGTCTATCTCTACAGAATGTACAACAAGGATAAACCGTTAGTTAACAATCCAAATATAAGTAGAATAAAAATAGGAGGCAAGTGGATCAAAATACATCCCATAGTCTTAGAAGTCTATAACTTCTAAGAGGTACAATCATCCTAAGGGAAATTACTAAAATACCCTCTTGAGGTAAAATGACCATTTTACCCTTGGTACCGAAACTTCCAAAAAATCTCGTGCAGAAGGAAGGTACGCAAATTTTGATTTTACTGGCTGGTGTAAATCAAGGAGAATAGAAGGAATGTGGCGCTGGTGATGGAGTGAAGAAGGGAGAGAATCTGTAAAGACTTGAATACAGACGGTTGGGGAGAGAGACGTGCAAGCGTTACGGTGGTTCACTAAGGGAGAAACAGTAGCAGCTAAGTCTTGGACCGGTTTTCCTCATGGGCTGACAAAGATTAAGATGCAAGGTAGGAGCTCCATGGGCTGCTGTCTTCTAGGGTTACGGAGGGGTAAGGCAAGGCTTGGCTCGTGGGAAACAAAGCGACTGCTCGGCTGCGTACAAGGATCGGGATGGAGGAGTGGAAGGTGGGCAGCCCAACTGTGACTCCCGAAATGGGATGGCGGGATTTGCTCAAGGTGAAAGGTAGCATGATGGTTTTGTCATGGGTTGAAAGAAGGGGAAAGGCAATGGAGTGGGTTGAAACTGGTCAAGGCCTTGTCATGGCCTTGTCAAGAGTTTGTCATGGGTTTGTCATGATCTAATAAAAATGTTGTCATGACCTTGTAAAATACATAGAGGTATAATTTAGGGTTTGCATGATTAGGGTTTCGTTAAACAATTATCATTTTATGTGACTTTAGACTTGCATTAAATGATAGGATTTGTGAGCTCGGTATCATAATAAAGATCCACGGGTCGACATCCGGTTCGATTCGGGATTAAGTGGAATAAAAATTCCGGATATTACCTTAGTAACCCCTTAAAATAATTTTCGTCCCGAAACTTAGAATAAGGGCATCTACTGAAATGACTGTCATAAATAGAAGTATCTAACTCCGTTTCTACTAAATTTTCCCTCCTACTTCCTAACATGCAAAAACTACTCAATCATCATAATCAGGCACATATAGAAACACAATCACGCAATCTAATGTATAATCATAAAATTCACACAAAACAACATCCGAGCACTAACTCATCTGTACAGAAGTAGCGGCTAACTCCGCAACGAACTCGGGATAACTTCTTCTAATTCTCTCCTCTGTCTCCTAAGTATCCCCTCGGCTCCTAATTTAGACAACTAGAACTCTACAAAACTATGATCCGGCCCAACTATGAGATCCTCATGGTTGATGATGTGTCTCGTGCCCATATGTAGGAGTGTTAGTCGATCACTAACTTTCTAATCTTCTTTAAGTTCTCGTATAGTTACAACCCTCGACTTACTTTCAGATACTCTTAGTGACTTTCTGAAAATGACCACAATACTTACTCCCTTCTATTAAATCCAATTCTTCCGAATTTTCTGAAGATCCCGACTATCGCTTCTGACACAATGATTTTATACATCTCCGACACTTTACTAAGTTTCTAATGCTCTTTGTAAGACCACTCACTTGGTCTTGTCTCCCTATCAAGACTCAATTAGACCGTTCCTCGAAAAATGACTCAACACCTACATCTTGTTAGGCTTTCAACTTGCTGAAATCCAAAATCACATACCACATACCATGCAGATATTTTCATATCGATCTATGATTCTTTAACTTGAGGTCATAGTCGACATAACATTGAGTTTCATGTTCTATTGGTTATGGGGCCACCACGCTTCCGATGCGCCAATCTGATCAATCTATTGTCACTGACCATTAATCATAGTGGCGTCCTCCATTAGTCAGGCTGACCTACCAAACTCGCGCCCATAATTTCCTTTCTAATAACGGCAAGGTCCTCCCCAAACCGACTGTCATTCCAGGGATGATTCACTAAAGTACAGTGAAAGCTCGCACTCTAAGCCGTGTGTATTTGTTGTCCAAACCTTGAGGTAAATTGTCCGTATCAGTCGAAATTATGGTCCTCAACCCCATGGAGTTTCACGGTTGATCTAGACAACTCTTCAGCAAAATAACTAACCGGTCATGCCTTCTTGGAAGGATCGGAACGTACGGTCTTAGAAATTTTCAGAATTTGCTTATGTCTCATTAGAACTTTACCTACTAGTCGCCAAGCAAACTCAATCTGGTCATCCTTCCATAATCCATTTGACCTTCAGCGTAGGGTACCTCACGTTGACCTAAAAGTCATTACCTTGACCTATTTACCATCTTCACATGGAGTTTTCTATTTAGCTCCAACTTCTTATGGTGCGGTAACAAGTTTGCATTGAGAAAATAATATCAACCACATGATGGTTTCCCATACTTGTCTCGTGAACTCTTCTACTATATCACTTATCTTGTAACCTCTTCTTTGTCCGGATTGGTCTCCCACTATCAATTGATCATTACCACTCATTCAATATTAAATCTTTAGTTATGTTGTACTCTCGAATAGGTTTCATAAGGGCATCATCATCTCAACACTTTAATTAAAGTTGGCAACACTCGCCTTTTGATCAATGGCTTTTCTTCTCACTAGTTAAGTTATCCGTCTGGGTTACGCTTAAACCACCATAGTTTTATCGGCGCTATCGTATGACTTCTGCGAAACATCTTCCGGTACCATTTGTATATGAAACATCATATGCATATGATTTTCTCGAAAATCCGACCTCGACTCACATCCATTAGGTTGTCCTTATACTTTTGTACGAGCTTTACGGACCATGTTGATTGGATTTATTAATTTCATCAACTCATCGCCCATTAGTGGAGGAAGGACTTCAGGGCACACAATGTGTATGTGCTCTGATAACTACTCATCCATCTAGATTTTATTGGATTATTGGGATTAGCTTGAGTTTGTCGTGGAGTACCACAATTTCTCATTAAGTCTTTTATAAACATTTTTCAGTAATTATCTTGTTGGGGACATACAAGGTCCGCATAACAACAAACAGTCATTCAACATTACTCTTTCTCATGTCTGCTCCAACCCAGATATAGACTTCATGTATAATGACCTCACAACTTGACAAGAGATTTTACGAAGGAACTAACGTATAATTGAAGAATCGTTAGGTGAATATAAAGGATTAAAATACTCTAGAAGGGGGGGGTGAATAGAATATGGGAAGTTTTCGCAAAAACCTATCTCAAGGCTTTGAAACTGATTTCAAAGGCCTTCATGTCGATCTTAGCTCTTTGTGACACAACTTGATTTCAAGGGCTTTGAAACTGATTTCAAGGGCCTTGACTTCGTAGACCCTTGCAATGCGAAGTTAGTCAGAATAAAGCAGATATGGTGCGGAAATGAAAAGATTGACACGAGGATATGTTTATGAAGTTCGGCTATAAATAGCCTACTCTCCATCCCAGGGTATAGCCATAGGATCTAACTATCTATTATCAGCTGCAAAGAGTCCTAGATACAACCTAGAAGAAATCCCCTTCTTCTCTCATTGTAGCCAATGCTACGATCTAGCTCTAACTCTTAACTTAGCTATAATAGCCTAGTTACTTCGCAGAGTAACAAAACCTTCAAGAATAACGCTCTTTAGATATGCCAATGCGGCTCTCGAGTTTATCTCTCTTTAAGGAATAAAGCTATTGTATAAAGAGAGAAAGATAAACTTTTTGGATCAAATGAAGACGCTTTTAGATCTCTTAAAGATGTTGGATATTTCCGTGTAAGCTTCTATCCTTTTCTTCTTCAATCTTCATCTTCATTTATAGTCTTCAAGGAGGAACTTGTAGCCGTTGTAGAGAGCCGTTGTAAAGTTTATATTTCCTCCATAGAACACGATACTTGGTTGAGGTGAAGTAGTCGTTGTAAGATCTTCTATCTTCGCTCTTCTTCTTCTTCTTCTTTTTGACTCTCGTTGAATATCTTCATCACCGTAATCTTCTCTTTGGAAATAAGCCGTTGAAGATCTTTGTTTGTTGAAGATCCTAGATCTTCTTGTTATCTTCGTTTGTTAAGATCTTTATGAGATCTTGTTGTTGGGGTCAAGATATCCTAATCAAATCTTTTGTATATCTTCTTGTTGGCTGGCCAACATTTTCTCTTAAAATCTTGTTGGAAAATCTTCTTTTTATCTTTTGAATATCTTTTTGTTGGCTGGCCAAAATCTTCTCTTAAAATCTTGTTGGAAAAACTTCTTTTTTGTCCTTTGAATATCTTTTTTTTGGTTGGACAAAATCTTCTCTTAAAATCTTGTTGGAAGATCTTCTTGCTATCGTTGGTAGAGATCCTTGATTTGGTTGTTGAGATTTGAATCTTGTTTAAGAAAGCCTTCAGCCGAACCTTCCTTTGCATCACTTTTCAAGGCTTCGGTGTTTATCCCTTGAAACGTATTTCAAGGCTTCTTGTTTGTCCTTTGAATTTTGTTTCAAATCTGCTTGTCCTTTGTAATCTCTTTCAAGGCCTGCGTTCTTCCTTTGAAATGCTTTTCAAGGCCTGCATAGATTTAACAAACACAAACCAAAACAAGCAATCTAGAAATATGATAGATATTTGTGAGTTTATAAATCCGCTCATAAACGTTAAGTCTTCCATCATCCACATAGACAATTCATAATCAAGATGGAGTTATCAATCTCCCCCTTGATGGAAGACAAAACAAATATTGTACCTGCATTCAATGTTAGATATTTGCATCAATATCACATATAACTTCTCCCCCTTTGTCTTTCAACAAGGGAGGAAAACAATATAAGTTCAAGACCTTGAAATCAAAGAAAATACCACCGAATATGAAAGAGGGCATTTAGATAAACATTTTTAAAAACAGTAGATATTGCTTCCCCTATGATAATGCTTCCTTATTCTTGGTGATGTAACACCCCAAATCCGAGGGGCTCGGAGTGTCACATTGGGCTAGGATCTCACGATGGATCCATTCCCTAGCCTGACAACAAGTTCACTTGACCTTACAACATGTCACAAACAGATATAAAACAAATGCATAAAACTGTGCAACCAAAAGGTAAAACAACATAGCCGAGTATAAACACCAACGCCCTCACACATGAGGTAACAAAAGATCATCCTCACGCAGGAGAGAAAGGTAAGCAAACTCAAAAGCCCACAACATCCTATGTACGAGAGGTCCTCGGCCTGTCACTCTGCTAGATCACTCAGCAGCACGCCTATCTTATGGGGCATCTACAACATGGTAATAAACCATTAGCTAACCATACATATATAGAGTAATGCATAAACACAAACGCAATAATGGAAAGATAAACACATCAGCATGCTATCACACATTTACCAAGTTTATCATCTTTATATAAAAGTCATTCACTCAAGTCGTATATATATATATATATATATATATATATATATATATATATATATATATATATATATATATATATATATATATATATATATATATATATATATATATATATATATATATATATATATATATATATATATATATATATCTAGTTGTACGAGTATCGGTCACACAATCTGTGTACCCTATGGGATTTGATTGTGCCCTTCTTGTAAACCAGAATGGACTGACGTCAAAGAACCTCCCAGACTCCACTAGGATGAAAGGGAAAGGTTATCACAGCCACGCAGTAGGGCAATCAATAAAACATAGGTCGATATAAATGACAACTCATGCTATCATAGCAAACATATAAAGCACACACCACTCATGCAAACACCCAATATAAGGATGGTAGCTAAGTAAGTCCTACGGACTTACCTCAATCTCGTACACAGCTCAACCACAAACAACCTCCAATCCTGAGAGAGGGGCACTGCCTAATAACAAGGCATAGAAAGACATCAACCTCTATTAATCAAAGGGGTCACACCTAGACCCAAAGGGATACATAGGGATCATACTTCTTCCAATGACGTTCCAATGCTTCCCAGTGAAATCCTCATTGACCAATGCTCAATGAATGGCCCCTTTCCATTCCATTTCAGCTCCAATTCACCTAAGATCACCACAAAGCTTGTGTAGATCTCGATTCCAAGATAATAGGTGAATATACTCGATAATGCTACGAATGCATGTCCTCGTACTCAAAAGAAAGGGAAAAAACTACCTATATGCACATCTAAACTACGTCATCTTTCATGTCATCACTTCCCCATCATGGCTTCCGTCATTGCTTTAAGCTTGTCCCTTGTTGGCTGGCTTGAACTCGATGAAGCTTGTCCCTGACTTTTCAAAGGAATAGAGGAAGAAGAGGAATGAGGGGTTAGTGAATTTTTAGCATGAGAATAGGGATTACCGGAATTTTGTTGATTGCATCTCCAATTATTGTAGTTCCGGTTGTTGTTGTTGTTGTTCCTATTCCCTTGTTGGTTTCCCCTTCCAACGTAGCCCACATCCTGCTCCTTGGGTTGTTTCACATGTGCTGTCAAAAGGTCTTTCAAAGCCTTCATTTCGCTATTTAAAACGTTCAGCTCCTTAACACTAGAGGCGGTAAGATTCAGCACCAGAGTTCTTGAGCTTTGACTCCCCACTTCTTCACTTCGATGGGAGTACTTCTCAATAGTGAGAGTTTGTTTCTCAATAAATTTCCACGCCTCATCAATTGGCTTGTCCATAAAATTTCCACCTAAAAATGATTGTAGCTTGAATTGTGCTTCCGCATCCAAGCCTTTAAAGTAGATCACAAGCAAATCAATCTTTGGAACCCCATTGAAAACTCCACCTTGATTGAAATGGTTTACAGGTGTTGATGATGATGGAAGACTTCACAAAAATATAAGCAGTTGGATATACTAACAATGTACTTGATTATATTTCTAGATATTCGGTTGGTTTGAATTTAATGCAGGTACAACATTGCATATGTCAAGGGCCTTGATATTATTTCAAGGGCCTTGAAGTATAATTCTAAGGACAAAGGAAGATGGCAAATACAAAGGAAGATATCAAGAGCCTTGGAATAATAAGAATGCAAAACAAGAATTCAAAATACGCATCAAGAATTTTCCAAAAGATTTTGATAAGGATCCAGCCGAAGATTTCAGCCGAAGATCTCGTCAACTACAGAATCATCGAAGATCTTAAATGAAGAAAAGAGAATCTTTTTATAAGATTTTCTTAAACAAACTCAACGGCAACAACATCTTCTCTTCACATAGAACACGAGAAGATTAGAGTAAAAGATCAACGTGTTAATAGGGGTTGTAGTTTTACAACTTCTAACTTATCTCCGAACAAGAAAACGGTCTTCATGGAAACGAAGATTCACCTTCAACGGTCATCTTCACAACGGCTAGAAGACCTTTTCATCGAAGAGTATAAATGAAGATGATGGTCGAAGAAGAAAAATAGACAAGCCTACATCGTAAAATATCTTATACATCTTCAAGCAACTAAATCATCTTCATTCGTTGTTTTTCTTTCTCTCATTCAAAAAGCTTTATCCCCTTAGAGAGAGAAAACACTAGAGCTCCATTGGAAGATCTAAATAGTGTTATATTAGAGTGTGTGTTACTCAGTGAAGTAACTAGGCTATTATAGCTAGGTTAAGAGTTGGAGCTAGATCGTAGCATTGGTTACAGTGAGAGAAAAAGGGGATTTCTTCTAGTTTGTATCTAGGACTCTTTGAAGCTGATAATAGATAGTTAGATCCCACGGATATACCCTGGGACGAAGAGTAGGCTATTTAGAGCCGAACTTCGTAAACAAATCCTCGTGTCAATCTTTTCAATTCCGCACCATATTGTAAAATCCAGAAAATTTTATTCCGTCTATTTCTATTATAACCTGATCTCGATCAGTTGATGCATATCCGTCTACTTAGTTAAACATATTATTATAGGATTTATCATTTTATGTAGATTCCTTCACATAAAATGATAGAATCTTTTAAATACTTTATCATTTTATGTAGCTTACTTCCGCATAAAATGATAGAATTCTTAACCGATCTTAAACTATAACAAACTCCATATCCGGCTAGTCCGTATATTCATGGGTCGGGAGCTTGTCCGCAACCAGTTTCAGCCCATCTAATGCTCCATAATTCAGCCCCAACGGATCCAGCCGCCTGCTGCCTTCTCCAGCCTAGCATGTGCTCGGCCCAGGGGAAGTTGTTGCCTTGCCATCTTCAGCCTCTGCAGCCCAGCTGCTGCAGCCCAGTAGCGCCTGCTGCCTACTCCAGCCCACTGCCTTGCCGTCTTCAGCCAGCTCCTGCCTTACCTTCTTCAACTCGTGCCCAGCAGCCCAAGATAGCAGCCCAGTTCCTGTCCAGCTGAGGTGCACGTTCAGCCCAACAGGAGAGAAGAACAGATGGACGCCACATCTGCCGCAACCCTTGAAGACTCCTCCGCTGAAGAACGTTACAGAAAGTAACTGCCCAGAATTAATGCAGGCAATCAAGCAGATCCAATATCTTTCCTTGTGTGCTGCGAGTTCCGCTCATTCAGATTCGCAGCAACCATCGTCTTCTTCCTTCGCTAGCAACAGGTCCGGCGTTCTCTTCCGACTCCCCAATCGCCAGACGAAGCAGCAGCGAACCACACCAGCCTTCCGCACACTTCCAGCCCTCCAACGACGCAGAGACCTACGCTGAGTGTTGGAGCCGTAACAGCGCACCCTACCTTCCTCCCTTCTACACAACAGGTAGGCTCTTCCCTTCCTTACCCTTCTACCTTCGATTAGTGTCACTGCTGGACTCACGCAACTGTCTTGTTGTGCCGGACAACCCCCGTCTTGGTCAATCCATGACAGCAGTGAGGCTGGGAAGAGTTCTCCAATCACTGCAGCAGTAGAGCCAAGCCGAACCCTCACTTTCCTCCTCCTGATCTGTCACGCCGAGGAAGCCGGAGGGCCAGCTGGAACGTCTGAAGGCGCCTCAGTCCAGCAGCGGTTGAAAAGGTGAGCCATCTCTTTTCTGCAGTCCAATTCTTGCCCTCTAGATGTTATAATTGTATAGATGATATATGTTTTCGGTTTCGTTATAAACGGAGATCAAGCCAAGGAAATGGAGGGATAGTAAGTGAGTTTGTTGAAGTCTCCTGTAGGTCCAATTGATGATAACTGGATGATAATGAGAGTAGTTTAGACTGCCCTAGAAATAGAAGTGAAAAACTCATTTTAGAACTCAGCTTGGTAAGTGAGTAATGGTCAATGTTGAGGATTAATGTTTGAGCGTTTGGATAAAGATCCACCGTTGAATTTTGGATATGTTGTAGACGGTTATACGTAGTATAGGGTATAAAAATTTGAGAAGAAATGAACGGTCGGATTAGAAGTTATAGGCTTCCGAAGTTCAGTAGTTGAGCAGTTTTGTAAACCTTAGAATTTTGGCCAAGTATAGAATTTGTAAAGGGAGTAGTCAACTTTAGGAATTTTTATAAAACTGTTGAATGAACAGTTTAGAGAAATTCTTTCTCCTAAAGTTAGATAGGACATCATAGATAATCTAGGGATTTAAGTCGGAATTTTATAAGCGGTTACGAATTTTATATTTGGAATCGAAGTTAGACCTTTACGATCTTCCGGAAAATAGAAACATAGGAAAAATGTTAGCTTGGAACCAAACGAAGCTTTGGGAGTTAGAATATGACTTTAGGATCTCGAATAGGAGTTTAGACATGAAATTCGGAAAATTTAGAAGTTCCGGGACCAAGGGTAAAATGATCATTTCACCCTAAATTAATACTGCAACTAGTTATGTCTTAATACATTATTCTAGCTTAGAAGTCTTAGACTTC
The DNA here is from genome assembly GCA_033239125.1 of Fagopyrum homotropicum. Classification (NCBI taxonomy): domain Eukaryota; kingdom Viridiplantae; phylum Streptophyta; class Magnoliopsida; order Caryophyllales; family Polygonaceae; genus Fagopyrum; species Fagopyrum homotropicum. The sequence goes on from BSWB01000004.1 coordinate 75,713,630, forward strand.
TAACTACGTAGGAGTGTGCTAATACACTTATCTCCTTTGACAGGCAACTGAGTTGCTACAGGTTACAGAGCGAGTTGGTTTACAGAGAGTCGAGCTTTATATCAGGTAAGTCCTTTGGGCTTACTTAGCTGACTTCTAAATATGAGCATGAATGATGATAGTGGTGTGTGATTGAAATGTTTAGAGAGATAGGTTGTGATATATATTTACCGACCTATACTTGGCCTAAGAGTAACGGGCGGTGGCATTCTGCTCAGTTAGCTTGCGAGCGCTGGGGGTTTCTTTAGGGACTAGTCCATACTCGGTTTGTAGTGATGCTACCGGCGGAGGTCAGCTAGACCTACACCCAGTTGGATAAGGAACGGAGGCGAGAGCTGTTAATAGCTCTCGTGCCACAACTTAAATTGAATAATGTGAATCACTTAAATAATAGAAAATAAACGGTTGAGTGCCAGCATGATGTTTGTTTATTTTATTTCTGCTTGTGTTTGTGTTGTTGTCATTCTACTTATATTTGGATAGTTAGCTAACTGTTGATATGTTGTGTAGATTTGCCACAGGTTAGAGCAGATGCCGAGTGATCCGGACGGTAGTGGTCAGCCGGGGTGTCGTACTTTAGGACGTTTTACAGTTTCTCCATTTGTGGGTTTTTTCAGGTGGACTTTGTTTCTTGTCGTTCTTTCCGTACTTTGTTACATCACGTTTTCCGGCTGTTAGTTGTTCTGGTCACATTCATACATTGTTAAGAATTATTTCATGATTTCTGGTTTTCCTTATCTGTGCCTTGTTGTAAGATCTTGTTAAGTTGTTGTCAAACTAAGGTCGGGACCCACTGTGCGGTCCTCACCAGTAACTTCCCGAGTTGTAAAATTTGGGGTGTTACAATATGGTATCAGAGCTCTAGGTTGGCAACAATGGCACTTGAAATCTTCTAAAAAGGTCATATAAGTAAATAAACAGAACCCGAAAGGGGTCTGAGTTTTCCAAAGAGGATTTCGGTTTTAAAATGCATACAGAGTCGGGTTGGGATAGAAAGTACGGATGACCACCACTACCTCTGCAGATCTCGGTATTCTTAGAATAATTATAGACTTTTACTATTATGATAGATTAGCTAGTTTATAACTGTAGTTGTTACTATTCGTGCAGATGGCACGTACTAGGGCAGCACAAGTGACTGGCCGAGGTAGCGGTCGTCCCCCCTTCCCCCAGTCAGACAGGATCGAGCTGATAGCACCCCTGCTGTTAGAGGGCGTGGTCGTGGGGGTAGACCTCCACTAGGGAGAGGTCGAGGACGAGTTCCTCGAGAGGAACCACCTGCAGCAAGCATACCAGAGGTTGTTGTAGAAGAGGTAGCTGAGAGTGTAGGCCCCGAGGTCAGGCCTGAGACCGCTGCTAGGTCTGGAGCGCAGGGAGCATGTTCGACTGAGTCTGGACGTGTTTCTATTGGGGCATCGGAGTATCGGGAGTACAGAGCATACGTCGAGCGTATGGAAGAGGCTGCTAGAGTTGAGAGATTTACCCAGATACCACCGGTGGTACCGGCTAGGTCAGCTCAGGTGACACAGGGAGTGTCTCAGGTGCCGGCTATATCTGAGAGGAGAGCTAATGCTGATAGAGCGACTGCTGGGTCTAGAGCACCGAGACCGGATTAGTGGTTGAAGGCTTTCAACTCTCAGAAGGTTCCTTCATTCAGTGGAGAAATAGGGCTAGAGGTGGAGCACTGGATAGGGAAGATAGAGACCGCTTTGGAGGCAATACGTTGCCCCGAGGATCGACAGGTGGATTTGGTGCAGACCTGTTTCACAGATGATGCCCATTCATGGTGGCGTACCATTCGTAGCCGAGTCACCAGCTGGGAGCAGATGAGGAACATTGTTAGGGACAGGTACTGTCCAGTTTCGCTGAGGAGGGAGAGATTCCAGGATTTCATTGAGGCGGGATTTGAGGATATCCCGATTGCTGCAGCCATAAAGAAGTTTCAGAAAGAGTTGACCTTACTTGGACCATCTGCACCTCCAGAAGAGCAACATGTTTACCTTTTCTCTAGGAGATTGAGAGAGAGTACCCGATCCTATCTGGCTGGATTCCGCTGTGAGACTTTGTCTGATTATCAGGATAGGGCCTCTGCTTATGAGAGAGATAGGCCAGCTTCGAGGAAAGCAGCTCAGTCTAGTGGGCCGGATAAGCGGCAGAAGACAGGACATGCTGGTAGTAGTGCAGCAGTAGCAGGTTATGGTCGAGGACAGACTCAGGGGAGGTCCAGCTACCACTCTACAATTCAGACTCCCAGTAGAGATCGACAGTGCTTTAACTGTGGTAGCCGTGATCACATTAAGACAGATTGCCAAAGACCACCTATCACTTGCTTCACTTGTGGGAAGCCGGGTCACAGAGCCACCTTCTGCCGTCAGGGTAGGGCCCCTTCCCAGCAGGGATCTTCTCCTGCAGGTGCTGAGAAGAGTGTGCAGATACCTCCTCAGTACCGAGCTCCGAGTCAGCAGCATCAACAGTACCGGGCTCCAGGACATCCTACTGCACACAGTACGGCACAGGGATCAGGTCGTGGCAGGGGACGTGGTAGTACCACTGACACTAGAGGAGGACCATCGAGAGTGTTCGAGCTGAGGAGCACTGAGCAGCCTACAGCACCTACGACCACAGGTACAATTTGGATCCATGACTTACCTGTGCGAGTTTTATTCGATACGGGTGCTACGCACTCCTTTATATCAGATGCATGTGTAGATAGGTTGTCCTTAGCTACAGTAGAGGGTGTACCTTTTGTGGTTGGGTTACCAGATGGGGGCAAGGTTAGAGGATCCCGAGAGATTTATGACTGCCCTATTCATCTGGGAGGCCGGATTTGGTTAGTAGATTTTCTAGTTATGCCCTTAGCACATGAGGACGTGATATTGGGGATAGATTGGATGACTAGACATGGAGCCGTCTTGGATATTGGTAGGAGGACTGTGACTGTCGCCACTGAGGAGGGTCACAAAGTGATATTCCGAGGTTGGGACCTCGGAAAGTCCGGCACAGTTATCAGTGCAGTGAGAGCAGCCAGATTGATAGCACAGGGTTGCGAGGCCTTCTAGTGCTATGCCATGAAGGAGCGTAAGAGTCTGACAGTAGAGGAGATACCAGTTGCATGTGAGTTTGCAGAGGTATTCAGTGACGACTTACCAGGGCTACCTCCACAGAGGAGTGTTGACTTTAGCATCGAGTTAGAGCCGGGCACAAGACCGATCTCAAAGGCCCCGTACCGCATGGCCCCGATAGAGCTGCTTGAGCTGAAGAAGCAGTTAGAGGAGTTAGCAGAGAAGGGCTTCATTCGCCCTAGTGTTTCTCCCTGGGGCGCACCAGTGTTATTTGTGAGGAAGAAGGATGGATCGATGAGGCTGTGTATCGACTACCGGGAGTTGAACAAGGTCACCATCAAGAATAAGTATACATTGCCTCGCATAGATGATCTGCTGGACCAGCTACATGGGGCGTCAGTGTTCTCAAGGATAGATTTGAGATCGGGGTATCACCAGCTGAGAGTGAGAGACCTGGACATACCTAAGACGGCATTCCGGACTAGGTATGGCCACTATGAGTTTGTAGTGATGCCGTTCGGGCTCACTAATGCGCCAGCCGTATTTATGGAGTTGATGAATGGGATCTTCATCGACTTCTTAGACCAGTTTGTGGTGGTCTTCATTGACGACATTCTAGTTTACTCTAGAAGTCGAGAGGAGCATGCCGGACACTTGAGGACAGTGTTACAGATTCTACAAGATAGCCAGCTATATGCTAAGCTATCCAAGTGTGAGTTCTGGATGTCAGAGGTGGCTTTCCTAGGCCATGTAGTGACTGCTGAGGGGATTAAGGTCGACCCGGCGAAGATTGAGTTAGTGTCCTCTTGGCAACCTCCGAAGAATGTTAAGGAGGTTCGCAGCTTCCTTGGATTGGCAGGTTATTACCGTCGGTTTGTGGAAGGGTTTTCCCTGATCGCCCGACCACTTACTTCTCTCCTAAGGAAGACTACTCGGTTCGTCTGGTCTGAGCCGTGTCATCAGAGTTTTGAGGAGCTGAAGAGGAGATTGACGTCTGCTCCGATCTTAGCACAGCCTGAGGGTACAGAGGACTTTGTAGTGTACAGTGACACATCCAAGCTGGGCTTGGGGTGTGTCTTGATGCAGAGGGGTAAGGTCATAGCGTATGCGTCTCGACAGCTGAAGACGTATGAGGAGAACTACCCAACCCATGACCTGGAGTTAGCTGCGGTAGTACATGCTCTTAAGATCTGGCATCATTATCTCTACGGAGCGACCTGTCAGATCTTCACAGACCATAAGAGTCTGAAGTACATATTCACTCAGCGGGAGTTGAATAACCGCCAGAGGCGGTGGCTAGAATTGATCAAGGATTTCGACCTTGAGATTCTCTACCACCCCGGGAAGGCGAATGTAGTTGCTGACGCTTTGAGTCAGAAGACGCCTCGGGAGAGGGCGATAGCTCGGTTGACAGTACAGCCACAGTTGTAGAGAGACTTAGCTTGGTTGGAGGTAGAGATCCAGTTCCCCGATACAGCTCATCAGTTAGCCACCTTAGAGTTACTTCCTGACCTGTTGGGTGAGATCCGACAGAAGCAGGAGACATGTCCGACTTTGACCCGGATCCGAGACCGGATGTCACGAGATGAGGCACCTCAGTTCACTATTGGTGCCGATGGAGTGATGAGACAGCAGGACCGTATCTGTGTGCCATCAGACAGTGAGCTGAGACAGAGGATACTAGGTGAGGCTCATGCTACCCCTTACTCCGTACATCCAGGAGCGAGTAAGATGTATAAGGACGTGAGACGTTCCTTCTGGTGGGGTGGTTTGAAGCCTGATGTGGCCCGATATGTAGCCCAGTGTGCGACCTATCAGCAGGTCAAGATTGAGCATCGTAGATCCGGAGGAGAGCTCCACCCACTTCCAGTACCACATTGGAAGTGGGAAGATATATCTATGGATTTTGTTACAGGATTGAGGCTCAGCAGAGGTTTTGATGCCATTTGGGTAGTGGTAGACCGTCTGACGAAGACCGCACGTTTCATTCCGATTAAGGAAACGTGGCCGGTAAGTCGTCTAGCAGAGGAGTTCACCACACACATTGTGAGACTCCATGGAGTACCGAGGACTATCGTCTCCGACAGGGATGGACGTTTTACCTCGAGGTTTTGGCAGCAGGTACATACTGCTCTGGGGACAAGTCTCCACTTTACCACTGCCTACCACCCACAGACAGACGGTCAGTCCGAGAGGACCATTCAGACCTTAGAGGACATGTTGCGGGCATGTGTGCTAGATTGGAGACAGGTATGGCCAGATCATCTCCCACTGGTAGAATTTTCATATAATAACAGCTGGCATGCGTCTATTGGGATGGCACCTTATGAGGCTTTGTACGTACGGAGGTGTCGTACACCGTTGTGTTGGGATGAGCCTAGCAAGGCTGATGGAGTAGTACCAGACCAGATACAGGATGATATCGCCCGGATTTCCTTAGTCCGGGAGAGGATGTTAGCAGCTCAGAATCGTCAGAAGTCTTACGCCGACAAAAGGCGTCGACCTTTGGAGTTTAGAGTAGGTGCACAGGTGTGGTTGAGAGTGTCACCTACGAGAGGAGTTAGACGTTTCGGCATTAAAGGGAAGCTGAGTCCCCGATATGTCGGCCCATTTGAGATCGTAGAGAGAGTCGGAGAGCTTGCCTACCGACTAGCACTGCCACCGAGACTGGAAGGAGTCCACCCAGTTTTTCATGTATCTCAGCTGTGAGAGTACATACCGGATCCTAGACACGTCATCAGTCATGAGGATCTGATAGTCGAGCCAGACCACACTTTTGTGGAGTACCCAGTAGCCGTCCTAGAACGTAGTATTAGGCGCCTGCTTTCTAAGGAGATACCGATGCTGAGGATTCAGTGGTCTAGACGAGGAGCTGATGAGGCTACTTGGGAGATAGAGGAGAGTATTAGACGTAACTACCCTGAATTCTTTGCGGAGTTAGCCGCTACCTCAGTACCGATGGGTTAGTACTGAGACGATACCTTATATGATTTCTGTGATTATATGTTTAAAAGATTGTTATACTTATGTGCTTGATGACGTGAGTAGTTGCATGCTAGAATATAACTCTTGAATATAACTCTTGGGGTAGATATCTTATTCTAAGTTTCAGGACGAAACTTATTTTAAGGGGGTACTGATGTAAAATCCGGAAAATTTTATTCCGTCTATTTCTATTATAACCTGATCTCGATCAGTTGATGCATATCCGTCTACTTAGTTAAACATATTATTATAGGATTTATCATTTTATGTAGATTCCTTCACATAAAATGATAGAATCTTTTAAATACTTTATCATTTTATGTAGCTTACTTCCGCATAAAATGATAGAATTCTTAACCGATCTTAAACTATAACAAACTCCATATCCGGCTAGTCCGTATATTCATGGGTCGGGAGCTTGTCCGCAACCAGTTTCAGCCCATCTGTTGCTCCATAATTCAGCCCCAACGGATCCAGCCGCCTGCTGCCTTCTCCAGCCCAGCATGTGCTCGGCCCAGGGGAAGCTGTTGCCTTGCCATCTTCAGCCTCTGCAGCCCAGCTGCTGCAGCCCAGTAGCGCCTGCTGCCTACTCCAGCCCACTGCCTTGCCGTCTTCAGCCAGCTCCTGCCTTACCTTCTTCAACTCGTGCCCAGCAGCCCAAGATAGCAGCCCAGTTCCTGTCCAGCTGAGGTGCACGTTCAGCCCAACAGGAGAGAAGAACAGATGGACGCCACATCTGCCGCAACCCTTGAAGACTCCTCCGCTGAAGAACGTTACAGAAAGTAACTGCCCAGAATTAATGCAGGCAATCAAGCAGATCCAATATCTTTCCTTGTGTGCTGCGAGTTCCGCCCATTCAGATTCGCAGCAACTATCGTCTTCTTCCTTCGCTAGCAACAGGTCCGGCGTTCTCTTCCGACTCCCCAATCGCCAGACGAAGCAGCAGCGAACCACACCAGCCTTCCGCACACTTCCAGCCCTCCAACGACGCAGAGACCTACGCTGAGTGTTGGAGCCGTAACAGCGCACCATACCTTCCTCCCTTCTGCACAACAGGTAGGCTCTTCCCTTCCTTACCCTTCTACCTTCGATAAGTGTCACTGTTGGACTCACGCAACTGTCTTGTTGTGCCGGACAACCCCCGTCTTGGTCAATCCATGACAGCAGTGAGGCTGGGAAGAGTTCTCCAATCACTGCAGCAGTAGAGCCAAGCCGAACCCTCACTTTCCTCCACCTGATCTGTCACGCCGAGGAAGCCGGAGGGCCAGCTGGAACGTCTGAAGGTGCCTCAGTCCAGCAGCGGTTGAAAAGGTGAGCCATCTCTTTTCTGCAGTCCAATTCTTGCCCTCTAGATGTTATAATTGTATAGATGATATATGTTTTCGGTTTCGTTATAAACGGAGATCAAGCCAAGGAAATGGAGGGATAGTAAGTGAGTTTGTTGAAGTCTCCTGTAGGTCCAATTGATGATAACTGGATGATAATGAGAGTAGTTTAGACTGCCCTAGAAATAGAAGTGAAAAACTCATTTTAGAACTCAGCTTGGTAAGTGAGTAATGGTCAATGTTGAGGATTAATGTTTGAGCGTTTGGATAAAGATCCACCGTTGAATTTTGGATATGTTGTAGACGGTTATACGTAGTATAGGGTATAAAAATTTGAGAAGAAATGAACGGTCGGATTAGAAGTTATAGGCTTCCGAAGTTGGGTAGTTGAGCAGTTTTGTAAACCTTAGAATTTTGGCTAAGTATAGAATTTGTAAAGGGAGTAGTCAACTTTAGGAATTTTTATAAAATTGTTGAATGAACAGTTTGGAGAAATTCTTTCTCCTAAAGTTAGATAGGACATCATAGATAATCTAGGGATTTAAGTCGGAATTTTTATAAGCGGTTACGAATTTTATATTTGGAATCGAAGTTAGACCTTTACGATCTTCCGGAAAATAGAAACATAGGAAAAATGTTAGCTTGGAACCAAACGAAGCTTTGGGAGTTAGAATATGACTTTAGGATCTCGAATAGGAGTTTAGACATGAAATTCGGAAAATTTAGAAGTTCCGGGACCAAGGGTAAAATGGTCATTTTACCCTAAATTAATACTGCAACTAGTTATGTCTTAATACATTATTCTAGCTTAGAAGTCTTAGACTTCTAACTACGTAGGAGTGTGCTAATGCACTTATCTCCTTTGACAGGCAACTGAGTTGCTACAGGTTACAGAGCGAGTTGGTTTACAGAGAGTCGAGCTTTATATCAGGTAAGTCCTTTGGGCTTACTTAGCTGACTTCTAAATATGAGCATGAATGATGATAGTGGTGTGTGATTGAAATGTTTAGAGAGATAGGTTGTGATATATATTTACCGACCTATACTTGGCCTAAGAGTAACGGGTGGTGGCATTCTGCTCAGTTAGCTTGCGAGCGCTGGGGTTTCTTTAGGGACTAGTCCATACTCGGTTTGTAGTGATGCTACCGGCGAGGTCAGCTAGACCTACACCCAGTTGGATAAGGAACGGAGGCGAGAGCTGTTAATAGCTCTCGTGCCACAACTTAAATTGAATAATGTGAATCACTTAAATAATAGAAAATAAACGGTTGAGTGCCAGCATGATGTTTGTTTATTTTGTTTCTGCTTGTGTTTGTGCTGTTGTCATTCTACTTATATTTGGATAGTTAGCTAACTGTTGATATGTTGTGTAGATTTGCCACAGGTTAGAGCAGATGCCGAGTGATCCGGACGGTAGTGGTCAGCCGGGGTGTCGTACTTTAGGACGTTTTACAGTTTCTCCATTTGTGGGTTTTTTCAGTTGGACTTTGTTTCTTGTCGTTCTTTCCGTACTTTGTTACATCACGTTTTCCGGCTGTTAGTTGTTCTGGTCACATTCATACATTGTTAAGAATTATTTCATGATTTCTGGTTTTCCTTATTTGTGCCTTGTTGTAAGATCTTGTTAAGTTGTTGTCAAACTAAGGTCGGGACCCACTGTGCGGTCCTCACCAGTAACTTCCCGAGTTGTAAAATTTGGGGTGTTACACATATATACTTTATTGTGACTAACTTTGTTTTGCAGGAGCAAGAAGTCAAGGCCCTTGAAAGGAGTTTCAAAGCCCTTGAAATCAAAGTTTCACATAGAGCACAGATTGACATCAAGGCTCTTGAAAGAGGTTTCAAGGCCTTGAGATTTGGGTTTGCGAAAAGTTGTCATACTCTATTCAACCCCTCTTCTAGAGTAATATTTATCGTATTTATATCACCTACCGGTTCTTCAATTGGTTTCAGAGCTTGACTCACGTTTATTGATTTAACCATCAGTGAGACTAATCATGATTCCTGTAGGTGATGGTGGATTTGCTCAAGGAAGATCCTCATCCCAACCACCACTCTTCTGTGTGAACAACTTCGCTCATTGGAGAGCACTCATGTGTATGTTCATTATTGACTAGGATATGGAACTTTGGAGCATTACTCAAAATGGATCCAAAATTCCAATGACCATGGTTGAAGGCGTACAAGTCCCAAAGAAGGAATCAGACGTCACACAGGCTGACTTGGACAGTGTGTCAAAGAATTACAAAGCTATGAATCTACTTTACTGTGGATTAGATGCTAATGAATTCAACCGGATCTCATCACGCAAGAGCGCTAAAGAGATATGGGACAAGCTTGTTGTTACTTACGAAGGGACAAGTCAAGTCAAGGAGACAAAGATTAGCATCTTCCTTAGACAATATGAGCTATTCAAGATGAATCCCAATGAAACAGTCAAAGAGATGTTCACCAGATTCACTGGGATAGTGAACAATCTGGACTCACTAGGAAAGATCTTCACTATTGAAGAAAAAGTAAGGAAGGTTCTGAGGAGCTTACCTAAAGCAAAGTGGGGACCAAAGATGACTGCAATTGAAGAAGCTCAAAATCTCACAACTCTTCCTCTTGATAATTTACTCGGAAAACTCATCACACATGAAATGGCTCTTGGTGAAGAAGATGGAGAACTCCCATCCAACTCCAAGAATTTGGCATTAAAATCCAGAAGAGATGAGTTACCATCTGAGGAAGAAGATAGTGATGATGACGATGAAGAAGATGCAATCGCCATGATCTCAAAAGGTCTCGCAAGAATTCTCAAGCTAAAGAAACAATCGGCTAACAAAGAATTCCCACGAGCATCAAAACCCCAAGGTAAGTTTTCTAACCCTAATAAGAAAACAAGAGTACTGACTTGCTTTGAATGTGGTGAAACAGATCATTTGGTAAAGGATTGTCCACAAAAGAAGAGGACCAACTTCAAGAAAAATGATCGAAAAAAGAAAGCTATGGTTGCTTCATGGAGTGATTTAGAATCATCAAATGAATCAAAAGATGAAAAAGAACAAGCAAACTTGTGTCTTATGGCTGATCATGAAGATGACTCAAATTTGTACATCGACAATATGGTAAGTACAATTTTATCTCAACCTGATATTGATTTTAAATAATTCCTTAAAGATATTATCATAAGTGATAAGGAACATAGAATAAGGATAAATTCTTTAACAGATAAGCTTAATGAACAAGATAAACAACTGAGAGAAATGTCTTTGGAGATTGAAAATCTTAACACAGAAAAGGAAAAAATGGATGACAATATCAAGGCCTTGGAATCAAAAAATTTGATTCTCAAGGACAACCTCTCTTCTCTACATCGAAATTATATCGACCTAGAGAAAGAGAAAGTTTATCTGACTTTAACGTGTCAAGACCTGAAGGCATCACTCATTAAGTTTACTCGTTCAAAAGATAATCTGGAAAGAATGATGGGTGAACAACTATCTTCTCTTAACAAAAATGGTATAGGGTATCATAAAAGCTTTCCTAGAAAACCTACCACCACTTTTGTTATGGCCAAAGGAAGCAGTCATATGCCTACGTGCTTCTATTGTTGTAAAAAGGGTCATGTTAAATCCACATGTCCTTATAGAAGAAATGATCCTTATATTATTAGAAACACCTATCATTTATATCTAAGGAAACAGGTCAAACAAATATGGGTTCCTAAAGGTACTAGACCACCAAACATGATCGAGCCTAAGTATGAACCAAAATATGCCATATGGTCGACCCGGAAAGGTTGATGTTTGTTGTTTTGCAGGATATCACCAAGGTAAAGGAGCACAAATGGATACTAGATAGTGGTTGCTCAAGACACATGAGTGGAAAAAGTTCGTTATTCTCATATTTAAAGAAGCAATCATCCGGAACTATTACTCTTGGTGATAAAGGAAAGTGTGACATAATTGGCATTGGTAAAATTTGCTATAATTCATCCAACTTTATTGATGATGTTTATTTAGTTGATGGCTTGAAATATAATTTGCTGAGTATTTCTCAAATTTGTGATAAAGGTAATAAGGTTATATTTGATTCAGAAAAATGTGTAGTTCAAAACATAAAAACGGACGAACTATTGCTTACTACTCCTAGATGTAACAATGTTTATTCCTTGAGTACTAGCCAAGTTGCAGAAACAAAGTTAATATGTCTAAAGGCCTTGACTGATGATCCAAGGCTTTGGCAAAAAAGACTTGGTCACGAAAGCATGCACACCATGCAGAAGTTACTTACAAAAGATTTGATACGTGGTTTGCCAAACCTAAATTTCAAGGCTGATGATCTTTGTAAGGCATGTACACAAGGTAAACAAACAAGAGGTTCTTTCAAACCCAAGAAAGTTGTAAGTTCTTCTCAACCCATTGAACTTTTACACATGGATCTTTTTGGACCTATGTGTGTCAAATATCCCGGAGAAAAACAATACATTCTTGTTATAGTGGATGACTTTTCTCGCTTTACATGGATTTCTTTTCTACGTGAAAAATCTGAAGCTTTGTTTGAATTTTCAAAACTATGTAAGGAGTTACAAAGCTTGACAAATCTACCAATCGTTTCTATAAGAAGTGATCATGGTAGAGAATTTGATCAATTAAAATTTGATTTGTTTTGTGCAAAATATGGTATTTCTCATAATTTTTCAGCTCCTAGAACTCCTCAACAAAACGGAGTTGTGGAACGCAAGAATCGCACTCTTGAGGATATGTCTAGGACAATGCTTTTAGAAAACAATCTACCAAAGAGCTTTTGGGCTGAAGCAGTAAACACTGCAAATTATATTTTAAACAGATGTTTAATTCACCCTATTTTGAAAAAGACTCCTTATGAACTTTTTAAAGGTAGAAAATCAAATATTTCATATTTCAAACCCTTTGGATGTACTTGTTTTGTTCACAACAATGAAAAAGACAATCTTGGGAAATTTGATGCACGTAGTGATGAAGGTATATTCATTGGATATGCTTCAAACAGCAAAGCTTATAGAGTATATAACAAACGTACCTAAATTTTTGAGGAAAGCATTCATATTATTTTTTATGAAAGCAATTATGGTACTTTGAGTGAAAGTTTTGCAGACTTAGACCTGAATCAAAGAGAAGATCACATTTCGGATGAAGAGGAAGATCCTAAAGATGAAGACAAAAATATGCAGGAAAAGATTCAAGATACCAAAGAAAATTTTCAAGACCTTGAAACACACCTTCAAGACCTTGAAACTGGAAACTGTGAGAACAGAACTCCACTTTAAGGGCTTCAAACCCAACTTCAAGGCCTTGAGATTGGAACAGCAGGCAACATACAAATGGTACCTGAATCTAGTCAAACATATACAGCTCAACCTTCAAGATCTACTTCATCTGTTAAAAGAAGAAAAGTTTAACACTCCTCATATCATCCACAAGAAAATGTGATCTCAGATCCAAAGAACTACACTCAAGCTCAACAATCTTTGTGCATTCTCCGCCTTTGTATCACTAATCGAGCCAAAGAACTACACTCAAGCTCTTCAAGAACTAGATTGGATCATAGCATGCAAAATGAATTGAATGAGTTTGAGAGGAACAAGGTATCAATCAGTTATTGGCACAAAATGGGTCTTCAGGAATAAACTGGATGAAAGTGGCAAAATCATACGAAAAAAAGCAAGGCTTGTAGCACAAGGTTATAACCAGGAAGAAGGTATTGATTATGAGGAGACTTTTGCTCCGGTTGCCAGGTTAGAAGCCATACGTATGCTACTTGCATTTGCATCCTTCATGAACATAAAACTTTTTCAAATGGATGTAAAGTGTGCTTTCCTAAATGGCTTCTTAGAAGAAGAAGTCTATGTTGCTCAACCTCTTGGTTTTGAAAATGATGATTTTCCAAATTATGTTTTCAAATTAGACAAAGCTCTTTATGGTCTTAAGCAAGCTCCTCGAGCTTGGTATGAAAGATTGTCTAAATATCTTCTTGAAAATAATTTTAAAAGAGGTTTAATTGATAAAACATTGTTTATCAAAACTAGAGGCAACGACATACTAGCAGTACAAATCTATGTTGATGATATATTATTTGGTGACTAACGATTCTCTTAGCAAGGAATTTTCAGATAATATATGCAGGGAATTCGAAATGAGCTTAATGGGAGAATTAAATTTCTTTCTTGGACTTCAAGTGCACAGGAAAAGAAAGGAATTTTTCTCAATCAAAGCAAGTATACTAAAGACTTGCTTAAAAAGTACAAAATGGATCAATCTAAGGTTGCAAAGACTCCTATGAGCTCCAACACTTTCGCTAGATCATGACAAAAATGGAAAAAGTGTAGTACAAAAGGAGTATAGAGGTATGATCGGTTCATTGTTATATCTAACTACAAGTCGTCCTGACATTATGTTTAGCGTGTGCATGTGTGCAAAATTTCAAGCTGATCCTAAAGAGTTATACCTGATTGCTGTGAAAAGAATTTTTCGGTATCTAAATGGCACCAAGGATCTAGGGTTATGGTACCCATGTCAAAGCTCGTTTCAACTTGTTGGCTATTCAGATGCAGACTTTGCAGGTTATAAGGTTGACAGAAAGAGTACTTCTGGATATTGTCAATTCTTAGGGTCATCCCTAATCAGTTGGCACTCCAAGAAGCAAAATTTGGTTACACTATCCACAGCTGAAGCTGAGTATATAGCGGCTGGAGTCTATTATGCTCAAATCCTTTGGATTGCTCAACAACTTCGTGATCTTGGCTTTGATTTAAAAGGTATTCCTATTAAATGCGATAATACTAGTGCTATTTCTATAACTAAAAATCATGTGCAGCATTCAAGAACTAAGCATATTGATGTGAGGCATCACTTCATTCATGATCATGTTGAGAAAGGTGATGTTTCGATTTCTTTTATCTCAACTAACTTGCAGATATCTTTACCAAGCCTCTTTCTGAGGAACAATTTAATTTTATTAGATTAGAGCTTGGTATGTTAAACAAGGAAGCATTAACGTAGGGGGAGTTAACAAGTTTTAATCATCCTACGTATGCAGCCCAATTGATGTTTTCAAGGGCCTTGAAATGAAATTCAAGGGGACCTTGAACCATATTTCAGGGTATAAAAATGATACGGATCTTTTAAGAGTTAGTATCTTTTAGATATTTTAATTCTTAAAAACTTTTCTCGAAAAAAAAAAGAGAGATTTGCAGTAAAGATTTCTAAAGCCAAATCTTTTCAAAGAATTATTCTTTCATTCTTAAAAAGGATCTTATTGTAGTCTTTCACACAAAAACCCTATTTCAAAATTCTTTGATTCCTCTCTCAAAAAAACTTCTCTCATGGCACCCAAAAGCAAGTGGTCTGCTCATCAAACTCTCAAACCGAAAGATAAGGAGTCTTCGATTGAGAAAAGAGAGAATTTTTCTGAAAATCAAGATATATCTTAGATGACTGCTCTTCCTTCCTCATGGTTCATTAATTTTCAAGCATCTGGATCTTGGCTGGATGGGTTTCATAATCGACAACTATGTATGCGCGACTTGGTAGATATTGACTTTCTGAATTCACTCAAGATGTCTTGTATTGACAAGCTGAAGAACTCAACAATCTGGAATGTCCTAAACCTTGGAGATTTTGCCTTTCCAAGACTTACGAGACTGTTTTATGGTAATCTCATCTCAAAAATGGATAAAGGATGTATCACCCTTGAATCTTCAGTTAAAGGTACTCCGATTTCACTCAATCCTTCTATCTTAAGTGAGATCTTTGGAATTCCTACAGATCTGGCATTTGACTATCCTTCAAAATCAGAGAGTGTTAATATTGCTAAGGAAAAATTTTAGTTCCAAATTCTACCTCCCGTCAATTGACTCATACATCTTTAACCCTAGAGGCAAAAATAATGTTCACTACACTGGTTAGATGTGTTATTCCTCATGCAAACTCAAGAGAGTTGTTGACGGATCAAACTCTGGAATTAATTCATCTGCTTATGACTGAGGTGGCTATAGATGTACCTAATTTGATTCTCAACCATATGTTGCATTCTGTAAATTCCAAGAGATCCATTCCTTTACCTTATGGAAATCTGTTGCCTAAAGTCTTTGAGTATTATAGAATTGATACATCTTCTGAGGTAAGACAGTCTATTAACAGCAAAATTGATAAAAATTGCTTAGAAAGTTTGGGTATTGAGAAAACTCTTGCAAGAACCTGGATTCTAAAAGGAAAAGGAGTTACTCAGAATGAAGAAGCAAAATCTACTCTTACTCCAGAAATCCGATTAGATGGTTGTGAGAAACAAATAGCTTGTCTTAGTCGTGAAATATCTGATATTAAGTTTGATGCCAAGAGGAGATGGATGCAAATTTTGAGTTGCTAGCCAATATAAATGCCAAAGTCAATGAAATGTTTTTGATGAACGCTCTTACACTAACTGCAATGGGAAGTATTTTGCCCATACCTGGAGATGGGGCTCAACATACTCAAGAACAGGTTGAGAATATGCTGATGAATTGTAAAAGGCGTGTACAGAATAAGTTTATTCTGTATCCAACTCATGAGGAGCCAATGTTCTTACCTATAGTTGAGTATGAAGTTGTTAAACAGAGAAGAGCTGTAGAAAAGAGAAGACGTATGGCAACTGAAATGGATGACTGGCGTTATAAGAAATCCTCATCAAAAGGCAAGAGAAAGTTCTATGAGGGATTTAAACTGTTTGATTTTGTTTTGGAAATACAATTTTTATTTTTTTTGGGTCTATAATCGTATGTTTTTAAACTCCTTGGTTTGACTGTTTTTCCTCCATCGTTGAAAGACAAAGGGGGAGAAATATGATCCGACATTCCGATATGCTGCATTCTGCATTTTAGTTTTTGAGGTTTTCATATGCATTGCTAAACTAACAAATGCAGGTACGAAAATTTGTGTTGTCTTCAATCAAGGGGAAGATTGAAAACTCCACCTTGATTGAAATGGTTTACAGTTGTTGATGATGATGGAAGACTTCACAAAAATATAAGCAGTTGGATATACTAACAATGTACTTGATTATATTTCTAGATATTCGGTTGGTTTGAATTTAATGCAGGTACAACAATGCATATGTCAAGGGCCTTGATATTAGTTTCAAGGGCCTTGAAGTATAATTCTAAGGACGAAGGAAGATGGCGAATACAAAGGAAGATATCAAGAGCCTTGGAGTTATAAGAATGCAAAACAAGAATTCAAAATACGCATCAAGGCTTTTCCGGAAGATTTTGATAAGGATCCAGCCGAAGATTTCAGCCGAAGATCTCGTCAACTACAGAATCATCGAAGATCTTAAATGAAGAAAAGAGAATCTTTTCATAAGATTTTCTTAAACAAACTCAACGGCAACAACATCTTCTCTTCACATAGAACACAAGAAGATTGGAGTAAAAGATCAACGTGTTAATAGGGGTTGTAGTTTTACAACTTCTAACTTATCTCCGAAAAAGAAAACGATCTTCATGGAAACGAAGATTCACCTTCAACGGTCATCTTCACAACGGCTAGAAGACCTTTTCATCCAAGAGTATAAATGAAGATGATGGTCGAAGAAGAAAAATACACAAGCCTACATCGTAAAATATCTTCTACATCTTCAAGCAACTAAATCATCTTCATTCGTTGTTTTTGTTTCTCTCATTCAAAAAGCTTTATCCCCTTAGAGAGAGAAAACACTAGAGTTCCATTGGAAGATCTAAATAGTGTTATACTAGAGTGTGTGTTACTCAATGAAGTAACTAGGCTATTATAGCTAGGTTAAGAGTTGGAGCTAAATCGTAGCGTTGGCTATAGTGAGAGAAGAAGGGGATTTCTTCTAGTTTGTATCTAGGACTCTTTGAAGCTGATAATAGATATTTAGATCCTACGGATATACCCTAGGACGGAGAGTATGCTATTTAGAGCCGAACTTCGTAAACATATCCTCGTGTCTATCTTTTCATTTCCTCACCATATATACTTTACTGTGACTAACTTTGTTTTGCAGGAGCAAGAAGTCAAGGCCCTTGAAATCAAAGTTTCACAAAGAGCACAGATTGATATCACCCATGATGTGGGCAATCCAACGAAAAAGAGGTTTCAAGGCCTTGAGATTTGGGTTTGCGAAAAGTTCCCATACTCTATTAAACCCCCCTTCTAGAGTATTATTTATCCTATTTATATCACCTACCGGTTCTTCACCCATGATGTGGGCAATCCAACGAAAAAGGTCCTCGAACCTTGCCCATGAGGTGAAGAGACTTTGACCACTCTTCATCACAAATGTGTTAATCTTTGCTCTAAATTCCGCCGTCTTTGATGGCGGAAAGAATTTGGTAAGAAACTCCGCGGTCATCTCCTCGCATGTGTTCACTCTTCCGGTGGGAAGTGATTGATACCATGCAAGTGCTTTATCCTTCAAAGAGAAAAAGAAAACACGCATCTTGTAATTGCTATTCTCACATCTAGAAGGTCTAAAAGTTTCCATGAAAATCTCATAATTCTGAAGATGTTGGTGCGGTGACTCTCTCTCCATTCCTCCAAAGCAATTCTGCTAAATCATAGTAATCACATGAGGTCTAAACTCGTAGTCACGGTCAGCTAGATCTCGCAAATGCATGCCCGGACGGAAAGCTTGTTGGACCGGATCCATATATTGCCCAAGTGTTTGTGGAAAACCTGCAAACGGATCAGCTGGCTCCACTCTTGGTGAAGGTGGTGGTGGCACATAAACTGGTGGTGGTAAGACGTTGACGGGTGCTGGTGGAGGTGGATTAATCACAACTCTAGCATCCACGTTTGTCTCCCGATTTTCCAGTCGGACTTGTGTTACCACATCGGCCATGTCGGCTCGAAGTTGTTCTTGTAGAGTAGCTTGATCAGCTTTCTCTTTCCTCAAGGCTTCTTCTTGTTGCCTTATTTGATCTTGAGCTAAAGCTAATTCAGCTCTAAGATCCTCTAGCTCTTGATTGTTGTTAGCGGCCATTTTCTTAGCCTCTCTCAACTTCTTCTTGTAAGTCTTTTCCGGTTCAGGATCGTAAGGAACGATTTCTTTACCGGTTCGTGTTCTTCGCATAAACCAAAAGAAAAAACCTGCAAGAACACTCAGCAAGAGTAGTCAGTAGCAAAGCAAGAAGTTACCAACCTAGACAACCGTGCACTGGATTTGTCTTGACCAATTCCCCGGCAACGGCGCCAAAAACTTGTTCTCTCCAAAAGGTGTGTGCGCAAATAAGCTTTAAATTTATATCCAAGAATTAAGTCTAACGATAGCGAAACCGTAGTGTATGGATCAATCGTAGTATGGGTTGATATTCTGGAGTCGATCTCAAATAATCTGTGAGAACAAAGAAGCAAAGGTAATCCAACTTGTGTAGCAAGCAAAGCAATAATCACAATAAAGAATATAGAAGCAAGAATAATGGAATGCAGATTCTAAAGCTCCAAGTATCCGGTTGCGACGTTCGATTCAAGATGTCTAAGGATGTATACGGACAGAGCTAGATAGAAAAGGTATATATTCTTTGGTAGGATGTCATCCGGTGAAGATCCAACGTCCTTTTGTCCCAACCCAAGAATTCTACTTAACGGATGTTGAGTCTCGTCAAGAAGAGGTCATAAGGATAGGATTGAACTCTCATACCAAACTAAAACCAAGGAAAAGATAGATGAAGGCAAAGGCTTTGACACTCCTCACCTTAATAGAGGGTTTTTGATCCCCTGTTACCTAGAACTCATAAACACTCACAACCAAGTGAGGCTAAGGGTTAGAAAGGGTTAACAAAGGTAAGATTTAAGCAATCTTTAACTTTGGATAAAGGCAAAAGCGAAACGTGCAAAACAAAGGAAACCCCGGGCAGATCTTAGGAAACCACGGTCGTGGTTCCTGAAGAGCAGGCCGTTGAAATCCTCGATTCGAGGGTTTCATCTAACAACTCTCAGGGTGCGATCTGTTAAGGCTCAATCTATCATCATCTATACCACAACCATTAACCCTTCACCCTAGAATCGCGGGGGGGGGGTAGGTTAGCCAAGAATCATCATCATATTCAAATCAAGAATAAGAAAGGGAATCACGAAAGGCATGCAACCAAGAACACAAAGATGAATAATGATGAATCAAAATCAATCTTTAATCAACAACTCAATCAAACAATGTATAATCTAGAATATGTGTTCTCAAGATAATAATCAACACTAGAACAATCTCACAAAATCTCCAAATTGGGAATATAGAAAGCTCTTCAATCTGCCTCCAATGGTAAAGCAATCCAATCTCCAACGTAGATAGATCCGAAGTATGGTGTAAAAGCCGTTCTGGCGCGGTCCAAAGCAAAATACTCAAAATGCAGCCGTCAACCTCCTTTTATAAAATAAAAGTAGGTTAAAAGGCTTCTTCCTTTCTTGCTGACGTGGCAATAACGGAACGGTCTTTTCCGAAGAAAACCACGGGTGACATCATCAAAACCACGGCCATAGTTCTCCCCGTGATGACTCTTGACCTTCCTTTCCACGTGTGAAATTCAAAGAATTATCAAAACCCCGGCCGTGGAACTTCTTTCTTGGTCGTGGTTCCTCCTTTTCGATGCTTTTCTCCTTTGCTTCACCTTCATACTCCTTATGATGTTCCAATGCTTCCCAATGAACTCCTCATCGACCAATACTTAGTAAATGTTTCCTTTCCACTCCAATTCAGCGCTAATTCACCTAAAATCACAACAAAGCTTGTGTAGATCTCGATTCCAAGATAATCGGTGAATATGCTCAATAAATGCTATGAATGTATGTCCATCTACTCAAAAGAAAGGGAAAAACTACCTATATGCGCATCTAAACTACGTCATATTTCATGCTATCAGTCCCGATGCCGGAATGACCATATTGAGCTCTCTACCATGTTTGATCGATCATCTGCACCACCACTCCACTTGAGTGAACCAAAATACCGAAGCACCGCATTTTTACATTGTGAGTACTTCTTTCACTCTTTGTTTAACTTTCACATTGGGGACAATGTGGTTTTTAAGTATGTGGTCAGGTTTTCATGATTCTTTGCATGATCGCATCTAGGATAGTTTCAATTTATAGTCACACGTTTCTTTTCACGTTTTGCATTGTATATACTTATATCAACATTCCAAAAATCGAAAAATTTTAAAAAATTTTGTGCTTCTAAGATTGATATGAACCCTATGATGATTTTGTGTGTGAATTGGCTACGGATGGCCTTTGTGTGTTGAATGAATTTATGCATATGTGGACTTGAATACTTTGCTTGAATTCCATATATGAATTGTGATGATGATTGTTGTCTAGGTTGGATTGAGAATTGATAATCGAAATTGCATGATAAGTTCTTACACATCATCTAGGAATGATTAAGGCATTCATTTCTCTCTTCTTCTCATCTTGATCATGTTGTTTGAAGCACCTCACTTGAATAAAAATATTACCTGTTTTGATCCATTCGGGAATTACGACCATGCTAGTGTGTTGAGTGTGTGAAAGACAAGTGTGGGTGATGATGTTGATGAATGAATGTTGTGGATGAAGTTGTTGAAATGTGTTGAGAAAGTGTAGAAAAAAATAAAGGTTTGGGGACGTTGGTTATAAAGATGAGTAACTCGGCACCATTCACATAATCGGGTGTTTGTGTCTTGCCAAAGTCGGATTAATCGATAGTCCTAACTGGACTTGGTATGTGCATTCGGTGTGAGGCACCTCGAAAAACCTCCGAGGACCGCTAATCACCAAGGTTTCGGCTTTTGTGCACCAATGGCACTTCCTCAAATGAATAAAAAGAAAAGAGAAACAACAAAGAAAAGAAAAGGGAGAAAAATACACTTTGGTGGATGTTGAACAATTTGAAGTTGTGTTTTTTTTGTTCCTTTCCCGGATATGCACCACATGACCTTAGATTTCCCACCTTTGACACGTTTCTTGACCTCTTCTATCCTAAGTCCTTAAGACCTCTATGCACATGTGTTATGACTTAGTGATTTAGATTGGAATTTTTCATGATCGTTTAGACTCTATCGATTTGCTTTGCATATATGTTGTCGAGTTAAGTGTGATCGTCTTTCCATGCCTTTGTTCCTTTAATACATATTTGCTCATCCTCTTGCCATGAAACATCACTAGGAAGGTGATCTATGTTTAGAAGCACAATTGCAAAAAGATTTTCTGTTTTTTTTCCACATTCATAACTCATGCCATCTCGTAGCTTAGGTTTGAACCTTGCTCGGGGACGAGCAAGTGGCAAGTATGGGGTATTTTGATTACATGATTTATGAAACTTGTTTAGGCATTCATTTAGTTAGTTTTTCTCTTTATTCATGCATGATTCCGCACTAGTTCGTGACATTTACGCTTAATCGTCATATTAGAAATGGTGTCTACACGATCTTTTGTCGGTTTTGTAGGTATTTTGGGGATCTTTGAGACATTATTGATGCATTCGAGGTTCAATCCTCATGATGGTTTGGATTCGAGGTTCCAAAAGACTCATGCTTGGAGAAAAGAAGAAGACATGGACCCTGGTTGGTGCAAGGCTTGGACAAACTCATGTTCAAATGATGTTTAGGGCTGAATCAGTGCAATCTCGGTCCAAGGCAAGTGTATCTCGGCCGAGATGGGCTCAAGGCCAACCGAAATTCCTCTCCACATGAGACACTTTCTCTATGTCCGACCCTTGTTTCTCTTGGTGTACTTGTGTGGTTTTGTATGTTGTTTTTTGGGGACCTCTTGACTCTTCTCTTCTAGCTCTCTTCCAAGCCTCTTGTGGGTGTTCTTGGGGGAGATTACTGCTGTAAACATCTATCTACCTAAGTAAACTTATTTCCTTGTTCTTAGCTTCATTACCTAGCTATGAAATGCATGCATGCTTGTATGATAAAGTTTGATCTTGAAAATGTATGTTTTTGGCTGAATAGTTGTGATTCTAGGGTGAATGAATGATGGATATGGCTTGGATGATGACTCTCGGCTTGTTCTTCATGCCATTTCGGCCGAGATGTTCATGATTCACCCGAGATTGTTCTGTTTGTAATACCCGAAAAATTTAAATTCCGTCTAATAACGGATTAAATCGGATTTCGATATGCCAACCTTGATTCCATTAAATAAAAGAAACGAAAGTAAATTCCATCATTTTATGTGATGTTGTTCCACATAAAATGATAACTGGTAACACGTAAATAAGCCCGTAAATAATTCCGTAAATTTAACGGTTCCGGGCTATTAGTGAGTATTTTCTTTCAGCTGAATTGTTTATGGGCAGATAGGCCCAATTTAACTGGCCCAAATAACCTTCAGCCGGCCCAAATTTTACACTAACCTTTCCTTAATTCTAATTTAACCTAATACAGCATTAATCTAATCTAACCCTAAACTAATCAACGCTAACCTAACCTTACCTACCGCAGCCCTAGCATCACGCTTCTGAAGAAGACCGACCATCCGTCATGTTTGCGCCGCCTCACAACCAGAGCGGATACACCGCTGGGACGCCACCACACCTGCGCCGGGGACAAGGCTCTTCACTCGCCGCCGCAGCCAGACAGCCGGACCTGTTGCCGCTACTGTTGTGCCTTCTCGCATCCCCCTCCCCGCCTTTCTGTCTTCGGCAAAAGACGCCTATCGCCGCCCTCTGTACACGGGAATGACACCAGCAAGCCGTGTCGAAGAGAAGGACCTCGCGACGCCAAGCCCTGTACGCCTCGCCTTCGCCAAAGCCGCACCCATCCGTCCGCACAGGCACTGGACTGTGGCACTCGAGCCATCCGCACAGGCACTGGACTGCTGCACTCGAGCCATCTGCACAAGCGCCGGACTGCTGCACTCGACCCATCTGCACAAGCGCCGGACTGGACGTTGCTCCGTCTGGCTGCCTCTCTTTTGTCGACTCAAAACGTAGCACCATCGGGCTGCCTCTCTTTTGTCGATCCAGCAGACCACTGATATGGAGGAGCCCAGATTTGATCCACAACAACAGCCTTGGTGTTATCCTTCTCATGCCTTCGAGTCATGGAATCGAGTAAGGTCCCAATCCGTCCTACCTTTGTCCTTCTTTTGAGCAATCCTTAACATATATATATATATATAGATATATATATGCTGATAAGAGCTCCTTTTCTGTCATCAATCCATCCCTAACAGCCTCGGAAGATAGCTTGAAGAGTTGAGGCGTTTTCTGAATTTTTCGGAAGTGACAAGCAGTCAACTTCGGGTCCAGATTTGGGTAAGTTAGATTTCTTCTTTTTGGCTGACTTTCGGATATGTTATAGATGGTATTTCAAAGTAAATCATACTAAAATTTCAGAGGAATCCATGTTATGGTTTGAGAGATATGAGGTTTCAAAGTTCAGTTTTATAAATGTGCTGAGTTGAGAAAAACAGCATGGGATGCTGTTTTGTGAGATAGTTTTGAATAGGCTTTTGATCTCTGTTAGGCTTGAATTTTTTATATGATATAGTTGACATCTTGTTGTAGATCATATTAAAATTTGGGAAGAATCGGAGTTACGGTTTGAGAGTTATTGTGTTTCAAAGTTGACGTTTTTATATATGTGCTGAGTGTTGGGGAAAACAGCAAGTGATGCTGTTTTGTGAGATGGTTTTGAATAAGCTCTTGATCTCCGTTGGACTTGAATTTTTGATATGATATGGTTGACATATTGTTGTAGAACATATTAAAATTTTAGAGGAATCCAGCGAGTGGTTTGAGATTTATGATTTTTTCAAAGATGGAGTCGTAAGCAGTTTTTCTGTTGTGCTGAAATTCGGTTTTGTGAGATAGTTTTAAATAGGATTTTGATCTCCTTTGCGTCTGAATTTTGGATATATTAGAGATAAGATTTAATAGTAGAACATATCAAAATTTGGGATAAATACAGCGAGTAGTTTAGGAGTTATGATTTTTCAAAGTTAAGACAATGTGATGCTTGTTAAGTGTTGTACCGAACTTTAGAAATTTTTGTAGAAGCGATGCTTTAACAGTTTTAAGAAATTCTTTCTCCTATGAGTAGATAGGATATCATAGATGACCTAGGGAATTATTTCGGAATTTTTATAAGATTATTCGAATTTTATATTTGAAGCTGTAGTTGGACTTTAGTGACTTTTTGAGAAATAGAAAATGGGTGGTTTTTCTAGTTGTTACCTAAAATCATCCTAGGGAGTAGAATATGGTTAGTTAGTCTCTAATAAGAGTTTAAACATAAATTATGAAATTTTTAGAAGTTTCGGGACCAGGGGTAAAACAGTCATTTATCCGTATAAGGGTATTTTGGTAATTTAGCTGATGATAGAGTTAAATATCTTAGAAGTTAGAGACTTCTAATTAAGTGGGATATAATATTGATCCACTTGCCTTTTATAACAGGCGGTTGAGTTCCTGCGGTTACAGACCGAGTCGAGATAACGAGATTATGTTTGAATTCAGGTAGGTCCTTTGGGCTTACTTAGCTGACTTCTAGATATGAGTATGAATAATGGTAGTGGTGTGTGAATGAGATGCTTATAGATATATTTTAGTAATATTTATATACCGACTTATACCTTGGCCTAAGAGTAACGGGCGGTGGCATTCTGCTCAGTTAGCTTGAGGGCGTTGGGGGTTTCTTTAGGGACTAGTCCACACTCGGTTTGTAGTGATGCTATCGGCGGAGGTAAGCTAGACCTACACCCAGTTGGATAAGGAACGGAGGCGAGAACTCTTAAGATTCTCGTGCCACAACTGTAAAATGGAATAAGGTGAATCACTTAACTACTAGATAATAACCGGTTTGTGTGCCAGCATGATGATTGTTTATGTTACCTTGTTTGTGTTTGTGCTATCATTATTCTGCTTATATTTGGATTGTTATCTAACGGTTTATCCGTGTTGTAGATCTGGAGGCATAGACAGCTGTAAAGAGATCCGGAACGGATGGTCAGCCAGGTCCACGTATTCATTAGATGGGGACGGGGGAGTCTTCCATACGACATGCATGTTATGTATTTATATATATGTTTGTAAGGTTGTCACACGTATACATTCATACCATCAAAATATTATGTTTTAAAATTGTTTTAAATACATTTGTGCCTTGTTGTAAGATCCTAGTAAAGTTGTATTTAAACCAAGGTCGGGACCCATTGTGAGGTCCTAACCAGTAGCTCCCCGAGTTCCAAGAACTTGGGGTGTTACACTGTTGTTGTCCTTAAGTTGATAAATCTGGATGTTAGGATGTAGATTTGTCGAAATTCTAGTGTTTGTTGAGCCTAATCTAGCTAAGGGTGACCTTTGCTAGCAAACTAATTGAGGAATGAGACTGACCCGGTGATTTCCGCTCTTAGATATAGAAGATGATGAATTCTAGGTAGTAGTGATCCGGTTTGTGTAGAATTCTCGACCTTAGTTCCTTGAGACTTACCCGGTAATATGACTTACGTTTGAGACTAGTGGAACATGAGACTTACCCGATAATTGTTCCCATTAGAGAAACACCCCTTCCCGATAACCGCAACTTATCATTTGATGTTTAGAAGCATGAGTCCAATGTCATAACCGGAATTCTTGATCTCTAGAATCCACACTTCTTACCCTTATCACCTATCCTTGTGTTAGTGTGTTGTTTGTTTTCTTGTTTTGTATATCTTTTGATCTTGTTTGATCACCTCAAAAACCAACCAAAAACATTGTGATTTTCATTTATTTATTCCTTTCTCATTTCTTAGTTTAGATTTGCACTATCTATGATCATTGAATGATTTAGTTTCACCTCAATCCTTGTGTTCGACCTCGGAATACTTTTCTTGCTACGAAATGACCCATACACTATGGGTTCGCTAGGTAGTTTAGGAGAATAGATCGAGTTATAAATTGTAAGACTTTTGTGTGCATGTTTTGTGCAAACAAGTTCTTGGCACTCTTGCCTCGGATTTGGATCGTACATTTATAGCGTAACAGACAGTTAAGCCGAAAGATTTTTGGGAGAGTATAACTCTTGTTGAGGGTGGTGATGATCAGTGGGCTGCGAGGGATTCCAAGGCCAAGAACATATACAATATGTCCTTTAAGATATCTCATAGGATCACGAGTGAGACGTTATATGCATGTTTTGAGAGCCCACAAAAGCAGGTGGGTGAGTTATTTTTATTGTGGTGCACCAACACTATGCTGGATACCGCCACCCTTCTTGTTGATAGTCTGAGGAAGATAGGTAACAAGACTAAAGCGGACATTTGTGTAGGAGGCCTAGTGACTAACATCGCCAAGGCTCTTGATTTGGATTTTTCTTCTTGCACATTGGTTTCACCAGCTTGCCCTTTAGGATTACATCAGTTTATTTCACGAGGCATTCTTTTTCCTCGAGGTTGTGGCGGTCCATTCGTTGTCATGCCTTGGGAGGACAAGAACCCAAGAGGAATTGCTTGGAAGAGCTCCTTCACCATCCGGGATCAGAATAACTAGAAATTTGTTTTTGAGGAGATGCCAAAGGAGTTAGATGAGAAGGATGATGCACCGATTGAGGTTGAGTCTGATGAGAGTGATGATGATGATGGCGTTGACGCCATGGATGCCGGGACCGATGTTGTTAGTCCCGATGATGATGATGATGATGATGATGATGATGATGATGATGATGATGATGATGATGATGATGATGATGATGATGATGATGATGATGATGATGATGATGATGATGATGATGATGATGATGATGATGATGATGATGATGATGATGATGATGATGATGATGATGATGATGATGATGATGATGATGATGATGATGATGATGATGATGATGATGATGATGATGATGATGATGATGATGATGATGATGATGATGATGATGATGATGATGATGATGATGATGATGATGATGATGATGATGATGATGATGATGATGATGATGATGATGATGATGATGATGATGATGATGATGATGATGATGATGATGATGATGATGATGATGATGATGATGATGATGATGATGATGATGATGATGATGATGATGATGATGATGATGATGATGATGATGATGATGATGATGATGATGATGATGATGATGATGATGATGATGATGATGATGATGATGATGATGATGATGATGATGATGATGATGATGATGATGATGATGATGATGATGATGATGATGATGATGATGATGATGATGATGATGATGATGATGATGATGATGATGATGATGATGATGATGATGATGATGATGATGATGATGATGATGATGATGATGATGATGATGATGATGATGATGATGATGATGATGATGATGATGATGATGATGATGATGATGATGATGATGATGATGATGATGATGATGATGATGATGATGATGATGATGATGATGATGATGATGATGATGATGATGATGATGATGATGATGATGATGATGATGATGATGATGATGATGATGATGATGATGATGATGATGATGATGATGATGATGATGATGATGATGATGATGATGATGATGATGATGATGATGATGATGATGATGATGATGATGATGATGACGACGACGACCCCGTCATTGGTGGAGCAAACAAGGACCCTGGGCAGCATGAGGTGCACATGAGAGGACCGAGACACTCGATTTCCCATGCACCTTGGTGTGGGGCCCCACACTCTTACGATACAGATGAGCTCCCAACCATGATGGGCAGGATGGATGTGAGGATGTGCATGATGCAGAGATCTATTTATGGGATCCAGCGGGACATGAGGCGCATGGACCAACACTACAACAAATTTTAAGCGCGTCATTCGGTCCACATTGTAACACCCCAAATTCTGAGAACTCGGGGAGCTACTGGTTAGGACCTCACAATGGGTCCCGACCATAGTTTGACAACAATTTTACTTGGATCTTACAACAAGGCACAAAAGTATTTAAAACATTTGAAAATTGTAAACAATATATACATGGAGAATATGTATCAGCCTTACAAGAAAAGCTACTAAAATGATGCATATGAAGAACAAAAGACATCCCCGTCCCCAACTAAATGAGTACGTGGACCCGGCTGACCATTTCCTCCGGATCTCTCTACAACTGTCTTAACCTGCAAGGCATCTATAAGCGGTATAAAACCGTTAGCTAACATTCTATGCATAAGTATAAAGGTAACAGCACAAACACAGAACATACACAATCAACATGCAACACTCAATCCTTCTATTATCTTTAATTAGGTGATGATAGGTTATTACTAATGATACTTTTTTGTGACACGAGGGATTCCCAAACCTCGCCCCTGTCCCCATTTACCAACGCGGAATGGTACTAATGCATCTGACAGTCTACCGGACTGGGCTGGTCGCAGGGAACCTCCTAGACTCTCGCAAGAGCTAGGCAGATGATGTCACGACCCGTTAGCATACACTTGGGTTAATTACATAAATAATAAAGTCGGCCCAATCCGGTTTCGTTGTTTATCATAACTAACAAACACCACTCATACACATTACACTCATACAAGAAGTCAGCTAAGTAAGTCCGTGGACTTACCTGAATCAGATCTCGACTCTCTTAATCACAACTCAATCTGTAACTGTATAACTCGGTTGCCTGTCAAAGGAGGTAAGTGTGTCAGCACATTTTCTTGGTAGTTAGAAGTCTAAGACTTCTAAGGTAGTAGATCCTATTAGAACAAAATTTAATACAATACCAATTTATGGTAAAATGACTATTTTACCCTTGGTCCCGAAACTTCCAAAAATTCCATAATTCAAGCCTAAACTCTTATTTGAGACTAAAAAGTCATATTCTAACTCCTAAAGATGATTTTGGTTACAAACTGGCAATTTACCCATTTTCCTATTTTCGGAAAGATCATTAAGGTCCAATTTCGGCATCAAATAAGAAATTCGAATAAACTTAGAAAAATTCCGAAATAATTTTCTAGATCATCTATGATATCTCATCTACTCCTAGGAGCAAGAATTTCTTAAAACTGTTCACCCTTCACTTCTACAAAAATTTCCAAAGTTGGTTACAACACTTGAAGTTTCCTATACTTAGCCAAAATCTGAGTACACTTTGAAAAATCATAACTCCTAAACCACTCGCTAGATTTATCCCAAATTTTGATATGGTCTACTATAATATGTCAACTATGTCATATCCAAAATTCAAGTCCAACAGAGATCAAAAGCCTATTCAAAACTATCTCCCAAAACAGCATCCCATGCTGTTTTTCTCAACTCAACACATTTAAAAAAAAAACTGCATGAGGAGTCACTTTGCAACATCATAACTCTCAAACCGTAACTCCGATTCTTCCCAAATTTTATTATGATCTACTATGTACTACTGACTACAACATATCCAAAATTCAGCCAAAAAGAAGAAGTCTAACTTACCCAAATCTGGACCCGAAGTTGACTGCTCGTCACTTCCGAAAACTGAGAAAAACGTTACAGCTCTCTGCGGTTGTTTTGCAGCAGTGCAGTCCGTCATTGTCGATCAACTTCTCTGCTCGAATCGGAATGAAGGAGCCAGTGTGTGCCGGACACAAGGTGAAGGGATGTGTAGAAGGGTGAACGCTCCTGCTGCTGCTCTTGACTGTTGGTCTTGCCGGCTCCTATGCGCAGAAGGACGCCCAGGTGCTGCTTGTGCACGACTCCAGGGCTGGAAGGCAACTGAAGAGGAGGGTCGACAGAGGAGGTTGCAAGGGCTGCGGTGGGGCTGCTGAAGAGGTCTTCTGTACGCATCAATGACGGAAGGAAAGAGGGAGGATCTTCAGTGCGTGAGATTTGGCTGTTACGGCACTCTCTCAGCCGTTACGTGAGATAAGGAAGGAGAGGAGTTGGGCTGCTATTACGTGGGAGGTAGGAGGGACAATTGTTGTGCTTCCTGGGTTGCGAGATGAGGAGCAGCAGGACCGCATCTGATGGAGTTTTATGCTGCAAGATGAGGGACAATTTTTGTGCTTCCTGGGCAGCGAGATGCAGCTGAAGACATGGGTTGCTGAAGGCTTGGCTGGCTGGGCAACAGCAGGTCCGTGTGGGCTGGAGGGTTATGGGTAGCTGGGCCATCATAGTAAAGAGATGGGCTGAAACAATTGCAAGAAGGATGGCTGAAATAATTGCAAGAAAGATGGGCTGAATAGTTTGTCAAAAACCTGTCAAAACTCGTCATGGCCTTGTCAGGTCCATGAATGAGTTTGTCACAGGTTTTTCGGGCTTTGTCATGGTCTCGTATCAGCTTAGTCATGATCTCGTCACAGCTTGTCATGATCTCGTCTAAAGTCATCGATAAGAATGAATTATAATAACTAGGGTTTGATATATATCTATCATTTTATGTGAATTAAATTCTACATAAAATGATAAATAATTATAAGAATTAGAGCTTGATATAATTTTATCATTTTATGTTAATTAAATTCTACATAAAATGTGAAAAATTCGTGAAGAAAGAAATACTAGATAGAATGGAAAACCGTCAACGGCTCGAAGTCCGATTTGCTTCGGAATTAAACGAAACGAAAATTCCGGATATTGCATCAGTACCCCCTTAAAATTAAGTTTCGTCCCGAAACTTAGAACAAGGTATTTAATCAGACGACTTCCATACATAAACTTGTTTATCCTAGTTTCACTAATTTTTAATTTCGTTTTCTAAACCCCTCTAACCCTATTAAAGCGTAACGAAAAATCCGGTTGTTACATCAGATCCCCCTCAAAATAAGTTTCGTCCCGAAACTTAGGGTAAGACAATCTTGATCGGCCTTTAAAGCACCAACGGGGTGTGTTTGATCACTATGCAAAAGTCTCGTCGTTTCCACATCTAAGTATCCCGCACATCAAGGTTACCAAAAGAACACATCATTGACTAACACTCAATCATGAAATAAACAAGCAGTCAAACAATATCACACATACAAGGTCAAGCCCTAACTCGTCACTCCCGAGGTTACAACTATCGCTACATGGGTCTTTGAAAGGTTACGTCTCTTACTATCTCCAATCTTAGGTAGCCTTATCGGATTTTCATAAAACCACTAAATCTTAAATCTTTTCAGGTACTTACATCACAAGCATATGTTACCACATTCTAGAGTGGTTACCGGATATCTCACCGGTATCATCCGGCTCAACTGTCTAATCCTCTAATCTAATGACCTAACTCGTGTCTGGTAGGTATCTCTCCAACTGAAATTCTCAAACTCAGTTCCCAAACTTAGTCTCCGTGGAAAACTGAAGTTCTAGATCCTTTGATGACCCTACGGAAAATGATCTATTCAACTTTCTTCCCTTCGTTATGACCACTTGCTTCGGGCCTTCTGAAAATGTTCTGTCTACACAATCAGGCCAAAGGTCTTGGACATCCACCAACACTTACCAAGTGCTCAATGCTCTTCGTATCACGACCCACTTGGTCTTGTCTTTTAATATTACTCAGTCATCTTATTCCTCAGGTAAGGAATTGCCACCTTTACCCTTTTCAGGTCTAACACTCGAGACAACAAAAAAATCAAATCTAGTGGTCATCTTCTCTGTTCACTTGGCATTATTATATTATTTATAGATCTCTAATATATCATTAACTCAAACCTAGGCTTCTCACGCATTTTCCAAGATCTTAAGTGACATAGAATATGTCCGGAATGACCGTATTAGACACAAAGTGATCTCATATCACCGTTATTTGATCATAACTACTCGATTAATGCTAGCACACCATCAACATTGCACTCTTATATCCTCCCCTTTTATCGGACTGGTAATGGCCCTCTAACTCAAAAAGCAACTAGGCTTTGTTCCGACATAACATTACACATAAAATCTACTCCGAGATTATGTTGTCTTTAAGCACGGTTACTAGGTTGCAAGTATGCTCTTATCGCTTCTCTTTCTTATGTATCTTCGACTCAGGATGGTAGTTACTCACTTTGAGCTTTCTAGTGCAGGTCATGCACAATACTTTTATTACATCATTAATTCTTTCCTAATCCATCCAGAAAACTCACTATAGAGTATTCCATTAGTATAGAATTCCAAAATTACTTGTCTGGCAACATGTAACAAAGCCATCACTCTTCACTCGGATCCATAATAGGGTACCAGTCTCCTTCTATTACCTCTACATGCACGTAAGTTTCCGTACAACATTTCCAGTCACTCACATATCCTATCTCACGTTTCTTCCAACTAGAATGCATTTCTCCAACTATCACCATCTTAAAATCGACACGACATCCATCAGTACCCTTGAGCTTCTTGTTTTGTGGGTTAGGACCCACCACGCTTCCGCTGTGCTACTCTGCTTATCCTGTTGTCACTCATTGATCCTAAGGACCTTTTCTATAAGTATAAAATGAATGACCCCAAAACTCTTTCTTCCAATTACACCATGAGTCTTGTACGGATGTAGTACTACGTACCTTCTTTACTTGCCTTAAGAAAATAAAACAACGATTGAAAAACAACTTCTTCCGCTTACTTTCTTAATTCTTCTACAACGGATCCAAACTCCCTGACTTGACCGGAGTTTGATCTTAACTAGCCAAGAAGTAATCCTTAAAATGTTTCTCTTTATACCTTTAATTCATCCAAGAAGGTTGTCGTTGCCTACTTGAGGAAATCCTCTAAGCCGTCGGTAAAGCTACTCCATAGATTCACAGTCACAATTATCTCTTCCTAACGGCACATAACTCGTCAATACCAAACCATACTTGCACGTCCTTGGTTGACATCGTTCAGTCTATAATTGACTTATCGCCATTTCATACCTCTACTGATATTAAACTTTTGGTGCACATCACCTACTACATTAATCCTTTTATCCTTCTTTAGTTCGTCTTATCTTTCACTCTTCTGTTTCCTTTGGGACGACTCTCTTTCTCTAGTCCGATTGTGTCATTCATCTGACATAAACAGTCGTTTCAAGTCTTCCACGATAGCTTGCAACCGTCTTTGCAATTTTTATGGCCGTAATGATCACCCACTTCCAGGTCCTCTTGCATGGACTGTTTGTGTTGATGGCTTAGGTCCCGTGATAATTGGGGTTACCCTGGACTCTCGAGTCCATCAAGGTCGTTCTCCCATGCATTTATTTTTTTATTTTTATTTTTATTTTTTATTATTTTTTTATTTTTTTATTTTTTTTCTATTTTTTAATTTTTTTTTTCACTACAGTTAGTAGTAATATCGCCTTCATGAAACTCCGTTGACCCTGCTACAAACTTCCATTCTTTAGATATTGGCGTCTTTTCCAAACTTCTTTTATCTCTGAGGAGGTCAAAACCTCCCCACGCTTGTGGGATCTTCCTTTTCGCTTTTACACACAATTGTAGGTCTTCATTCCGTGCTCTTTAGATTCTCACACCCGGATTGACACTCTGCCTCTTCTAGTTTCTCATGCCCATAAGGGTCTATGGGCATCTGCCTCGATTGTAATGTCCTTGATTCCGCAATGTTTGTTGTACTCAATTCTACTTGCCCCGTTCCAATATTGTTATCTCTACTCCGCACTCTTGTAGTCTCTTGCATGGTTCTTCTAATTCCGTCTCTCGGCCTCGTATGCCCGAGTTCCTTCTACGACCTTCTATTCTTTCTAACTGAACTGACTCAGGGATTTCTTCATCATCTGATTGTGCTTGTGGTAAAAATTTATATTCACAACTTTACTTCCTTGATCACTTGTTCTTTGGATGATTTGTAAGGATCACCAAGTAGCCCACCCGAGTATAATACTCAATTCAAGGTCCGATTCCATTGTCTCGTGTTGAAAACTCTTCAAGTCTGCTACCGATTTATAATGAAGCGATAATCGCTTCATTATATCACAACTAAAGGACACAAAATATTCTTTAGGATACTAACATGCTATACATATACATATATATAATAATACATTAGAACATATCGATATAAGTCTATATACTAACTAACACACCTATCATTCTAAGTTGTAGAGATCCACGGAGAGCGATGGTAGTCCGACGTACTACTAACCCACAACCCGACTATGCTCGTGTAAAAAACATAAATCCGTTTTGAAAATTTTAGACCCCTTTCGGGTTCTAGTTATTTTATACAATCGGTCTTTCAGAAGATTTCAAGTGCCATTGTTTCCAACCCAGAGCTCTGATACCATATTGTAACACCCCAAATTCTGAGAACTCGGGGAGCTACTGGTTAGGACCTCACAATGGGTCCCGACCATAGTTTGACAACAATTTTACTTGGATCTTACAACAAGGCACAA
Organism: Fagopyrum homotropicum; assembly: GCA_033239125.1. Lineage (NCBI taxonomy): Eukaryota > Viridiplantae > Streptophyta > Magnoliopsida > Caryophyllales > Polygonaceae > Fagopyrum > Fagopyrum homotropicum. The sequence continues at coordinate 75,748,279 of BSWB01000004.1, forward strand.
AAGTATTTAAAACATTTGAAAACTGTAAACAATATATACATGGAGAATATGTATCAGCCTTACAAGAAAAGCTACTAAAATGATGCATATGAAGAACAGAAGAAATCCCCGTCCCCAACTAAATGAGTACGTGGACCCGGCTGACCATTTCCTCCGGATCTCTCTACAACTGTCTTAACCTGCAAGGCATCTACAAGCGGTATAAAACCGTTAGCTAACATTCTATGCATAAGTATAAAGGTAAAAGCACAAACACACAACATACACAATCAACATGCAACACTCAATCCTTTTATTATCTTTAATTAGGTGATAGGTTATTACTAATGATACTTATTTTGTGACACGAGGGATTCCCAAACCTCGCCCCTGTCCCCGTTTACCAACGCGGAATGGTACTAATGCATCTGACCGTCTACCGGACTGGGCAGGTCGCAGGGAACCTCCTAGACTCTCGCAAGAGCTAGGCAGATGATGTCACGACCCGTTATCATACACTTGGGTCAGTTACATAAATAATAAAGTCGGCCTGATCCGGTTTCGTTGTTTATCATAACTAAAAAACACCACTCATACACATTACACTCATACAAGAAGCCAGCTAAGTAAGTCCGTGGACTTACCTGAATAAGATCTCGACTCTCTTAATCACAACTCAATCTGTAACTGTATAAATCGGTTGCCTGTCAAAGGAGGCAAGTGTGTCAGCACACTTTCTTGGTAATTAGAAGTCTAAGACTTCTAAGGTAGTAGATCCTATTAGAACAGAATTTAATACAGTACCAATTTATGGTAAAATGACTATTTTACCCTTGGTCCCGAAACTTCCAAAAATTCCATAATTCAAGCCTAAACTCTTATTTGAGACTAAAAAGTCATATTCTAACTCCTAAAGATGATTTTGGTTACAAACTGGCAATTTACCCATTTTCCTATTTTCCGAAAGATCGTTAAGGTCCAACTTCGGCATCAAATAAGAAATTCGAATAAACTTATAAAAATTCCGAAATAATTCTCTAGATCATCTATGATATCTCATCTACTCCTAGGAGCAAGAATTTCTTAAAACTGTTCACCCTTCACTTCTACAAAAATTTCCAAAGTTGGTTACAACACTTGAAGTTTCCTATACTTAGCCAAAATCTGAGTACATTTTGAAAAATCATAACTCCTAAACCACTCGCTGGATTTATCCCAAATTTTGATATGTTCTACTATAATATGTCAACTATGTCATATCCAAAATTCAAGTCCAACAGAGATCAAAAGCCTATTCAAAACTATCTCCCAAAACAGCATCCCATGCTGTTTTTCTCAACTCAGCACATTTATAAAAAAAACTGCATGAGGAGTCACTTTGAAACATCATAACTCTCAAACCGTAACTCCGATTCTTCCCAAATTTTTGTATGATCTATTATGTACTACTGACCACAACATATCCAAAATTCAGCCAAAAAGAAGAAGTCTAACTTATCCAAATCTGGACCCGAAGTTGACTGCTCGTCACTTCCGAAAATTGAGAAAAAAGTAACAGCTCTCTGCGGTTGTTTTGCAGTAGTGCAGTCCGTCATTGTCGATCAACTTCTCTGCTCGAATCGGAATGAAGGAGCCAGTGTGTGCGGGACACATGGTGAAGGGATGTGCAGAAGGGTGAACGCTCCTGCTGCTGCTCTTGACTGTTGGTCTTGCCGGCTCCTATGTGCAGAAGGACGCCCAGGTGCTGCTTGTGCACGACTCCAGAGCTGGAAGGCGACTGGAGAGGAGGGTCGACAGAGGAGGTTGCAAGGGCTGCGGTGGGGCTGCTGAAGAGCTCTTCTGTACGCATCAATGACGGAAGAAAAGAGGGAGGATCTTCAGTGCGTGAGATCTGGTTGTTACGGCACTCTCTCAGCCGTTACGTGAGATAAGGAAGGAGAGGAGTTGGGCTGCTATTACGTGGGAGGTAGGAGGGACAATTATTGTGCTTCCTGGGCTGCGAGATGAGGAGCAGTAGGCCCGCATCTGATGGAGTTTTGGGCTGGGACATGAGGGACAATTTTTGTGCTTCCTGGGCTGCGAGATATAGCTGAAGACATGGGCTGCTGAAGGCTTGGCTGGCTGGGCAACAGCAGGTCCGTGTGGGCTGGAGGGTTATGGGTAGCTGGGCCATCATAGCAAAGAGATGGGCTGAAACAATTGCAAGAAGGATGGCTGAAATAATTGCAAGAAAGATGGGCTGAATAGTTTGTCAAAAACCTGTCAAAACTCGTCATGGCCTTGCCAGGTCCATGAATGAGTTTGTCACAGGTTTGTCGGGCTTTGTCATGGTCTCGTCTCAGCTTAGTCATGATCTCGTCACAGCTTGTCATGATCTCGTCTAAAGTCATCGATAAGAATGAATTATAATAACTAGGGTTTGATATAAATCTATCATTTTATGTGAATTAAATTCTACATAAAATGATAAATAATTATAAGAATTAGAGCTTGATATAATTTTATCATTTTATGTGAATTAAATTCTACATAAAATGTGAAAAATTCGTGAAGAAAGAAATACTAGATAGAATGGAAAACCGTCAACGGCTCGAAGTCCGATTTGCTTCGGAATTAAACGGAACGAAAATTCCGGATATTACACACATCAGGATGTTGGACGATCTTTATCACTAGTCTTTCGGAGCACCCTTTGATCCGAGCTTCTACAAATTCCCGCCATTACCACCGCCAGAGGAGTGATCACCTGATTGTCACATCTATTTTTCTTTTTACATTGTGAGTATTTTTCTCCATCATATACTTATTTCTTCACATTGGGAACAATGTGAGTTTTAAGTATGGGGTGGAAGTATTTGCAATACCTTTTGCATGTTTCTTTCATTGCATTGTATCAGACTTTAAATTTCTTGTCACACGTTTTTTAAGTCTTTCTTGGTATGTACTTATACTCTTTTGAAAAATTAAAAAAAATTGAAAATTTGGAAAAAAAAAATTAATAAAAATTGTGCTTCTAAGAGCATCCACATCAAAGAACATGTAAGATTAATCTTACCTAATTTTTTTTTATATTTTACTCTTCTTTTTATGTCACATCACCTTAAGAACATAACTAATTTTTTTACCCACATCAATAGAACACCTACCTTGTATCTTATTATAAGTAGCATTTATTTATTTAATATTTGTATGGTTAATAAAAACACAGAAAAATATTTCTAAGATAAATTTAAATTAAAAATATGTTATAAATTATTATAAATATGCCATATCATATTATATGTACGTATTGCTTATTTTTATTGTTAATACAAAGATAAAATAATAAATATAAATTAAATACAATTTAGCGATTAAAAAAATAAAGATAATGTCAAATTTATTCTCAAATTACTACTTTATAACTTTATTTCATAAATTAAATAAATTTAAATCTCAAAATATATACTATTTCATTAAGTTTATGTGTATAATATATATTTTTTAAATATGAAAAATATATACAAAATGGGTATCTATAGGTAGATACAATTATTTTATAGCTAATAAAATTATTTTTTAATTGTTTTAATTTATAAAATGGTATTAAAATTCATTTTAAGTTATTTGAAAATAGACTTGCCATGTGGCTTAAGATAATTGGTTAGCTTTTCATCTTGGGGTGTTCTAATGCAAGACCAAATTTTATTGAACCTATCAAAAAATTAATCTTCTCTCCTACATGGACCTAAGAATACCTCTAAGAACACCCCAATATGGATACTCTTAGATTGACATGATCCCTATGATGATATTGTTTGTGGATTGGGTATGAAGATCTTTATGTGATTGAATTGATTTACGGCATATGTGGGATTTGAATACTTTGCTAGAATTCATGCATGGATTATGTTGAGTGTTGATTGTTGAAATTGTATGATAAGTTCTTACACATCTTTTTGGAATGGTTAATGCAATTCGATTCTTTTTTCCTTCTTCATTTTGATCATGTCTTAGCAACTCTCAAAAAATGTATAAATTGCCTCTATTTACCTATCCGGGAAATAAGATGCTTGCTAGTGTGTTGTTGTGAAAAAACAAAGCAAAGTGTGGGGTGAAAGTTGGAAAAAGTGAAGTGAAGTGTGTTGTGTAGAAAAATAGGTTTGGGCACGTTGATCATGATGGTGAGTAACTCGGTATCATTCACATAGCCGGGTGTTTGTATATTTCCAAAGTTTGATTGATCGATAGTCCTAATGAGTCATGGTATGTACATCCGGTGTGAGGTACCTCGATAAATTTCCGGATATTGCTGATCACCAAAGTTTCGGCTATTGTGCACCTATGTCATATTCTCAAGAAAAAAAGAAGAAGGAATAAGTGCTTATTTTGGTGGATGTTGTGTGTTGTTGTTGTTTGTGGAGTTGTTCCTTTTTCCCGGATTAGAACCACATATCCTAAAATGCATCCCACCCATGACACATTTCTTGGCCTCTTATTGCTAAGTCCTTAAGGACTTAAATTTGATTTCTCATGATTGATCTTGATGAATTGAACTTTACTATGCATGTTATGATTTCCGATGTAAAGTGTGATTGTCCTTTCCGTGGCTATATTTCTCTTTGACATGTAATGACCTATCTTTAGCCATAAAGCATGACTTTGAGGGTGATCAATGACTAGAAGCACACCCGAAAATATTTTGCCTTGTTTTTTCATATGTATAATCCATGCTATCTTGTATCTTAAGTTTGAACATTGCTTGGAGACAAGCAAGAGGCAAGTATGAGGTATTTTGATAACATGAATTATGACCTTAGTTTAGACTTGCATATAGGTAGATTTTCCCTTCGTTTTGCATGCATAGACATGAATCCATGGAATTTAAGCTTGAATTTACATATTATCCTAGAATATATGCTACACAGTTTCTTGTCTTGTTTTTAGGTAATTTGACGAAATTTGGAGCGGAATGACACACATGAGGACTAAGCCTCAAGGTGGATCATAGTGTAACATGGTGGAGAATTAAAGTAGTGCTAACAAAAGGATCAAGTAAGGAGCTAAGGAGAAGACTTATGCAGAGCAAAACTGCGCCCTCGACAAAGACCATAAACCGTTGTCGAGATCATTGGTGGGCGACCCGCGGTTTATCTATTTTTGGCTCATGGTCCATGCTTCTTAAACATAGTTTTTCCTACATATTTCTCATGTCGGCAGCAAGAGTTGGAGGACGTACGAAGACCACGCGATTACACTTAGATTTAGCTACAACACTTGTGATTTTTGGATTGAGAAAGATTTACGCAGATTTCTTGGAGAGAAATATATAGGTTATTGATTTCATTGCTTTTGGATTAAAGATTCTAACTTTGTTATTGTATTGCTTTTGCATATTGAAGACACCTTGCTATTTCTTTCTTTCTTTTCTTTTAGTTCTATTGCTTATGGGTTTTTTTTGAATTCTTCTTTTGCCTTTCTTGATTTTAATATGTGCATTGTTGGATAAACCCCTGCGATTCTAGGATGATTGGTTGATGTTTGTGATTTAGATGATGATATACCGAGCCTTTATGTTAGATTTGGACGTTTATAGTTAGTTTAACCTTCTCTCTTTAGAACCTCGGCTTGTTCTTTAGGAACCGCGGTCGCAGTTTATCTTAGAACCACCTGAGGTTTCTTTTGTTGATCCGTTTATGTTATATCTTTATGCTTGGGTTTTAGATTTTCTAAATCCTAGTCTTTATTGAGCCTTTCATACCCTTAGATCACTCTAAGGTTTACATCTAAGCTTGGGAAGAGACCTACCCAGTGATTTCCTTTCTTAGTTACCTCCAATGACGAGTTCTAGGTAATAAAGGTTTCAAACCCCTTTATTGGTTTGAGTTTGTCAAACCTCTTGCTTGATTGAGCTTAACTTGAGAAATACCCGGTGAAGGTTATTCTATTCCCTTAGGTTGAGTGGTAGGTTTGAGTTTATGTTCCTTTTCTTAGATCCTTGAGACTTACCTGGTAATAGGACCTTTGATTTGGGATAGTGGTTTGAAAGACCTCCCCCGTGATCATTCCCACCTTAGAAATGCCCTTGTCCTAGTTTTTAGAAGTCTTGAACCGAAAACCACAAATGGATACCTTGATCTCTAGAATCTACATCGCTCGATTATCATATTATTTATCTTTATTGCTTTTTGTTTGCCTAATTCTTTATTTTTAGCATTGGTCTATTCTATTTTTGATTTATCACCGATATTATTTTCACCTCAGTCCCTAAGATCGACATTGAAATATATGTTTTTACTATAATTCGATCCGTACACTACGGTTTTGCTTATTTGCTTTAGCTTCTATTACAAGTATAAATTTAAGACTATATCGTTCATATTCACATCCATCTGGGGAGCGAACAAGTTTCTGGTATGAGTTTCGTGTATGTTTGCTTGATATGGTTTATGGTATGAGTTTTTGGTATAAGTCTGGTATGGTTTCTGATATGAGTTTCTTATATAATTGTCTAGTATGATTTTTGGTATGAGTTTTTGGTATAAGTCTGGTATGGTTTCTAATATGAGTTTGATATTGATTTTTGGTATGTTTGTGTGATATAAGTTTTTGGCATGTTTGTCTGGTATGGTTTCGGGCACGAGTTTTTGGTTTGAGTTTGCTATAGTTTTTAGGATGAGTTTGATATGAGTTTTTGGTATGATTTGTTAATGTTCTTCCTTTGTATATTAATATAATTTGTGTGGTATGAGCTCTGATATGTTTGTCTGATATAGATTCTGATATTTACTTAATGAGTTTATGGAGAGAGTAGAAATTGTGTTGCCATTTTGATCATAATAAAATAGACAGATTTGGAGATAGAGTAGAAATTTGGCACAAAATGGCGTGTAGTCCCCTATCAATGTTTTAATAGTAAAAAAATAGGGGTGTATTTACTGAATGTGTTTATTCTCTAGGTACTCTTAATAGAGTAATATTGCTAAAAGACCTACCTAAAAAATTTGGCTTTAGAAGAATGACCGAAACTTGCAAAATTAAAATCGCGTAATCAAATTGGGTGATGTTATGTTTATACCTCCTGTGTGAGGGTGATGTTTTTATACCTCCTGTGTGAGGGTTATGTTTTATACTCAGCTATGATCTTGTATACCTTTCGATGTACAGTTTTATGTATTTGTTTTATATTTGTCAGTGTTATGTTGTAAGGTCCAATGAATTTGTTGTCAGGCTAGGGTAAGGATCCACTGTGAGATCCTAGCCCAATGTGGCATCCCGAGTCCCGCGGATTCGGAGTGTTACAATTACCTCCAATGACGAGTTCTAGGTAATAAAGGTTTCAAAACCCTTTATTGGTTTGAGTTTGTCAAACCTCTTGCTTGAGTGAGCTTAACTTGAGATTTATCCGGTGAAGGTTAGTTCTATTCCCTTAGGTTGAGTGGTTGGTTTGAGTTTATGTTCTTTTCCTTAGATCCTTGAGACTTACCCGGTAATAGGACCTTTGGTTTGGAATAGTGGTTTGAGAGACCTCCCCCGTGATCATTCCCACCTTAGAAACACCCTTTTCATAGCGATCTCACCCTTGTCCTAATTTTTAGAAGTATTGAACCGAAAATCACAACTGGATATCTTGATCTCTAGAATAGGCATCGCCCGATTATCATATTATTTATCTTTTTTCTTGCCTCATTCTTTATTTTTAAAATTGGTCTATTCTATTTTTAATTTATCACAAATATTGGTTTCACTTGAGTCCTTGAGATCGACCTTGGAATATTTGCTTTCACTGCAATTCGATCCTTACACTACGGGTTCACTTATTTGCTTTATCTTCTATTACAAGTATAAATTTAATACTATATAGTTCATATTCACATCCATCTGGGGAGCGAACAAGTTTCTGGTATGAGTTCATGTATGTTTGTTTAATATGGTTTATGGTATGAGTTTTTGGTATAAGTCTAGTATGGTTTCCGATATGTTTGTCTAGCATGGTTTCTGGTATGAGTTTGATATTGGTTTCTGGTATGTGTGTGTGATATGAGTTTTTGGTATGTTTGTGTGGTATGGTTTCGGGCACGAGTTTCTGGTTTGAGTCTAGTATAGTTTCTAGGATGAGTTTGATATGAGTTTCTGGTATGATTTATTGAGGTTCTTCCTGTGTATATTGATATGATTTGTCTAGTATGAGCTCTGAGATGTTTGTTTGGTATAGATTTTGGTATGAGTTTGATATTTACTTAATGAGTTTATGGAGAGAGTAGAATTTGTGTTGTCATTTTGATCGTAACTACCATGAGAGAGAATAAAATAGACATATTTGGAGAGTTGGTAGAAATTTGGCACAAAATAGCTTGTGGTCCCCTCTCAATGTTTTTACAGTGAAAACAATTAGGGGTATAATTACTAAATGTGTTTATACTCTAGGTACTCAATAGAGTAATATTGCTAAAATGCCTAGTTAACAAATTTGGCCTTACAAGAATAACCCAAACTTGCAAAATTAAAATCGCCTAATCAAATTGGGTAATCAATATTGGTAACCAAAGTTGGATATCCGAAGTTGAATACGTAAAGTTGAGTACGTGAAGTTGCATACACGAAATTTTCACCTTTTTTTCTTAGGAATATTAAAAACCATGATTCATCCAACTAACAATTTTTTTCTAATTAATTTTTAAGATAAGGGTATACTTTGTGTCCATTATAAAGAAAAGACATAAGTTAAAAATCACCTTTTTACAATTTAAATAAAGTGATTATTTTAAAAACGAGTTTAAAATTAAATGAATTTGAATTTTATTCTATCATTAAAAAAACATAAAATGTATAATTTTGCATTATTTATATATTATTCTTTTAATAATTCAATGAAAATAGACGTCAACAGAAAAAAAATCAAACTTGAGTGGCAACAAAAATTAAAAAAATAAATCTGGAGGATATAAACCAAAAAAATCAAACATAAATGACACAAAACGAAATAAATCAAATCTAAAAGACATAAAAGAACAAAACTTTTGGTCATTAATAAAAAACCAAAACCTTAAGCACACCAACGAAAATTTTAAGAAAATAATAGATTAATTTTCTAATTAGAGAAATAGAATATACTACCAAGTTTGTTTATGAGAAACAATAAAAAGAAAATTCAATTTTATTTAAAACTAGCTTAGGACCCGTGCCTTGCACGGGTATTTAAAAATATATACTAATTTTGAGTACATTGATAATATACGTCAATATACGTCGAATATTAATTATCATATAATTATTTAATGTACAATATAATCACAATAATTAAGTGGTTGACTCGTATCCAATTATATACTCAACATTCATAATCACCCGGAGATATATGAGAAGATTAAACTTAATTTGACTACATTCTTATCTTCTACCAATACGGTTTCGAAAAAAAATTACCAATTTAATTTTCATAAAAATAGTAGTCATCAATTTAGATTAAAATCACAATTTATAAATTAAAATTCGTAAAAAATTTATATTCGAAATATGAAAATATAATGCAAATAAAATATATAATAAAAATGTAAAACATAAAATATGATATATTAAGATGATTAAATTTATAAAATAAATAAAATAAGATAAGTAATTACATTTTTAATATCGAAATAAGTTACAAAATTGTTATTCGAAATAGGAAACTTATATAATGCAAATAAAATATATAAAAATTTTATTTTAAAAAAGTTAATTATAATGTAAAATATTTAAAAAAAGTTGTGAAAATAGTTATAATTTATTTCGAGATATTTTTTTAATTTTTTTATTTAATTGAAAATAATTATAATTTTATTTTATTTAATATTTATGTTTTTTTTTCTATATTTTTGTTTTTTAAATTAAAAATATTTATAATTTTATTCGAAATACATTGAATAAATAAATATTATAGATACTTCAAAAAAAAAATAAGAGATTTGTTAAAGAGATATTGTAGGTGATTAGTTTTAAAAAATTTATATAGGTAATTTAAAAAAATTTTTATAGCTTTTAATTAGAGAGTTCAATTTTAAAATACTCACATAAGGGAACGCTACGTCAGCACGTTAGAACTCTATTTTAGTAATATATATTGATAAAAAATTATAAAAAGGGGCCTACAAATAATAGTAAGTTATATTGCAATTCAGTTTGCACCATCACCTAAAAGCCGCAGACCTTTTTCCACCTCACACGATCTCCTCCTCCTCCTCCTCCTATCTCCTCCCTCCAAATCAATAAAAAAAAAAAAAAAAGCCAAATGCCGCCGCAGAGGATAAATTCCCTTTTCCTGTTCTTCATCCTGTACTTCCTCTTGAATGCAGGTACGCAGTTGAGCGTCACCGGATCCTCTACCTCCCGACACAGGCAATTCGCAAGTCACGACCTCGCACGCCATCGATTCATCACCCAACACCCTCGGCATAGGAATCGCCGATCAAAGCCCCCGAGTAGGCGCGGCACATTGGAGCTAAACCCGATTCTCTGCGAGTCGAAGGCCAATGCGTCGATTTCGTTGCCGCTTTACTCTGCGGCTGATTTCGGCGTGGGCGAGTACTTGGCTGAGGTTGAGCTTGGTACGCCGCCGAGGAGATTCAAGCTGTTTGCTGATACAGGAAGCGATTTGACTTGGGTGAATTGTGAATATAAAAGAGGAGGTGGTAACCGTATGAAAGGGCGATTGGCCGTATTTGAGGCGGATCGATCGACGTCTTTTAAAACGGTGCCGTGTGGATCCATGGAGTGTTCTCAAGGGTTGGCCGATCTGTTTTCTCTCACCACGTGTCCCTCCCCCTCTTCTCCTTGCTTGTATAATTACAGGTAATTATCCTCTAATTCTTGTTTTGATTGATTTGAATTACAATGAATGATTGTGTCCTACTTTGTGAAAACAGTAGTAGTGCCATAAAATAAAAGATATTGCTATGTTATTGGTAATGGTAGGGACGAAAATTAAATCTAAATGGTTTAGCTATATTTCCGGTGCCACATAAATATGTATATTTTTTTTTTACTAGGGCCTGAATCAAACTCAATTTTAGGATACTTTTTCACATACAATGTATATGTATATATAGTTGGGGTTGGGGATATTCATGTTACACATAAAAGTTTTGGTTATATATTAATATTAATTTTGGGCAAAGTTATCATTAATTAAAAACGTGAAATTAAATGTAATTTAGTCATGTTTCCGGTGCCACGTTATTCGTTCAGAGAAGACATAATATTATGGGAGTGTACTTGTTTTTTTACTTGTCGATTGATTGTTAATGGTATTATTTGGTTGGTCCACATCTTGTAAATTGTGTTGGGTAGGGGAATTTTAATTGACGCGTTGATTAATGATAAAAATAGGCAGTGCATTTGAAAGTCTGGTGCAAGAGAAAGAATGTGCAGTTTTTGACAACAATAAAAAAAAAGAAGTTAAGGGCATTGAAGTAATATGAATCAGTGGTTTAACAGCTCTTACCTGCTGCCTCCTACTTAATGTCTTAATGATGGTAGTTGAGACTTGAGGAGGCTATCACATGTATATTTATTTTATGTTTGTTAATGCATGCCCCGGCCAGTTATCAAAGCAACTCTCTAGCTGCATTTGGCATTTTCGGAAGGGAGATTGCGACGCTGCCCCTTACGACCCATCACACACTCAAGCTGCCCAACATAATCGGGTGTACTCAGTCGACGCAAGGCAGCACCTTAATGAACGGGGCCGATGGAGTACTCGGCTTATCCTATAGCAAGCAGTCTTTTGCTTACAGAGCAGCTAGGAAATACGGAGGTGGAAAGTTCTCTTACTGTTTGGTGGATCACTTAAGTAGCGTCAACGTCACCAACCACTTGGTTTTCGGACAACATAAGGAAAGAGGATCCGTTGTTGGGAATTTTCGACGTACCAAACTCTTCTTGCACGCCATTCAAGGCTTTTATGCTGTCGGGATTAAGGGCATTTCCGTCGGTGGCTCCATGCTCACCATTCCCCCTCTCGTCTGGGATTTGCGTGGTCCCGGGGGAGCCATCCTTGATTCAGGTATACAACCTAATAATGTCCAAACTTCATTTAGGTACGTGTTTGTAGAGCATATAATAAGATATTGGGTACGTGTTGCCAATGCAGTTGCTGAAACTGCATTTGCAACAGATACCATCGGGTGTGACTTGCTGAAACTGCATTCAGCCAATATGTACATTCGGGATGAGAGTCCCTCCCTCCCGCATGCGCATCAAAAATCACTCTATATTTGAACATATATTGCACAATGATTTAATCCAGGTACGAGCCTCACGATCCTAGCCACACCGGCATACGTGCCCGTGATGGAGGCCTTGACAAAGGCCCTTTCCCCTCGATTTCCAAGGCTCGCTCAATCCGGTGATCTTCAACCATTCAGCTACTGCTTCAACTCCACCGGGTTCGACTCCTTCATCGTCCCTAGGCTCGAGATTCACTTCATCGACGGGGCCCGCTTCCGGCCCCACGTTAAGAGCTACATCATCGACGACGAGCCAAACGTCAAGTGTATCGGAATCCTCCAAGGCCCGGGGATTCCTTATTTATCAGTAATAGGTAACATTTTGCAGCAAAACTACTTATGGGAGTACGATCTTTTGAGGCAAAAGCTAAGCTTTGGAGCCTCCACTTGCAGGTCGTCATAAATCAAAAATTACCCCTTTATTTCACAACCCTTAATTTATTTATAATATATATTCGAGATTTTCTTTTTTCTCTAAATTGTGGCTTCGTTTGCTCATTTTGTTGTCCGGCTAAGTGTTATTTACAAGCTCGATTGATCGATCCATACGTTCTCTCATTCATTCACGTGTATATATATATAATGTGGACCTTAAAGGTGATTTTTACTTGTTCACTACTCAAAGTTATGATTGTGATCCAAGTGACCTCTCCATGCCAATCTTTAATTTTTGTTGCGCATTTTTTCCCTACGTTTCAACTTTCAATACACGCCATTCTGTTAATTCTTCATCTTCTGAAGCTATTCAGCTACTACATATTGTAGCATTAAAACGCTCAAAACGATCCCTTTGTTCCTCGTAAACATAAGCTAATAAACTCAAGAATTTTCACTACAAACTATATGTTACTATACATTATTTTTATAAAATATTTTATATTTAAAACAAACTTATAAAATCTAGACTAAATTATACAAAATCACCTCTTATTTAAGAGGCGTCAATCTTTGTAAACCCTGTCAATCTTCATCTTTCTCCTTCGCTCGATTACACCGGAAGCTTCAACCCCTTCTCTGTCTCTCTTCCACCTCATGCACTCACTTGCCCGCCTCACCCCGTCTTCCTCAATCGCCATTGATTCCAATCTCCTCCATTGAAGTTGCTTCACCACCTAGGTTTCTCCTTCATCTATCGGTTACTGTCTTCCAATATTTGATTCCTCGATCCTCTTTTAATGTTGTTGAGTTTGAATCTGATGGATGTTTTTCTTACAAGTCCTAGGTACGGATCGATGTTATCCTTGGCGAACAAATACTCATATAAACTTCGGTTCAACCATCACTCAACATTCTAGTCCGATGGCTCTTCTTTCCTTCTCCTTCTCTTTACTCCAATGCAAGGAGTTTACAAGTATTGCACAACATTTCTTCATTCATCTTCTTTTTTCTTTCTTCTTCTACTCGCTTATACATCATTAGGATGTGTTAGTAATCTTCCAGGAGGGAAACCGAACAGGGTGCCAAAGTCGTTGACGGCGGTCTCTTGGAACCGTCCAAGAAGTCGGCAGGTGACCCAACCATTTTCAATGTGGCCGACAACATTTGTGTAGAAGGATGAGAAGAACTACAGAGTCGGCTCTACGTAAGTCGTAAAAGGTGTGGTCAGGTAATCCCAAAAACCGCCAACATTGGTGAGCCATTCCAGATCCTCACGAGCATTTATCTCCTTGACCATGCGGAGATATATGTATTTGGTGGGCTTAGCCTTTAAGGTTTTGAGGTCAACATGGACCCTTTTGTTATTGCCCATAATGACGCACAATTCCTTAGCGCTATTAGGGGCACGGCGTGGAGGCATCTTGCACGAAAACTCATAGAAAGAATTAATATAGTGCAAGTAGTTTACTAGAAAAGTAAATGAAAATTTTTGCCATATTTTTTCCGTAAACTCAATAATTTTTCCGTAAAATCAATAAAGACCAAGGTCAATCTAAAGCATTTCAATCAATTATTATAAGTGTTCATGAATCACTATCGAGTATAATTGGACATAAATAGCCCGAAAACACTAAAATCTAGTGTTCCAATCCTCAACAAGGCATCCCTAGGGCTAAGAATTCCAAAAACGTTCTAACCATTTAAACAACGCAAAATAACTTCCAACAATCATAGCAAAGGATAACATAAATAATCATCAACAAATATATGAAGAGCAATCACCAACAACCGAATAATTTCAACAAAATCTTGATTAGGGCACAAATCTCTCAATCACAAAAAATCCACAAAAAACTAACCAAATCCGACAAAATAAGCAAAAAAAAATCTGATATAATACGTAGAATAAGGTTTGATTTCATACCTGGATTGCGAAAAATGAGAGATTTAGAGGAGCTGCTTGGCATTTTAATTCTTTTTGAATATGATGATCTAAATGGACAAAGGTCGTCTCAGTGGACATAGGGTGGCCGTTTGGAGGTTGTTTGGTGGCCGTTTGGAGGCAATTCGAAAATTTATCGCTTGCGGCTTTTCCTACAATAAATAATTCAACTTGCTCAATTAATTGAAATAAAACGGCAATCGAGCGGCTTGTAGTTGATTGGCATGTCGTACGTCAAGCCGTTTGGCGGCCGTTCGGGTTTGTTTTCGAATTTGTTTTCTCAATCTTCATGTTGGATCTTCATTGTTGATGAATGATGGGTTACTCCTGACCTATAGACATCAAATATAGCAGTGTCAATACATGGTGATCTTTAGGTTTCAACAAGCCCCTTACATCGAAGGAGACTTAGCTAGACATAGAGCAAGGAGAGAAATCAAATGAAAAAAAAAATCTCAACATATAATTAAACTTAAAACAATATAATAGCAAAGTCTAACCATGGCCAGGGTTTCGATGTGGAGTCAAACTTCTAACACAAACTAGAAACAAAGTTGTATGAGATATATTATACCCCAGTGTGGTAGCTGATCTCTAACCCTAGAGGTCTTATGGGGTATATATAGGATAAGGTTTAGGTTAAATTGATATAGAAAAGCCTAACATAAACCTAGAAAGTTAGGTCATCCAACAAATATGTCACCGCGGAGCAAACGGCCAAGGAAAGTGTATATGAAACCGTGGGGTGGTCGTTTGGGCTTTGGTCATTAGATTCTTGGGAAAAATTTCAAAGGAGATGGGTTGATCCAAGCATTCTCTAAAACAGCCAAGCAAACGGGCATGGTGGCCGTGTAGTTGCCCGTAGGGTGGACGTTTCACATGTTGTTCCAACTTGTTTGGAAAGGCCATCTTGTGTTATTTTTATGCTCTATAGTAGGGAAGTTCATGGCTCCAATCCAAAGTGTTTTTTTGAGCTTCTTGACTAGTCGATCCTCAGTCATATGAGATTTTGTCCTTGTAAAGGCTGACTTCAAGAAAGATCGAGCTCTTAATCATCCTTGAGTGAATTTATGTGATAAATACTTCATAACGAGCCTTGAAAGCCTGAAATATGAAATAACCAAAGTAGATACTGAAAACATAATATGAACGCATTTTGCGTTATATATATATATATATATATATATATATATATATATATATATATATATATATATTTCCAAAATATGTGTAAAACAACATAAATAAGAGGGTAGAAAACATCTATGTTTCAATGCTATCATTCCCCACAAAGTGTACGTTCAATCTTTTTGTCTAATGGGACAAGTTTACTTAAATCACGGACTCTTCACATTTAACTACCTAAATTTGCAAGGCAAAGACAAAAAGAATATAATTAAAGATCAATAGTAACAAGAAACTTAGAATAACAGATTATGAAAACAACCAATACTATCATCAATCTCCGACAACAACGCCAAAAATTTGATGTGACTAAAACCACATCGCATGTATAACAAGATCAATTAAAGTATCAAGTGTTGAATTCACAATGATCACGTTTGAATCGGATGTAAATATAGGCAATTATACTAAGCAAAGAGAGAAGAAAAAAGAGTAAGGGAAGAACTATATCGGTTTTGAAAAGGATTTGATTTGTCAAAAGGACAAAATAGCAAGCAATCACAATGATGAAAATTATGATAAAGCAAGTGATCAAGGATACAAGTATCACCACTATAATGAATTAATAAATAACCAAGTACATGAATATAATGAACATCAATCAGCGGAATATCTAGGTAACTATCAAAGATAGCCTTTACCACGTCTTTGTGTATAAAGACCGTGTTCAACCCAATCCAAAGACGATCTCGTAGTTGCAAAGGATAAAACTTAAACCCGTTAAGAGTACATAATACAAGTAAAAGACCGAAACAAGCCATGCTCTCATAGAAAAGCTAGAAAGGTATAAAACCAGTTAAACTATAACAATCACGAATCCACAAGGTAAAGGTAAACGTTACTCCCCAAACCAAATTCAGTCTAGAAGATTCAATAGAATTAACACGCTCTTGTAGAAAACTAATTCTATTTCTATTACTAAGGTAGACACTACTTCTCAACATATTCCAACAAAAGGGTATGAATAAGGTCACTAAAGCAATATAATTCTATTGTTGATTTTCATTCAACTATTCATATGAATAATTATAAATCAATGCATCATAGGGTTCAACCAATCTTTAGATCATAAGAAAACTAGTCAGACATAAAAAAGGATTCAAAGCAATAATATATATATATATATATATATATATATATATATATATATATATATATATATATAATTGAATTCATAATCAAATATCCAAAAGCAAACCTCAAGGAATTTGCCACAAAAGTGTTATTGGCGAACCTGAGTAGAAGGGAAACGTGACGGCCAACAAGGGCAACAAATAAATAAAATCCAACATAAAACGCACCCCCTCTAACATTTGAAATCTAGAAAAATATAGGGTAAAAATTGGGTCCAAAACAATATATCAAAAGCCAAACTGAATAAAAGGTTGCACGATCTTATTTCGGCAAAAATAGTGCAACAACACGGGCAAGTTGCCCCCATGCCCGTGTCAAGCCTTCTTCGCTTCGAAACCAAATCCTGCCGTTCTAGCCTTCTTATGGGTGTTCCAAGGATATGTTGTGCTACTTGATTGATCGATCCTCAGTCTTGTATGATACTCCAAGGTAGCTCTTGACGTCAAGAGCGATTGAACTCTCATATTCCAACAAAAACGCATCACAAATTGACCTCGAAACACTCAAAAAACAAAACAAACCGAAGTACACACCATAATAAGAAATATGAATGATTTATACACATATGAATGCATGTATTAAACAACTAAAACCATGCATGAATAAATGACATCACTATGTTATGTACTAGCCCTGTTTGGCCTTTGTTATGAGTGATATGAGTAAATTTATGTCTAACCCTAGACATGTACATTGAACTACTATGAAATATTGCTTGATTTATATTTCTAGAACTAAGAAGCTATCTCTTATGTTTGTTGAACATGTTGTGAATCATGATGTTTTTGGTTATGCGAATTTTGATTATGTTAGTAATAAAGACACTAGAAAATCTACCACTTCATATTTTTATGCATGGACTGATAGTTGTATTTCTTGGAATTATCAACAACAATTTGTAGTAGCTCTCTTATCTACTAAATCTAAATATATAGTTGTTGTAGAAGCTTCTAAGGAAATAATATGGCTTAAAGGTTTGCTGATTAAAATGTAACACAAAAATTGTGTACATTGCTACATATGGACAATCAAAGTGATATCTATCTTTATAAAGATATAGTATGTCATGAAAGATCTAAACATATAGATGTTAGATATTATTTTATTTGGGATGAGATTGAGAAGTAAAACTTGAAGTTAAGAAAAGTAAGGGTGATGTTAACCTAGTAGATTTTGGAACAAAATTTTTCACTTTTGACAAGTTTACATTTTGCAAGAATGATTTGCATACATAGGATGTTCCTTAAAACTGCTTACCCATAAACCAAAGAAGGACATGAGATTCTCCCACTACACTACTAGTGATCCAATCATTGTTGAACTACATGAATCAAGAGGGCTTTTGTAATGTTTATGATTCATGTTTATAGATTTATAGCAAGTTTTAAGTCATTCAATATTTTTATGTAATAGCTCTAGATTTAGGGTGTTAAATCGTATGTTTTAACATTGTTATACGTGGCTCAATCTTGTAAGTTGTCAACCATTGAGAAATCAAATTTTTTATGTAGCTTTGAGATGTAAGATGCTATAAAAAAAATTTGATACATGGATAAAAGAATTAGGCATATCAGTTTCTAGACACCAATCGGCCTAAGGCATCTTTACGGGTGAGATCTTGAAACTCTTTTGGAATGGCATTGGCATCCATCTTGAGATTGTGTTCATGCACGGAAAACTTGTCCGCGACCGTGTTTATTTCCCTGTAGACATGTTGTGCTATGATGGATTTGAAGAGCAATCCAAGATGTTCAAGGTGCATTAAGTCATCTATGGAGATAGGTCCAGCTAGCGACGTTAAACAAAGCGCTTCTTGGGAGGCAAACCAAGGTATTGCTTTCTTCTTGCTTTCTAGTTTAGTTTAGTTAGATTTTTTTTCTATGGTATGCTTTGTGTTTTTTGTGGCTTTGATTGATAGGACCTAAATCTTCTTGAGAGAATGGATGATGAACTGAGTTGAGACTGCTACAAGATCGAGGAATTTGATGAAAAAGAAGTGTGGGAACCCTTTTGCAAGAGAAACAGGTGCGGAAGCCGAAATCACGGCCAAAATCAAGATTCCACGGGGTGGAAATAATTAATTTAACTAATTCTCCCGTGGAAACACATGTCGAATGCTACCACGGGTGAAACCACGTCCGTGTTTTTTCCGGGAAAAAAAATCTTTTTTTTAACGGAAATTTCCTTCGGACGAGAGACGTTCTCTTCTTCGTTCAACAACATTCTTCGACACCGATCAAAGTATTCAGAGTTCCCTATTTGAGCTTCTATAGATTTCCACCACCACCGCCCGATGAATGATTCGCCATCTTACATCGTGAGTATCTTTTTCCACCTTTTATTTCCTTCACATTTGGGACAATGTGAGTTTTAAGTATGGGGTGGAGGTATTTGCAATACATTTTGCATGTTTTGTGTCTTGCATCATATATGATTTTGAAAAATCCAAAAATTTGTGAAATTTAAAATTTTTTGTGCTTCTAGAATGGATATGATTTGTATGATGATAATTGTTTTGTGGAATAGCTATGATGATTCTGATATGCTTGAATTGATTTATGAAATATGTAGGATTTGAATACTTTGTTAGAATTTCATACATGTTTGATAATTTGCTTTCATTCTAAATCATGTTGAGTGTTGAAGGTTGAAACTGCATGATGAGTTCTTACACTTCTTATTGATATGATTAAGGCGTTTCGTTTCTTTTCTTTTCTTCTTCTTGATCACCTTTTAGCTCCTCATGTATATGTTTTGCCTCCTTTTATACCTATCCGGGAATTAGGATGCAATTGTGTAAAAGTTGTGAAGTTTGAAGTTGAAAGTGGCGAATGCGTTAGAAAATAGGTTTGGGGAAGTCAATCATGATGATAAGTAACTCGACACCATTCACATAGCCGGGTGTTTGTGTCTTGCCAAAGTCGGATTGAGCGATATTCCTAACGAGTCATGGTATGCACATTACGGTTTGAGGCAACTCGAGCAATTGAGTTAATGCTGATTTCATAGGCTTCGGTTATTGTGCACCTCTGTCCTTGATCTCAAAAAGTAAAGTCGAAAAATTATGCTGAAAAAGAAGAGCAAAGCTCTCATTGGTGGATGTTGAAGTGTGCTTAAAAAAGTTGTGATGTTATTGTCCTCTTTCCCGGATTTTGCACCACATATCTTATACATATCCCACCCTAACACGTTTCTTGGCCTTCATTTGAAAGACCTTAAGATCTTTGAGTATGTTGTTTGGCTTGATTGTTTAAATTGGATTCCTCATGATTGATTTTGATATATTGTAAGTTATGATACATGTTATGATTTTCTTGCAAAGTGTGATTATCCTTTCCATAATACAATTCCTTTTGACCATATGATGATTGTTATTAGCTTTGAAGCAATTTTTTGAGGGTGATCTATGAATAGAAGCACAACCAAAAATATTGTAGTTTTTCTCTGTTTTTGCATATTCATAATCCATATCATCTTGAATCTTAAGTTTGAACCTTGCTTTTCTCAAAAAAAAAAAGTTTGAACCTTGCTTGGGGACATGCAAGAGGCAAGTATGGGGTACTTTGATGACATGAATTATGACCTAGCTACATTTAGGCATGCATTTATGTAGATTTTTCCTTTATTTTGCATGCATAGACATACATTCATGGCAAATTATGGTTATATTTACCTATATTGTTAGAATCGATATCTACACAAGTTTTATGACATTTGTAGGTAAAATGGCGAATGGAGCAAAATAACACATTTAAGGATTAAGCCTTTATGCGGAACAAAAAGGAGCATAAAAGGGGGCTAGGAAAGAGCTACAGTGAACTCTGATACCACGCCAAAGTATTTTCTGATACCGTGCTTTATCACGTCATAGACGGAGATCTCGCTTTAGGCCGGAAGGACGGCGTTCTTGGATTCCATTTTCCGTACATCGGAAAGGTTTGATTTACCATTGGAGGAGATTGAAGAAGTTCTTGGTTCTACCTTAGAAATTTGTGAGATTGTTCTAGTCTTTGATTTTGTCCTTAAGAACACAATTTGGGATTATATTGTTTGATTCATTGAGTCATTGATTCTTTGAAGATTGGTTTTATTCATCTTTGTGTTCTTGGATGCATATCCTTCTTGATTTCTTTACTTAATCTTGATTTGATTCGATGAAAATTGTTGGCTAACCTCCCCCCCCCCCTCTGCGATTCTAGGGTGATGGTTGATGGTTATAGTATAGATGATGATGGATTGAGCCTTAACCAAATCGGACCATGAGAGTTGTGAGACGAAACCCTCGAACGAGGATTTCCACGACCTGTTCTTAAGGAACCATGACCGTGGTTTTCCAAAATCTGCTTGTGGTTTCCTTTATCCTGCACATTTCGCTTTTGCCTCTATCCAAATGCTTAAACCCTACCTCTGTTAACCTTTTTTGGCCTTTGCTTGCCGATTTTGAGTGTTTACGAGCTCTAGGTGATAGGGGATTCAAAACCCTCTATTAGGTGAGAGGAGTGTCATGCCCTTTATCCTTTATCTTTCTTTTCCTTGGGTTTTGGTTGGCATGAGAGTTTAATCCTATCATTGTGACCTCTTCTTGACGAGACTCAACATCCGTTAAGTAGAATCCTTTGGTTGGGATAAAGGGAAGTTGGATCTTATACCCGACGACAACCTACCGAAGATATACATACCTTGCTATCCAGCTCTGTCCGTACACATCCTTAGATATCTTGAATGGAAAACCGCTACCGGATACTTGGATCTTTAGAATCTGCATTCCCATTATTCTTGCTTCTATATTCTTTATTGTGATCATTGCATTGCTTGCTACCCAAGTTGGATTACCTTTACTGCTTTGTTCTCACCGATTCCCTGAGATCGACTCCGGAATATCAGCCCATGCTACGACTAATCCGTACACTGGGGGTTCGCTATCGTTAGGCTTAATTCTTGGATATAAATTTAAAGCTTATTTGCGCACACACCTTTTGGAGTGAACATCTACACAGTATATAAACTATGTTAGGGTTCACTAGAGTTTGGGGATACATATTTGAGAACTTACCTATCGGATTTGAGAGTCGATTTGGGGCGTTCGGCAAGCCGAAAGTGGACCTCCAACCCGACCCAAAGGAGAGAAGCCATAAACATGAGAAAATTAGTCGAAATCCCCTATCTTTCGGAAAGAGGTAGTGATTCATGGCGTTTGTTAGGGCAGAATTGGACCTCCGCCCCAAGACAGAGGAGAGTTCCCACCTTCCTCGCCACCAATTGAAAAGCCAAAAGAGAGTCTTCTTCTTTCTTCTCCTTGTAACTAAGATGGAGCGAAATGAGTAGAGAGAGAAAAAACATAGTCAAACCCTACTAATTTCCCCTTCTTCGTGTTTGAGACATTTTGACTTAAAAATCGTTGCATTAGGTTGGATATGAGAACGATTTGGGGCTTTGATTCTTAGGGTTGAGCTTTGCGGCGGCAACCATGGTTGTTTTGGGATTTCTAGGTCTACTAATTTCCCCTTCTTCATGTTTGAGGCATTCTGACTTAGGAATCGTTGCATTAGGTTGGATATGAGAACGATTTGGGACTTTGATTCTTTGGAGGGCTGAGCTTTGCGGCGGTAGCCATGGTTTTTTTTAGGATTTTAGGGTCTACTAATTTCCCCTTCTTTGTGTTTGAGGCATTTTGACTTAGGAATCTTTGCATTAGGTTGGATATGAGAACACTTTGGGGATTTGATTCTTTGGGGGCTGAGCTTTGCGGCGGCAGCCATGGCCGTTTTGAAATTTCCGGGTCTACTAATTTCCCCTTCTTCGTGTTTGAGGCATTCTGACTTAAGAATCGTTGCATTAGGTTGGATATGAGAACGACTTAGGGCTTTGATTCTTTGGAGGGCTTAGCTTTGTGGCGGCAGCCATGGTTGTTTTGGGATTTCCGGGTCTACTAATTTCACCTTCTTCGTGTTTGAGGCATTTTGACTTAGGAATCGTTGCATTAGATTGGATATGAGAACGATTTGAGGCTTTGATTCTTTGGAGGGTTGAGATTTGCGGCGGTAGCCATGGTTGTTTTGGAATTTCCGGGTCTACTAATTTCCCCTTCTTTGTGTTTGAGGCATTCTAACTTAGGAATCGTTGCATTAGGTTGGATATGAGAACGATTTGGGGATTTGATTCTTTGGAGGGCTGAGCTTTGCGACGGCAACCATGGTTGTTTTGGGATTTTCCGGTCTACTAATTTCCCCTTCTTCATGTTTGAGGCATTGTCACTTAGGAATCGTTGCATTAGGTTGGATATGAGAACGATTTGGGACTTTGATTCTTTGGAGGGTTGAGCTTTGCGACGGCAGCCATGGTTGTTTTGGATTTCCGAGTTTATTAATTTCCCCTTCTTCGTGTTTGAGGCATTCTGACTTAGGAATCGTTGCATTAGGTTGGATATGAGAACGATTTGGGGCTTTGATCCTTTGGAGGGCTGAGCTTTGCGGCGGCAACCATGGTTGTTTTGGGATTTCCGAGTCTACTAATTTCCCCTTCTTCTTGTTTGAGGCATTTTGACTTAGGAATCGTTGCATTAGGTTGGATATGACAACGATTTGGGGATTTAATTCTTTGGAGGGTTGAACTTTGCGGCGGTAGCCATGGTTGTTTTGGAATTTTTGGGTAGGAGATCCGGGCAAATTTTTACTTTTGGAGGAAGATACTCCAACGCGTAAGAGCGCGTTCTTTGAAGTCGGGAATAGGGTTTTCACATTGATGTTTCAAGATGCTATAATTATGTTATGAGGTAGATGATCTAATGCTTAGCATACGTTAGTCATCTTTTGTGTATTATTTTTGTGGGTGGAATAGTTGAAAAAATTTAGTAATACCCCAAGATTAAAGACGATTCTTTCGTTACGAGAAATGATGGGAAACTGTAAGAATTACAAAATAGAAAAAAGTAATATACTCCTAAAAACAATTTTGATGATGCATCATTTTTGGAAAAATCAACATTAATAAGGTTAAAATGAAAAATTTATGTAGAGAAGTGATGGTGATTGACCCACCTAGACTTGTTGATCATAAAGTAAAAGTTGTGGGTGACACTAATTCCTTGGTTTAAAAAGAAAGCTTTCCTATTGAAACAATTTGTTCGAAAAACAAAACCATCTTTCCTTGCCCCTTATTTGAAACCCAAACATTATAAACATCCTTTTGGCTGTTGCGTTCCTAATAACTTAAATCCCAAGTGGAGAGACAAAAGCATTACACACTATAACAAGTCACAAGTAAGCGTTGAAGAAGAGGGAGATGAATCACATGAAAGTTTCTCCCCCTTGATCTTGCACTTTCCCTTTCCGTTCTCTACATCATCATCATCATCAAATATGAGATGGACATCGTCCTCGAAGGCCTTCTCATCCAGCAGATCAAGCAGATTCGAATCCTCCTCTCCCCCGTCGTTGAATATGTTGTGGATGAGCAACGGATCATACTCTCCGGCCCCTGAATCCAGACAGAAGCTCCACGGGTCATCATTGTTTCCCTCTCTGCCCATCACCAGCATTGGCGACCCACCACCAAAAGTGTCCGATTCTTCAGAGGATTGTTGTAATTCAGCCAGCGGCGGTGGTTGCTCTTCCTTTCTCACTGCCTCTGGTTTTGTTTCGGCCAATGTGGATGGATTCTCTTCATCCTTGGGGATGTAATTGCTCATGTCGAAATTTGTCACAGCATTCCGTCCCCTGTACTGTATGGCTGCTATATCATATGCCTTGGCCGCCTCCTCTTGTGAACCTTCAACAACAGAGAATTACCACATCATCATCAATTATAAACATCCCACACATATTTGTGTTGGATTAGAATTAGGCCTTGGGTGTATCCGTACACGTGCCATGTCAGCTGAATTCACTGAGTAACCTAACACGTTCCATGACAGATTAAACATTTCTTCCCCAGTGACAGGTCAAATTTGCAATTAAGTCAGAGCATCTGATTTTAAAATTCATGAATCATCAGAGGCTTTAGCTCACGTGATGTCATGTGTATGGTCCCTTTTTCATATTTTTATTTAATATATACTATCGTGAAAGCAGATCTTAGGTACCTTACCTGGCCTTTATGCTCCATATCTAATTGTCCATCCATAACTTTATACATAAAACTTTCTACTAAAGTATATGACACGAATGTAACTATGAAATGTAAAGAATGGCTTACTAAAAGTGCCCAAGTAAAGATATTTGTTTCCAAAGACACGGCCGATCCTGGCCTCCCATCTTCCATTGTGATGGTGCCTGCAAAATTGAAATGGTTAATGAAAGATGTGTACCCAATATCGAAATCTGGCAAGAGGAGTAACATACTTGGCAACACCGCGGTACTTGGACACCCCTCTAGAGAATCCGCTACTCTGCCGCCTAAGTGACGCCAAGTAGTCTTGTTTTGACACATTTTGCATCTCCTCTAGCTCCTTTCTGTAGTTTTCTGTCTGTACATGTCAATAAACGCAACTCAGCAAAACTCATACTTGCAGTATTCACCCCTTACAATTGCTACAAATCAGGCAGTCTCTACTTGTTAAAGCTGGGAATCAATGATAATAAATAGCCCTTCTTTTGAATAATTAAATGTATCACGTAACGAGGACAACACAAGTGGCAATTATGAAAAAAGAAGGTAAGGGCAGGGGCATACAGGGAAATTCAACATAGCCTGAGGACCCCAATACTTAAGCGCCGCCAAATCATAGGTTCGAGCAGCGTCCTCCTCACAATCATACGCACCTACACAGAAGAAGAAGAAGAAGACATCATTAAATTTACCAAACTACCCCTGCAGAACCACCCCAAAAGAGAGGATATGAGTCAGGGGATTGTACCCAAATATACTGCAGAGAGAGCGAGAAAGGCGCAGATGAGCGTTGCATCGCGAAGAGCCGTCCCGAAAACAATTGAGAGAGTCAGTAATCAGAATAAAAAAATAAATAAGAAAGGGGTGAGTTTGCAGATCTCAATGTTGGGGTTTACCTTGTTTTCCCTTCTTGTTCTGAAGGGTGTTGTAAGAGCTCTTGTCCCATAGATGTGCCTCAAATCGACCTGTCCATCTATGCCTGTGGGAGATTGGATGGAAATGTGACATGCAAAACACAGATGCATAGGAATTGAAGAGTAAGGGTACCTGGTAACGCCTCTGTGAACGGAGCTTCTTTTGTTGGAATTGACGCGTTTGGAAGAATCTGGAATTGAAGTAAGTGGGGTGTCCTTGGCATTGCATTGAGCTGGTGTGGGGCATTTTCTAGGTCTCTTAGAGCGCTTCAAAGTGTGATCATCAATGACGCAAGAGGATGAAGAAGAGGAGGTCGAGGGAGGGTGTGGTGGTGACCTCTTCATCTATACCAAAATTGAATCAAGTACAATCCAGGGTAGGGTATAAGAGAGGGGGTATTTGTAGAAATGTTTGATTGTGAATTGGGTTATACCTAAAAAGGGGAGGTGCAGAGCATAAGCAAGCAGAGAAGAGAAGAGGAAGAAGGTGGGGTTAAATAAGAGGGGTAAGAAAACAAATGAGCAATGGAATTAGGGTTTCCGGGTTTAATAAAGCAGGGAGGTTTAAGGATGGAGCCGCACACTTGGCTTAAGGGGCTCAGCATTTTGCATTCAAAATCAAACGCAGATCACAGCTGTGGTGTAACTGCATAATACACGTGTAATACCAGATCTGATTGTCACACACTACCATCTCTCCCTTTACATTTTAATGTTTCTCCAAATAAACTTTTAATTCAGCCATTTATTTACAATTTTTAATTACAATATTAAACAAAATGTAGCTACTATTTCAACTTAATATTAAAATCGGTTAAGATTTGAAAACAAAACAATTTATGTCAAGATTTTGACCAAAACAATAAGTCTTCAGATTTTAAACTTAGCTATACAAAAAAATAAATCTTCACTCATTAGATCTTCATTAAAAACACAAAATGCAATTTATGATATCTACAAAAATAGTTGTTTTTTTAATAAAGTTTAATTAACATATGTACATTTAAAAAATACTTTATTGAACTTTTATATTTATATGAGTTACCAACAGCATTACTTAAAAAAAAAATTATTTTAAGCAACTAGTTTATATCTCGTGTTCGTGTATTTTTATAAAAAAAAGTTTATAACGGCTTATGTTGATGATATATACCAGAATACTTTATAATACAATTGCGATAATATAAATGACTATTAATATAATTAATGAATCTTATAAAGCATCATTACATACTACATATATAAAATATTATAATATAAAATAATAAATTAATAACAAAAAAATTAAAATTATTTATCATCGATATTTGAAAAATGTATATATGACTAAAATAAAATTTGTACATATAAACTAATAACTCCATGTAAAAGTTAGTTTCGTCATTACATGATACTTAAACATCTTAATTTGTACAATTGAATGATATATAACATATACTAAAATTAGACAAATAAATAATATCGTTGAAACATCCGTAGAAGATGACAAAGTTGATTTCACTTTTTATTGGAGTTGAATTATCAAAATGTTTGTATCATCACCTGCAAAATAAAATTTAATACAATCTTACATAAACAATATATAAAATTAATAAATTAATGACAAATGTAAATATTATTTACCTTTAATTAGGTTATAAAAAAAACTCATTGTATACTAAATTTTTTTCTAGTATCTTGTGACATGCTTGTAGGGTCATAACTTATAATTTTTATTTTTTTCAATACTCTTAACTCTTGAAACCGCCGCATAAAATTGGTCATGTGTTGGAATCAATTTTATGAACTTGCACCAGAAGGATTTTCCGGGCAATTTTCCGATGACCTCCGGAAAATATCAACGCCGGAAAACGGGACCGTTAGCTTCATGGTTCCGAGTACTATAATTGGTATACTTATGTGACATATTTTATGAGTTATTAAATGCTCCTTTTATAGTAAATTTTGATGAGGTTTTAAAATTGATATTATGTGACATATTTTATATTTTTGAAGCCCAAAACTTGTATAGACATAAATAAAAATAAACATGTTGGTGAGGTTTTACAATTTGATATTATGTGACCTATTTTATATTTTTGGAGTCAAAAAATTTTGAAACAATTTGGTTTACTATGCTTTTTCTAGTTTTGTGTTTAGTAAGTGTACCTCTTGAAATAAGAGTGTGTAAAGTTTGAGAATAAATACAAAAGGTTGGAGTATATTTACTTAATTAAAACATTAAAAAGTCTAGTTACTGCTATAGTTTTTCAAAAAGGCCTAGTTACCAAAATTGACCAAAAATTTTAGGGCAATTTTGGTAACTATGCCTTTTTGAAAAACTAGAGTAGTAACTAGGCTTTTTAATGTTTCAATTAAAAAAATATACCCCAACCTTTTGTATTTATTTTCGAAAAAATTTGGTAACTAGGCCTTTTTGCAAAATTAGAGTAGTAACTAGGGTTTTTAATGTTTCAATTAAGTAAATATACCCCAACCTTTTGTATTTATTCTCAAACTCTACACACTCTTCTCTCAAGGGGTACATTTACTAAACACAAAACTAGAAAAAGCCTAGTTAAACCAAATTATTTCTTTATTTTCAAACTCTACACACTCTTCTCTCAAGGGGTACATTTACTAAACACAAAACTAGAAAAAACCTTGTAAACCAAATTGTTTCAAAATTTTATAGACCTAAATAAAAATAAACAAGTTTTCAAACTTTCAAAGTTATCTAATATTTTCATGATGTATTAATTTATTATCATTAATTACTTTGATTGATGCAAAAATATCACTTAAATGACTCAATATGATATTTTAATTAAATATTTACTTTTGTAATTAAAAAAACTTTAATCTTAAATTACAAAATTAACATATTCGGTCAATCTTTTGCCATTATCTTCAAACTACAAGTCCAAATGATGCAAGACATATTTACTGGTTTGAATAATGATATTAAAAGCACAAGGGTAGAGCATCACTTGTATTTAAAGATCACTCTCACGGTATCACTAACTAGTAATTTCTTTGATGAAATACAAATGTATCATCGTCGTATTATTACAACCACGTGCGAAACACGAGGCCTCGACCTAGTATGTATAAATTGATGTACAAATGAATGAGAAATTAATGTCAAAGATGAGTATATCAAATGCACCTTGTGAGAGCCGGGCGTGGCGCGATTGCGGTTTGCGGGTTTGAGGGAATGACTTTTGGCTGAGGGTCTTATAGATCTGTGTTAGGTTGGCCACCTATCATTGTGTTTTTGGGTTGACCCAAATCCTTCCTCACTTGGTTTGACCAAAAGTCAATCGTTGGCCCCCATATCACTTGATTTGACTTTCAGTCAAATGCAGGCCCAAACGGCTGGTCCAACCCGTGATCTAATCTGATCCAACCCATAAGATTTGATATTATATCCAAAAAGTTATTCTTATTTTTTCTTCGAGAATAGGTGTACGAGAGTGATTCTCTCAGTCCAACAACCTCATCCAAACTCCTATAAAAGGAGAGTTCGGATCTTATTAAACCATCACACCTCAAGCATCGATTCCTCTCCTATTCTCTTTTCTCTCTCCCCGTCCGAAATCACAAGGCTGAAAGTACTCCACTGAAGTTTCTCATAGGCTTCCAAACCTAATTATGCAGTTTGAAGGAAAGGGAAGTTGTATCCCGGAATTCTGAATCGATCAAAACCATTTGTAATAGTGGCGATTTTTGAAATAAGGAAAGAGTGTCTCGCCTCCGCCACTCATTCCCAATTCAATCCGATTCATACGATTGGGTTAGTTCTAAACTTCTTCAGATATTCTTGATAATCGAGTTCCTAAAGTCATAATTCTAAAAATTTTTTTAGAAACGAATCATATTAATCAATTATTGAGTGTGTAAATTATCGTTATAGCGTTTCTACAAGGACAAAATATAGGCTTGCTCTAATCTTTGTTTCGGAAGGATAAATTTCCGATCGATTTATTAATATTTCCAAATTTTTTATATTTTCTAAATTTTTTGATTTCAATTTATTTATTTAATTTTTATTTTTACTTTTTCAATATTTATATTTTCGAAAATCAATTATTTTGAATTTTTCAAGTCAGGATATCGAATATTTATGTCAGAAATTTAATTCCTTCATAAATATTTCTAAATATTTTAATTTATAAAATTTTTCGGGAAAATCATTCAAACCAAATACGGAGTTATATGCAAAAATTTATCTCGGAAATAAAATTCCATTATAAATTTGTTGAAATATTTTATAAAATATTTTTGGATATATTTAATTTTTTGAATTATAGTATTTTTGGAAAAATTTTAATTCGGATCAAATTTGAATATTTTATTTGAAATTTTATTTTAGAAATTTTATTTCATTATAAAATTTCCAATATTTTATTTTATGAAAATAGAAAATTTCGGATATAATTTTTAGGAATACTTAATTTTTCGGAAACTTGTTTTAGAAGTGCTATTTTCGGAGTTCGGGGTTCTATGAAAACCTTATATGTATAAAATTATATGTCTCGGTGTTTTACAATGTTTTCCGAAATAAAACTTTGTTTAAATCCCTACTGATCAAGGTTGCGTTGTCTTAAATCAGATTTCTACTATGTGCGAAATTGATGACCGAGTTGCCTCCGACCCAATTATTTATGGGAATGGTATACTAGTTAAAAATCTGCCTATCGGGACCATGCTTGAGACCTGATCATGGGATAAGGACAACATTCGTGAAGCTACACTATCGCCTTCTCATAGCGAAATAGGGAGCGGGTCTGGTACTAATACCGCCCCCTCGCCTACCCAACCGCTCATTCCTAGATCAATGCATGTTGTGTTATTGCCACACAAGTTTGAGGGCACGGACTTTAAAATTTGACAAAATGAAAATGTTTTTTTTTCTTGACAACATCAAGAGTTGCCAAGTAATTTAAGGAAGATCCACCACATCTCTCCCCTGACAACACATATCAACGTAAGTAGGCCACGTATGGCACGTGGGTCCATGATGTTTATGTGTAAGGGATGGATTTTGAATTGTCTTATTAATCCGTTGTATAGAATATATACAAGGTAAAGACTTCGAACGGACTCTAGTCTGCTCTTGAACACAAGTACAAGACAAATGATGAGGGTACAAAGAAGTTTCCCGTGACGAAGTTAAATGACTTCAAAATGGTAGATTCTAAACCTATCATGAATTAAGTTAAGGTGTGTCAATTACTGATGCATGTCATCCTAGCTGAGGGGATGAAAATATGTGAGACATTTTCATGTAGCATCTATCATGAACAAACTTTCACCATCATGAAATGATTCAAGAGCTATTTGGAGCACAGGAGGAAGACTATGAAAGTCAAGAACTTAAGGGCAAGGCTAAGGGTGAACTCAGCCAACTAGAAGCCAATGAATGGGAACATTCAAGAAGCTTAGAAAGATAACATGCCTATGCATCGTAAAGGGAATAAGCGCAAGTTTCAACCTCAAGGCTCAAAGAAGCAATCTGCTAAGAAGTTCAACAGAAAATGTGGCAAACCGGGGCACAAGGTTGATTCATGCAATAGCAAGACTGATCTCCGCAAGGCGAAGACTCAAGTCAATGTTCATGAAAGTGACCCGGCACAAAATGACTTATGTGCTGTGGTGTCAGAAGTAAACATGACAAGACTATAAGAGACATTCATAGGGAATGATGGTACGACATAGGTGCTACAAAACATATATGTGCTGACAAAGGATTGTTCTACCACTACTAGAAGACCATGCATGAAGAACTGGTGTTCATGGGTAACTTTACAACCTCCAAGATTGAAGGTTATGGACGAGTTTGTCTGAAGACAACGTTGGAGAAGACGCTTACTCTGAATGAAGTTCTGCATATACCCAATATAAGGAAGAGCCTCATTTCTGGTTCAATACTTTGTAAGAAAGGTTTCATGGTGAAACTAGTTTTTAATACAATTGTGTTGTCCAAAGATGGGACTTATGTAGGCAAGGGCTACCTGAAAAATGGTATGTTAAAAATGAGTGTAATGGGTGTCTTTCCGAGAGGTCAAGTAATATTGAACTGAATAAGAATGCTCATTCAGTTTATATTGACGTGTCTTTCAATGTTTGACATGAAAGGTTAGGGCATGTAAATTACAAGTCAATCCATCGACTTATGAATTTGAACCTACTACCTAAATGCAAACTAAATAAGAGAAAATGTGAAGTCTGCGTATAGACAAAACTCACAAAATGCCTTCTCCACAAGTGGAACGTACAACCGAACCTTTCGGCTTAATCCGCACTGATTTGTGTGATTTGAAGTTTGTGCAAATGAGAGGTGGTAAAAAGTACTTCGTAACCTTCATTGATGATTGCACGAGATATTTCCATGTATTCTTGATAAGAAGCAAGGATGAAACTTTAAAAATGTTTGAAGAGTACAAGTTGGAAGTAGAAAATTAGCTTGAAAAAAGGATAAAAATTATCCGAAGTGATAGAGGAGGAGAGTATGATGAACCCTTTAATGCGTTTTGTAGAGAGCATGGGATAATCATCAAACGACTGCTCTTTACTCTCTAGAATAAGAAGGAGTTACAAAATGAAAGAACCAATTAAAAAAGAAATGTTGAATGCAATGTTGCAGGAATTTGGGTTAGGCTAGTTCATGTGGGAGAATTTTTTCTTACACCAATTAAACCCTGAACAAAGTACCTCAAAAGATAACATGCAAAATGCCTTATAAACTTTGGCATGGTAGAGTATCAACGTACAAATACCACAAAGTGTAGGGATCCTAACAAAAGTAGTTGTATCACCTCCGAAATGGGTCACTATTGGACCAAAAATTGTTGATTGTATATTTATTGGATATGCACATAACAATAATTATGATCTATTTTTGGTATATAAATTAGAAATATCGGATATCCATGCTAATATAATCATGGAGTCACGGAATGCATCCTTTTTTGAAGACATTTTGCATGCAAGGATAAAGAATATCCTAACCGTACTCATGAAGAGCGAGACAAAGGGACATTTGTACCCGATACATATATAAATGATGAACCTTGACAAAGCAAACGATCTCGACATAAAGTTCAACCTCAGGGGAGAAAAAGAGCTTGAAAAGAGACAACTTTTGGTGATAAGTTCATAACGGCTTTATTTTTAGAAAAAGAATCAAGAACTTATACGGAAGCTATGTCTACACCAGATGCATCTGCTTGGAAAGAAGCAGTCAAAAAGAGATCGACTCCATTATGCAAAATTATACATGGGAGTTTGCCGACTTACCGCAAGGGTGTAAAACACTTTAACGCAAATGAATTTTCAAAACTATGTTGAAAACCGATGGCTCCATAGATAAACACAAGAATAGGCTTGTAGTGCAAGGATTTTAGAAGAAAGAAGCCTGTATTCTTTGATACATATTCTCCGGTAATGAGAATAATGTCAATAAGAATGTTGATAGCATAGATACATTGAGAAACATAGAGATACACCAAATGGATGTAAAATGACCTTTCTAAATGGAGACTTGGAATAGGATATTTACATGAAACAAACCGAGATGTATGTTCCTGGACAAGAAAATAAGATGTATAGACTTATCAAATTCTTATATGGACTTAAACAAGCTCCTAAACAATGATATGCGAAATTTGAAAGTGTAAAGATGTCAAATGGATTCAACATAGATGAATGCGATAAATGTATATACTATGAAGACACATCTAATGCTTATATTATATTGTGTCTATATGTAGATGACATGCTTATAATAGTCAACAACAAATACATGATCAAAAGTTCCAAGAATATGCTTAGTGGAAAGTTTGACATGAAGGACTTAGGACTGACAAATGTCATACTAGTGATGAAAATCACTAAACATACTACAAGACTTATCATGTCTCAATTGCATTATGCCGAGACAAGTCTTGCAAGATTCAAGAAATACTCTATTGGGACTGCAAAGAGTCCTATATACCCTAATATTCACCTGACCAAAAGCTCTAGGGATGCAATATCTCAAATAGAATACACAAGGGTAGTTGGTAGCCTTATGTACTTAAGCAATTGTTCCAAATGTGATATGGGGCACATGGTCATATAATTAGCCACTACACGAGTAATCCATAACATAAACACTAGAAAGACATAACTCAGTATTGAACTACTTACATTATACGACAGAGTTTGGATGCATTATGGCACCCATATAACTGAAATAGAAGGATACAGTGATGCCAATTGGATTTATAACTTGAGAAATTCCAAATCTACTCATGGATATGTACTCACACTAGGTAGAGCAGCGGTATCTTGGAAATATTCCAAACAAACGCTCTTGGCCAGATCCACGATGGAATTTGAGTTTATTGCTTTAGATAAAACAATTGAAGAAGTTGAGTGACTTCGGAATTTCTTGGAAGATATTCCTCTATGGAACAAACATGTGTCAAAAATATGTGTACAATGTGATAGTCAATCGGCTATAACTCGGGCACATAATTGTATGTATAATGGAAAGTATCATCACATTAAACGAAGCATAAGATCATTAAACAACTACTCTCCACAAGCATGATTGTGATAAATTATGTCAAATCAGCAAACAACCTAGGGGATCCATTTACTAAGGGTTTGTCACGAGACCAAGTTGCAAATCATCAAAAGGAATGGGTTTACAGCCTATTATAAAATATGACGCTTGAAGGCCAACCCCACCTACATGACTGGAGATCCTACGATGTAGGTTCAAAGGGAAAACTAACTCAAGCAAACTTAGGTGTGTACTAAGAGACCTATGTCTTTGCCTAGTTCCTCAATGATGCTAGTGTTGCTTGATAAGGCATTGAGGTTAAGCTTTAAGCTTTTAATGATTCCATATCCTTGAAATAGAGGTAGGGTATGACAACTACTCTTTATGGTATATCAGCTTGTGAGTGTGACATAGAGCCGTGTCTAGGAGAATCTTTAGAAGGTTGATTTTCTCCAAGTTCACTGATGATTTAAACAGGATTACTCAAGGCCAAATTAAACACAATAAAGAGTTCATCGTTATGTGGAGAAGATGAAATTGTGTGATAGTTATTGTCTAGGTTACATCAAAGCTTGGGTGGTTCAAGACTTCATATTCACCATCTAGTCGAGTAAATTTGATGGCTTTCACTACGGGAGGTTGAAGGCTGAAAATGCTACCAATCTAGACATAATGATTCTTCGACTGTACTCTCAAAAGTCCATTCCATTTTTTTTATAAAAAAACTAAACGTGTTTGAGATTTATTTCTATTCATGTGGGGAATTGTTGGAATCAACTTTATGAACTTGCGGAAAAAGGATTTTCCGGGCAAGTATCCGGTGGGCTTCGGCCAATTTCAATGACGGAAAACGGGAGTGTTAGCTTCGTGGCTCCGAATACTACAATTTGGTATAATCATATTTATAAAATGATATCGAAATGAAGGAGAAATTAATGCCCAAATATGAGTGTACTAAATGCACCTTGAGAGATTTAATTGTGGAGAAACTTTTCCCACATCGACAACGTGGAGATTGGTTGGACACCATATATATGAGAATAAGCATAATTTGGCTAACATAATATATTGAGAAACGCTCTAGCATTTTCTAGACCACATGCGTGCGGGCTGAGCCGAGCTAAGGCGTGGTGCAGTCGCGGTTTACGGGTTTGGGGGAATGGCTTCGGTTGAGGGCCTTATGGATCTGATGTTGGGATGGTCACTTATCATTGTATATCACATGCCCTATATCACCTTGTTTGACTTTCAGTCAAACACAAGCCCAAACGGCTGGTCAAACCCGCGATCCAATTTGTTCCAATTCATAGCATTTGATATTATCTCGAAAGATTATGTATTTTTCCTGCAGGAATGGGTAGACGAGAGTGATTCTCTCAGTCCAACAACCTCCTCCAAAGTCCTATAAAAGGAGAGTTGAGATCTCATTCTAGATCACCGCATCACACCTCAAGCAGCGATTCCTCTCATGTCCTCTCTTTTCTCTCCTCACCCGTCCAAAATTCGGAGTTTGAGATTACTCAACTGAAGGTTCTCGAGGCTTCTAGAGTTAGTTACGCAGTCTGAAGCAAAGGGTTGTTGTATCATGGGATTCGGAATTGATCAAAACTCTTCGTAATAGGGGTGATAATAGAAGTAAGGAAAGAACATCTCACCTTTTCTACTCATTCCCATGTCCGATTCGTACGATTGGGTTAGTTCTTAACTTCCCATGATATTCTCGAAAAATTGAGTTCCTACAGTGTGAATACCGGTGTAGGCAAATATAATTCAATGTTTGAAAGCAACTGCCCTTGACTATTGTTTATATTCATAGCAAAAAAAACCATGACTAGGAATTGCCTCTTTTGAAAGTCTCGTAGTTACGTTTGATTGAGAAAGTCTGGTAGCTAATCATTTTTTAGATTATTTATTTGAAAAATATTTTATAAGATACATTAAAAGTTTTAAATAATATGTCTCAGTTCAGTTTGTAACAGAAGAGTGTTAATTGTTATTGGGTAACGGAAAAAGAAAAAAAAACGCTCTCTTTATGATCTACTAGCGAAAAGAGTAGGTCGTCGTCTTTCCGAGCGGTTTTAGGGTTTTTTCATGGCGGAGGCTCCTCCTCCTGCGGTGGTACTCCCATCAGAAGGAACGGCGGGCACTAAGATTAACTCACTAGCAAATGCTCAATCGATCACAACTAGAGATACGACTATGACAGAATCGATCGTAACACAAACCGATCAGGAAACTCGAGTAGTTCCATCAACGGGGCACAGTCAATCGAACTTACCTCTAGATAATCCTATGGTAGAAGGGGTACAAGGCACTGGAACCCCAAATACTAATTTTCCCAATGCAGAAGTGGTGGGTTCTTTCACCATAGGATCAACATCATCAACAACTACTGAGAAGGTTGCTCTGGGTGCAAATTGCAGTACCCCTTCAATGACCGATACTACTCAGAAACCTAATAAGTCATGGAGTGAAGTACTGGGAGGGGTTAAGCATAAGGATGCGAGCCAGGATAAGATCACTAGAGACTCTATTAATGGCCGTATCACTATTAGTTTCCCTTTCGGAGAAGAAGGTGATCCGGTAATAGAGATTGAAAAAGAGATTTCTGCTGATCTTGAAGCAAGATGGAACAATTCTTTAGTGTTTAAAGTATTGGGTTTTCCAGTTGCATTTCCGGTCATGGAGAGGAAAATCAAGGAAATCTGGAAATGCGGTGAGAACATGCAAATTATGGATCTAGATAACAACTACTTTCTGGCTAGATTCAAGAGTGAGCATGAACTTATGATGGTGCTTACGGGTGGTCCATGGTCAGTATTTGGAAGATGTCTCATCATGAAACGTTGGAACCCGGACTTTGTAACAACTAATCCCATAACGTTGGCTTCAACTTGGTTGAGGATTACTGGTGTTCCGGTCCAATGGTATCATGAAGTCATCATCTGGAAAATTTCGGAAGGAGTAGGGTTGCCCATTACCATTGATCCTAAGACACTTCACTTTAATAGGGGAAGATTTATACGAGTGTGTGTGGAAATTGATCTTAGCAGACCTCTTAAGAAAGCGATCTTCATCAATGGTAAACGATGTCCGATTGAATACGAGGGTCTCGATATCATATGCTTTAAGTGTGGTAGATTCGGGCATTACGCATCACACTGTGACTTCAGCGAACACCCAAGTAAGCAGGATAGAGAGGGGGGGGGGGGGGGTAATGGCACTGAAGAAATTGAGAAAGAGGAAAGCAATGCTAGCACCATCAAAATAACTGCTACGGAAGGGCCGTCTTCATCGGAATCCATGGAGGCGGATAATTCCGGCTTTGGACCATGGATGCAAGTGGCGAGAAGATCCAGAGG
The DNA here is from genome assembly GCA_033239125.1 of Fagopyrum homotropicum. NCBI lineage: Eukaryota > Viridiplantae > Streptophyta > Magnoliopsida > Caryophyllales > Polygonaceae > Fagopyrum > Fagopyrum homotropicum. The sequence continues at coordinate 75,786,057 of BSWB01000004.1, forward strand.
TTAGAAAGGAAAGTATCAACACGAGATTAGCACAAAATCAGCTGTGACCTCTATAAGGAAACCCAATATCCATAACCAGGCTAGAATTACTCAAAATAAGGGAAAAGCGGTTATGGACGGTGGAAGAAACACGCAACAACCTAAAGCAGTAGCCGAAGGAATTATTAAACTCGTGGAATCCAAGGGATCATATCATGGGCCTTCTCCAAGTGGGCCCGAGAAAAATAATAGACAAAATATTGTTGCAGGCCCAATGACCACTACAATCTCTGCTAAAACTGCCGGGGCCCAAATTCCACCTAAATACGCTACATCACAAACAACACATGTTGTTGGAGGAGAGTACGTTGAAAATAACATTACACGTAAGACTACTACTAATACTCCTATTTTCTCTGTAGCTGCAGAAAACAGTGAAGACGCGAATGGGAAGGAAACCAGACAGAAGAGGTGTAATAAAATGAAGAACGAGGCGAGACGGGCAGCGTGGAGAGGGAAGAAGCAAGAAGAAGCTGATGCCGCACCAAGCTCCCTAAAACGACAGCAACAATATGAGCAGCCCCTACCTACCGATCTGATGCCAAAGTCCATCTCTACTCATTCTGGAGGGAAAGAACGAGGTGAGAGTCGAACAGAAACCGTGGTGGGGGCGAGGGATAGTTTATCTATGCAGGAGCCCATGCATCATCCAGAATCTGCAGAAACACATGCTAACAACCCTCCTGTGCATGCTGTAATTCCCTCCTCAGGGGATGAAGTTATGGTAGAAACAGACGTAGAGACGGTAAGTGACGAGGTTAAATCCCTGGGTTAGTATTCTTCCTCAGTTTCTTTACCCGTCCTCTTTTAATTTAGTTATCATGAATTGTCTTTTTTGGAACGTTTTCGGAGCCTGCAAGAGCGGGTTCCGTAGAGATATTAAATATTTATGTTCCCATCACAATGTAGATGTCCTTGCTATTTTTGAGCCCCGCACTTCTGGGGCTAGGGCACAGGTTATCTACGATCGGCTTAATTTTTCTGGTTGTTTTCGTGTGGAAGCTGTTGGGTTTGAAGGAGGTATCAGGATCCTCTGGAAGAGTGATAAGATTAATCTCAGCATTGTGAACAATCATAAAAACTATATACATGCTCGTATTAATGAAGGTACAAGTTCCTACAGTTTTATTGCAGTTTACGCACCCCCAGATGTTAGTCGACGTCGGGAGTTCTGGAACGCTCTAGACAATGAACTTGCCTCTATCACGGATCCCATTATCATGGGAGGTGATTTTAACTGTATTCGATTCCTTCATGAGAGAGTTGGTGGTTCTGGTAACCTTCATGCCGATTCAGGTTTATTCAACGATCTCATCTTGGTACATAGCCTCATAGACCTTGGTTATACGGGAGTAGATTTCACCTGGGATGATGGTAAGTCGACAAAAAGGAAAATATTCAAGAGACTAGATAGAGTCTTTATGAATCAAGAGGGCCGAATGAAGTGGAGCAACGCGCGTGTCAAACACCTTGCTAGGTTCTCTTCTGACCATTCTCCGATTCTTTTATCGTTGGATGCTAACCTTCCTTGCAGGAAAGAGAGACGACCTTTCCAGTTCGAGGCAACCTGGATGACCCACAACGATTTTCACCCTATGATGGAGATGTGCTGGTATAATTATCCGGAAGCGAGTAAGGCTATCTCAAATCTCAAATCCTCGCTTATTATTTGGAACAAAATTGTCTTTGGTAATGTGTTCCGCAGGAAGCACGAAACTGAAGCCAAGTTAGCAAAGATACAAAAGCGAATCAGCCGGGGCAGATTTGAACGCCTCTTACAGGAGGAGCTGGCACTGAAAGCTGAGCTAGAAGGTATTTTGGAGCAGGAGGAGATCATTTGGTTCCAAAAATCTCGAGAGTAATGGCTTGAGCATGGAGACTGCAATACAAAGTTTTTCCATATATCGACGGTTATCAGGCGAGGGCATAACAGAGTACTGGGACTAGAGATAGATGGTGAAGGATGGGTGGAGGATCAACAACGTCTCGAATCACATGCAGTTAGCTATTTCAGGAACCTTTATAGCCTTGAAGATACACATTTACTTCCTGACTGTCATTTGGATACGTTTGAGTTTCCTGTCATTACAGATGGGGATTGGGCCAACATTCAGAAAACGGTCGAGATGGAAGAAGTGTGGCAAGCTATAAAGAGTATGGGCCCTTATAAAGCCCCCGGTGTTGATGGCTTCCAACTTGTATTTTTTCAGAAATGTTGGAGTATTGTTGGGAATTCCATAAAAAATGAGGTGACCCGTTTCTTTGAGAATCAGAAACTTTACGCAGGAAGCAATGATACACTCATAGCCCTTATTGCCAAAGTTGGGAAACCAGAGACCATCAATCAGTTCAGACCGATTGCTCTATGCAATGTCAGCTACAAGATTATTACTAAGGTACTTGTAAGGAGACTGCAGAGTATCATAGGTAATCTTGTTGGCCCAACCCAAGGGAGCTTCATTCCGGGTCGTCTTATTCAAGATAATATCGTCCTCATGCAAGAAGTGGTCCATTCAATGAGGAAGAAGAAGTCTGGTAAGCAATGGATGATATTGAAGCTTGACCTTGAGAAGGCTTATGACCGTTTGAGGTGGGATTTCATTGAGGACACTATCATTGAGGCGGGCTTCCCGCCTTCTTGGGGTAGAATGATCCAAGAGTGTGTGTCAACGGCTAGAATGCAAGTGATCTGGAACGGAGAAGTGACTGAGCAGTTTGTTCCAGAAAGAGGTATTTGTCAAGGGGATCCTATCTCTCCTTATCTCTTCGTTCTTTGTGTTGAGAGACTCAATCATCTCATTTTAGAGTCTGTTGATAATGGAGACTGGAAGCCCATAAAGCTTTCCCGTGGAGGACCTCCCTTGTCCCATCTCTTTTTTGCAGATGATATTACTTTGTTTGCAGAAGCATCTTTGCCCCAAATCCACATCATCATGAGGTGTATTGAGGTTTTTTGTAAAGCTTCGGGACAGAAAGTAAGCATACAGAAATCAAAAATCTTGTATCACCTAATGTGTCTAGAGAGCTTTGTGCAAGCATTGAGAGTCTTAGCGGGGTTGAAGTGACTAAGAATCTGGGTGATTACCTTGGGGTCCCGCTTCTCCAAGGTCGAGTCTCTAAGTCTACGTTTGTAAGCTTGCTGGATCGGATTAACCAGAAGTTGAACGGTTGGAAGAGCAAGACACTTAGTTTCGCGGGAAGGATTACTCTCACCAAAGCAGTCCTTACCTCTCTTCCGATTTATGCTATGTCTACTTTTATGCTTCCAACAAGCGTATGTGGTGAGATCAATAAAATATGCCGAAATTTTATTTGGGGATATTCAGAGGGCCGCCGAAAGATGCATACCGTCAAGTGGGACGTGATTTGTTTACCTAAAGACAAGGGTGGATTAGGAGTTCGAAACATAGAGGAAATAAATCTAGCTATGCTAGGTAAATTAGCTTGGAGGTTCACTAAAAGCAGCGACTCATTGTGGACTTCGGTACTGGAACACAAATACGTGAATAATGGCAGTAGATCAAACCCTTTAGCTTCACACATCTGGAAAGGATACTCAAAGGGCTTCATCAGGTTGTGTCGAAGGGGACGCGCTGGGTGCTTGGCGACGGAAGTTCAATCAACTTCTAGACAGACGTATGGGTTGGAGACTCTTCCCTCGATAATGGAGCTCTCCTCCCGATTGATCCTGACGATGCACAGAGAAAGGTATGTACGTACTGGTCTGTAGGTCAAGGATGGAAGTAGGACGAACTTGAGAGTCACCTGCCCTACTCTACCATGTTGTCCCTTGCTGCTATCCAGCCCCTCAATGAGCTACATTCACCTGATCCTTCCCAGTCGCATATCAGACCCAAGGATGAAGTATGCTGGAGTTTGGCTCAAGATGGGGAATATACTATGTCTTCTGCATATAGATTGATAACAGGCACAGGTGAATTGAACCTCAGTGAAGGTGAAATCTATACGCAATTGTGGAAGCTGAGAATCCAAGAGAGAGTCAAAGTCTTCATTTGGAAACTCCTACAGGGGGCTATTCTTAGTAATGAAGAGCGCCGTAGACGCCATCTCAGCAATACGGATGAATGCTCCCATTGCGTTCATGTTACGGAATCGCTTCTTCATCTCTTTAGAGACTGCAACCACACCAGTTCTATGTGGCGAGTTTTGCAAGCGAGCTCTTACGTACAAAATTTCTTTTCCATGCAATTCCCCACCTGGGTAAGAGGTAATATTTCATCTACTATATATATCAATGATAATTATATGTAGAGCGAGATTTTTGCAGTTGCCGTGTGGTGGACGTGGAAATGGAGAAACGAGGCCATCTTCAAGAATAAGGTGTTTGAAGGCAACAAAATCAAAACGGTCCAGATGATCACCAAGGAGTACATTACGGTCTGGAATAGAAGGAGCGGGAGTAGCAAGCATACTCGGAAGATGTCGATCAATGTGGCTTGGAGCCCTCCGCCAGCCGAGTTCGTCAAGGTGAACACGGACGGAGCTAAGAGTAAGGAGGGTTTCACCAGTGCAGCAGGCGTGATCCGAAATAATAAAGGGGATTGGGTGAGTGGCTTTGGTGTAAATCTTGGGATCTGTTCCATCCCCATGGCAGAGCTTTGGGGATTGGTTCACGGTCTTAAGATTGCTTGGGAGTTGGGTTTCCGATCGGTTATCTTTGAATCAGATTCCCTTTCGGCTATCAAACTTATCCAAAGTTCTATAGCCCCTAATCATCCCTTGCTAGTCTGGTGCATACGTGCCAGGACTTTATGAAAAGGGACTGGGTTATCCAATTCCGGCATACCTTCCGTGAGGCGAATAGGGTAGCGGTTTTTCTTGCAAGTTTTGCTTTGAACATTCCTATCGGAGTGCTTGTATTGTCTAACCCGCCGGAGGGTGTAGTTGACCTTTTATTTGATGATGTAAGGGGTCGGGCTATCCCCCACTTGATGACTACTTAGCCCTTTCTTTTTATCAATAAAAGCGCGTCTAGATGCGCCGCAGACCACCGAATCTCCTTCCCACAAAAAAAAAAGTTCAGTTTATAACAATTTATAAACAATACATTATGTTAAATTTTATTCAACACTAGATCTAAAATATGCAATCGTATCCCCTCCTAAACCAAAAAAAGTTATAATAGGATAATAACTTTACAATAATAATTTTTTAAAAGTATTTTAGATATTCAAAAAGTTTAAACCTATAATCTTAATCTTCATGACAAAACAAAAGTCCTAATTTTGATTGTCATTGTCATCACTCCTTGATATTTCAAGAACTTGAGCTATCATCATTTTTTAATGTGAATGTAAATCATCACCTCACGTATGATTTCTCGTTAACCATGGGGTTTAATCAGAGATCATTCTCTTCCGTGGGTAATCTGCTAGAATCCAAGTAAATTTTACTTTGTTTGAATCCTTCTCGTAGATGGTGGAGGTGTGAAACCACTGTCATAAACTTTCACCTCTACAATACAAATAACAAAGAGCATGCCTTGAATTCCTTTAATTTTGTCTTCCTCGCCCAACAACACGCCAGATTCCACTTCCTTGTATATCCGTTCTTCTTCATTAACCTAATACTCATATGCACCAATTTCTCCAAGTATCTAAACACAATTACTACGTATTCAAAACTAATTCCACAAAATATTAGGGACATAAACACAAGACTAATTCACAACAGAGGAATCAAATTAAAGCGAATGACAGTGGTTGCTTATTGGTCTCACTTATGCCCCCTGTGGAGGAACTTTTGGATGATATAAAACATCGTTTTGATTAAGGACGCGACCATCGTTTGATGCAATTATGGGCTGATCTCGCAAAGTGATTCCAGGACAGAAAGAAAGTGGTTGCTTATTGTGGGCGCATGAAGAAGCTATGGGAAGAAATTGCATGCCACAAGACCAACACTTGTACATGTATCTGCACATGTTGGAACAAGGTTAAAAGAAAGGAGGAAGAGGAAGTTCATCAGTTTTAATTGGACTGGATGATGAATACTTTTCCTCGCTTCGATCCAACATTGTTTCACAAGATCCTCGGCCAAAACTGAACAAAGTATACTCAAATGGCGGTCCAGGAAGAAATATTGAGGATCATAGCCCGTGAACATGATACAAAGGCGGACTATGTTGCTTTTGTTGCGTCTTGTGCAAGATCTGGTTATTCTAAACCAAATAAAAGTAAGCTCTTTTGCAAACACTGTATAAAAATGGATTGGATACTACTACTTATTTCAAAGTAATAGGTTACCCAAATTGGTGGAATAAAGGTTGAGGTGCCGGTGATCCAGACCCTAGTGCTCCTCCACTGAACAAAGCCAAGTCCATTGTTGTTGTCTCAAACGTTGTTGTCACGACCTATGCTTTAATAACCGGAAAATTTATTTCCGCTTAATTCCGAGTCAAACTGAGATTTGGGGACCGTTGACCTCTTTAAGATACCTAACTTTATGTCTTACATTATTTTTATCATTTTATTTAAGTTTTCTAACCACATAAAATGATGAAAAATACACCAAACCCTAGTTATATATATATCTAGGTATTTTGACAAGGCCATGGCAAATCCTTGACAAGGCAATGACGAAGCCCTGACGAGGCCAAGACGAATTTTGACGAGGTCATGACGAGACCAAGACGAAGTCATGACAACTTTTGACAAAGTCATGGAATGATTTTGACAAGCCCAATTTCAGCCATGAACCTTACCATCCGGGCCCGTTTTGAGTAAGCCAACTGGCCCATTAAGTCTTCTATCTCCAATTCCTCTTCCTACGTGACTTTTCCCTAGCCGCCTCTCCCTCACCTACCTCTTTCACATCTATTAACATGGCTGCGACTTCTTTCCCCTTCACGCTCTTCCTCAGCCATGGACGCCGCCGCCTTCTGCACACAGCCAGGGATACTCCAGCTTTGTCCTCTCCGTCTTTTGTACACCAACGATAGCAACGCTAGGCTGCAGGTGGCCGTACTCGCTCTCGCAAGCAAAGCAAGCCTCCATCTGCCTCTTCTCCCCTCGCCTCCTGCATACTTGACAGATGCCGCTTCCTCTCGCCTCCTACATACTCGACAGAAGCCGCCTCCCCTTGCCTCCTTCATACTCGACAGAAGCCGCCTCCTCCTCCCCTTGTTCATGTCCAGATGCACGCTGCACCACTCCGTCCGGCTTCGAGAACCCTAGCCACTGCTTCTCGGCCACCCTACACACACTGCTTCCCTCCTCCTTGCAGCCCTCGCCTTTACTATTCGGCACTAGCACTGCAACCCCTCCCTTCTCCCTCGTACACACTTCCCTGGAGCAACATATCGTGGACAACCGCTTATAACAGCCGACTCCCTTATCTTCTGATGCCAGATCTCCAACCAAGGAACCCTAGCAGCAGTGAGTCACGACCCTTCTTTGCCTTCATTCACACAAGCATGTCTTGTCCGGCTAGTTGGGTAAGGACCACAACCCTCTTCTATGTGTTACCATCTTTGTGTCTATGTTGATTAGAGTAGCAATTGATGTCTTTAGACCCTCCAAAGCAGCCATGAAAGATGATTGGAAGAGCTGTTACATTTCTGGATTTTCTGAGTTGACGAGCAGTCAACTTCAGGTTCAGTTTTGGGTAAGCTAGACGTTTCCTTTGCTGCTGATTTTTGGATATGAAATAGTCGGTATTGTAGTGTAAAACACACTAAAATTTGACAGGAATTCGTGTTACAATTTGAGAGTTATGGTGTTCTAAAGTTGGTTCCTGGTGTAGTGTTTATAAGTGTGCTGAGTGTTGAGAAAAACCGCGTATGATGCAGTTCTGTGAGATTGTTTTGAATGGGCTTTTGATCTTTGTTGGACTTGAATTTTGGATTTGTCTTAGTTAGGATTACATAGTAGAGTATATCAAAAATTGAGGGAAATTCATCAAGAGGTTTAGTAGTTATGATTTTTCAAAGTCGAGACTGTAAGTACTTTTCTGGATGTTGCTGAAATTCTCTAAGTGCTAGAGAAACATTTTGTGTTGTGCAGTCATTTTTGAACTTACGGTTAGATACCTTAGAGATATAATCCTCCGTTTAATTTTTAGTATGTTATGAAGTGACATGCATAGGGTGATGTATCAAAATTGAGGTTGATCCAACGGTTAGATTGAGATTTATGAAGGTCCAAACTATATTGATGGTGCAGTTAGGAAATTACACAAATTTTTGCTAAGTATTGGATTTATGGATGTTGGACCCAACTTTGGAAATTTATGTAGGATTCTTGACTGAGTATTTTTGGGAGATCTTTGCCATTATGATTTGTATGCATATCATAGATGACTTGGGTAATTTTCTTAGAATTTTTATAAATTTATTTGAGTCTCGTATTATAGGCTAAAGTTGGACCTTAGTGACCTTTTTAAAAGTTAAGAAAAATGTGTAATCTATAAGTTCTACCTAAACTAACTCCTAAGAGTTCGATTATGAAATTAAGTCCCAAAGAAAGGTTTGAGCATATATTATAGGATCTTTGAGAGTTTCGGGACTAGGGGAAACATGGCCATTTTACCTTAGGAGGGCATTTTAGTAATTTCTCTTGAAGGATTGTACATCTTAGAAGTTATAGACTTCTAAGAATATGGGATGTATTTTGATCCACTTGCCCTTATGACAGGCAATTGAGTCCAAACAGTTGCGGACCGAGTTGAGATAACGGGAATCGAGTTTCGATTCAAGTATGTCCTTTGGGCTTACTTAGCTAGCTTCTGGATATGAGTGTGAATAATGATAGTGGTGTTTGAATGATGTGTTTATAATCGTACTTGTTAGTAATTATCGACCGACCTACATATTTGGCCTAAGAGTAACGGGCGGTGACATTATGCTCAGTTAGCCCGAGGGCGCTGGGGGTTTCTTTAGGGACTAGTCCATACTTGGTTTGTAGTGATGCTACCGGCGGAGGTGTGCTAGACCTACACCAAGTTTGATAAGGAACGGAGGCGAGAAATCTTAAGATTTTCGTGCCACAACTTTAAAACGGAATAAAGTGAATCACCTAAGCTATCAGAAGATAACCGGATTGTGTGCCAGCATGATGAGTGTTTATGTTACATTGGGTGTGTTTGTGCTATCCTTATTCTATTTATATTTGGATTGTCAGCTAATAGTTATTCCGTGCTGTAGTTTTTGTAGGGATAGATAGTTGCAGAGAGAACCGGAAAAGATGGTCAGACAGGTCCACGTACTCATTTGATGGGGACGGGGGAGTCTTCCATACGGCATGCATGTTATATAAATACATATATATGTTTTTGTAAGGCTTTCATGTGTTGTTCATTCATACAAATATACTGTTTGTTATTTTTAAAGAATTTAAATACATTTGTGCCTTGTTGTAAGATCATAGTAAAGTTGTTGTCAAACTAAGTTCGGGACCCATTGTGAGGTCCTAACCAGTAGCTCCCCGTGTTATGAGAATTTGGGGTGTTACATATGCAAACAAGGCAACTACCAACCGTCCACTTGCGTTAACAACACAAAATCGTTAGGCTCTAGGATCATCAATTTCTGATGACTAGTGGAATAAACTTCTCTCAACACTGAATAACTACCGCACTCAGGCTACACTCGATACGTCTACAAGTATATCTATGTTCTATTGGATTTCTTCACTCCGGTGCCTTGTTTTACATGACGGGAAATTTTAGTCTCTTGATCAATATCAGCAAGGTTTTTCAAACCTCTCGCTCCCCACACCACCACCTACCTCACTCACCACCCCTCCCACATATACTACTATTGTTACCACATCTTTGTTACTAGTAACTATATATCCTCCTCAAACTCACAACATGTAGCTCGTTGAAATTCTCGAAAAACCAAACCATCAACCGATTCCGTAATTTTTTGTCAAACAATCACTCTAGTCGATTCCGGTGCAAGGAAGGTTACTCCTTCATCAAACTCGGGTACACCTAATTCGGTTGCCTATTATTTAACGTATAATCATTGTCTTCTGCGTATGTAAGTGCTCTCAAGTCCATACATAATGAGTCCGAGCCTTGAAATTTTGGAGAACTTGCAGGCATTCCTCACTGGCGCTTGGCTCTACGACTAGCGATTGACGCCCTTCAAAAGAATCATACGTGGGATCTAGTTGATCTTTCTCCCGATCAAACTACTATCGTATGCAAATGGGTATATAGGATCAATTACTAATTCAATGGAGAGATAGAGCTACATAAGGCTCGATTGGGGATGTTACGAAATCTACAAAAAGAGGGTCTCGACTACGCTTATACCTTCGCTCCTGTTGCAAAGCTAGTCATGGTAACACTATTCCTCGTAGTTACAACTATTCACTGTTGGGAATTTCATCTGATGGACGTGCATAATGCGTTCTTAGACGGGGATCTATTTGAGGAATTGTACATGACGCCTCCAACAGGTTTCCGACATCCACAATGCAGAAAGGTGTGTGACCTACGGATATCATTCTATGGTTTAAGGCAGACTCCACGCAACTAGTTTCAAAATCTCACGGGTGCTTTAATTAAGTATGGATTTCGGCAATCACAACCTAATTATTCTCTCTTCTATTATGAAAGATATGGTATTTATCTATAGGTTCTGGTTTACATAGATGATTTGATCATCACAAATAGCAATCCCGAAACAATAACCGGATTCAAGTCTTATCTTAGTAAGTGCTTTCATATGATGGAATTGGGCTTGTTGCATTTCTTTCTCGATATAGAAATAGTACGCACCCCATATGGTTTGTGGCTTAATCAAAGCCGTTACATGTTGGACATGCTCTAGGAAGCATGATTGTTTGCTTGCAAACCATCCACAACTCCACTCCTTCCCAACAACAAACTACATCTCGATACTAGTCCCTAAATGAGCGATCCCGAACCATATATACGGCTTGTTGGTAGGTTAATTTATCTTTCAATTACAAGATTGGAGCTTGCATATTTTGTACACATCTTGTCACAATAGATGCAAGAACCACACTAGGCTCATTGAGCAGCTGCAGTTCGACTTCTGTGATATTTGAAGGCTGCACCGAGTCGGGGCATATTTTCTTCAGATACTAGTGACATGTGTATTCGAGTTTACAATGATCCAGACTTTGTGGATCTCACACGCCGTTCAACCATGGGTTATGCTATCTTCTTAGGCACATCTCCTATTTCATTTAAAATTGAGAAATAAGTAACAGTGAGTAAATCTTATACAAAAGCCGAATATCGCGCTTTGGTTGCTATAACCAATGAACTGTTGTGGTTATGTTCCCTTCTTCGATCTCTATGTTATGAACATTGCCAATCCATGAAACTATATTGTCATAATCAGTCCGCAATTCACATTGAAACCAGCCAGTTTTTTCATGAGCGTACGAAGCACATAATAATAGATTGTCACACCATCCACAATCAAATCGAACCGTGCACCATTCGTTTGTAGTTTACACGTTTTGTGAATCAACTAGATGATATCATGACAAAGGAATTGGGTCTATCTCAGTTTCATAATCTATTACGCAAGCTTGAAGTTTGTTTTCAACCACCTCCAGCGTGAAGGGGACTGTTAGAATAGATCTTCTTGGAGTAATCTTGTCAACACGTATCTTTTACATCGTGTATCTCTCATATATGTTATGAGTTTGTAACATATGCTTACTGTACTTATACGTACTTCATTCAATGGGAAAATCAGACCTTCTAATTATCATTCTATTACAATATGTAGTTGTAGTTTGAATTGATGGCGTGCCGTACAACTTAAGTGTTGACATATCCAACTCCCTCTTCAGTTTCCGGTGCAAAATGATATAGGTTTTTTGTTTCATATTTCTCTACTTTACATATTTTCAAGTTTATCTATCTTGTTATGGATTACTCCACATATTTCTCAATAATTTTCATTATTGATTTGAAATTGGGCAATTTTGGTAACTAGACTTTTTTGAGAAACTAGAGTAGTAACTAGGCTTTTTAGTGTTTCAATTAAGTAAATATACCCCAACCTTTTGTATTTATTCTCAAACTTTACACACTCTTCTCTCAAGGGGTACATTTACTAAACACAAAACTAGAAAAAGCCTAGTAAACCAAATTGTTTCTTTAAAATTTTGGTTCACAATACATTTCATTGTAGATATAGCTAATACTCAAAACTTCCACAAATATAAGTTCACCTATTTCATTTATTGTTTGTCTTTTGAAAACACCATATCCTCTATTCCCATGCAACTCTTCACATTTTACCATTGTTTTTATGTAATATCCGGAATTTTTATTCCGTTTCATCCCATAGCAAACCGGATTTCGATCCGTTGATCTTTGTCATTCTGCCTAGTCGTACACACTATCTCAATTTTCTATCATTTTATGTAACCTCACTTCACATAAAATTATAGAGTTTTTACATCAAACCCTAATCTATCAAACCCTAGTGTATATCATGACATGTCCTTGACAAAGTCATGACGTCCTATTGACGAGACCAAGACGAGATCATGACAAGGCCATGCATGAACTTGGCAAGGCCATGACAAGTTTTGACAAGGCCTTGGCAACTTCAGCACACTCCTTCTTGGCCTATGTTCTTCAGCCCACACAACCTCAGGCCACCTTCTCCTCTTTTCTTGCTTGTGACCCATTTCCGGACTGTTTGTTTGCATGCCCAGCCGCAGCCCATGACTGCCTTGCTTAACTGCCCAGCCGCAACCAAGGATAGCCTTGTTTACGAGCCCAGTAGCAGCTCCCTTCCTGCAGGCCGTGCAGCTTCCCTCTCCAGTCTAGTTTTGCCCTTGCTTGTGTGCTGGCCCAATGGCAAATCGAGCCCAACAAGAAGAAAAGGAGCAACGGCATTCACTCTCCCTCTTAACTCCCATATAACGGCTATTGAGTAGGTTGAAGATCTCCTCCCTTAATTGCCTGAAATCACACAACCAAATCCGGTTCTTTCCTTCCTTTTGTCCACAAATTGCAATCTCCTCCTTTTGTAGTAAATCAGCCCATTCGATTGAACGCTTCAACGCAGCAGCAAGAAACCAACCAGCGTCGCGTTCTCCTTCTCCCTTCCTTGCTGATCTACGACATGAGCCAAGTTCTACACGCAGGGAGTCCGCCTAGGTGAGTTCTCGTCCCTCCTTTGCCTTATTCCTCTTCAATCGGCAATGTATTTGATGAACGGATGTTGTGATGTCCTATGGCCTTTTACAGCCTTGTCTGAATCTCAGAACCTCCCAGACGTAGCAACGCTCTAGCAGCCCTGTTGATAGCATCCCTAGGAGTCTTCTTGCATCATTGCTAAGTAATTTACCCATCTTTTTCACTTGCTGTTATGTTATGTAGAAGAGAGAAAAGTAGTTGGTTTAGGCCCTTGGATTGTAGAGATGATGGGTTAGGATGTGTAGCAATTGTTGTTGTCTTTGAGTGTTGAGTCAAGATGTGTGTAGGTAGAGAGTACTTTCTGAGTTGTGCTGTCAGGAATGAATGAACCAAGGATCTGCTGTAAACTCTTCTTTTTTATTTTTCCAGTTTTGAAGTTGGAAGTTGTCAACCTTGTAGAAAAACGTTAAGGCGTTAGAATGAAGATCCACCGTTGAAATTTTGATAGGTCGTAGATAGATATATGTAGTTTACTGTGTTAAAATTTGAGAATGAGTGAACGGTCGGATTAGAAATTATAAGGTCCCAAAGTAGAGTAGTTGGGCTGTTTTTCCACAGAGAAAATATGTAACACCCCAAATTCTCAGAATCCTGGGAGCTACTAGTTAGGACCTCACAATGGGTCCCGACCTTAGTTTGACAAAAACTTTACAAGGATCTTACAACAAGGCACAAAAGTATTAAAAACATTTGAAAACTTTAAACAATATATACATGAAGGATGTGTATCAGCCTTACAAAGCAACGGTAATAAAACGACACATATGAATAACATAAAACCACCTCGTCCCCAACTAAATGAGTACGTGAACTCGGCTGACCATTCCATCCGGATCTCTCTACAACTGTCTTAACCTGCAAGGCATCTACAAAGCGGTATAATACCGTTAGCTAATATTCTATGCATAAGCATAAAGATAAAAGCACAAACACACAACATACACAATCAACATGCAACACTCAATCCTTTTATTATCTTTAATTAGGTGATACGTCATTACTAATGATACTTATTTTGTGACACGAGGGATTCCCAAACCTCTCCCCTGTCCCCGTTTACCAACGAGGAATGGTACTAATGCATCTGACCGTCTACCTGACTGGGCTGGTCGCAGGAAACTCCTAGACTCTCGCAAGAGCTAGGCAGATGATGTCACGACCCGTTATCATACACTTGGGTCAATTACACACTATAATAAAGTCGGCCTAATACAGTTTCGTTGTTTATCATAACTAACAAACACCACTCATACACATTACAGTCATACAAGAAGCCAACTAAGTAAGTCCGTGGACTTACCTGAATCAGATCTCGACTCTCTTAATCACAACTCAATCTGTAACTGCATAACTCGGTTACTTGTCAAAGGAGGCAAGTGTGTCATTCCACTTTCTAGGTAATTAGAAGTCTAAGACCTTTAAGGTAGAAGATCCTATTAGAACAGAATTTAATACAGTACCAATTTATGGTAAAATGATTATTTTACCCTTGATCCCGAAACTTCCAAAAATTCCATAATTCATGCCTAAACTCTTATTGGAGACTAAAGAGTCATATTCCAACTCCTAAAGATGAGTTTGGTTACAAACTGACAATTTACCCATTTTCTTATTTTCGGGAAGATCGTTAAGGTCCAACTTTGGCTTCAAATATAAAATTCGAATAATCTTATAAAAATTCCGAAATAATTCCCTAGATCATCTATGATATCTCATCTACTCCTAGGAGTAAGAATTTCCTAAAACTGTTCAACCATCACTTCTACAAAAATTTCCAAAGTTGGTTACAACACTTGAAATTTTCTATACTTAGCCAAAATCTGAGTATATTTTCTAATTGTACAACAAGTCCACTTTGAGCCTCTATAACTCTAAATCCTACTGCTGGATTCATCCCAACTTTTGACATATTAGCCTATGCATGGTACTAAACAACATTCCAAAAACGGAACGGTGGATCTTATCTCTAAGGCATCAAAAAGTATACTCAAACTTGAATGATCAACACAGTTTCTTAAAATTCAGCAAACACTTAACAAAACAGCATAGTGTCTTTACTTTTGAAAAATCATAACATGTAAACCACTCGCCGGATTTATTCCAAAATTTGATATGTTCTACTACAACATGCCAACTATATCATATAAAAAATTCAAGTTCAAAAGAGATCAAAAGCCTATTCAAAACTATCTCACAAAACAGTATCACATGCTGTTTTTCCCAACACTCACCACAATTATAAAAACTGCATGAGGAATCAACTTTGCAACATCATAACTATCAAACCGTAACTCCGATTCTTCCCAAATTTTAGTATGATCTACTATGTACTAATGACTACAACATATCCAAAATTCAGCCAAAAAGAAGAAGTGTAACTTACCCAAATCTGGACCCAAAGTTGATTGTTTCTCACTTCCGAAAACTCAGGAAAACGCTTGAATCTGTACAGCTCACTTATGGTTGTTCTGAGTAGGTTTAAAAACGGAACTAGTACACGTTAGGCAAGGGAAAGGTGGACTGAAATGTAGTGTAGCAAGGGGTACAAACCTTACCCGATTCCGAGACTTGAATGCACGGAAAAGAAGGTACCAACTACCAAGGTTGCTGCCGAGTATTCGTTTTGCACAGAAGGGGAGAAGCCACGGTCCCTGATTGCTCGAGGCTGCAGCAACAAGAATAAGGAGGCGGTTACTATCCTTGGAGGCGCACCAGCAGCTCGGCGTTGTGCACTGCAGGGCTGGAGGAAAAGGCTCGTCTGCTGTTGTGTGAAGGATGGTACGATGGAGGAGGAGAGGAGAACGTGAGGAAGAGCGTGAGGAGGAGCGGCGTCCGTCTGCTGCAGATGCATAATCCCAGCCATGAAGGAAATCGTGTCTGTAGTTGCCTAGGGTTGCCGGGCGTCTTCGTTTGCAAGAGCTGCTAGGGCTGGCAATTGGGCTGCGAGGAGTAGAGGTAACGGCCCGCCTTCTTCCTGGGCTGCGAGCAACTGTGTCAGACAAAGGGGTTGCTGCAATCTGGGCTGGTTGGAGGCACGAGCAGGACTGGGCTGAGGCAACAGTAGGTCTGGTGTGGGCTGGAGCAAGGCAAACAAAGTGGGCTGAAGGTTTGACAAGTATGCCATTGTGGGGTGAAACAAAGAAAACAAAGTGGGCTGAAGGTTGTCACAGTTTGTCAAAAACTCGTCATGGCTTTGTCAAGCCCATGCATGGCCTTGTCACAAAGTTGTCGGACTTCGTCATGACCTTGTCACAGCTTTATCACAGTCTCGTCTCAACCTTGTCATGATCTCGACACAGCTTTGTCACAGTCTCGTCTCAGCCTTGTCAATGATCTCGTCTTAAGTCGTTGTTAAGGATTAATTATAAAAATTAGGGTTTGATATAATTCTATCATTTTATGTGAATTAAATTCTACATAAAATGATAAACAATTATAAGAATTAGGGTTTGATATAATTCTATCATTTTATGTGTATTAAATTCTACATAAAATGATAAAATTTGTGAAGAAAGAAATACTAGATAGAATGGGAAACGTCAACGGCTCGAAGTCCGAATTGATTCGGAATTAAACGGAATAACAATTCCGGATATTACATCAGTACCCCCTTAAAATAAGTTTCGTCCCGAAACCTAGAACAAGGTACTTAATTAAACAACTTCCATAAATAAACTGGTATGTCCTAATCTCACTAAATTTTTATTCGTTTCCTAACCTTCTCGAACCCTGTCAAAGCGTAATGGGAAAAAAAACTGGTCGTTACATCAAATCCCCCTCAAAATATGTTTTGTCCCGAAACTTAGGGTAAGACAATCCTGATCGGCCTTTAAGGCACCAAATGGGTGTTTTTGATCACTACACAAAAGTCTCGTCATTTTCACATCTAAGTTTCCCGCACATCAAGATTACCAAAAACACACATCACTGACTAAACACTCAATCATGAAATAAACAAGCAGTCAAACAATATCACACATCCAAGGTCAACCCCTAACTCGTAACTCTCGAGGTTACAACTATCACTACATAGGTCTTTGAAAGGTTACGTCTCTTACTATCCCCAGTATTTTAGGTAGCCTTATCAGCTTTTCATAAAACCACTAAATCTTAAATCTTTTCAGGTATTTAGATCACAAGCGCCTGCTACCACGTTCTAGAGTGGTTACCGGATATCTCACCGGTATCATCCGGCTTAACAATCTGATCCTCTAATATGATAACCTAACCCGTGTCTAGTAGGTATCTCTCCACTGAAATTCTTAAACTCAGTTCCCAAACTTAATCTCCGTGGAAAACTGAAGCTACACTCTCCAATAGGGTGAGGAATACTAGTTCATCAGTCACTTTTAAACCGCTTTAAAACTTCCCATGGTTGCCTTACACAACTCACTTCCAAATCCTTTGATGACCCTACGGAAAATAATCTATTCAACTTTCTTCCCTTCGTTATGACCACTTTCTTCCAGCCTTCTGAAAAGGTTCTGACTACACACTCAGGCCAATGGCCTTGGACATCCACCAGCACTCTACCAAGTACCCAATGTTCTTCGTATCATGACCTAGTTGGTCTTGTCTTTTAATATTACTCAGTCATCTTATTCCTCCGGTAAGGAATCGTCACCTTTACCCTTTTCTGGTTTAACAAGGCAACTAAGAATCAAATCTAGTGGGCATCCTCTTTGTTCACTTGACATTATTATATTATTTATAGATCTCTAATATATCGTTAGCTCAAACTTAGGTTTCTCACCCATTTTCCAAGATCTTAAGTAAAATAGAATATGTCCGAAATGACGTTAATAGACACAAAGTGATCTCATATCACCGTTATTTGTTAATAACTACTCAATAAATGTTAACATACCATCAACAATGCGCTCTTTATCCACCATTGTTACCTGCCCGATAGTATCCCTCTGACTCAAAATGCAACTCGGATTCGTTCCGATATAACATTACACGTAAAATCTGCTCCGAGATTATGCTTTCTTTAAGCACGGTTACTGGGTTGCAAGTATGCTCTTGTCGCTTCTCTTTCTTATGTATCTTCGACTCAGGACGGTAGTTACTCACTTTGAGCTTTCTAGTGTAGGTCATGCACAATACTTTTATTACATCATTAATTCTTTCCTGATCCATCCGGAAAACTCACTCTAGAGTATTCCATTAGAATAGAATTCCAAAACCACTTGTCTGGCAACATGTAACAAAGCCATCACTCTTCACTCGGATCCATAATAGGGTACCAGTCTACTTCTATTACCTCGACATGCACATAAGTTTCCGTACAACATTCCCAGTCACTCACATAGCCTATCTCCCGTTTCTTCCAACTAGAATGCATTGCACCAACTATCACCATCTTAAACTCGACACGACATCCATCAGTACCCTTGAGCTTCTTGCTTTGTGGGTTAGGACCCACCACGCTTCCGCTGCGCTACTCTGCTTATCCTGTTGTCATTCATTAATCCTAAGGATCATTTTCTGTAAGTATAAAATGATTGACCCAAAACTCTTTCTTCCAATTACCCCATGAGTCTTATACGGATGAAGTACCAAGTATCTTCTTTACTTGCCTTTAAGAAAATAAAACAACGATTGAAAAAAAACAACTTCTTCCACTTACGTTCTTAATTCCTCTACCACGGATCCAAACTCCTTGACTTGGCCTGAGTTTGAACTTAACTAGCCAAGAAGTAAACTTTAAAATGTTTTTCTTTATACCTTTAATTCATCCAAGAAGGTTGTCGTTGCCTACTTAAGGAAATCCTCTAAGGCGTCGGTAAAGCTACTCCATAGATCCACCGTCACAAATATCTCTTCTTAACGGCACATAACTCGTCAATACCAAACACTACTTGCACGTCTTTTGTTGACATCGATCAGTCTATAATTGACTTATCTCAATTTCATACCTCTACTGGTATTAAGCTTTTGATGCACATTACCTACTAGATTAATCCTTTTATCCTTCTTTAGTTCGTCTTATCTTCCACTCTTCTGCTTCCTTTGGGACAACTCTCTTTCTCAAGTCTCACTGTGCCATTCGCGTAGCGTCAAAAGTCGTTCCTAACACTCCACAATAGATGGTAAGCGTCTTGTAGTTCCGATTACTTTTAATTACCTTCCAATTGTAGTCCCTTTACAGGGACCGTCTATGTTGATGACCTATTATCTGTTATAAATGGGGGTGACCTTGGACTCTTGAGTCCACCATACAATTCTCGCAAGCAAATGTTCCTTAATCGGCGTTGTTTGTAATATTTCCGCCCAAATCTCTGTTGACTATGTTACAGGGCTTCGATCCTTTCGATATTGGCGTTGTGATTCTTCTTAGAATTCTTATCTTGAAAGAAGACAAAACGTCTCCAGGCTTGTGAAGTCTACCTTTCGCTCTTACATTAAGTTGTAAGTCTCCATTCCATGTTAATTGTGATCTGTCAAAATTTCCTTAGCTAGTAGGTAAACGGTTGCTCACAACAATCCTTTTATACTTCTTTAGTTTGTTCCATAATTCACCCTCCCGCTTCCTTTGGCTAACTACATTCCTCTAGTCCAATTGGGTCATCCATCTGACATAAATAGTCGTTTCAAGTTTTCCACGATAGCTGGCAAGCATCTTTGCAATTCTTATGGCCGTAATGATCATCCACTTGCGGTTCCTCTTGCATGGACCGTCTTTGTTGATGGCTTAGGTCCCGTGATAATTGGGGTTACCGTGGACTCTCGAGTCCAGCAAGACCGTTCCCCCATACACATTTCTTCACTAGAGTTAGTGGTAATATCGCCTTCATGAAACTCCGTTGACCCTGCTATAGGCTTCCATTTTTAAAAAATATTGGCGTCGCGGTTTCTTTCAAACTTTTTATATCTCTGAGGAGGTCAAAACCTCCCCACACTTGTGGGGTCTTCCTTTTCGCTTTTACACTCAATTATAGGTCTTCATTCCGTGCACATTAGATTCTCACACCTGGATTGACACTGTCTCTTCTGGTTTCTCATGCCCATACTGGTCTATGGGGTATCCGCCTCGATTGTAATGTCCTTGATTCCGCAATCTTGGTTGTACTCAATTCTACTTGTCTCGGTCCAATATTGTTATCTCTACTCCGCACTCTTGTAGTCTCTTGCATGGTTCCTCTAATTCCATCTGATTGTGCTTGTGGTAACAATTATCTTCACAACTTTACTTCCTTGCTCACTTGTTCTTTGGATGATTTGTAAGGATCACCAAACAGCCTACCCGAGTATAATACTCAATTCAAGGTTCGATTTCATTGCCTCGTGTTGAAAACTCTTCAAGTCCGCTACCTATTTATAATGAGGCGATAATCGCTTCATTATATCACAACTAAAGGATACAAAATATCCTTTAGGATACTAACATGTTATACATATACATATATATAATCATAAATTAGAACATATCGATATAAGTCTATATACTAACTAACACACCTATCATTCTAAGTTGTAGAGATCCACGCAGAGCGATGGTAGTCCGACGTACTACTAACCCACAACCCGACTATGGTCGTGTAAAAACATAAATCCGTTTTGAAAATTTTAGACCACTTTCGGGTTCTCGTTATTTTACACATTTGGTCTTTCAGAAGATTTCAAGTGTCATTGTTGCCAACCTAGAGCTCTGATACCATATTGTAACACCCCAAATTCTCAGAATTCGGGGAGCTACTGGTTAGGACCTCACAATGGGTCCCGACTTTAGTTTGAAAACAATTTTACTAGGATCTTACAACAAGGCACAAAAGTATTAAAAACATTTGAAAACTTTAAACAATATATACATCAAGGATGTGTATCAGCCTTACAAATCAACGGTAATAAAACGACACATATGAATAACATAAAACCACCTCGTCCCCAACTAAATGAGTACGTGGACCCGGCTGACCATTCCCTCCGGATCTCTCTACAGCTGTCTTAATCTGCAAGGCATTTACAAAGCGGTACAATATCGTTAGCTAACATTCTATGCATAAGTATAAAGGTAAAATCACAAACACACATCATACACAATCAACATGCAACACTCAATCCTTTTATTATCTTTAATTAGGTGATAAGTCATTACTAATGATACTTATTTTGTGACACGAGGGATTCCCAAACCTCGCCCCTGCCCCTATTTACCAACGAGGAATGGTACTAATGCATCTAACCGTCTACCTGACTGGGCTGGTCGTAGGGAACCTCCTAGACTCTCGCAAGAGCTAGGCAGATGATGTCACGACCCGTTATCATACACTTGGGTCAATTACACACTATAATAAAGTCGGGCTAATCCAGTTTCGTTGTTTATCATAACTAACAAACACCACTCATACACATTACACTCATACAAGAAGCCAGCTAAGTAAGTCCGTGGACTTACCTGAATCAGATCTCGACTCTCTTAATCACAACTCAATCAGTAACTGTATAACTCGGTTGCCTGTCGAAGGAGGCAAGTGTGTCAGAACACTTTCTAGGTAATTAGAAGTCTAAGACTTCTAAGGTAGAAGATCCTATTAGAACAGAATTTAATACAGTACCAATTTATGGTAAAATGGCTATTTTACCCTAGATCCCAAAACTTCCAAAAATTCCATAATTCATGCCTAAACTCTTATTTGAGACTAAAGAGTCATATTCTAACTCCTAAAGATGAGTTTGGTTACAAACTAGCAATTTACCCATTTTCCTATTTTCGGGAAGATCGTTAAGGTCCAACTTCGGCTTCAAATATAAAATTCGAATTATCTTATAAAAATTCCGAAATAATTCCCTAGATCATCTATGATATCTCATCTACTCCTAGGAGCAAGAATTTCCTAAAACTGTTCAACCATCACTTCTACAAAAATTTCCAAAGTTGGTTACAACACTTGAAATTTTCTATACTTAGCCAAAATCTGAGTATATTTTCTAATTGTACAACAAGTCCACTTTGAGCCTCTATAACTCTAAATCCCACGGTTGGATTCATCCCAACGTTTGAAATAATAACCTATGCATGGCACTAAACAACATTCCAAAACCTGAACGGTGGATCTTTTCTCTAAGGCATTGAAAAGTATGCTCAAACTTGACTGATCAACACAGTTTCTGAAAATTCAGCAAACACTTAACAAAACAGCACACTGTCTTAACTTTGAAAAATCATAACTCGTAAACCACTTGCTGAATTTATTCCAAATTTTGATATGTTCTACTAAAATATGCCAGCTATATCATATAAAAAATGCAAGTCCAACAGAGATCAAAAGCCTATTCAAAACTATCTCACAAAACAGCATCACAAGCTGTTTTTCCCAACACTCAGCACAATTATAAAAACTGCATGAGGAATCAACTTTGCAACATCATAACTCTCAAACCATAACTCCGATTCTTCCCAAATTTTAGTATGATCTACTATGTACTACTGACTACAACATATCCAAAATTCAACCAAAAACAAGAAGTCTAACTGACCCAAATCTGGACACAAAGTTGATTGTTTGTCATTTCCGAAAACTCAGGAAAACGCTTGAATCTGTACTGCTCACTTATGGTTGTTCTGAGTAGGTTTAAAAACGGAACTAGTACACGTTAGGCAAGGGAAAGGTGTACTGAAATGTAGTGTAGCAAGGGGTACAAGCCTTACCCACTTCCGAGACTCGAATGCACGGAAAAGAAGGTACCAAGGTTGCTGCTGAGTATTCGTTTTGCACAGAAGGGGAGAAGCCACGGTCCCTGATTGCTCGAGGCTGCAACAACAAGAATAAGGAGGCGGTTACTGTCCTTGGAGGCGCACCAGCAGCTCGGCGTTGTGCACTGCAGGGCTGGAGGAAAAGGCTCGTCTGCTGTTGTGTGAAGGATGGTACGATGGAGGAGGAGAGAAGAGCGTGAGGAAGAGCGTGAGGAGGAGCGGCGTCCGTCTACTGCAGATGCGTAATCCCAGCCATGAAGGAAATCGTCTCTGTAGTTGCCTAGGGTTTCCGGACGTCTTCATTTGGAAGAGCTGCTAGGGCTGGCGATTGGGCTGCGAGGAGTAGAGGTAACGGCCCGCCTTCTTCCTGGGCTGCGAGCAACTATGTCTGGCAAAGGGGCTGCTGCAATCTAGGCTGGTTGGAGGCACGAGCAGGACTGGGTTGAGGCAACAGTAGGTCCGGTGTGGGCTGGAGAAGGCAAACAAAGTGGGCTGAAGGTTGTCACAGTTTGTCAAAAACTCGTCATGGCTTTGTCAAGCCCATGCATGGCCTTGTCACAAAGTTGTCGGGCTTTGTCATGACCTCGTCACAACTTTGTCACAGTCTCGTCTCAACCTTGTCATGATCTCGTTACAGCTTTGTCACAGTCTCGTCTCAGCCTTGTCATGATCTCGTCTTAAGTCGTCGTTAAGGATTAATTATAAGAATTAGGGTTTGATATAATTCTATCATTTTATGTGAATTAAATTCTACACAAAATGATAAATAGTTATAAGAATTAGGGTTTGATATAATTCTATCATTTTATGTGAATTAAATTCTACATAAAATGATAAAATTTGTGAAGAAATAAATACTAGATAGAATGGGAAACGTCAACGGCTCGAAGTCCGAATTGGTTCGGAATTAAACGGAATAAAAGTTCCGGATATTACAAAATATTGGTTAAGTATAGAAATTCTAGGTGTTGTAATCAACTTTAGAGAATTTTGTAGAAGTGATGGTTGAACAGTTTTAGGAAATTCTTGTTTCTATGAGTAGAATGCATATCATAGGAGATCTAGACATTTTTTTTCCTGAATTTTTATAAATTTATTTGAGCTTTATATTTGGTGTCAAAGTTGGATCCTAGTGACTTTTTAGAAAGTAGGAAAAATGTGTAGTTTCTAGTTTCTAGTTTCTACCCAAACTCATCTTTAAAAGTTAGAATATGGCCTTTTAGTCCCAAAAAAGAGTTTAAGCATAAATTATGAGATTTTTGGAAGTTTCGGGACCAAGGGTAAAATAGTCATTTTACCATAAATGTGTATTTTAGTAGTTCCTCTTATGATAGATCTTACATCTTAGAAGTCTTAGACTTCTAAGTACCTAGGAAATGTGTTCATTCACTTGCCTTCGTTGACAGGTAACTGAGTTTCTACAATTACAAATCGAGTTGTGATTAAGAGAGTCGAGACCTGATTCAGGTAAGTCCTTTGGGCTTACTTAGCTAGCTTCAGATATGAGTATGAATAATGATAGTGGTGTTTGAATGATGTGTGTATTAGTGTATTTAATATTAATCATCCACCGACCTACCTGTCTGGCCTAAGAGTAACGGGCGGTGGCATTCTGCTCAGTTAGCCCGAGGGCGCTGGGGGTTTCTTTAGGGACTAGTCCTTACTTGGTTTGTGGGGATGCCACCGGCGGAGGTGTGCCAAACCATCACTAGTTGGAGAAGGAACGGAGGCGAGAAACCTTAAGATTTCTCGTGCCATAACTTTTAAAACGGGATGAGGTGAATCACCTAAGCTATCAGATAATAACCGGATTGAATGCCAGCATGTTGAATATTTATATTTCCTTATATGTGTTTGTTCTATTTATTATTCTGCTTATATTTGATTTGTTAGCTAACTGTTATATAGTTGTTTAGACTTGCCACATGTTATAGTGGATGCCGAGTGATCTGGATGGTAGTGGTCAGCCGGGGTATCGTACATCATAGGACGGGTTGTTGTCTTTTCTTTATGTTGGTCTTTTAGTTATGACTTTTTCATTTTCTCAGATTGTGAGATATTATTATTACCAGCTATTAGTGTTTCTGGTCACATTCATGACATTGCTCAACAATTTCATGATTTCTGGTTTTTCCTTATCTGTGCCTTGTTTTAAGATCTAGTTAAGTTGTTGTCAAACTAAGTTCGGGACCCACTGTGAGGTCCTAACCAGTAGCTCCCCGAGTTCCGAAAACTTGGGGTGTTACAACATGGTATCAGAGCTCTAGGTTGGCAACAATGGAACTTGAAATCTTCTAAAAGGTAAAGTAAGTAAATAAGCAAAACCTGAAAGGGGTTTGAGTTTTCCGAAGAAATTTTTGGTTTTCCAAATTCATGCATAGTCGGGTTGGGATAGAAAGTACGGCCGACCACCACTACCTCCGCGGATCTCGGTATTTGTAGTATAATTACTTTAGAATGTCACTGCTTTTTGACCGATTAGGCAATTACTTTGACTTAAGCTAAAAAACAACGACCTTAGGATTTTAGCCTCATCACTACTCATTCTTACTTATCATCTTAATCTACCCTTAGTAATCCATGCAAAACCTTATCAATCCGTTCTTCCACACGAACACATCTGCACACCCAAAAGGGAAACGTTAGGCTGTACGAAGTCTTCTCTGCTAACTTCACAAGTTGCCTTTTTCAACCCTAATAGCGCTTGTAAGAGCCTTAGTCTTTGGAGCCTAGGAGTCCTTGTTAAGCCTTAGGATGATCCTGGCAGCCGCACCTGCGCACCACATTGGCCGCCCCTGCGGCTTTGGAGCCTAGGAGTCCTTGTTAAGCCTTAGGATGCGTGGGATATGTTATCTTTTGTATCAGATGTTTGTGTTTGATTTTTTGTACTCGGCTTTGTGTTTGTAAACACTTTTGATGTATCTTATACAACTTTTATGTATTTGGTTTTAATCTACCTGTGCCTTGTTGTAAGATCCAGTGAACTTGTTGTCAAGCTAGGTTCGGGATCCATTGTGAGATCCTATCCCAATGTTGCATTCCAAGTCCTGTGAATTTGGGGTGTTACAATGCCAATCAATGGGGCGTTCAAGATCAGTTTCATACTCCGGCTCTAACTCGACGCAAATATCTACACTCTTCAGTGGCAAAAGACTGGATGGAATGCCAAGCACATCCACAACTCACAAATCACAAAAATGTCCTCCAACGTTGATCTCTCGCTCTCTTCAAGGAATAACATCAGAAGACCTCACAAGCATGCGCAATCAGCCTCGCTGCTTGGACTACGCTGATAATAGTACTTCTTTTCAAGATCTCTATTTCAATAAAAGTCTCATTCTAATCTATCGCGGTAGCGACCGATACACTCCGCCTACCAGTATCCAACCACACTATGGAGGTCTACTCGATCCGTCCTTAAAATGACTTCCTCACGTTCAAATGACATGACAAAGAAGTCTACAAGAAAATCACAAGTCTCTAAATGAATGGGATAAACACGTATCTCGCAGGTACTTCCGACCCTAAAACCATCGAGTAACCCTATATTAAAGGGTACCCCGTATATCGCATCTCAAGCTAACGTTCAATACATGCATCAAAATGAGTGCATAACACCCGTATCGAAAGAACTCGAACATGTAAACCATAAACAGAAAGGGTACCTGAAATAGCTAACATTGTCGACTCCACCGCACTCCGCAACTCAAATTTCGAGCATATGTTCCTCAGGTACCACTAGTGTCCTCACCATGGTCTTTGTCTCTATTGCAACGGTACTAGCAAGAGAAGGATCAAATTTAGGAGAAACATTGCCTCACCGGCAAAAGGGAGACAAATGACCTAGCCACCCACACGTAAAGCAAGCTATAGGTACCAACAGACACTTAGGGCCTAAATGTCCGGGATCACCGCAATTGAAACACAACCATCCCGTCTTCGCAACCTGTGCGGCCAAAGGGTGACTCAACCCTCTTTGTTTACCTTGAACAACCTTAGCAAGGGAGGGAACTTGCTGAAGCCGTGCCTTGCCTCGGCGGCAAAATCTCGATCTATGCCCTACCTTACCACACGTAAACTACGTCACTAACGACCACTGACACTCCGATCGTATATGTCCACACTTCTCACAATTGAAGCACTGTGGTTCCTTCCCAAAAGTCTACATGGTCAAGGGACAGCTCGAGTGCCCTTGTATCTAACTCGGTCTAACATTCAACGTTCATACTTCAGCACTCACTAGTTCGGTTCGTTGTTTCTTCCTTGATCCGGAGACCTCAGTTGACTCTGTAGATGCTGGTAAATCCGGAGTACGTCTACCTTCTCTTACTACTTCGTCCACTAATCATATATATCTTGAAACTCGGATTTACTTATCAAGACATAATCGGTCTCCTCAGGTCTATCCTCTGCTATAGGCGGATCAACGATGGGAACCTTTCCCTGACCTATAACTACCGGAGGAAGAGGTGGTCTACCTCGACCCCGTCCTACTGCAAACGTTGTTCTAGTCTAAGCCATTTGCGATATATAGATATCTATCGTAAAAGGATAG
The DNA here is from genome assembly GCA_033239125.1 of Fagopyrum homotropicum. Lineage (NCBI taxonomy): Eukaryota > Viridiplantae > Streptophyta > Magnoliopsida > Caryophyllales > Polygonaceae > Fagopyrum > Fagopyrum homotropicum. The sequence goes on from BSWB01000004.1 coordinate 75,813,515, forward strand.
CTAATTATATCATATGCACATATCAAGTCCATATATATAAGCAGTCTAGTATATACATACATTCATACATACATATATATATATATATACATATATATATATATATATATATATATATATATACATATATATATATATACATATATATATATATATACATATATATATATATATACATATATATATATATATATATATATATATATATATATATATATATATATATATATATATATATATATATATACTAAACTGTTGAGATCCATGGAAGGAGTGATGACTTCCCGTACATTCTATCCCAAATCGATTGCGAATAGGGTTTAAAACCAAAACTTTCTTTGAAAAGTTAGACCCCTTTCGGGTTTTATTTATTTTATCTATTCAAACTTTATTGCAGATTGCAAGTGTCATTGTTGTCGACCTAAGACTCTGATACCAACTTTGTAACATTGCAAATTTGCAGGACTCGGGGCGCTACTGGGTTAGGGCCTCACAATGAGTGATGACCCTAGCCTGACAACAAGTTCAGTGGATCTTACAACAAAGCACAAATAAATATAAAACATCTTTTATAAAACTGAAACATCTAATAGCATAATATATACAAGACAACACAACCGAGTATAAAACAACATCAACGTATACACCATAACCCAAAAGCCCAACATCCTAGATGAACGGAAGTCCTTGGCTAATCACTCCTCTAGATCACTCTACAGTCCTCCTAACCTGCAAAGGTGCTACAGCACGGTATAAAACCGTTAGCTAACATATCATATATAAGATAATACATAAGCACATACACACACCAGAATACTGTAACACCAAACATGATATCACACATTTACCCGTTTAATTATCTTTATAATGTTATACGCACAAATCATATTTATAAATGTGACATGAGAAGTATATTATTCTCGTCTCTAGGTGCAATAGTCATCCTGGAGCGGCATCCGGCACATCCACGAAGGCCATATGGAATGGGGAGGACGTATCCGCTCCGTATACCAAGTATGGCATGGCCACAAAGAACCTCCCAAACTACCTCAAGATGAAAGGGAAAGATTATCACTGCCACTATAAGGGGGCTAATCATACGTCAGTAATAATAAAAATCGTATGCTAATAAGCACATAACAATAACCACTCATGCATTTATTCAACATAGCGCTGCAGTTAAGTAAGTCATACGGACATACCTCAATCCCAGAATAATCTCAACCATGATCAACCTCCAACCCGAAGGAATGCATTGTCTAATAACAAGGCATACGGAGGAATCAAACCTCCTATCTATCAAAGGGATCACACCTAGACCCAAGGGATCCATAAGGATCAAAAACATCGCATAAACCTCGAATAACATACTAAACCTTAAAGCCACATCAAGGCATATACCAACATGATATCATCCTCATATTCTTATACACAACCTCAAACATGCCTCTAAATCAAGGCCTGAAGATAAGAAAGGAAGAGAACTTACCAACACTTCGTAAGTTCTGAGGAGAGGCACACCCGCGGGAAGGATAGGTGTGGGGGCGGTGGCATGCCGCAAGGGAAGTCGCTTCAATCCTTAGAGGCGATGACACCCTTCAACCGCAGGGGCGGTGCTGTCAGGACGCAGGGCGGTCAAACAACAGAGGGGCAATTCTCTGCTTCACTTTGATCCATCGCTCGATCTCTTTACTTCCTCTGGTGGCACGACAACAAACATCACATATACATACACATATAACATCATCAACATCCAGGGAAGCTAAACACAAGATTAACTTCTAGGAATTAAACCGAGAAGAAGAAAGAGAAGAAAGAGGAGGGAGGAAAGAACTTACTACTTGTAGAACAGAACCCAAAACTCACAAGGTTGGCCTCTCAAAGATAACCATCAATATACGTTTTTCATCAATTCTGCCATCAAGATATCCATCCAAAGTTCATACTTGAAGATGATCAAAGAAAATCCACAAGAAGAAACCAAGAGGAGGAGGAGGAGAAAGGAAGAATGTGAAATGATGAAGGAAATATGAAAAGCCTCATCTGAAGGAAGGGACCAAGGCTTATCAAGGAAGAAAGACGGAAAGCACAAGTCATGGCGCAATAGCGGGATCCATAAAAAGGCTAAGGATATTACACCATTAGGCTTCTAATCATAGATCACCTTCATAGTGATTTTTCATGGCAAAGGATGAGAAATCATGTATCAAAGGAACAAAGGCACGAAAACACAATCGTACTTAACTCGGAGTCATACATCCAAAACAAATAGACAAAGTTTAAATGATCATGAGAAAATCCAATCTAAATCACTAAGTCAAAACACATGTCCATAGAGGTCCTAAGGACTTAGGAAAGAAGAGGCCAATAAATGTGTCGAAGGTGGGAAATTTCGTAGGTCAAGTGGTGCAAATTTGGGAAAGGAACAAAAAACTACAACCTCATTTAGTTTATCATCCACCAAAGTCTACATTTTTCTCCTTTTTCTTTTCTTTCTTTTCTTTTTCCTTTTATTTTTATTCACTTGAGGAAATAACATTGATGCACAAAAGCCGAAACCTTGGTGAGTAGTGGACCTCGGGATTTTTCCGAGTTGCCTTACACCGGATGCACATACCAGATCTCGTTAGGAAAATTGGTTAATCAGACCTTGCCTTACACCGGATGCGCATACTCGTCATCATAACAAACGTACCCAAACCTATATTTTTTTCTACACTTTCACAACAAATTCAACCATTTCATTCACAACATTCATTCATCAACTTCAACACCTCACACTTGCTTTTCACACACTCAAGACACTAGCATGCTCCTAATTTCCGGATGGGTCAAAAGACGTAAAATTTTTCATTCAAGTAAGGTGCTTCAAACAACATGATCAAGATGAGAAGATGAGAGAAATGAATTGACTTAATCATTCCTAGATGATGTGTAAGAACTATCATGCAATTTCGATTATCAATTCTCAATCCAACCTAGACAACAATCATCATCACAATTCATATATGGGATTCAAGAGAAGTATTCAAGTCCACATATGCATAAATTCATTCAACACACAAGGCCATCCATGGCCAATTCAAAAAACAAAATCATCATTAGGGTGATATCCAATCCTTGAAGGACAAAAAAAAGTAAAATTTTTCGATTGTTTTTGTAATTTTGATCTATGCATATACAATGCAAAAAATATAAAGAAATGTGTGAAAATAAAATGAAACTATCCTAGATGCGATCATGCAAAGAATCATGAAAACCCCACCCCATACTTAAAAATCACATTGTCCCCAATGTACAAATTTAAATAAAGAAGTGAAAGACGGTCCTCCAATGTAAATATGCGGTGCTTCGGTATTTTGGTTCACTAATGTGGAGTGGTGGTGGAAGATGATCAATCAATCATGGTAGAGAGCTCTTCATAGTCATTCCGGCGTCGGGACCCGCACGAAGGTGTATGCGAGACGGGAGCTCTTCCACCCTTCAAAGCCACCTTAAGCCGTTCAAGTCCCACGTCCGCTCCACCCACGGTTGAATCGGGAACATCATCATGCCTTGCAAGGCTTCTTTATACCGTAGACTCTAGCACACAAACACACACAAACGTACAAAAACAAAACAAAAGTAAAAACGAATAAGAAAAGGAAAAGAATTTACTCTTGGATTGCCTTCCAAGAAGCGCTTCTTTTAGGTCATTAGCTTGACCAAACTCCATGATGCCTCAATCCACACTAAATATCTTGGTTTGCTTGAGTAGTCTAAGCAACCATCGCTTTTCGGCATCCTTGATCATAAGTATGGGCCATTTGATGTCCAAATAAGCCTTAAGCTCTCGCTTCACGGCAATTGGTAGAACTCTTCATCACTACTTCCTTGATGATAGCATAGGGTTGCAACCATATAGGTCACCCCATACTTGGACAAGTAACATACTGCGGTCCTACCGGTTAAATGCTTGCCTCCTTCATTCAACATGATCTGAAGAAAGCCGACTCTTTTTGAGATAGCTTGGTTGAAATGCTTCACAACCATTATGGAATCATCATCTCTAACCGGAAGGGGTCTTATGTTAGCAATGGGAGGCTCCTTCGGAAGGGACTTCCAGCATTCGGATGCACTGTAGGCAAGTGAGAAAGGATCGAGAGGAACTGAAGTGAGCTTGGGAATATCTCCACAAGATCTCGGATGGCCATCTAAGTTGATAAGACCGAGATTTGGGTCGAGTTAAGCTCTCGCAGTGAAAATCTCAGATGGTACATATGCAATCTCGGCCAAAATTAGGGGGGTTGGACTGAATTTTTGTTCAATTCTCCTTCCTCCATCGAGAGATCATCAAGTGTGGTTATGGGATTGATGGAAAGGATAAGGCTGAGAGTTCTTCATTGCACTCCTCCAAGGGTGAAGGAGTTGGAGGTGAATCCTGAACGAGGGTAGGCTTCCCTTGTATAAGAGCACAACTAATCTCCTAAATCTCCCTCATCGTTTGTTCTTCTCTCCCGAATGCCAATCTTATTTCATCCTCCAAGGCCAAATCCCTTATCCTCACCTGCTCCCAAGCATCATTCAAATCTTCTTGAAGGTCTCTAATGGTTATGGATGAGTCGAGCAAATCTTGGATCTCCTCACGGCACACCTGCTCTTGTTGAGACAATTCCGCTTCAAGCTCCACTTGGACCCTCGAAATGGAAGCGGCGTTGTTCTCTAAGTCCTCCAACTTCCTTATTACTTGCTCAAACATCATTTTTTAATCGAGGTTGTTGGGGAGTTTCCACATGAGGAAAAGTAGTCACGTGAGCTTGATCAAGGAACTCATGATAGTCGTTGAATTCATTCCAATACTCAATCTCATCGTGGAGAGGTCCTCGATCCTGGCAAAATATGGTATTTCTATAAGAAGTGATCATGGTAGAGAATTTGATCAACTAAAGTTTGATTTGTTTTGTGCAAAATATGGTATTTCTCATAACTTTTCATCTCCTAGAACTCCTCAAGAAAATGGAGTTGTGGAACGCAAGAACCGCACTCTTGAGGATATGTCTAGGACAATGCTTTTAGAAAATAATTTGCCAAAAAGTTTTTGGGCTGAAGCAGTGAACACTGCAAATTATATTTTAAATAGATGTTTAATTCGCCCTATTTTGAAAAAGACTCCTTATGAACTCTTTAAAGGAAGAAAACCAAATATTTCATACTTCAAACCTTTTGGATGTACTTGTTTTGTTCACAACAAAGGAAAGGACAATCTTGGGAAATTTGATGCACGTAGTGATGAAGCTATATTCATTGGATATGCTTTAAATAGCAAAGCTTATCGAGTATATAACAAATGTACCAAAGTTGTTGAGGAAAGCATTCATATTATTTTTGATGAAAGCAATGATGGTACTTTGAGTGAGAGTTTTGCAGATTTTAATCTGAATCAAAGAGAAGATCACATTTCGGATGAAGAGGAAGATCCTAAAGGTCAAGACAAGAATATGCAAGAAAAGATTCAAGATACCAAAGAAAATCCTCAAGACCTTGAAACACACCTTCATGACCTTGAAACTGGAAACTGTGACAACAGAACTCCACTTCAAGGGATTGAAACCCAACTTCAAGGCCTTGAGATTAAAATAACAGGTAATACACAAACGGTACCTGAATCGAGTCAGACATATACAACTCAACCTTCTGGATCTACATCATCTGTTAAAAGAAGAAAAGTTCAACACTCCTCTTATCATCCACAAGAGAATGTGATCTCAGATCCAAATGCTGGAGTTCAAACTAGATCTAAAGTGAATAATCTTTGTGCCTTCTCCGCTTTTGTATCACTTGTCGAGCCAACGAACTACATTCAAGCTCATCAAGAACCAGACTGGATCATTGCCATGCAAAATGAATTAAATGAATTTGAGAGGAACAAGGTATGGACTCTTACTTCAAGACCAAAGCATCAATCAGTTATTGTCATGAAATGGGTCTTTCAAAACAAATTGGATGAAAGTGGAAAAGGCATACGAAACAAAGCACGAATTGTAGCACAAGGCTATAACCAAGAAGAAGGTATTGATTGTGAGGAGGCTTTTCCTCCTGTTGCCACGTTAGAAGCCATACGTATGTTACTTGCATTTCATGAGCATAAAACTTTTTGAAATGGATGTAAAATGTGCTTTTCTAACCTGGCAACAGGAGCAACATACGTATGGCTTCTTCTAAGAAGCCATACGTATGTTGTGCTACAACCTCCTGAAATTTAGACAATATTTTTCAAATGGATGACTTTACAACATACGTATGTTGTACCAACCTCTTTACGGTCTTAAGCAACCTCCTGGTTGAGCATATTTTACATAAAACGTCTAAGAAGCCATACATATGTTACTTGCTTTTCTAACCAGGAGGTTGCTCAACCTCCTGGTTTTGAAAATGATGAATTTCCGGATCATGTTTTATAAATTAGATAAAGCTCTTTACGGTCTTAAGCAAGCTTCTCGAGCTTGGTATGAAAGATTTTCTAAATATCTTCTTGAAAACAATTTCAAAAGAGGTTTGATGGATAAAACATTGTTTATCAAAACTAGAGGCAACGACATCTTAGTAGTACAAATCTATGTTGATGATACATTATTCAGTGCTACTAATGATTCCCTTTGCAAGGAATTTTCAGATATTATGTGCAGGGAATTTGAGATAAGCTTAATGGGAGAGTTAAATTTCTTTCTTGGACTTCAAGTTACACAAGCAAAGACAGGAATTTTCCTCAATCAAAGCAAGTATACTAAAAACTTGCTTAAAAAGTACAAAATGGATCAATCTAAGGTTGCAAAGACTCCTATGAGTTCAACACTTTCGCTAGATCATGACAAGAACGGCAAAAGTGTAGTACAAAAGGAGTATCGAGGTATGATTGGTTCATTGTTGTATCTAACTGCTAGTCTCCTGACATTATGTTTAGCGTGTGCATGCGTGCAAGATTTGAAGCTGATCCTAAAGTGTCACACTTGATAGTTGTGAAAAGAATTTTTCGGTATCTCAATGGCTCTAAGGATCTAGGGTTATGGTACCTACGTCAAAGCTCGTTTCATCTTGTTGGCTATTCAGATGCAAACTTTGCAGGTTATAAGGTTGATAGAAAAAGTACCTCTCGATGTTGTCAATTCTTAGGGTCATCCCTAATTAGTTGGCACTCCAAGAAGCAAAATTTGGTTTCCCTATCCACAGTAGAAGCTGAATACATAGATGTAGGAGCTTGTTGTGCTCAAATTCTTTGGATTGCTCAACAACCTCGTGACCTTGACTTTGACTTGAGAGGTATTCCTATAAAATGTGATAATACTAGTGCTATTTCTATAACTTAAAATCCTGTGCAACATTCAAGGACTAAGCATATTAATGTAAGGCATCACTTCATACGTGATCATGTTGAGAAAAGTGATGTTTCGATTTCTTTTATTTCAACTAAGTTGCAGCTTGCAAATATCTTTACCAAGCCTCTTCCTGAGGAACTATTTAATTTTATTAGATTGGAGCTTGGTATGTCGAACAAGGAAGCATTAACGTAGGGGGAGTAAACGAGTTTTAATCATCCTACGCAAGCAGCCCAATTGATGTTTTCAAGGGCCTTGAAATTAAATTCAAGGGGCCTTGAAACATATTTCAAAGGGTACATATTTAAAACGGATCAATTAGAAATTCATATCTTTTAGATATTGAATTATCTGATTTTTATTTTTTAAAAGGGATTTCAAAAATTCATATCTTTTAGATATTGAATTGTTTAATTTTTATTCTTTAAAAGGGATTTCAAAAGGTTTTTTTTTTCAGATTAAAAGGATTTTGAAAAGTGCTTACCAAAATTTATGGAAGGAATTTTTATCACTCAAGATCTTAAAAATCTTTTGATCTTACGTTGATTAGACTTCTTCCCATAAATACCTCTTCTCTTCCCTCTTTCTTTCTTCTGCTTCCCTTTTCTTTTGAAAGAACGGTGCTTTACTCTTCCGATTTTCCAAAACCCTCTTCATCGTTTTCTCAAAATTTCTCAATGGCTCCCAAGAGATCTTTAGTCAACGAAGCAACATCCTCAGTTCCAAAACGACAGAGGGCGTTCAAGTGTCGTCTGACTCTGATTCAAGTTCTGACTCGGGGTCGAGTTCGAGTTCATCTGGGTTCTCTAGTGATGTGGATATTTTTGCTAGAACAGGCTTACCATCAAGTTGGTTCATCAACCCAACAACAGCTAAAAAGTGGTTCAAGGAGTATGATGACCGCTTTTAGTGCATGTGTGAGGAAGTACACAACGAACTGTTTACTTGCTCGTCTATATCAGGCCTTGAAGCGCTCCAACGAGCTCTATATGGATTATGCTGAATCCAGGAGAATCATCATATCCTCGACTGACAAGACCGTTCTATGCCAACTTGACGGCAAGGCGTGAGAGAGGGGAGTGGATTCTAAACACGGTTATCAAAGGTAAGAAAATCACCCTCACTTTTGAAATTATAGTAGATATTTTTCGAATCCCTCTGTATGATGCTTCAGAAGACTCAAACCCTGCTAGAACTCTAAGTCTAGCTAAAGAACAACTTCTCCTTTCTAATGCCTTATCAACACCAATCATCACCTGTTTAACTCTGGAGGCTAGAATAGTTTATTCTATCATAGACAAATGCATTGTTCCTAGAGTTGCCAACAAAGAGATTATACACAACTTTGTGTTGATCTTGACTAACAATGCTTTGAATGGGTTGAAGGTAAACCTGCTTGAAATTATTTTGTCTCATATGGTGAATGTAATTAATTCTCCAAGTACTAGTCACCTACCTTATGAGAATTTGCTTCCCACAATATTCACTCATTTTTCAGTAGATTATTCTAGTGAGGAGTTGAATCTTTACAATGACGGATTAGATGAAGAATTCTTTGAGACTATAGGAATTAGGAAGACTCGAGACGGGGTTTCGTACTATGTGGGTATTGATGGAGCAGCCTGAATGGAATTTTACTACTCAGCAGCGGCTAGAATTTGTGGAAGAGTCATTGACCTCACTAAGATCCGATATTGCACATTTTAGAGTATCAATGACTGATAAGATGGACCAAGCTCAAGACTTATTGGGCATTCTTAATCAGAAAATAAATCAGTTACTCCATGTAAGTGCTATGTCTTTAACTGCTGCTAGTAGTATCAAACCAATATCAGAAGAGGATGGACAGGAAACTCATAAGGATGATGAGAAGGTTGTGGATCAGTGTCATAAGGTTGTCCAAGATAAACCCATCCGTCAGCCAATGCCACAAGATCCAGATATCTTGAAAATCGAAAAATATGCATTGCTAAACTAACAAATGCAGGTACGAGAATTTGTGTTGTCTTCCATCAAGGGGGAGATTGAAAACTCCACGTTGATTGAAATGGTTTACAGGTGTTGATGATGGAAGCTTCCACACAAATATAGCAGTTGGATATACTAACAATGTACTTGATTATATTTCTAGATACTTGGTTGGTTTGAATTCAGTGCAAGATGTATATCTAAATGTCAAGGGCCTTGAAGTTGGATTCAAGAACAAGCTCAAAAGGACAAGATCAAGGGCCTTGGACTCTAAGGTGCACGGAACAAGGATTCAAATAAATTGAAGATCTTCGTTGATGATTCTGTAACAAGAAGATCTCATCAACCAAGGATTTTATCAACCGAAGGAAGATCTCAATTGAAGAATAAGGAATCTTTTCTAGAAGATTTTCTAAACAACAAAACGGCAAAATATCTTCTCTCTTATCCAACAAAAGACGAGAAGATCAAGGAGTAAAAGATTCAACGTGTTCGTAGGGACTGAAGACTTGCAACGTCTACCTTACGATCTTCATGGAAAAGAAGATTGATCTTCAAACGGTCATCTCTACAACGGCTAGAAGATCTTTCCATAGATGATATAAATGAAGATGATGGTCGAAGAAGGAGATATACAAGCTTACACAGGAAAACATCTTTGCATCCTCAAGCAACCTAATCATCTTCATTCGTTGTTTTTCTTTCTCTCATTTCACGCAAAAGCTTTATCCCCTTAGAGAGAGAAAACACTAGAGCTCCATTAGAAAATCTAAATAGTGTTATACTTGAGTGTGTTACTCTGCGAAGTAACTACTCTATTATAGCTAGGTTAAGAGTTGGAGCTAGATCGTAGCATTGGCTACAAAGAGAGAAGAAGGGGATTTCTTCTAGTTTGTATCTAGGGCTCTTTGAAGCTGATAATAGATAGTTAGATCCTATGGATATGCCCTGGGACGGAGAGTAGGCTATTTAGAGCCGAACGTGGTAAACATATCCTCGTGTCAATCTTTTCAATTCCGTACATATATACTTTATTGTGACTAACTTTGTTTTGAAGGAGCAAGAAGTCAAGGCCCTTGAAATAGAGTTTCAAAGCCCTTCAAATCAAAGTTTCACTAGAAGCACATATTGACATCAAGGCCCTTGAAAGTAGTTTCAAGGCTTGGAGATTTGGTTTGCGAAAAGTTCTCATACTCTATTCAACACCCCTTCTAGGGTATTATTTATCTTATTTATATCACCTACCGGTTCTTCATCGGCTGAAATGGCTTGAAGAATAGAACGATATCTTACACTGAGTTAGGTTTTCGAACACCAATCATCCGAAGCTAACATGCAAGTCAACACAATCATCATCCAAACCATAATCATCTATCCTTCACCCTAGAATCAAAACTATTTAGCCAATAACATACATTTCAAGATCAAACTTCATCATACAAGAATACATACATTTCATAGCTAGATAATGAAGATAAGAACAAAGAAAGAAGTATATATAGCTAGATAGATGTTTACAACAGTCTTACAAAGCTTCAAGAGCAGAACCAAGGAGATCTTACAAGCTACACAATAAAACCTCACTCAAAACCACTCAACCCACTCTAGATCTTTAAGATTGATAATGTTCTACACTAATCTCCCCTAAGAACACCCACAAGGGGCTTGGAAGGGAGCTGGGAGAGAAGAGGTAAGAGAATGCAAAAAGAACCTACAATGCAACTCAAGTACTCCAAGGGAAGGAAATGGTTGGACATAGAGAAAGTGTGCCATGTGTCAAGGTTGCGAAACAGGAATCTTGGTTGGCCATGAACCCATCTCGGCCGAGTTGCACTTTCCTTGGACCGAGATTGTACTAATTCATTCCTAATCATCACTTCAACATCAGTTTGTCCATGCCTTGCACCAACTAGGATCCATGTCATCTTTTTTCATCAAGCATGAGCCTTTTGGAACCTCGAATCCGGACTATCATGAGGCTTGAACCTCAAAAGTATCAATAATGTCTCAAAGAACCCCAAAATACCTACAAAACTGACAAAAGCTTGTGTAGACACCATTTCTAGCAATATGACTCGATTAAGCGTAAATATCACGAACTAGTGCGGAATCATGCATGAATAAAGAGAAAAACTAACTAAATGAATGTCTAAACTAGTGCCATAAACCATGTCATCAGACTCCTTGAACGGAACTCTATGGATGACCATGCCCAAGGGCTCTGTACTACTGTTGCCCTCGAAACTGAAACTATTGTGGTCTCTACCCACCACTTTGTACCCTTGGAGGAGATGAACCTTGTTTTGATGGAGCTCTGCCTTGTTGGCAGAAAGTAGCTCGGTGTCTTATCTTGCTGCAAGTGAAACAAGTCACTATCGGCATCTTAAAAGCTGGCCTAATATGTCCATGCTCCCAACAGTTGAAGCATTGTCGATCTCCATCGGGAAGCAGAGTTTTACGCTGAGAACTCTATCGACTGTGGGTTTGGACTCATCCTTGTCCCGATTCTCCAACTCCAGTGCTAGCCTTGCCGAACCTCTACCTGTTCTTAGGCCCTCCGGGCTGAGCAATTCTCCTTGGACCCGGTCGGTCCCTCTAATAAGTTGTTGCTTTGTCCTTATAGTCTATCAATGAATCACATCGGAAACCCGCCAGATAGGAACGGGTACTCTCCCTCAACCTCTAGGATAATAAGTATATCTGTTGATCTTTCGGATGTGCGGCAGGACCCAACAATGCCTACCTATGATGTACGGTAACGGACACAAAAATTGAACACTACGAGAAAAGGGTAAGCGGAAATCTTCAAAAGTATAGGAAATGGAAACACGGCGAATAAAACATATAATATATCACTTTAAAGATATTCAAATATATAATTCCTATATCATAATGAGATACATATATATGGAAAAAATCAATGATATATGATTAGATACAAATATTAATATGATAAGAAAATAACCGAAACATAGAAATTAACATATTTAGTCTTACAAAACATAGAAATTAACATATTTAGTCTTATAATTTTAAAAAAACATACTTAGTATAAAACTGAAAAATGAACCATTCATTTTGCAAATCAACAACAACCAAACAACATGATCAACCAAAGAAAACAATAATAAATATTTGCACATTATAAAATGTGAAAGAACTAGAAGAACACACTCAACGTTCAATAAAGAATGATTACACAATAAATTCGTAATCAAATACTCAAAATTAATTTATAAAATCATAAGAAAAATTGAGAGAAGAGTCGGCCGGCGGAACGATATTTCAACATTAGAGCTGAAGAAGAAGATTTGTGTCTTATTTCTAGCAGCCAAAATCTCGCAGGTGTCCATGTGAGGATAGTTTTAGTCGGAAGAAACGGGGGAGAAGAAGAAATATTACTACAAATCAGTTTTTCTTTATGTTTTTTTAGCCTTAAAAATAAGTTAAACTTGCGTTGACCGTGTCTTGACCGGACACAATCCGGGTCCTCGACGTGTCCTACCTCGGAAACATGTCTTGACCGTGTCTGAGACGTCTCCTATTGTGTCCCCATGTCCGAAACAGCAGGAAACGCCGCCTTCTAGAAGTGTTTGTATATCATAGGTGCCAACTCCTCTTGAAACCGACGGATCACCTCAGCCACATGTACGTCCTCGAATCCAGCCTCAAGGAAATCATGTAACTTCTGTCTCCTCAATATGGTTGGGCAGAACCGCTCTTGGATGAGCCTCCTCATATAATCAAACCCAATGACTCTGGTGCGAACAGTCCTCCACCAATAGTGTGCATGCTCCTTGAAGAAGGTTTGTACTAAGTCTACCTGCCGGTCATCAAGATAACGTATCGACTCCAGCGCAGTCTCAACGTGTCCAAGCCAATGCTCCACCTCTAGTCCTAACTTCCCATCAAATGGGGGTACCCTTTTGTTTTTGAAAGTTTTCAACCACGAGTCTGGCCTCTGTGCCCTTGGCTCAGTCTGAGCCCTTTCAACCTCTTTTGCTCTCGCAGGTGAAGGAAGCACCAGAGTCACTCTCTGCGGTACCTCAGCTGATGTCACATGCACTAGCGGTGCAGGGGAAGGTCGTCTGTCCTAATATCCTCGTCAACTCTTTGTACATACTCATGGTACACATTCACTCCTATAGAAACGTGACCTGACTCAGTCGATTGCGCTCTCTGTGCTCCAGACCTAGCGGTAGGGTCATTTCATACCTCGGGAACTATGCTCTCAGCAATCTCATGAACTTGCTCATCAGCCACTGATGGCTCAACAATGGGAACACGTCCCCAACCTCTAGCTAGGGGAGGTGTTATTCCTCATCCTCGACCTCAGACGACGGGAGTCTTATAGGCTCTATCCCACCTAGCTGAAGGAAGAGGTGGACAACCTCTACCTCGTGCCACAACTATCGCTATCCTACTACGTTCAATATACACGAGGTATATCACCTAATCAGGTCAAGCTAACTTACATATAAGCATAAACACAAGTCCATGAAACTATCATGTAAAGGTCAAACGTAACTAACTATGTTGCGCGGAAGTAATGGTGGTTCCCGTACTTCTATCCCAACCCGACTATGCAGATGATTTCGAAAACAAAACTCCTTTTTTAAAATTCATACCCCTTTCGGGTTCTATTGTATTCATTCGGCCTTTTTAAAATTCATACCCCTTTCATTGTTGTCAACCTCGCTCTCACACCAAGTTGTAACACCCCAAATCACAGACTCGGGGCGTTACGGGTTAGGACTGCACAATGGGTCTCGACACTAGATCGAAAACAATATTACCGGACCATACAACGAGGCAAAAATGCTAAAACATTAAAAGAGAAGATATAATAGATGCAAAGTCAAGCAAGCTAATAGACTTCAACCGAGCAACAATAATCATAATAAAAATCCATTATACTACTAGCATCAATACAAAAATAAAACACATAAACCAACATCCACCTATCACGTACGGAAAATCCGGCTAACCATATCATCCGGATCATTCAGCAGTTACCCTATCCTGTAAGGCATCTAACAACAAAGATAAACCGTTAGGTAACTATAATGTAAAAGAAGACACTTAAGCACAAGAACATATAAATCAGGAATATAAACACAAATCATACTATCACAAAATTCCTTTTTTACCTTTCTTAATGTCATTCACATTATCAAATTACACTTGTGGCACTAGAAGTTTACGGATCTCGCCTCTAGTCCCTTATCCAACTAGAGTGGATCGGCGCAGCTCCCCGTATACATCATGTAGTGGTTTAGTACCCTCCCCGTATACCACGTCTAGCCTAGTTATGAAGATCCTCCCAGACTCCCTCAGGAGAGTTGAGAAAATTGCCACCGCCCATTACCCGTCGGCTAATTACAAGTCGGTTATACATAATTAACAACATGATATAACCACATCAACAATCACCACTCAAGCATTTAATCAATATACAATAGCAGCTAAGTAAGTCCCAAGGACTTACCTATAACAGGTCAAGTCCAACTTTCGCAATCCACTATCCGTACTAGAATCCTCACAAGCCTGATATAAATCAAAGCATCACACCAAACATTATACCATTACTAGAAGTCTTTCTACTTCTAGTTTCCGATGATCATATCACAATATATACGAAAGGCACTCTACTTCATGCTCCAATAAGAATCATACAGTAATGAGAAAGGAAAGATCATATACCTAAAACCAACCCTTAAGTCAAAGAACGACTCAAGAGCTACTAGACAGATACCGTGACCACGGAGGAATGAATGTGTGTGGGCGGAAAAGGCAAGGTCAACCCGATTGCGGCGGTTCAGGGCGCAACCACGGTGACAAGTCGTAAGAAGCCACGACCCTGTTGGATTATGGTTGTAACACCCGAATCTATAGGACTCGTAGTGCTACGGGTTAGGACCTCATAATGGGTCCTGACCCTAGCCTAACAACAAGTTCACTGAATCTTGCAACAAGGCACAAATAAACATAAAACCTACATCGATAAAACTTAAAGATCGTATATCCAAATACATACAAAACTCACATCCGAGTATCAAAACTACACAATCATATATCCATACATACATAACCCCATATTCTATCCTACATGTACATAAATCCCTCAGTTGATCACTCTTGCCAGATCACTATTTAGTCTTCCTATCCTACAAGCCATCAAGAAAATGGTATAAACCGTTAGCTGCACTTCAAATAAAGGATTAATACATAAGCACATACACACATAAAAAATACGATAACACCAAGCATGTTATCACACATTTCATGTTTTATTATCTTTATAACGTCATACACTCATAACCAATTTATGGTTGTGACACGAGAAGTCTACGACTCTCGCCTCAGTTTCTTTTAATATCTGGAGTGGTCATGCGTTCCTCCCGTATACCATATGGAGTGGTTAAGTACCCTTCCCGTATACTAGGACTGGCCTAGTCCCATAGAACACCTCATTTCCATCTAGAATACTCAGCAAGTTGACACCGCCCGTTACAAGAGGGCCAATCATATGTCGGTAAAAATCAATCTATCACTGCTCTAAAGCATAAAACAACCATCACTCATGCAAGCATCCAATACATGAATGCAGCTAAGTAACTCCTTCGGACTTACCTGTATCCAGGTAACCTCAACTATCGATCAACTCTCGAATTCCCGCAGGGTTATACACTGCCTGATAAACAAGGCATACATAAATCAATCATAGGAACACATGCTAGAAGCCTTTACTTCAAGTGTAAACGATCCTCATAAGATCATACACAACATCCGTAAATAATATCCTCAAAATCTCATCCAAACCTCAAAGTCCCTCAAGGCATTCAACCACAATATACCATCATCAAACTCACAACTAACCTAGCAAGCTTTTAAACTGAAGCCAAAGGACAAGAGGAAAGAAAGCATACCAAAGGACTTGCTATGTCCAGAATCAAGGTGCGGACACAGGGAAAGGAATGCGTGGGAGTGGTGAAATGTCTCCTGATGCCGCGACTGCGGCCAACGCAAGTGCGAGGGCGGCGACACGCCAAAGCTTGCGGGGCGGCACACGTGGGATGCGGGTGCGGCTTCTCCAAAAAAAAGCAATACTCTTTGTGCTCTTCAAAAAATCGTTCACTTGGTCACTCAATCCACAACAGGAATCAACCAAGGCAACATTTCCTCCATTCATACATATACACAACACGTCTAGGAGCACAAAAAGAAAAAATTACAAAAGAAAGGAGAAGGAAAGGGAAAGAAAACCTACCACTCTTCTAAGACTAAGAAGAAGAGGAATCCACAAGCTTCGGCTATTTACAGCTATCCACAACCACAATCAAACCTCAACATCACCATCAACCTTAACTTAGAAGAAGGAACAAGGAAAAATCAGAGAAGAGAAGCAAAGAGGAAGAGAGGAATGTGAACGTGAAAGAGAGAAGAAAAAGATCAGGAGAGAGAGTCTGAAACCCTTGGAACGAGGAAAGAAAGAAGCTTAAGTAGGAAGAAAGGAAAAAGGAAGTAGGCTAAAAAAACGGTTGCTTCCTTTGCTATTCCGCGACCGCGGCCCGACATAGCCGCACTAGCATTGGCACGACTGCAGGTGAGGTGAGGTGCGGTCGCGGCATCTCCTAAAGAACATGGTTGTTACATTAGATCCCTCTAAAAACAAGTTTCGTCCTGAAACATGAATAACCTCGGATCCTCTCCGCCTCAAACACCGAGGTATACTCACTCGATAGCATGGAGGTAAAACTGTCTCCAACAAATCTACAACCCAACTTGAGCTAGCACAACAAAATCTACTAAGATCGCATATAATTATCTAGCACAAAAATAAATACATAATATCACATTATCACATAACTAACCGAAGATAAAACTAAGACTCGCTTGTCAATCATACAGATGTAGCTATCACTGCATAAAATTCTAGATAGTTCTTCTTGATATTATCCTCTGTCTCTCAAGTGGCCTCATTGGCTCCCCATCTAGACCACTGTATCCTTATCATCGGAATGTCCTTCGAGCGCAAGTGTCTCGTACCCCACTCTAGGACCGTTACTGGATGCTCAACAAACGTGTGGTCCGGCTCAACAACTAAGTCCTCATAACTAATAATGTGTCTTGTATCTAGTATATAAATTCTCAACTGAGACACATGAAAGACTGGGTCAACGCCCTCCAGTTTGGGATGCAACGTGAGTCAGTATGCCACCTCTCCAACCAGCTCCAAAATCTCAAAAAGTGCGATATATCGGGGACTCAACTTCCCCTTTATGCCTAAACGTCTGACGCTTTGCGTCGGAGACACTCTCAACCAGACATGAGCTCCAACTCTGAACTATAGAGGCTGACACCTCTTATCAACATACGGCTGATGCGGCTCTACGCGGCAAACATCCGCTCTCTAATTAATGCCACTCGGGCTACCTCATCGTGTAATTGCTCGGGAGCTATACCACTGATACTGCTCGGCTCATCCCAACACAGAGGCGTACTGCATCTTCGTCCATATAACGCCTCATATGGAGCCATCCGGATCGACACATGCTAGCTATTGTTGTACCAAAACTCGAGCAATGGGAGGTGATCTGATCACACCTGTTCTATTCTAACACGCAAGCCCTCAACATATCCTCTAAGGTCTGTATAGTCCTCTCTAACTGACAAGGTGATTGAGGATGAAAGGTCGTCGTGAAATGAAGGCTCGTACCAAAGGCAGACTCACCGGCCAAGTTTCTTAATAAGGATAAAATGTCCATTCCTATCGGAGAAAATGGCTCTCGGTACCCCATGGAGTCTCACTATCTACCTAGTGAACTCCTCATCTAGCCGACTCATAGGCCACATTTCCAAAAAGGAATAAAATGTGCCATCTCTTTAAGTCCATCTACCGCAACCCAAATAGCATTGATGTCCGCCCACTTACATTGCGGTACTAGCAGTGGATGGAGTTTTCCTCCGGGTCAGCAATGCTCAATCTTGACCTGTTGACAGGTCGCACACTAGGCTACAAATGTATCCACATCGGGCTTCAGCCCGCCCCACCAAAAAGATCGTCTCAAATCTTGATACATCTTAATGGCAACTAGGTGCACTAATTAAGGGGTGGTGTGAGCCTCTTATAAGATCCTCTACCTCAACTCTTTGTCAAAGAGTTGAGCCTCACCTCAAGACCTCCTATCTCGGATCAGTCTTAACGTCGGTCAATTCTCCTACTTCTGTTGGATCTCTCCCAATAGATAAGGTAGAACCTCCAGGGTTGACAAGTGATTGTCTATATCGGGAACTTAATATCTAACTCTATCCACGCTAGATTTATGTGCAATTGAGGCTGAGCCGGTAATCTCGCTATCACCTTATCTCTAGGCGTCTTTCTATTAAGGGCGTCAACGACCACATTTGCCTTCCCTAGACGATACATATTCTCTAGATCAAAGTCCTTGATCAACTCAAGCCATATCCTCTGGCAGTTATTGAATTCCCGCTGAGTAAATATGTACTTTATACTCTTATGGTATGTGAAGATCTAGCATGAAACTCCATACAAGTAATCTCACTAAATCTTCAAGGCATGAACCACTGTAGCTAAATCGATTTCATGAGTTTGGCAATTCTCCTCATACGTCTTCATCCGTCGAGATGCATAAGAAATTACCTTGCCTCACTACCAAAAAACATCCCAATGCTAGCTTGGATGAGTCGTTATAAACCACAAAATCATTGGTGCCCTTTGGTGTTGCTAAGATGGAAACAAAAGTCAATCTCCTCTCGAACCCCTCGAAATTCTGAGTACACGGCTCGGACCATACAAACTGGGTAGTCTTCCTCAATAAGCTGGTAAGTGGTTGGGCGATCACAAAAAACCCTTCCACAAACCTACGGTAGTATCCAACCAAGCCTAGGAGGTTGCGCACTTCCTTGACATTCTTCGGATTCGTCCATGCTGCTACTAACTCGATCTTATCTGGATCAACCTTCACTCCTTTCGTCGGAAACTATGTGACCTAAGAAGGCTACCTCAGGCATCCAGAACTAGCACTTAGAGAGCTTGGCGTACAACCCTCTATCCTGCAGAACTCGTGATACAATCCTCCAGTGTCCTACGTGTTCCTCTTTACTCCGATAGTACACTAGGATGTCATCTACGAATACCACCATAAATTGATCCAAGAATTCGTGAAGATTCCATTCATCAACTCCATAAAGATGGTGGGCGCATTCGTGATCCCGAATGGCATCACTACAAACTCGTAGTGGCCATAGCGAGTCCGAAATGCCGTCTTGGGCACATCCTGCTATCTCAACCTTAAACTTATGATATCCAAACCTCAGGTCTATCCGGGAGAACACCATAGCGGGTACTAGTTCTTGATGGTCACCGTGTTCTACTCATAGTATTCGATGCACAACCTCATCGACTCATCCTTCTTCCTCACAAAAAGTACCGGCGCACCTCAAAGGGAAATGCTAGGGCGGATAAAGCCCTTCTCTGCTAACTCCTTGAGTTGCCTCTTCAGCTCCAGTAACTCGATAGGTTCATACGGTATGATGCCTTCGAGATCGGTCTCGTCCCGGTATCTAAATCGATGCCGAAATCCACGCTCCTTTGTGGCGGTAAGTTGGTTGGTTCCTCAAAAACGTTGACGAACTCACACACAAGAGGGATATCCTCAAACGCCGGACTCTCTCCCTCCTTTGTGGAATAACACTAGAAGGCCTCACAAGCCTGCCTAATCAGTCTCGCAGGTCAAACTACGCTGATGACAGTACCGGTCTTTCCAAGGTCCTAATCTTGGAAGATCTCTATTTGACTTGCCTTGGTAGTGACTGCCATGATCAGCCTGCCAATATTTAAAACCGCACCATGTCGGTTCATCCAATGCATCCCTAGAATGACTTCTTCATGTACTAAGTACATGACAAAGAAGTCTACAAGCCATTCACGATTTCCTAGACAAAACGGACAATCTTGTATCTTGGGGGGACCTCTAACCCTACCTCCATCGGGTAACCCTATAATAAAGGGTATCCCCTCAACCGTATATGATGCCAAATGCTCAACGCATGCATAAAAAATAAATGACTATGTAGCACCCGTATCAAAAAGTACTCTAATAGGTAAACCATTAATCTGAATGGTACTTGTAGTGGCTGGTGTTGCCGGCTCTTTTGAACTCCTCAACTCGAAAGTCGAGCTTGTGCTACTCTCATATCGGTGGTGCCCCCACCACGGCCTTTGCCTCTACTCGGTCTTGGAGCGGAACCCTGAGTAGTAGGATGATCTGGACCCGTTGTTGTTGTTCTTGTATCTGGTATTGAGGGGGTCTCTTCCCACCTCATGTTGCACTAATAGGGGAAGAAACCTGTTCATAAGAAGCCTTGCCCTATCGGTAAAAGGTAGATCGGTGACCTAGCTTGCCACAAGTGAAGCAAGTCACCGGTTCTCTCAGACAATCAGGTCGGATACATCCAAGAATGCCGCAGTTAAAACACTGCCATCCCCTCTTAGATGTATGTGTAGACGATGGGTAACTCGAGCATCCCTGCCATATAGGAATGGGTACTCTCCTTAAGTTTGCGGGAGAAAAAGTATCGCGCTGGTCCTTTGGAGGTGCAGTTGGACCTAACAATGCCAACTCCTCCTGGAAGTTCCTTATCGCCTCGGATACAGGAACATCCTCAAAACCGGCCTCCATAAAGTCTTGCAGCTGCTTCCTCCTAAGTGTGGCAGGGCAGAAACGCTCTCTGATGAGACTCCTCGTCAGATCATATCTAGTTACTCGAATCTGGATGGTCCTCCATAAATATTGTGAAAGTCTCCGAACAGAGTTTTCACCATCTCCACCTGTCTATTCTCGGGGTATGGGATCGACTCCAACAATAAGTCCACATGCTCAATCCAAAGCTCGACCTCTAATCCCACCTTTCCCTCAAAAGTGGGTACTCCCACCTGGTTATAAGTCTTCAACTCGGAATCCGGTCTAAGTGCCCTCGGCTTCTCCAAAACCCTAGCAACCTAAGCTCCTCGTACTAGTGTAGTTGGCACTTGTGTTGCATCTTGTGACACCTCAAATGATCTAATAAGAGCCGGTGGATATGGGGCATGTCTGCCCACCTAGCTTCCTCGTCCACCTAACGGATGTACTCTCGAAACTCAAGTCCCCTAATCCTGACATGACCAGCCTCATCGGGCCGTACTGCCTAGGCTCTCGGCCTAGCTGTCGTCCCGTCTCCGGCCTCAAGAACTACACTCTTAATGACCTCCTCATTTCTCACTTCTACCTCTGGTGGATCATTAAATGGGATTCTACCCAACCTCTCACTACAGAAGGTTTACCATCACGTCCATGCCCTAGGACTATAGGAGGAAGAGGTGGTCTACCTCTACCCTAACCCTGTCCTAAAACATTTGTCGTTCTAGTACGAGCCATGTGCAGTATAAACATAACTAATCGTATAAGGCCTACTAATACTATGTATATATATATATATATTTTTTGATCAAGTCCGAAAGTACAAACAAAAATCAATATACATACATATATATATATATATATATATATATATATATATATATATATATATATATATATATATATATATATATATATATATATATATATATATATATATATATATATATATATATATATATATATATGTATATGCACTAGACTCCCGAGATCCGTGGAAGGAGTGATGGTTCCTGTACATTTTATCCCAGACCGACCGTAAACGGGTTTCAAAACAAAATTCCTTTTGAAAACTCAGACCCCTTTTCAGGTTCTGTTTATTAATCTATCCGGCCTTTCAAGAAGATTCTAAGTGTCATTGTTGTTAACGTAAGCCTTTGATACCATGTTTGTAACACCCCGAATCCATAGGACTCGGAGTGATATGGAGTATGACTTTGCAATGGGTTTTGACCCTAGCTTGACAACAAGTTCACAGGATCTTTCAACAAGACACAAATAAATATAAAACCAACATTAATAAAACTAAAAAATCGTATATCAAATTACATACAAAACGCACAGCCGAGTATCAAAACTATACAATCATATATCCATAAATACACAACCCCAGATCCCATCCTACTTGTACGGAAATTCCTCGGTTGATCACTCTTGCAAGATCACTCTACAATCCTCCTATGTTGCAAGGCATCTACAACACGGTATAAACCGTTAGCTACACTTCAAATAAAGGATTAATACATAAGCACATACACACATTATAAATACGATAATACAAAGCATGCTATTATATATTTCCCATTTATTTGTCTTTATAACGAAATACACTCATAACCAATTTATGGTTGTGACATGAGAAGTATACGACTCTCGCCTCTACTTCTTTTACCATCTAGAGTGGTCAAGTGTACCTCTCGTATACCATATGGAGTGGTTAAGTACCCTTCCCATAAACCAGGATTGTCCTAGTCCCATAGAACCCCTCAATTTTCCTAGGAATACTGAGCAAGTTGTCACCGCCCGTTACAAGTGGGTCAATCATACGTCGGTAATAATCAATCTTTCACATGTTATAAATCATTAACAACCACCACTAATGCACGCATCCAACACATGAACATAGGTAAATAAGTCCTACGGACTTACCTATATCCAGGTAACCACAACTATCGATCAACTCTCGAATTCCCGCTGAAATATACACTGCCTGATAAACAAGACACACATAAATCAATCCCCAGAACACATGCTATAAGACTCTACTTCTAGCCTCAAAGATCTTCATAAGATCATACACAACATCTGTAATTAATATCCTCAACATATCATCCAAACATCAAAGCCCCTCAAGGCATTCAACCACAATATACCATCATCAAACTCACAACTAACCTAGCAAACTTCTAAATTGAACCCAAAGGACAAGAGGAAGGAAAATATACCAAACGACTTGGTATGTCCTGAAGCAAGGCACGGGCAAAGGGATATGTTCGCTTAAAACTGTGTGCAAATAAGCTTTAAATTTATAACCTAAAATATAAGCCTTAACGATGTGCAAACCCGCAGTGTACGGATCAATTGTAGCAATGGAAAATACTCCAAGGTCGATCACAGGGATTTGGTGAAATCAAAACCGATAAAAGTATTCTAGCAAAGGAAAAATGCAAATATTGATAACAAAAGCAAGAAGTTGTGTAATAATTGGGAAAAAGGGATTCTAGAGATCAAAGTATCCGATTGTGCTTTTCGATTCAAGACTTCTAAAGATTATATGGACAAAGATGGGATTGTAAAGGAAATAAGTTTCTAAAACGGGATAGTGTACGGTTAAGTCTCCACCACCCACTTATCTCAACCGAAAGGCTCTAAATAAAGGATGTTTAGTCTCGATAAGATAGAGATTCTAAGGGAAGAATTATACTCTCAAACCAAACACTAAACACAAGGGAGTAAGGTTAACTCAAAAAGGTAAAGACTTTGGCACACTCAACCTAAATAGAGGGTTTTGAATCCTCTGTTACCTAGAACTTGTAATCGTCGGCAACCAAGAAAGGGAATCACCAGGTAAGTCTCTTCCCATGCTTGGATATAGGTTAGAAAGGTTCAACAAGGCTAGGGTTTAAGAATCTTTAATTTTGGTTTAAGGATAAAGTACGATAGGTGCGACATAAGAGAAAATCGTTTTGTTCTTCTTGAAAACTGGTCGATTTCTCTTAAAACAACCCAATTTTTCTTCTTTGCAAAGGTAAAACTCAACTCTCAAGGTCCAATCTCAACGTGAGGTTCAATCTATCATCATATTAACCATAATCTTCAACCAATCACCCTAGAATCACTAGGGGTTTTTAGCCCATAATACACGTTATGAAAATAAAGAAAAGGATTCAATCAAGAAAGTAAAGAAAACTTTGAATCTTGAAATAAACTAAGAAAATCCTTGAATAGAGGTTCAAAATCTCAAAAACTAACTAAAACCAAAAACAAACTCAAATCTTCCGTTCACAATGAAAAAATAATAAAAAACTAACAAAACCTCTGAAGAACTCCTTTCTTGCTTCGATCTTCAAAGCTAATCTTCAAACTTGCTTTTCCTAAGGTTTCCTCAATGCTTCCATCTTCTTCTTAGATTGTAAGTGGATGACTTTGAATCTGAAGAGATGTCCTCTATTTATAGGAGAAAACTAGGGTCGCACACTTTATCTTTTCTTGCAATTCTACACTGCATCGGACGATCTAAGATAGAAATCAGTCTATCTCGTTGAAAATCGGTCAATATTTTATCATATATTGATTCGGTTTTTTTCTACTGAGTGTGTTATCTTTTAGTTCCGTCTTCTATCTTCTTTTGTGATATATTCTAATATCTTTTCCTACCTTTAAGACTCCCTCACGATCCTTTATGATGTTAAGTCCGATATTGATCCATTTCCGCACCGAAACTCCACCAATTTACCTACGAATCAATGAAGAATTTGTCTAGACCTCTATTCTCGATATATATGTGAATCTAGACTTAAAGGCACATGGTTCTCATCAAATGTATGTAAAGCTGAGGTAATATACTCCCTAGGGGTGGGCATGGGACGGGATTGGGATCGTCACACACCCCGTCCTGGCAATTATAATCGGGACGGGACGGGACGGGAAATACAATTTTTTTTTGTCCCTCGCGGGCCCTGTCCCATGTGGGACGGGATGGGATGGGCCTAAACCCGCAACAATTATGCACTAATTATATTCAGCATTTGTACCCGTTTTTTCTCATTTTAAAGACACAAATGATAAAATAAACTCGACAACAAATTACCGATTCAAGAGACTTACATTAGTAGTTAGTACATTCAAAACGAATACAAGTTACATTAAAGTGTGTGTTACCGATTCACATTCAAAAAATCTCAAATTGCACTACACTAATGATAGTTTACAAAAAAAAATTACATTATTTTACATTTTGTGAATCACTACAAGTAAAAGAGGTTATCAAATAATATTTTATTACTTTTATAATTCTTATCATATAAAATTATGGTAACAACCCAAATCTTAAAGGACTCAGAATGCCACGAGCTGGGACCTCACAATGGGTCCCGGCCCTTAGCGTGGCAACAACTTCATTGGACCTTACAACACGGCATAAATAAAAAGGCAAAACGACATAGTTTTATTGCATGAGCGAAAACGAAAGTATAGATCTCAAAACAATCCAGCCGAGTTCTCAAATCCAGAAATATCATATAAGTCTCAAAGACATAAAATAAGATATACAGTCCCGTCCTATAATGCACAAAATCCCGACTAACCACTACCACCGGATCTCTCGACTGCCTCTCTAACCTACAAGGCGGTATAATACCATTAGCTAACATTCTACGCATAAGTATAAAGGTAAAAGCACATAAACAAACAACATACACAATCAACATGCAACACTCAAGTCCGTTTATTATCTTCACTTAGGTGATATGCCAATACTAATGATACTTATTTTGTGACAATAGGGATTCTCAAACCTCGCCCTTATCCCCGTTTACCAACGAGGAATTGTACTAATGCATCTTACCGTCTACCTTCCTGGGCTGGTCACAGGGAACCTCCTAGCTCTCAGAAGAGCTAGGCAGTGATGTCACGACCCGTTATCATACACATGGGTCAATTATGTAATATAATAAAGTCGGCCTAATCCGGTTTCATTGTTTATCATAACTAACAAACACCACTCATCCACATTACACTCATACAAGAAGCCAACTAAGTAGGTCCGTGGACTTACCAGTCTCCGAAGTGCAAACGATCACCACACTCTCAAGTTCCCTCGGGAAAACACGCAACGCCTATTCAAGACAAGGCACACGAATCAAACTACACTCTAGAACACTAGATGTCTTTACACTTCTAGGTTCAACCTCTTCACCAAGAACCAAATGCAAGATGGCTAAACTCTCAGTCCACAACCTTTCCAACTCTCAACATAAAAACCTCACACAAGGGTTGTTCCCACAAGGCTCTAATCGAACACAACAACATGCCACCATCGAGATGTACACAACTCACACGAGACCTCTAAGGTCCAACCACTATATGGAATTCCAGTTCAAATACTCTAAGCCAGCCTAACATGCCTCTAAGATAGATCAATTCTAAGGAATGGAAGAAGGAACAAGATTCGGGACTCACTGGTGCAAAACCGCCCCGCACCTGACTGAGCCGCCCCCGTGCCTATCTGGATCCGCCCCCGCGCCTGACTGGGTCCGCCCTGCGCCTGTCTGAATCAGCCCCTACGCTTATCTGTCCAGAACATTCGTTTGTTGAGTTCTTCGATTGTCCAACCGGCCTCTTCGAGTCTCCTTTGTTGCTATGGACGTCTTCCCACCTCCCACACTAGGTCTTAGCCTCCCTCCAAGGTCTAGCTTAATCACCATACAATCAAGACAACGATAGATCGTTGAACATAGATCCTTAAAGATCTTCCATACAAGCCATGGAAGAGGAAGGAAGAAAGAAGAAGGAAAGAGGGTGAGGAAGAAGCCTTACCCTTGTCATGTCACTGCACTTCCGGCCTCAAGGAAGATGGATCAAAGTTGGAGCAATCAAGGAGAAGAATGGAGAAGAAGAGAGCAAGAGAGTGATGTTTTGGATGAGGGAAAACTAAGTAACGTGAATTAAATGAGAGGGAGAGGAGTAGTGGCTGCATAAAGGAGGGGAATGTCAAGGGACCCTCAACCAAGAACTCCCCCAACATTAATAAGGTGGGTTATAAAGATAGGAAGGTGAGAGGTTGATGGAAAACGCTAATACCCCGCCCTTGCGTGTCACCGCCCCTGCGGGAC
Source organism: Fagopyrum homotropicum (assembly GCA_033239125.1). NCBI lineage: Eukaryota > Viridiplantae > Streptophyta > Magnoliopsida > Caryophyllales > Polygonaceae > Fagopyrum > Fagopyrum homotropicum. Next base: position 75,840,650 of record BSWB01000004.1, read on the forward strand.
TCCTAGCCGCACTTGCGGCCTACTCGACTGCGCAACCTAAATCCCTAGGTCGTAAGCCCTTGCGCCAGGCTTCCAATACGCCTCTAAAACTATCAAACGTAACAAAAATTCCGGTCGTTACGTCAGATCCCCGTCAAAATAAGTTTCGTCCCGAAATTTAGGGAGTACTAACCAAGATCATAAGACGTAGGCAAGCCCTATGACTAAAAAACTTAACACATCAAGACCGCCTAGGTCGCATACAAGCATATCAGACATACCACATATACAATCACTAAAAGTAACCAAGGCATGGATGTAGAACAAACCTGACAGTCCTATAGACGTCTCTAGACCTGCATAAAACTCGGGATAGTTCTGCCGGATACTATCCTCCGTCTACCAAGTAGCCTCGTCAATCCCTCGTCTCGACCAATACACTTTTATTATAGGTATTATCTTCGATCAAAGGCGTCTTGTACCCCTCTCCAGAACTGCTATCGGGTGCTCTACAAACGTATATACCGGCTGGACCACTAGATCGTCGTGGCTCACTATGTGTCTCGGGTCATGAACGTACTCTCTCAGCCGAGACACATGAAAAACTAGATGGACTCCCTCCAGTCTGGGTGGTAATGCAAATTTATATGCTACCTCGCCTATCCGCTCAAGGATCTCAAAAGGCCCGATATATCGGGGACTCAACTTCACCTTAATGCCGAAGCGTCTAACGCCCCTCGTCGGTGACACCCTTAACCATACATGGGCTCCAACTCTAAACTCCAGAGGTCTGCGCCTCTTATCAACATAGGATCTCTGACGACTTTGTGCAGCTAGCATCCACTCTCGGATCAATGCTACCCGAGCCATATCATCCTGCACGTGCTCGGGTGCTACCCCACTTATCCTCCCTGGATCATCCCAACACAAGGGCATACGACATCTCCATCCATACAATGCCTCATAAGGAGCCATCCCAATAGTCGCATCTCAACTACTGTTATAAGAGAACTCCACCAAGGGAAGTTGGTCGGTCCATACCTACCCCCAATCAAGCACACATGCCCTTAATATGTCCTCGAGGGTCTATATAGTCCTCTCCGACCGCCCGTCCGTCTGAGGATAATACGCCGTGTTGAACTGTAAGCTCGTGCCTAGGGCGGCGTGAACTTTGTGCCATAACCTCGAGGTAAAACGCCCATCCCTATCTGAAATGATCATCTTTGGCACTCCATGGAAGCTAATTATCTAACGGGTAAACTCCTCGGCTAAGCGAGACACCGGCCACGTTTCCTTAAACTAACATACAAGTCCATTAGATAATTAGCTTCCATGGAGGATAAGTGGGGTAGAACCCGAGGTTAAGGGTGTCACCAACGAGGGGCGTTAGGTTTTGTGCATATGTCCTAAACTAACATACAAGTCCATTCTATGATCACCCAAGCCATAACCATCAATCCATCACTCCAAAAGCACAATAACTTAGCTAATAACATGCATTTCAAGATCTAAAATCATCACACAAACATACATGGTTTTCATAGCTAGATGGTGAAAGAAAAGCAAGTAAAAGCAAGAAATCTTAGCTGAATATGAGTTTAAGCAAGACTTACAACCCTTCAAAAAAAGTCCAAAACGCTCCTAACAATGCTTCCAAAATTTCTTCAACCAAAAATCTCTAAAAATCCCTCAAAAGTTCACTCTCCCTCTAAGTTGATGTTGTTCTTCTTCTTCTTCTTCCCAAATATGAGAGAGTTTTCTTCTATTCCAAGTCTATCCACCAATGGAATGATGTGTGTATGAGAGAAGGTGGGAAGTCCTCTAGCAACAACCTGCACGACCACTTATATTCTCCATCAAGAGCAAGGGCCGGGCAAAGAGATCGTGGGACACGTGGCACAAGCTGTCAGGGGCCAAAAAATCGACCCAAACAGAAAAATCGTCCGATTTTGCTGAGTGTTAGGTCGATTTTCTTCAACAAGAGCTTGTTATGATCATCTAGCCATAAGTTGCTCCATTGCTTGCACCAATAAGGGTCCTTGTGTCCTTCATTGCTCCAATTATGTTCCTTCAAATCCTTGGATATGTACCACCATGAGGCTTGACCCTCGAATGTATCGATTAATGTCCAAAAGATCCCCGAAATACCTACAAACCGACAAAGGCTCGTGTAGACATCTTTTCTAGAAATATGACTCAATTGTTGGCCCCCGAGCATGGTCCAACTATAGGCTCTTGTAGACGTCTTTTCTAGAAATATGACTCAATTACGCAATAAACGTCCCGAACTAACGTACAATCATGCATGAATGAAGGGAAAAACTATCGAAATGAATGACTAAACTAACGTCCTAAATGATGTTATCAAAATACCCCATACTTGTCACTTGCCCCGAGCAAGGTCCAACTATAGGCTACGAGATGGCATGATTTATGAATGTAGAAAAACAGAAAATATTTTTTGAATTGTGCTTCTAAGATTGGATCACCTTCATAGTCATGTTTCATGGCAATGGACAAGCAGTCATGTATTAAATGAATGAAAGCACGGAAAGATAATTATACTTAACTCAAAAGCATGCATGAAAGGTTAAAATGAAGAAGTCAAGATGATCATGAGAATATCCAATCTAGATCACTAAGTCATACACATATGCAAATATGTCACAAGGACTTAGGAAAGAAGAGGCCAAGAGACGTTGTTATAGGTGGAAACTTTTTTAGGTCATGTGATGCTAATCCGGGAAAGGAACTAACTCCAAAATTTCATTTTTGATCAACTTCCCCACAAGTGTATATTTTTCTCCATCTTTTCTTTCTTTTCTTTTCTTTTTCATTTTCTTTTTCATTCACTTATTTTGGAGACAATGGCATTGGTGTACAAAAGCCGAAACCTTGGTGATTAGCGGACCTCGGGATTTTTCCGAGGTGTCTCACACCGGGCACACATACCAAGGCTTGTTAGGACATTCGGTTTATCCGACTTTGGCAAGGCACAAACACCCGATTATGTGAATGGTGCCGAGTTACTCGTCATCAAAACCAAAGTCCCCAAACCTATATATTTTTTTCTACACTTTCACAACAAATTCAGCACTTCATTCACAACATTCATTCATCAACAAATTCACCCCACACTTGGCTTTTCACACACTCAACACACTAGCATGCTCCTATTCCCGGATGGGTCAAAAGAGGTCAAATTTTATATCAAGTGAGGTGCTCAAACAACATGATCAAGATGAGAAGAAGAGAGATGCATTGCCTTAATCATTCCTAGATGATGTGCAAGAACTAGCATGTAATTTCGACTATCAAGTCTCAATCCAATCAAGACAAGCATCATAATCACAATTCGTACAAAGGATTCAAGAGAAGTATTTCAAGTCCACATATGCATAAATCCATTCAACACACAAGGCCATCCATAGCCTATTCACAAAACAATCTCATCATAAGGGTCATATCCAAACTTGGAAGCACAAATTTTTTTTAAATTTTCTAATTTTTTTGAATTTTTGAGATAAATATGTACAATGCAAAAACTAATGAAACATGTGACAATAATAAGAAACTATCCTAGATGCAATCATGTAAATGATTATGAAAACCCCACCCCATACTTAAAACCACATTGTCCCCAATGTGAGAGTTAAACAAAGAGTGAAAGAAGATCTCACAATGAAAAAATGGTGATGCTTTGGTATTTCGGTTCACATCGAATGATGATGGTGGATGATCGATCAAGTGTGGTACAGAGCTCCTGATATTCATTATGGTGTCGGAACCCGCGCTTGGCACTGCAAGCCGTCCAAGTTCCACGTCCAGATGGAAAAATCGGACCACAATCTCAGGAAAATCGGCCGATTTCTGTGCAAGAACAATCCGATTTTCCTGGGTGCTTTCTTCCTTTTCCATGTGCTCAGATCTTGTACCTTCTTCTGAACAGTTTCATGAGATTTTCACATGACTCAGCATCTTGTCACACATAATAACCACAAGATCTAGCACCCAAAAAAACAAAAGAAAAACAAAGCATACCAAGAACAAAATCAAACTAAAACAAGAAAAATAAAAGTGAAAGATATGTACCAATGGGTTGCCTGCCATTAAGCGCTTCTTTAAGGTCATTAGCTTGACCAATTCTGGGTGCGTTTCACTCAAGGTGAAGTGGGGCAATCATATCCACCGGAGCTTCCGGGATGTACTTCTTCAAACGGTGCCCATTCACCTTAAAGTCTCCACAATGTTCCCCACCTATCTCAACCGCTCCATGGGGAAAGATCTTCTTCACAACATAAGGACCCGTCCATCTTGACTTGATCTTTCAGGGGAAGAGCCGCAGCCTTGAATTGAAGAGAAGGACTAAGTCACTGACCGAAGGTATTTCTATGGTCGTCTATACCCAATGAAAAGTAAATCCCGACTTAGCACTAAGAACAAGTATAGTGATTAAGTAAGGGTCGAACCCAAGAGAGTTAAGGTGTTTTAGATGCAATTATCGATTATAATGACAAGTGACACAAAGGGGGGGGGTTTGGTTGAATTGATGCACAAAAACTTATGAAAACGATTAATGCAACAAGTAAGACAATAATGGATGAATCTACACTAGGTTGATTCTAAGCATGCAATTACTACTTTGGTGAGTTCCTTTTACAAGTTTCCAAGTAATCTCCCATCTCGATCGTATATATGTGTTGAGCTAACCGACATCAACAAAACTTAACTTATTAAAGTTCCGTAAACCTACAAGAACAAATAACAGGTTAGCTTTCAAACAAAGACTAAGGGATATAAAGAGAAGATTAAAACCGTTAAACTTATCTTTATATTTGTGTTCCTTTTCTTTAAGTAATCACAACCCGTTATTACTTAAAGTTGCTACTAGATTAAAGACCCGAACCCGGAACCTATTAATCCTACTTGTTTGCATGCACTTTAGAACCTAAGGTGATCAATCTCAAGCAATAGTAAACATGATATTAGACAATGGAGATCAAGGAAACACAAAGTACTACTGAATGAAAACTTAAATTATAAAGTACTTACAACCAAAGTAAGAAAGCAGCTTCAAGCCAACCCAATGTAGCAAGGGAGTTAGCAACTCATTATAAGGTAGCAAGACAATCTAAGTGGATAATTTGATGATTAACAAGATGATAAGATGAATAATTCTAGCAATCAACCAAGGCATATTTATACTACAAAAGGCACTAAATAGGAGTAAATGGCCGGCCCAAAACAGCCACCTTCAATGCCATAAAGGTGGTGTAAACAGCCGGAGTAAAGCTTCTGGCGTTAAACCGCAGGGGCGGGCTTCAGGAACCGCAGGGGCGGTTTAGGTAGAATCGGTTGATCTTCTTCAGGTCCGCTGGGGCGGCTACACAATTCCGATGGGGCGGATCTTTAATGCACTTCAACGTTTGACCTTTCACCTACCTGACGTTTCTGATGTCAAGCCGCCGGGGCGTCCCTATGTCGACGCAGAGGCATCGACATAGCCTCTTCGTCTTCTAGCTCCCATGTTGGGGCGCAAGCAGGGGCGCAGTGGGAGACGCAGGGGAGCTGGTCTTCATTTCTTCAAGACAGGTCACTGCAGGGGCGCCAAGGAGTGGCGCAGGGGCGGTGACACACTTCATGGCCGGTGCTGGTGAAGGCGCAGGGAGCATTCCAGTGGAAACGTCATCCGCAAAGCGACTGCAAGGACCCGCAGGGGCGGTGAGGCCACAGAAGCTTTGCTTCGTGATCGATCTTCACTCCTAAGTGCTTATAACTCCTTCTTTAGCTTCTTTTGATCTTCTTCTTCTGGACCAAGGAGTTAGTAGCATAAACCGACACTAATGTAATAAAAAGACTCTAAAAACTACCCTAAATGATATTGATTCCATCACCTATCAAACTCCCCCATACTTAGACCTTTTACTCGTCCCGAGTAAAAACAAATGACATCAACTAGACTCAAAGGCCTCAGGAAGCATTAGTAAGCAGAAAGATAATGGGAAACAAGAGAAAAGCCAAGAAAGAAAGAAAGAAAAGAGAGAAAATGTGAGAAAAAGAAATAATACCATCCTTATTGCTCCAAGAGTGGCCTACCCGGACAACCTCCTTATGACTCCCTTTCTTATGTTGCCAAAACGCCGGAAGGGAAACCTACGCTCGGTGTCACTCATTTTGCCAAGGCGCCTTTTCGGGTTTTCACCTTGCCACTCTTCTTCTTTTCTCACTTTAACTCACATCCCTCAAGTCCAATTTTGCACCAACCTAAGGTTGGTCGAACTACCTTCTTTTTACCTAAACCGCCCTTTCGGGTTTTCAGTTTATCCAAAGATTTTCATGCCTTTTTTCACTTCTTTGGTTGTTTTCTTTTTTTTTGAATGAAACAGAATTCAACAATGCAAAAATAAATGCCAAAAACAACTCAATGAACTATACAAGCAATGATATATCCCTCTCCCATACTTCAAGTACACTTTATCCTCAAAGTGGAAATGAGTCAAAGATAAATGTGGGAGAAGGGAAAGAAATGTACCCCTCATTGGGGTGGTCCGGATGGACCACGCGGACCCTCCTCTGGTGGGTAAGGGGAGTGGCGAAAGAAATGCTCCTGGCGGCGGTAGACGTCATCAATGCGGTCCTGCTGGGCAGACATCCGGCGACCAAAAGAGGTCTCAAAACTGGCCTGCCAAGCCAGCTACTGAGCCTCCAGTTGCTGCTGCTGGGCTGCCTGCCAAGTCTCCTGCCTCTAGTCAAAGTGTGAGGTCATGGAGGTGGAAAAATTGTCCTGCCAGCTCTGCTGCTGCTCCAGCATAGTCCGCTGGTAATCGGACTGCCATGTCCGGTGCTGGGTCGTCATAGCCGCCATCTGAGCCTGAAGGCTCGCAAGGGCCGGGTCCTCCTCTAGTGCCACCGTGGGAATCTCCTCGTCATCCGGGATGGGCAGGTGCTTCTCCTGATGGGCCTGGCTGGACCTGGCAGCATGCCTCTCCACAATGGCCACTAGTGGCCTCCTCGGCACGAAAGGATCCGCCGGAATGTAGTGCTCGGAGAGCTCACCTCCTAAAGGTAAAGGCCGGGGGAGGTAGGTGAGGTGGCTCCCATCTGCAAGGGAGATCCAAAATAGGTTCTCCCCGTCCCGTCGGAGGAGCTTGCACCTCCTAAGCATCCCCTCAGTGTAGAGAGGAGCCGCCATCCCATCCTCTAACTCGGACAGGTCCATCACTTGTGAGGTGATCAAAGAGATCACCCCACCACCGACAATATCCCTCGGCTCATCCCTCCTGATCCGCTTCAAAGCGGCAAGGAAGAGAGAGGGCCAATCCATCACCTTCTCGCTTTGTGGAAGGCAGGAGTAGAGTAGTGGGAGGTCCTTGAGAGCGACCATGTTTTCCTCTTTGTGTCCACAGAAGACACTCATGAGGATCTTGGAAATCAACCTCAAACTGGGGTGAGTGAGTTTGTTGGAGTACTCACCCCTAGCATGGAACTCCGACCCGGTAGCTGCTTGCCAAAACTCGCATAGGTCTGGGGCGGGGACTGGATCCCACCAGTTCTCAGAGGGGTTTTGATTCACCCCAAATGCTTCCCTTAGATCGGCGTAGTCGAGAGTGTATTTCACCTTGTTGAACTTGAAGGTGAGGCCGATACACACGTGGTCCTCCTTCTCAATTGTAAAGGTGGAGATAAACTGTCTGCTGAGCTCCGGATATGTCAAAGCACTCTTCTGGAGGAAGTCTCCCAGCCCAGCATTCGCCAAAAACGCTTGCATGCTCTCTAGCATGCGCAGTTTCTCCAAAGTCGGGATATGCAACGATCCTGCACAATCCTATAACGCTCCTTCTTTGCTTCGGTCATCTTGTATTTCCTTGGGGCTTCCATTCTTGAAAGTATTTGAAGCAAAGGATTAGCATATGTTGAAATGAGGAAAAGAAAACGACCTATCTGTTGTGATTTCCGCAGGGGCGGCTGTGTAGGCCCAGGGGCGGTGAGGCGCAGGGGCGGATGCTTGTAGCCGCACGTGCGAGAGAAGTGCAGAGGCAATTTCGGAGGAGCGATGGAGAGGGTGTTACTGAGGTTGCTCCGGTGACGTCCTTGGTGGTGTAGCCTCGCCGGTGATGTAGTTGGATTGGAATGTATGAAGTGGGTGATGAGGAAGGCCGTAGGGCAGTGAGAGAGTACGGGGGTAGTGGGAGAAGGTGGCGCAGGGTTGTTTTGACTGGTGGCTAGCTGTCGGAGGTGGCGCAGGGGCGTCGGCGAGATTGTTTTTGGGCAGAGGGCCCAGGGGCGTTGAGGGTGTTTCTGAAGGAGGGGAGTTTGGAGGGTTTGTGTTTGGTGAAGAAGATTGGTGGGTGGTGCGTGGTAGGTGTAGGCGTTTTTCGAGATCCTATTTTTTTTTCTTTTCTAGGTAAACCTGCAGGGGCGGGGGTTTGACACCGCAGGGGCGGCGACAAGGGAGAGGGGCATGCAGGCCCAGCGCCGCCCCCGGCGCTGGGAATTTGTGTCAAGGATGGCCGCCGCAGGGGCGTGGGGATGTCACCGCGGGGGCGGTGACAGGCGTGTTGCAGGCGCAGGCCCAGCGCCGGGGGCGGCGCTGGCCTGAGTGTCACCGCAGGGGCGGATTCCTTGACAGAAGCTCCTCTTTTTATTCCTTCGGGTTGCCTCCCGAGAAGCGCCTTTGTGTTACGTCGTTGGCTCGACGTAAGATCTCTACTTCTCTGACTGTGCCTCCTCTAGTACCATCTTGTCAATCGGATCGTTCTTGACTCCTTCAAGGTAAAGCTTTAGCCTTTGTTCGTTCACCTTAAACACCTTGTGCGTTTGGGGGTCATAGAGATCCACAACCCCGTGAGGGTATACTTCGGCTACTATGAACGGCCCTATCCATCTTGAACGCAGCTTACCTGCAAAGAGTTTCAAACGAGATTGAAAGAGAAGTACCTTATTACCTATCTTGAAGTCCTTCCGGAGGATGTTCCGGTCATGCCATGCTTTGGTCTTTTCTTTGTATGTGGTAGCATGGTCATATGTATATAGCCTTAGTTCCTCCAACTCTTGCAATTGGAGCTTCCGGAATTCTCCCACTTCTTCTATGTTCATGTTGCACTTCTTTACCGCCCACCAAGCTTTGTGCTCTAACTCCACCGGTAGGTGGCAAGCTTTCCCAAACACGAGCCTAAAAGGGGACATTCCGATGGGAGTTTTGTAGGCTGTCCGATATGCCCATTGGGCGTCATTTAGCCTTGCACTCCAATCCTTCCGCCCGGGAGAAACCGTATTTTCAAGGATGGTCTTTATTTCCCGGTTGAAAACCTCAGTTTGGCCGTTTGTTTGTGGATGATAAGCTGTTGATACTCTTTGGTGAACATGGTACTTCTTAAGGAGAGCCGTGATCATCTTGTTGCAAAAATGGGTACTCCTATCACTGATTAAGGCTTTTGGGATTCCAAATCTTGCAAAGATATTTTCCTTCAGAAAAGCTGCAAATACTTTTGAATCATCTGTTTTGGTGGCCTTTGCTTCCACCAACTTAGAAACATAGTCCACCGCAAGCAAAATATATGTGTTCCCGAATGAAGTAGGAAACGGCTCCATGAAATCAATTCCCCAAACTACGAATATTTCACAAAATATAAGAGAGGATTGGGGCATTTCATGTCTCCTTGAAAGATTTCCTACCCTTTGGCATCTATCACACACTTTACAAAACGCAAAAATGTTTCGAAAAATGTGTGGCCAAAAGAAACCGGCATCCAAAACTTTTCTTGCAGTTTTGTTTGCTTCAAAGTTCCCTCCACATGCTTCAGAATGACAAAAAGTTAGGACGGATTGTAGCTCATTGTCCGGAATGCAGCGCCGGATTACTTGGTCACTACAATGCTTCCAAAGGTAAGGATCGTCCCAAACGTAGTGTCGAGCTTCAGCTTTTACTTTCTCTCGTTGTGCCTTGGTGAAGTTTGGAGGATACTCCTTCCTGACAATAAATTCACAATGTCAGCAAACCAATGCTTAAAAGATTGAAGCTTAAGACAAACCTCTGTCAACAATTCCGCAGGGGCGCCTAGACTGAGTCGCAAGGGCGGCTGGTGTGAGACGCGGGGGCGGTTACACAACAGAGAGTTGTGTAGAATGTATCGTCTGAAAACTTCCGGCTATCTCTCTTTTTCTTGGATCTTCCTCCTCTTGCACTAGTCTGCTCAAATGATCTGCCACCAGGTTCTCAGCTCCCTTCTTGTCCCTTATCTCTAGGTTAAACTCGTTAAGAAGAAGCACCGAACGGATCAATCGTGGCTTTGCCTCCTTCTTTGCCATGTGGTACCTAAGAGCTGCATGGTCCATGAAGATAATTACCTTTAACCCAAGTAGGTACTGCCGGAATTTCTCAAGGGCAAAAACTACCGCTAACATCTCCTTCTCGGTGGTACAGTAATTCCTTTGTGCTCCATTGAGTGTCATAGACACATAATGGATCACATGGGAGGCCCGTCCATCTTTTTGTCCTAAGACAGCTCCGATGGCGTAGTCATTGGCGTCACACATGATTTCAAACGGTTTCTCCCAATTCGGAGAACGGATGATCGGTGCGGTGGTGAGACATGCCTTCAAAGTGTCGAAAGCCTTCTTGCAATCCTCATCCACTAGGAAGGTGACATCTTTCTTGAGCAATTCACACAGGGGTGCTGAGATCTTTGAGAAATCTTTGATGAACCGTCGGTAGAAGCCTGCATGACCAAGAAAAGATCGGATTTCCCGAACATTAGTAGGATAAGGTAAATTTTGATTAACATTAACCTTTGCCTTATCTACCTCTATCCCTTTTGAGGATATTACATGTCCTAGCACAATTCCTTGTTCGACCATGAAATGACCTACCTAACAGAGTGGGTGCAGCATGCGAGTCATTTTCCATATCCATTAGAAAGAAATCAGCAGGAAAAATTAGGTTGTCTACCATCACTAATACATCTTCAATTATCCCTTTCAGGTACACATTAGATCTATCAGCAAGTTGTACTATAATCCTAGTTTCCATTAGTGGCCCAAGGCCAAGTGATTTGTAAATCGAATATGGCAAGACATTAATAGAAGCACCGAGATCAAGCATTGCTTTGTCAAAGCGGGTTTCCCCTAAAACACAAGGAATGCTTACCATGCCCGGATCGCTGCACTTCTTGGGCATTCTCCGTTGGAAAACTGCCGACACATGTTCACTAACTTGCACTTTCTATTTCCCCTTTAGCTTTTGATTCCTCTTGATAGTGCAAAGTTCCTTCAAAAAACGAGCATACTTGGGGATACTTGTCCTCTATGATTCTTCGCATTTAGAGAAATTCTCAAAGAGGTCCTTGTCCTCTATGATTCTTCGCTCCTTCAATGCTTCAGGAAAAGGAGCCGGTGGCTTCTCGGAGTACAGTGGCGGAAAGTTAGGCCGGACGTAGGTATCCTTTTCAGTAGGACCTTCTGTTGTGTTTTCCGCAGGGGCGCCAGCTTGAAGGCGCAGGGGCGGCTCGGGGGTTGTCACCGCAGGGGCGGGGGCAGCCAGCCGCAGGGGCGTCGTTCCTTCTGTGCTGGGCGCAGCTGCAACGGCAGGGGCTGTTGTAGGTGCGGAAGAAACGACAGAAGGTTTGCTTTGTGATTCTTTTGCGGTTGTGTGTGTGGAAGAAACGTGTGGAAGGCAATCCTCCGGAAAGCCTTGATTCGGTCCTTGAAATAGCTTCCGCCATTGGACTAACCTGTTTCTCAAGGTTCTTGATGCTAGATTCTATTGTTTGGACATGGGTGGCAAAGTGTTTAGTCAAAACCTACAACATATCTTAAGTTTAGTGATACTTACCTTGGTGGGGCTGCTGTTGTTGGTTTTGTTGATCCCTCCAACAAAAATTATGTTGGTCACGCCAATTTGGCATGAAATTCTGTGCATAGGGATCGTTCCTAGGTCTTTGCTGCTGTGGTTGTCCATAACCCATTGCGTTTACTTCAGCATCGTCATCTTGAACTTGTGGACACATGTCCGTTGGATGATACGGGTCAGCACAAACTCCACAAGCTTTGAGCTGTTGCGGTGTTCCCATAAGTGTTAGCCTCTTCACCATTTCCTTCAATTCCGCTAGCTCGGTGGAAATCTCAATCTTCCCGGAACTCACAACATGAACTCCTTTCTTAGCCGGGGTCCTTCCAAAGTTCCGAGTTCCTTCCGCTAGCTCTTGTATCTTTTCCAAAGCAAGGTCAGGAGTAGAGTTAAGAATATTACCTCTGCAAGCCTCATCGACGATCCTCCTTTCATTGTCTAGCAAGCCATGTACAAGTACAAGACTAGATCTTGAGTTGAATATCTGTGAAAAGGACAGCTGGATCGGAGGCGTGCAAACCTTTCGAAGTACTCGTAGAGAGTTTTTGTTGCCTCTTGCTCGATGTTGCCTATAGATTTCTTCAAGCTATTGGCCTTTTTAGCTGGAAAGTATTTCTCCAAGAACGCTTTGTGAAGGTTCTCCCAAGTGTCAATACTCCGGGATGGAAGGTGGTAATACCAATCATCCGCCGAATCTTTGAGTGTGAAGCCGAATGCCCTCATCTTGATCTGTTCTTCGGTAATGTTGGCCGGCTTCATGCTCATACACACAATATGGAACTTCCCAAGGTGCTTGATGGGGTCTTCACCACTTAGTCCATGGAAGGATGGAAGCAAGTGAATGAGGCCCGGCTTGAGCTCAAAGTTGACTCCTTCCCCTAGTGCCGGTATAGCGACCGCAAGAGGGTTTTGAGCCAAGGTGGGCTGCGTAAGTTGACGAAGAGTACGGTGAGCCATCTCTTGTTGATGTTGTTGTTGTCTTCGTTGCCGGATGTGCGTCCTCTCAATTTCTGGATCAAAAGAAGCAAAGCCGGAATTAGTAGCACGGGTTTGAACCATAAAAATGGTTCAAACCAATAATCAATAATAACAATAAAACACAAAAACTTACAGGCAACGGAGCCAAAATTTGACCGAAGGTATTTCTATGGTCGTCTATACCCAATCAAAAGTAAATCCCGACTTAGCACTAACAACAAGTATAGTGATTAAGTAAGGGTCGAACCCAAGAAAATTAAGGTGTTTTAGATGCAATTATCGATTATAATGACAAGTGACATAAAGGTGGGGGGGGGGGTTTGGTTGAATTGATGCACAAAAACTTATGAAAACGATTAATGCGACAAGTAAGACAATAATGGATGAATATACACTAGGTTGATTCTAAGCATGCAATTGCTACTTTGGTGAGTTCCTTTTACAAGTTTCCAAGTAATCTCCCGTCTCGATCGTATATATGTGTTGAGCCAACCGGCATCAACACAACTTAACCTATTAAAGAGAAGATTAAAACCGTTAAACTTATCTTTATATTTGTGTTCCTTTTCTTTAAGTAATCACAACCTGTTATTACTTAAAGTTTCTACTAGATTAAAGACCCGAACCTATTAATCCTACTTGTTTGTATGCACTTTAGAACCTAAGGTGATCAATCTCAAGCAATAGTAAACAAGCAATTAGACAATGGAGATCAAGGAAACACAAAGTATTACCAAATGGAAACTTATATTATAAAGTACTTACAACCAAAGTAACAAACCAGCTTCAAACCAACCCAATGTAGTAAGGGAGTTAGCAACTCATTACAAGGTAGCAAGACAATCTAAGTGGATAATTTGATGATTAACAAGATGATAAGATGGATCATTCTAACAATCAACCAAGGCCTATTTATACTACAAAAGGCACTAAATAGGAGTAAATGGCCGGCCCAAAACAGCCACCTTAAATTCCATAAAGGTGGTGTAAACCGCCGGAGTAAAGCTTTTGGCGTTAAACCGCAGGGGCGGCCTTTAGGAACCGCATGGGCGGTTTAGGCAGAATCGGTTGATCTTCTTCAGGGCCGCTGGGGCGGCTACACAATTCCGCTGGGGCGGATCTTTAATGCACTTCAACGTCTGACCTTTTGCCTTCCTGACGTTTCTGATGTTAAGCCGCCGGGGCGTCCCTATGTCGACGCAAGGGTGTCGACATAGCCTCTTCGTCTTCCAGCTCCCAGGTTGGGGCGCAGGCAGGGGAACAGTGGGAGACGCAAGAGAGCTGGTCTTCATTTCTTCAGGGAAGGTCACCGCAGGGGCGCCAAGAAATGGCGCAGGGGCGGTAACACACTTCATGGCCGGCGCTGGTGAAGGCGCAGGGAGCGTTCCAGTGGAAACGTCATCCGCAGGGGCGGCTGCAAGGACCCGCATGGGCAGTGAGGCAACAGAAGCTTTGCTTCGTGATCGATCTTCACTCCTAAGTGCTTATAACTCCTTATTTAGCTTCTTTTGATCTTCTTCTTCTGGACCAAGGAGTTAGTAGCATAAACCGACACTAATGCAATAAAAAGACTCTAAAAACTACCCTATGATAGTGATTCCATCACCTATCAGTCACCTTCACTCAAATCCTTTGGGATTAGACGTTTGTCATTCTAATGCTTGGCTCTTTCCTTGTAAATCCGTGCATTTTCATAATCATCCAACCAGATCTCCTCATGAGCATTAATGTCTAGCAACCTCTTCTCACCGGCTTCCTTGAGGTCAAAATTCAGCCACCTTATGGCCCAATATGCCCTATGCTCCATCTCCATCGGAAGGTGGCAAGACTTGCCATGAACTAGCTTGTAGGGAGTGGTGCCAGTTGGTGTCATGAAGGCGGTTCTATATGCCAATAGAGCATCGTCAAGCATCATAGCCCAATCTTTTCTTTTCTTAGAAACCGTCTTCTCAAGTATCCCTTTGATCTCCCGGTTAGAGATCTCCACTTGGCCACTAGTTTAGGGATGGTAAGGTGTGTCCACCTTATGAGTCACCCCATACTTAGCCAAAAGTCTCCCAAAGTTCCTATTGGTGAAATGCTTCCCTCCATCACTTATGATCACACTTGGTGTTCAAAATCTAGGGAAGATCACTCGGTTGAAGAACCGCACCACTACCTTGGCATCATTTGTGGGAGAGGCGATTGCCTCCACCCATCTCGATACATAATCCACCGCCAATAGAATATAGAGCTTTCCACATGAAGAGGGGAATGGCCCCATGAAGACCACACCCCAAAACATCAAAGACTTCAACCTCTTGGATATTGTTCAAGGGCATCTCGTTCCTTCTTGAGATATTGCCCGTCCTTTGGCAAGCGAAACAAGCTATTACAAAATTCTGCACATCCTTAAACAAGTTAGGCCAATAAAAACCGGATTGCAATACCTTTGCACAAGTTTTGTGTGAGCTAGCATGGCCTCCACATTGCAAGGAGTTGCAATGGCGGATCACACTCTCCATCTCATCCTCCAGAATGCACCTCTTAAAGACTCCATCCGGTCCTCTCTTGAACAAGAGAGGCTCACTCCAATAATAATTCCTCACATCCTTGAAAAACTTTTTCCTTTGGGCATATGATAAACCGGGTAGCACCTATTCACACACAAGGTAGTTAACTATATCCGCGTACCATGGATCACGCCCTTTAGACACTTGAAGTAAGCACTCCTCCATAACTTGCAATTGTTCATCCCGGAATGAGTCATCAATCGGGGTGTCATCTCTTCCAATCTCCAATGGTGGTAGCCTACTAAGATGGTCCGCTACTGAATTTTTGGAGCCCTTCTTGTCCCGAAGCTCCAAGTCAAATTCTTGGAGAGAAAGGATCCACCGAATGAGGCGAGGCTTGGCATCCTTCTTTGTAAGGAGATATCGGATTGCAGCATGGTCCATGTACACAATAACCTTTGCTCCAACAAGATATGACCGGAATTTCTCAAAGGCATACACTACCTCTAGTAACTCCTTCTCGGTTGTGGCATAGTTAAGTTGGGCATCATCTAGCGTCTTGCTAGCGTAGTAAATGACATGTGTAAGCCCATCTTTCTTTTGTCCTAAAACAGCCCCTATAGCCACATCACTCGCATCACACATTATTTCAAATGGTAAGCTCCAATCCGGAGGTTGCATCATAGGGGCAGAGATCAGAGCATCCTTTAACCTACAAACACAAGATATGTGATCAAAGAGAGAAATGCGGATTCTAGAGATCAAGATTTCTGGTTATGGCATTGGACTCAAGCTTCTAAAGATGTAAGGACAAGGCTGCAGTGTTGGGAAAGGGTGTTTCTCTAATGGAAGCAATTACCGGGTAAGTCTCATGCTCCACTAATCCCGCACCAAACTCCTATTACTAGGTAATTCTCAAGGAGCTATAGTTGGGAATTCTACACAAATCGGACACTACTTAAGGGGGAAACCTCTCCATACCGGGTAAGTCTCGAAAAAGGCAAGTCTCAAGCAACAATCCTAGCACACTCAGTCCAATAGCGGCTTATGAGGCTCACTACTACCTAGAGTTCATCATCTTCGGTATCTAAGATCGGAAATCACCGGGTAGGTCTCTTTCCTCACTTAGTTTGCTAGCATTAGGTCACCCTAACCTATATTATGCTTAACAAACACTAGGATTTCAACAACCTAACATCCTAACATACAGATTCATCAATTAAAGAACAATAGTGAGAAAAATCGGGTGGATCATCAGATAAATCGGTCGATCTGCCTATGAATAGGTCGATTTTTCTGTCTGGTTAGGTTTTATGCATACGAATCATCCTAAACTAACATACAAGTCCATTCTATAATCACCCAAGCCATAACCATCAATCCATCACTCCAGAATCACAATAACTTAGCCAATAACATGCATTTCAAGATCTAAAATCATCACACAAGCATACATGGTTTTCATAGCTAGATGGTGAAAGAGAAGCAAGTAAAAGCAAGAATTCTTAGATGAATATGAGTTTAAGCAAGACTTGCAACCCTTCTAAACAAAGTCCAAAACGTTCCTAACAATGCTCTTCTTCTTCAACCAAAAATCTCTAAAAATCCCTCAAAAGATCACTCTCCCTCTAAGTTGATGTTGTTCTTCTTCTTCCTAAAAATGAGAGAGTTATCTTCTTTTCCAAGTCTATCCACCAATGGAATAATGTGTGTGTGAAAGAAGGTGGGAAGTCCTCTATCAATAGCCTGCAGGACCACTTATATTCTCCATCAAGAGCAAGGGCCGGTCAAAGAGATCGTGGGACACGTGGCACAAGCTGTCAGGGGCCAAAAAATTGACCCAGACAGAAAAATCGTCCAATTTTCCTGAGTGTTAGGTCGTTTTTCTTCAACAAAAGCTTGTTATGATCATCTAGCCACGAGTTGCTTCATTGCTTGCACCAATAAGGGTCCTTGTGTCCTTCATTGCTCCAATTATGTTCCTTCAAAGCCTTGGATATGTACAACCATGAGGCTTGACCCTCGAATGTATGTATTAATGTCCAAAATATCCCCGAAATACCTACAAAACCGACAAAGGCTTGTGTAGACGTCTTTTCTAGAAATATGACTCAATTACGCAATAAACGTCACGAACTAACGTACAGTCATGCATGAATGAAGGGAAAAACTATCTAAATGAATGCCTAAACTAACGTCATAAATCATGTTATCATCTGCATCCACCATAAACTATGGTGCCTCACCTCGGGCCATCTTATCCTTCATCCTCGCCAGTGCCGGGCAACCTTCCTGTTTCTACCGGATCTTCTCTAACAGATCTAGTTAAACCTCTAATGCTGACAAGTGGCCGATAGTATCCGGGAACCGGATGTCTACCTCCAACCAGATCAGATCCCTCTACAACTATATCTGTACGGTCAATCTAGCTATCGCAGCCTCGCGGGGTGTCCTCCTAGTAAGAGCATCGGCGACCACATTCGCCTTCCCCGGGTGATAAAGAATCCCCAAGTCAAAATCCTTAATCAGCTCTAACCATCTCCTCTAGAGGTTATTCAACTCCCTCTAAGTGAATATGTACTTCAGACTCTTGTGTTTTGTGAAGATCTCACAAGTGGACCCATAGAGATAATGACGCCAGATCTTCAATGCATGAATGACTGTGGCTAGCTCAAGATAGTGGGTAGGATAATTCTCCTCATACGTCTTCAGTTGTCAAGACGCGTAAGCAATGACCCTACTCCTCTGCATCAGAACGCCTCCCAAGCCTATCTTGGATGCATCACTATAAACGATGAAATCCTCAACGCCCTCTGGTTGTGCTAACACGGGAGGGGAAGTCAATCTCTCCTTCAACTCCTCAAAACTCCGCTGACAGGACTCAAAACATGTAAATCTGATGGACTTCCCTAGCAAGGAAATGAATGGTGTGGCAATCATAGAAAAACTCTTCACGAATCTACGGTAATACCCTGCCAAGACTAGGAAACTACGCACCTCCTTGACCGTCTTAGGGAGCGGCCATGATACAACTGACTCTATCTTTGCCGGGTCCACCTTAACACCCTCGGCAGAGACAATGTGGCCAAGGAAGGTAACCTCTGGCATCCAGAACTCACACTTAGAGAGCTTAGCGTAAAGCTCTCTTTCCTGAAAGACTCGCAACACCGTCCTCAAGTGTCCGACATGCTCCTCCCTACTCTTGAAGTATACTAAAATATCGTCGATGAAAACTACCACAAAATAGTCTAAGAAGTCGATGAAGATTCCGTTCATCAACTCCATGAAGACAACAGGAGCATTAGTGAGCCCGAAAGGCATCACCACAAACTCATAATGACCGTAACTGGTCTGAAATGCCGTCTTCGGTACATCCTCTTCTCGCACTCTCAGTTGATGGTACCCTAACCTCAAGTAAATACACAAAAACATGGTATCGCCTTGCAACTGATCCAAAAAATCATCAATACGTGGTAACGGATACATTTTCTTGACAGTGAATTTGATCAGCTCTCGATAGTCGATACAAAGCCTCGTGGATCCACCCTTCTTCCTGACGAAGAGGGCTAGCGCACCCCAGGGAGACACACTAGGTCGGATGAATCCCCTCTCTGCTAAATCTTTTAGTTTCTTCTTGAGCTCGAGCATCTAGACCAGGGCCAGGCGGTATGGAGCCTTGGAGATCGGCCTCGTGTCGGGCTCCAACTCAATCCCAAAATCTACACTCCTTTGTGGCGGTAGTCCAGGTGGCTCGCCAAAGACATCCTTGAACTCACAAGCTATAGAGGTCTCCGATAAGGGCCTTGTCTCTTCCTTCATGGCGTAACACTAGAAGGCCTCACACCCCTGCCCTATGAGTTTTGCAGCTCGGACCGCACTAATGACCGTACCGATCTTTCCGAGGTCCCACCCTCGAAAGACCTCCCCTACCCTGACTCTGTAGTGACTGTCACTGTCCTCTTACTAACTTCTAGAACAACTCGATGGCAGTCCATCCAATCCATCCCTAATATGACCTCTTCATGCACTAGGCGCATGATGTAGAAATCAGCTAGCCAGTCACGGTCTCCCAAGCTGATGGGACAACCGTGTATCTCTCTAGTACCGCAAACCTTACTCCCATTGGGTAACCTTATATGGAAAGGTTCCCCGTCTACTGTATCTAAGGCCAACCTATTTATGCCATCATCTGATATGAAAGAGTGCATCGCACCCTTATCAAAAAGTACTCTGACTAGAAAGCCATGAATCGTAATAGTACTTGTGGCTGCAGGTACTGTTGGCTCCATGGCGCTCCTCAACTCTAAGACCCCACCTTGAGTATCCCTAGTCTCTGAGGTGCTTTCACCACGCCCTTTACCTCTACTTGGAATCTGAGCAGAACCTTGAGAATATGCATGACCAGGGGCTCGTTGTTGTTGACCTCGAGCCTGATACTCAAACTGTCTATGTCTACCCCCTGAGGTGCCAGTAGGCGAGGACCCCTGTTGTGATGTTACCTTGCCTTATCGGCTAAAGGTAGCTCTATGGCCCAGCTGGATGCAAGTAAAACATGTCACTGGTGGATTCCTACACTCAGGCTTAATGTGGCCATACTCCCCACAATTGTAACACTGACGTCCCAAGGAAGCAATCGGCGGTGCAGCCTGGTAACTAGAGCGTCCCTGAGACTGACCACGCCCATGACTTGAGCATCCCACTCTTGTGCTGACCAGACCCGTCCTCTATGTCTTGTCTGACCCTCCAGACTGAATAGCTCTCTTAGGACACAGTCGGTCCCTCTCATATGGTGAAGCCCGATCCTAGGAATCGGCTAAGGACTCACAGCGGAACCCTTCCAGATAGGAGCGTGTAGTTATAGCATGAAATATGAACTTTATGTAGGCACATGTTTTGGTAGTTTTTTCCCTTCTTTTGTGTATATGGATATGAGTTTGAAGCATTTATTAGCACATTCACCTATTTTACATAGAGATCTACACAAACTTTGTTGTGTTTGTAGGTGAATAAAGGGTGGGATTGGAGCATATATGGAGTGAGTAGTAGTATTTGATCATGTTAGGCATCAAGAGGATGCATTGGAAAAGTCAAGGAAGAGATATGAGTGGAAAGCTTTCGGAAACAAGAGATTTCATGCACGTTTCAAGCATTCCACGATTATACTTGAGTTTCGACGGTCGTAGTTTTGTAATTTAATTTATTCCAACCGTGGGAAACAAGGTCGAGAACAAAGAGTTGGTTCCACGGCTCATTCCACGGGCATGGAAAATTGCATCAGGCCGTGATTCTTGTAACGGTCGCCACTTGTCATATTTGCCATGTCACCAGCGGTTATTGGGCTTTTGTAACGCTATTTTCCTCCTTTAAGAAGGTTGAAGAAAGGAGAAAAACGTACGTCTGGCATCTAGCACATTTTGAGAGCATTGCTTAGAGAGATTTCGGAATATCTTATTGCGTACAGGGAAGATTCATAGAAGGACGCATTTTCGAAAATTGTGTACTTAGAGAAGATCTTACGGTTTCACCTTGAAGGTGGATTGACATCCCGTTGTTCATTGTATCTTGAGATTTTTGAGAGATTTCTATCTTATTCTACATTCACTGAATGCACTTTGCAATTATTGTCTTTGATTGACATTGAGTTTGAGTTTATTATTGAGATTTCCAAGTTTTACCCTTTTTCTCTTTTAAACTTGATTATTGATTGATGATGATGGTTATTGGCTAAAAACCTTAAACGATTCTATGGTGAAGGGTTGATAGTTGTGGCATAGATTGTAGAGGCTAGTTCCTGAGAGCTGAGAGAGGAAGCAGAGGGGCCAGGATTATGTCTGAGCCGCCCCTGCGTGACCTAGGGGGCGCCCTTGCGCCTTACCTGGTCCGCCCCTGCGGCTCTGTGTGTTGCAGCCGCTTTCTTTGACTGTTTTGACTCGTGCTTTACTCTTTTACCGTCCTATTTATACTTCTTCTCCTCTTGATGAGGGTTTACAGTTTCAGATCTCTCTCTCTCCTTACGTACTTCTCCTCTCTTCTTCTTCTCCCTTGGATTCTTGGTTGATCTTGTTTAAGTTGTGAGCTTTTGGTAAAAGATCTTGCTAGCTTTGGTTGATTTGGATGTTGCTGGTGATGTTGTGCCTTATGGAGCCAGCTTGAGGGTGTTGTTGTTGTTGTGTGGCTTCTGGAGAGTTTTTTTGGTAAGTCCCATGGCTGCTCCTCTTCCTTCCTTCTTTTCTTCATCTTTTCTATCTTCTCCTTAGTCTAGCATGGCTTCTCTTAGGTTTTGATTCTATTCCAGCAAAGTTTGGCTTATGATGATGTACATATGTGTATGTTATGTTGATATGTTATTGTTGTAGTGAGGAGAAGTAAAGGAACGAGAGTAGAAGTGAAGAAGGAGCTGGAGTGGTGTCCTTTGCACACCAGCCGCCCCTGCGCCTGCCTTGTAGCCGCCCCTGCGCCGGCCTTTGCACCGCCCATGCGCCACCAGAGAGCAGCCCCTGCGCCTCACTGCACCAGCTTGGTGTTTCCTTCGGTTTTGCAGGTGTGTGTTGCTTCTAGGCCATCCTTAGGGTGCCTTTGTTCCCTCCCTTCCTAGTATGAGGGTTTAGGATCATGCTAGATGTGTGAGGTTGAGTTTGATGATGGTTATGATCGGTTTATGCCTAGTATGGCTTCTAAGGATCGTTAGGTTTAAGTGAGGTTGAGGTTGATCCTTTGGATCCCTTTGGGTCTAGGTGTGACCATTATATGGTTAGGAGTCTGATATATCTCCTTATGCCTTGTTTATAGGTTGTGCTATCCCTCCAGTGTAGAGTTGATCTTGGTTGAGTTGTGATCGAGGTTGAGGTAAGTCCATAGGACTTACATAGCTCCCATCCTTATATTGGGTTCTTGCATGAGTGGTGTGTGCTTTGTATGTTTGCCATGATAGCATGTGATGTTGTATTTACTGACCTACATTTTATTGATTGCCCCGTATGCGTGGCTGTGATAACCTTTCCCTTTCATACCGCCATGGAGTCTGGGAGGTTCTCTTGAGTCAGGCCAGACCGGTTTATAGGAAGGGCGCAATCCACTCCCATAGGGTACACGGATTGTGTGACCGATACTAGTACGGCTGGCTAGCAGGCTTAGAGGCGAGGATATGTCAGTCCTCGTGTCACATAGTTTCATATATATTATATCTATACGATTTGAGTGAATGACCATTATATTGAGATGAGTAAATGGGTAAATGAGTGAAAGCATGCTGATATGTTTATCCTTCCTTATGTGTGATTGTGCTTATGCATTACTCTATATATGTGCATGGATAGCTAATGGTTTATTACCATGTTGTAGATGCCCTACGGGATAGGCATACTGCTGGGTGATCTAGCAGAGTGGCAGGCCGAGGACGTCTCGTACATTAGGATGTGTGGGCTTTTGAGTCTGTTACCTTTCCCTTGTGCGTGAGGATGGTCTTTTGTTACCTCCTGTGTGAGGGTGTTATGTTTCTTACTCGGCTATGATGTCTTATCTTTTGAGTTGTACAGCTTTATACAGTTTTATAAATTTGTTTTTATATCTGTCAGTGCCATGTTGTAAGGTCCAGTGAACTTGTTGTTAGGCTAGGGTTAGGATCCATTGTGTGATCCTAGCCCAATGTGACACTCCAAGTCCCGCAGATTCGGGGTGTTACATAGATGATGATAGATTGAACCAAAACATATTGGACCTTGAGAGTTGCAAGAAACTTCGTCGTCGACCTTTTCCACGGCCTGCTCTTGAGTTCCACGACAGTTGTTCTTCAAGATCCGACCGTGGTTTCCTCTGTCGTACATCATTTTCTTTTTCTTTGATCCAAAGTTAAAGATCTTCTTTAACCTTGCCTTGGCTTATCTTTTCTAGGTAGTAGTGAGACTCATAATCCTCTACTTCGGTTTGAGTGTCACAACCTTGACCGTTTTGGCTTATCTTTGATTCCTTTTGGTTTGGGCATGGGTATTTGAGAGTAATTCTTATCCTTTGATCCTTTCTATACTGGAGCCTCAACAACCTTTATAGAGAGAGCCTTTGGGTGAGACATATGGGTTTGGAACTTCACCGTACAATTCCCTACCTTAGATATACCTTTGCAATCCCAACTCTGTCCTTGTATCCTTAAAATATCTTGAATCAATTGCGATAATTGGATACCTTAATCTTTAGAATCATTGTTTTCTTTATCATCTTTACAAAAGATTTTTAATTGTCTGATGACTTTGTGAACTGAATTTGTTCCCCCCAAATCCCTGAGTTCGATACTCTGGAATTCTTGCTTTACTACGCTGATCCGTTCATTGCGTGTTTGCTTTGCTTTGATTTCAGTTTTATAAATTTTAAGACTTAGTGATGCACATTTTTGAGCGAACAAGTTTTTGGCGCCGTTTCCGGGGATTTGGTTTAGGCCAAATTCGGTTTTCGGTTGTCGTGCTTGGGAGCTTTTGCTCTTGTTATTTGATCTATCTACTTGAGTGATTTTGCTAAATTTTTAGGTATATGTGAAGGTCTAGATCCACCAAAGACCTTGTTCCTTTTGATCCTGAACTAGAGAAAACTTTGAAGAAAAAGTTAAGAGAGAAAAAGATGGCTGAACACAATGAGAAGAACACCCAACAAGAGTTGGATGAAACTCGAGCTCAACTCAAATTAAGTGAGAGAGCACGTATGGAAGAACAAGAGAGAAATCAGTTTCAAATAAATGAGCTTAAGGCGATGATTTTAGAGATGAAATTGGAGAGAAATGGCGCCAAGAAAAAGTGAGCTAAATCATCTAAAGCCGAATCATCTGATGATGATGATATGCCGGAATTGGAGGAGATACTACCAGTAAATTCTCGAGTCTATGCTGATCCTCGCCCTTATGCTAGAGAGGCGAGAGTTGCTGCTAATGTCGTGGCTGAACCACGCACCCTTGGGCAACGAATGGACCCAATTCAGCAACCACACTGTTTAGGTGTGAATCTTGGAGAGCAAGATGATAATGACTTTGGACTTCGCCCACAAGTCATCACTATGATCCGCCAAAGTCAGTTTGGTGGAACGGATGATGAATCTTCGCATCAACACTTGATAAACTATGAGATTCTTATGGAGAATTTGAAGCCTCAAAGGGCTGTAAACAACAATTACAAGTTGAAACCGTTCTTCTTCTCTTTGAAGGACAAGGCATTGGCTTGGTATCAAGCTCTTCCAACTGGTAGACTTAACACATGGGAGAATTTGACTTCGGAATTCCTCACCAAATTCTTTCCACCATCCAAAACAGTGGAGTTGAGAGGTAAAATAAATGCTTTTTCTATGAAACCTAACGAAAGTTTGTTTAAATCTTGGGAAAGGTTTCAAGATCTTCTATTGGATTGCCCGCACCATGGCATCTCAAAGCTGGAATTATTGGAGATTTACTACAAGGGATTAGATGTGACAACACAATTCAATCTTCAATCCCTTTCTCGTGGAACTTTCATGGATATGAGAGAAGATGATGCTTGGGATTTCATTGAGAAGCAAGCTAAAGTGATTGAGAAGTATTCCCATAGGAAAGCTGATGGTGGGAATCGAAATTCTGGAGAGCAAGGAGCGAAATTAAATTGAGCAGCTCAAGCTCAAATCTTCTCCCTCAACAATAAGATTAAAGAGCTTAATGAAGTCATAAATCCAACCTTCAATCGAAGAAGGAGCAAGATGTTGGCTATTTAGGAAGGGAGAAAAATCAAAGAAATAGGAACAACTACAGGAACAATAATTGGAACAACAACAACAACAGGAACACCAACAACAATTGGAGATCCAACCAACAATATCCCGGTAATCCATATTCACATGCTGAAAATTTATTAACACCTTCTTATTCTTATATTCCTTTGAAAGTAAGGGGCAAACATCAAATAGTTCAAGCAAACCGGAGAAGCATAGATACGATGCTTTGCTGGAGACAATCTTGGGAAAGATCCAAGGATTGGAGAGTCACATTACTTCGGTTGATAAAGCACAAAAAGCTTTAGAGAATCAAGTATTTAGCAAGACTAGAGAAGTTCCAAGAGAACAAGGGAAACTCCTTGGAAAGACGAAGGACAATCCGAAAGGAAGGGTGATGGCGATTACAACAAGGAGTGGTGCAACAACCTCCGATCCACAACCCAAGTTTGTTAAAGTTCCTGTTGGGAAGGAAATGGAGGAAGGAAAGGAAAAGGAGAAGGAAGATGTCTATGTTCCTCCCCCAGCTTATAAACCACCACTACCATTCCCGCAATCTAGAGCAAGAGCGCGCCTAGACAAGCATTTCGGTAAGTTTGTTGAGCTTATGAGCAAACTGCATATTAACATACCTTTTATTGATGCGATTTTAGGTATGCCCGCTTATGAGAAGTTCTTGAAAGAGATCTTCTCTAACAAGAGAAAGCTGGAAGATTTTGGAGAAGTCAAGATGAGTTCGGAATCTTCGGAGCTCATCAAAACGATGACAGAAAAGATGCCCCCAAAGCTGAGAGATCCGGGATCATTTTGCATACCAATAGGAGTAGGAGAAGTTACATATGATGCACTTTGTGACTTGGGAGCAAGTGTGAGCATCATTCCACTTGCATTGTGTAGGAATGTCGGTTTAGGTGAACCTAAACCGGTGAAGATGACGTTGTATATGGCGGATCGACCCATTACTCGACCCATAGAAATCATTGAAGACGTCCCGGTTAAGCTCGGTAAATTCTATATCCCTATAGACTTTGTTGTGCTTGACATTCCTGTAAATTGTCCGGTTCCGATCATACTTGGGAGACCTTTTCTTGCAACTTCCGGATGTATGGTTGATTGCAAGAACGCTAGATTGGCCTTCGATGTTGGAGAAGAGAAGGTTGAATTTTTCCTCTCAACATTGACAAAAGAAACAACATTTGGAGAGGACCTGTTCAACATCTATGATGAAGAAGCATCTAGAGAGGAAGTGAGTTCGATCTTTTTCAAAGATCCGTTGCAAAAGGTTATCACCATGAGCATCACAGAAATAGGAGAGGAAGAGGATTGCAATGCTGATGTTGATGCTTTGGAGGAGCTAAAAGAAGTGCAAGTTGAAGAATTCAAAAAATTGTACGAAGGCTTAAAAATATCAGAAACCACGGCCAATCGTGCTTTTCCACGGGCATGGTTTCACCTATTTCACCCGTGGAAAGGTATGTTGAGAGCAGAGATTTGATTGAAACCACTTTCCACGGCCCCCAAGACACTTTCCACGGCCGTGGAAGAACAATGATGCCGTGGTTCTGGAAAATGTTGAAGATAATTCCGTTCTTTATACAAACACTCATGATTCTTCTTCCAACACTTCCTCACCCTTGGAGATTTCCAAGGAGACTTTGGACAGCCCAAATGACACTCCAAAGGCATCAACAACTTTGTAATTGAAGCCACTTCCCGAACATCTTAGGTATGCATTTCTTGGAACTAATTTAATGTTTCCCGTTATTGTTAGTTCCGATTTGAGTGAAGATGAACATGAAAAGCTTATGATTGTTTTGAGGAAATATAGGAAAGCTATAGGTTACACCATAGAATATCTTGTAGGAATTAAACCATCTTTATGTATGCACAAGATTCTAATGGAAGAGGATTATAAGCCTTCACATCAACCTCAAAGACGGTTAAATCCGATCATGAAAGAGGTCGTGAAGAAGGAGATCCTTTAATTGCTTGATGCAGGTATCATCTTTCCTATCTCCCATAGCAAGTGGGTGAGCCCGTTCAAGTAGTTCCAAAGAGGGGAGGAATGACCGTTGTATCCAACAAGAACAACAAACACATTCCAACAAGAACCCTGACAGGATGGAGGATGTGCATAGACTATCGCTAGCTGAACAACGCAACGAGGAAGGATCACTTTCCGCTGCCCTTCATTGATCAAATGCTTGAGAGGTTAGCACAACACTCTTATTTTTGCTATCTTGATGGTTATAGTGGTTTCTTTTATTTTCTGATACATACGGACGATCAAGAGAAGACCACATTCAGGTGCCCGTGGGGTACGTTTGCTTATAACAGGATGCCATTTGGACTTTGCAATGCTCCAGCCACCTTCCAAAGGTGTATGATGGCCATCTTCTAGAAATACATTGAGGAAATCATGGAGGTTTTTTAAGGATGATTTTTCTATTTATGGTTCCTCATTTTATGATTTTCTTGTTAACCTATCACTTGTTCTACAAAGGTGTGAAGACACGAACCTAGTTTTACATTGGGAGAAGTGTCACTTTATGGTTAAGGAAGGCATTGTTTTAGGACACTTGATTTCTAATAAAGGGATTGAGATTGATAGGCTAAGATTTAGACAATAGAGAAACTTCCTCCTCCATCTACGGTGAAGGGGATTAGAAGTTTTCTAGGACATGTTGGATTCTATAGGAGATTCATTAATGACTTTTCGAAAATCTCTAAACCGCTAACTAATCTATTGATAAAGGATGATGTTTTTGAATTTTCAAAAGAATGTTTGGATGCTTTTTACAGGATTCGGGAAGCTCTAATCTCAGCCCCAATAATTCAACCTCTGGATTGCAATCTCCCCTTTGAGGTCATGTGTGATGCAAGTGACATAGCTTTTGGAGCGGTGCTTGGACAAAAGAAGGTGGACGCACTCATGCTATCTATTACGCTAGCAACACGCTAGATGAAGCACAACTCAACTATGCTACGACGGAAAAGGAATTACTTGCTATTGTTTATGCTTTTGAAAAGTTTCGTTCTTATCTTGTAGGAGCGAAGGTGATTGTATACATGGATCATTCAACGATTCGGTATTTTCTTGCCAAGAAAGATGCAAAGCCAAGGCTTATTAGGTGGATTCTCATTCTTCAAGAGTTCGATCTTGAGATTCGTGACAAGAAAGGATCCGAAAATTCTGTTGTGGATCATTTAAGTCGTCTACCACACGCTACAAGTGACGACTTACCTATTGATGACTCTTTCCCGGACGAACAATTGCATCTAATGGAAGAGTGTATCAATCATATTTCTAGAGGTAACGAACCATGCTTTGCTGATTTTGTAAATTATTTGGTTTGTCAGGAAATAACTCCGAGGACTATCCTATGGACAAAGGAAGAAGTTATTTAGGGATGTCCGCCAATACTATTGGAATGAACCTCTACTCTTCAAGAGAGGTCCTGGTGGCATCATTAGAAGATGCGTGCCAGAAGACGAAATGCAAAGTGTCATTCATCATTGTCATTCGGTTCCTTGTGGAGGACACGCTAGCTCTCATAAGACTAGCGCTAAGGTATTACAATCCGGATTCTTTTGGCCTACTTTATTTAAGGATGTGCAAACCTTTGTTTCTTGTTGCTATGCTTGCCAAAGAACAGGAAATATTTCAAGGAGGAATGAAATGCCTCTCAACAATATCCAAGAGGTGGAGATCTTTGACGTTTGGGGAGTTGACTTCATGGGACCATTCCCGTCATCTTGCGGTAACCAAAACATACTTCTAGTTGTAGATTGTGTTTCAAGATGGGTTGAAGTTGTTGCCTCTCTAACTAATGATGCAGTGGTGGTTGTTAAGTTCTTTAATAGAACTATTTTCCCAAGGTTTAGGACTCCCCGAACCATCATTAGTGACGGAGTATCACACTTCATTGCCCGTTGATTTGAAGCTCTACTAGCTAAGTATGGGGTGACGCACAAGATTGTCACACCGTACCATCCGGAAACAAGTGGACAACTGGAGATTTCTAATAGGTAAATCAAAGGAATTGTGGAAAAGACAGTGTCAAAGACAAGGAAAGATTGGTCATTGAAGCTGGATGATGCATTGTGGGCATATAGAACGGCATACAAGACTCCCATTGGCACAACACCATACAACCTTGTGTATGGGAAGTCCTGTCATCTTCCGGTTGAGCTGAAACATAAGGCGTATTTGGCTCTAAAGTGGTTGAACTTCAGCATGAAGGAAGCGGGAGAGAAGCGTCTCTTGGATCTTAATGAGCTAGAGGAACTCCGCTTGAACGCCTATGAGAACGCCAAGATCTACAAAGAAAGAGCAAAGCGTTGGCATGATAAGCATATCATTCCAAAGGATCTCAAATAAGGAGACCTTGTTCTTCTCTTCTATTCTAGACTTCAACTCTTTCCCGGTAAGCTTAAATCTCGTTGGACCTTATGTAATTAAAAATGTTTTTCCCCATGGTGCAGTTGAAGTATGGGGTGAGAAGTGCGGAAGTTTCAAAGTGAATGGCCAACGACTCAAGAAGTACTCCCCGGAACTCCAAACTGAGGAAATCGCTCCGATTGTCCTCACTTAAACACAAAGGAACGGTCTAGTTACGGACCTAAACAAAATCGCTCCGATTGTCTTTATTTTCTTTCTTAGATTAGTTTACTTGTTTTTTGCTTGTTTTTCGTCGATACCTTCCGGTATGTTTGTGTCTTTGGATGTCAGGAATAAGAAACGAGCAAAAGAAGTGAAAAAAGCTAAAAGAACAACGGAACTTGGACTTTTGGCAAAAACAAAGGATTCCACGGCCAAAAAGGCAAAACCACGGTCATGGTTTGCCTAAATTGGGCCGTGGAAAAGCAAGTCGTAGCTAATCAATTAAAAGAACCAGATTCCACGGGTGTCCGTATGTTTACATGGTCGTGCAGCACCCCGACAGGCCGTGGTTCTCAAGAATTTTACAAGTCTATATAAGTTCTTCTTCTTCACAAATTTATCACAAACCACAAACCCTCCACGCCCAAAACCACGCCGGCAACTCCCAAATCCCGTGCTTCTTCATTTGGCAACCGTTTTGCGCGATTATTTGGGCTAAATTGAAGCAAATCAGATTCTACGAAGGATTATAGCAACAAACTGCACAAACATTCAGCAATCGGATGTGAATTTTGATTTTCCCAAATCCAAACCCTAGGTTGTCTCTCAATCTTCTCCTTGGTTGATTTTGTTCGTTTTTCTTGAAGATTTTTAGGAGAACTGAACGGAATTGAACTTAGAAGTAGTTTAGGACTGTTGTTGTTTTGTTTGTTGTTGATTTGATGAGTTTTTGGGTGAAATGGAGTGATTCCACAAGTAGACTTACGTTTTCACGGCCGTGGAAATCCAAGAACTAGCCGTGGTTTTTGGTAATTTTGACCGAAAATGTTTGGAACTAGGAAATTAAACAGGAACAAGAAACAGAAGGGTGTTGGGTCCTCTTCTCAACCCCCTCCCATTGTCCCACCAACCCCTAGAATCCCTACAATCCATGGGGATTACATTGGAGGTTTTCTGAAATTTCATAAACGCAAAGTGATAGCTCCTAGGTATATTGTGCTTGAGGAACTCGAGGAGCTGAATGTTGTTGAGGATTTGAGATGTTGCTGGATAGGGCTAGTTTGACCTTGTTTGCTAGCATTAGGGAAGATGCATACAAGGAGATTACAAGGGAGTTCATTACTTCCTTCGAGCATAGTGCCGTTAATCGAACGGTGTATTTCCGGTTGATGGAGCGTAACTACAACTTCTCTATTGCTCAGTTTGGAGCATTGTTCGGGTTTTCTGATACCTTCAATGGAACATTTCCCTGGGGTGTCAGAGATTGATATGATTGTAGGCCATGAGGACCGTTGGCAACAGGCCGACTCAAAAGCCAAACTTATCTACCACCTTCCCTTCAAGATAGCCCATAGGATCCTATCCGAGTGCCTTTTCCCAAGGACCGAGACTCCCCAAAAGCTCAAGGCTGGTGAGCTTTTGATTCTCTATTGTATGATTGTCAGTCAGTCTCTGGATTGTGCTACTATGCTTGCATCCACCCTTAGCAAGGTTAAGAACAAATCAGTAGGAAATATTGGCTATGGAGGGATTGTGACTTATATTGCAAAACATTTAGGAGTTATTTATTCTGCATGTGAAAGGGCAGATGTTGCGAGGCCTTTGGGGATTCATGGATTCATGACTAGGGGACTCTTGATTTCCCGCCACCGTGGTCCACCTAATGCTTTCATGCCTTGGGAAGATAAAGGTGATAGAGGTATCCCATGGAGCATTGATTATTCCCTTAGGACTAGGCGGCAAAAATGGAAGGCCACGTTTGTTCCTATGCATACAAACCTCCTAGGAGCTCCACCCTACATTCCTGAGGACATACCTGCTACAGATGATGAGGATGTGTAGATGGTGGAGACGAGTTCCCGGATGTTGGAGGTGGTGAGCAGGACTTTGGAGTGTTTCCGGATCAGCCGGCAGACTTTCAAGAGCCAGCTAGGAGGTCCACATATCATCAGCGGCCTTCCGCTTCTTCTTCCTCCCGTCGTGCTAGCATGAGCGAGTGTCATACATGGATGGATGTTCCACCGGACTGGATGCGGCAGCAGCCGACTTCGATGGGTGCTCCTCAGGAATGGGCGGCGACTCCACCAGATTGGATGCAGCAGCGGCCAACTTGTATGGACCAGCAGCCGGGGTGGGTGACCGGTCTTACACAGAGGATGGAGAGTCTAGAGACTCGCTTTGATAAGCATGATGAAGAGCGCAAGGAAAATGCTAGGATCCTCTGTGACATCTACCGCCAGCAGTTTGGGCGTCCATTCGACCCTAACTTCTTCCCTTCGCCTCCATAGGAGTGAGATGACTTGGATGGTTCGAGCTACCCGCCACCTTTGTGAGTTTGCTTAGTTCTTTTCTTTTTCTTTCTTGCAACATTGAGGACAATGTGTATTTCTAAGTATCGGGTGGGTTAACTCTCGTTAATGTAATACCTCGGTACAATTGGTTCGCTTTATTCCATGAACACTTACATCTTTCATTTTATTGTCACACGTTTCCTTATTGCATTGAGTTAAAAAGCTTTGAAAAACCCATAAAAATTTGAAAAAAATTTGAAAAATTATTGTGCTTCTAGGAATGGAAATGACCTCTATGATGAATCTACTTGTGGATTGATTTTGTTGATGACGTTTATGTGCTTGAATTAAGTTATGAACTATAAAGAAATTGAATATATTATTTGATCTTCTGGAAAATTGCATAATGTGAAAGTTTTTGTTTAAATCAAATTGGGAATGATGGTTGAAATCACAATATAAGTTCTTGCACTTCTTTATGAAATGATTAAGGCACCTCGATTTTTCTTGCTTCTTCTTTGTTCATCTAGCCCCTCAATGAAATTTTTGCCTCCTTTACCTATCCGGGAATTAGGAAGAGTGTGAATTTTGGCATGTTTGATGTGGGAGGGCCATGAAAGAAATTTGTGCTTTCAAAGTATAGAAAAATAGGTTTGGAGAAGTCAATCTTGATGATAAGTAACTCGGCACCTTTCACATTGCCGGGTGTTTGTGTGTTGCCAAAATCGGATTGAGCGATATTCCTAACAGATTATGCAATGTGCATCAAGGGTTTGAGGCATCACAAAATTGAGAAATGCCGATCTCCTAGGCTTCGGTTTTTGTGCACCACTGTCCATACTTCCAAAAAGTAAAGTCGAAAAAGAATTTTGTGCTGAAAAGGGAGAGCAAAGCTCTCAAATGGTGGTTAGTTCAAGTTTGCAAAAAGAAAAGAGTTTGTGTTGTCCCTTTATCCCGGATTTGTGCACCACATTGCCTTATATGTTTCTGACCTATACACACCTTACTTGAAAGTCCTTAAGATCTATGGAATGTTGTTTAACTTGGTGATCTAAATTGAAGATTCACATGATTGATTTTGGCATTACTTTGGGTTATGATGTTTGTCTTGGAGTTTATACAATATATGAAGTTTCTCTTGCTTGACGTAATTTGGTTTATGTACATAGAAGTTCCCAATTAAACATGAAGCGAGATTTGAGGGTGATCTATTGATTAGAAGCACAATACCAAAAAGATTATTTTTACCTTGTTTTGTATTCATATTTCATTCTACCTTAAGTTCTAAGCTTTTGAAAACCTTGCTTGGGGACAAACAAGAGACACGTATGGGGTATTTTGATAGCATGAAATATGACTTTATTTTAGGCACATGTTTTGGTTGTTTTTCCCCTTCTTTTGTGTATATGAATATGAGTTTGAAGCATTTATGAGCACATTCACCTATTTTGTCGATATAGAGATCGACACAAGCTTTGTTGTATTTTTGGGTGAATAAAAGCTTCGATTGGAGCATATATTGAGTGAGTAGGAGTATTTGATCGTGCTAGGCATCAAGAGGATGCATTGGAAAATCCAATGAAGAGATATGAGTGGAAACCTTTCAAAAACAAGAGAATTCATGCACGTTTCAAGCATTCCACGGTTATACATGAGTTTCCACGGTCGTGGTTTTGTAATTTAATTTAAAACCGTGGGAAACAAGGTCGAGAGAAAAGAGTTGGTTCAACGGCTCATTCCACAGGCGTGGAAAATTGCACTAGGCCGTGATTCTTGTAACGGTCTCCATGTATCATATTTGCCATGTCAGCAGCGGTTATTGGGCGTTTGTAACCCTATTTTCCTCCTATAAGAAGGCTGACGAAAGAAGAAAAATGTACATTTTTCTTCTTTCGTACAAGGCAAATGCGTCCTTCTCCGAATCTTCTCCGAATCTTATTTTCCCAGATTCGGAGAAGGACGCATTTTGCGTACAGGGAAGATTCGGAGAAGGACGCATTTTCCCAGATTGTGTACTTAGAGAAGATCTTAGGGTTTCACCTTGAAGGCGGATTGACATCCCGTTCTTCATTGTTCCTTGAGATTTGTTAGAGATTTCTATCTTATTCTACATTCACTGAATGCAGTTTGCGATTATTGTGTTTGATTGACATTGATTTTGAGTTTATTATTGATATTTCCAATACCCTTTTTCTCTTTTAAACTTGATTATTGATTTAATGATGATGGTTGTTGGCTAAAAACCTTAAGAGATTCTATGGTGAAGGGTTGATAGTTATAGCATAGATGATGATAGATTGAACCAAAACAGGTTGGACCTTGAGAGTTGCTAGAAACTTTGTCATCGACCTTTTCCACGGCCTTTTCTTGAGTTCCACGGCCGTGGTTCTCCAAGATCCGACCGTGGTTTCCTCTGTCGTACATCCTTTGCTTTTGCTTTGATCCAAAGTTACAGATTTGCTTTAACCTATCCTTGACTTACCTTTTCTAGGTAGTAGTGAGACTCAACATCCTCTACTTCGGTTTTGAGTGTCACAACCTTAACCGTTTTGGCTTATCTTTAATTTCCTTTGGGTTTAGGCATGGGTATTTGAGAGTAATTCTTATCCTTTGATGCTTTCTATACTACACCCTCAACAACCTTTATTGAGAGAGCCTTTGGGTGAGACATATATGGGTTTGGAACTTGACCATACAATTCCTTACCTTCGATATACCTTCGCAATCCCGACTCTATCCTTGTATCCTTAGAATATCTTGAATCAATTGCCACAATTGGATACCTGAATCTTTAGAATCGTTGTTTTCCTTATCATCTTTACAAAAGCTTTTTAATTGTGTGACAACTTTGTGAACTGAATTTGTTTCCTCCAAATCCCTGAGTTCGATACTCTGGAATTCAATTTTTACTACGCCGATCCGTACACTGCGGGGTTCGCTTTGCTTTGCTTTAAGTTTTATAAATTTTAAGACTTAGTGACGCACACTTTTGAGCGAACAGTAGTCTCCCTCAGTCTCCCGGAAAACAGGCACACGTGCTGGTCCACAGGTGGTGCAGCAGGACCCAGTAGTTGCAGCTCCTCCCAGAACCTCCTAATTGTCTCAGCTATCGGAACATCCTCAAATCCTTCCTCCAAGAAGTCCTGCACTTGGTCTCTCCTCACCGAGGTAGGACAAAAAGTCTCCCGCACAAGACTCAACAACTGCTCAAATCTGGACACTCCGCCCCGCAGGGTCCTCCACCAGAACTGTGCCTGGTCTCTGAACAAGGTATGAACTAGCTCCACCTTATGACCCTCAAGAGAGCGGATTGCCTCAAGTGCAGACTCCACGTGACTAATCCAATGCTCAAACTCAAGTCCAACGTTCCCGTCGAATGTGGGAACTCGCTGCTAGTTGAAAGTCTTCAACCAACAATCCGCCTCGGTGCCCTCAGCTCGTCTCTCACTCGATCATCCTCAACGACTCTCACTGGTGTAGCTACCACCGGTAGGACTAGCACCAGGGTCACCCTCTAAGAGACCTTTGTCGACCTAGCTGGCACTAGCGGTGCTGGAGGTGGTGCCCCGGTCCTGTATGCCTCTTGCACTTGTTGGACATACTCTCGATACTCCGATACTCTAATCGACACACGGCTAGAATCAGCAGGCCCTGCACTCCATAATCCGGACCTAGCAACGGTCTCATCCCTAACCTCGGGAACAATACTATCACCCATCTCCTCAGCAGGAACATCCGCAGCTGGCGGATCTATAACGGGAGCACGTCCCCAACCTCGGCCTCTTGGAAGCCTACCCACATGTCCCCGTCTCGGAGCCTCTGGATGAAGGGGAGGTCGGCCCTCTCCTCGTCCAATGTAAGCTGTCGCTCTCGTACGATCCATCTGGTAGAGATGTGATCGATATAAGACTACTTTATTTGCTAATACATACATAACTAACTTATTACTCTTGGTCACTTCTAAAGGTCAAAATTTAACTAACAAAACACATGCTATACAAAAGTCTAATAAACTACGCCATCGAGTTCTGCAGAGGTATTGGTGGTCCATGCATTCTATCCCAACCCGATTATGCTCATGGCTTCGAAAACAAAAACTCATTTTAAAAGTTTGGAACCCTTGCGGTTTCCGTTTGTTTATTTATTTGGCCTTTTTGAAGATCGCGAGTGTCGTTGTTGCCAACCTAGGGCTCTGATACCATATTCTAACACCCCAAATCCTGAAGGACTCGGAATGCCACGAGCTGGGACCTCGCAATGGGTCCCGGCCCTTAGCCTGGCAACAACTACATCGGACTTTATAACACGGCACAAATAAAAGGCAAAACAACATAGTTTTATTGCATGAGCGAAAACAAAAGTACAAATCTCAAAACAATCCAGCGGAGTTCTCAAATCCAGAAATATAACATAAGTCTCAAAGACATGAAATAAGATGAATAGTCCCGTCCTATAATGCACGGAACCCCGGCTGTCCACTACCGTAAGACCACTCGACCGCCTCTCTAACCTACAAGGCATCTACAAGGCGGTATAATACAGTTAGCTATCATTCTACGCATAAGTATAAAGGTAAAAGCACATACACACACAACATACACAATCAACATGCAACACTCAAGTCCGTTTATTATCTTTAGTTAGGTGATATGCCATTACTAATGAAACTTATTTTGTGACACGAGGGAATCTCAAACATCGCCCCTGTCCCCGTTTACCAACGAGGAATGGTACTAATGCATCTGACCGTCTACCTGCCTGGGCTAGTCGCAGGGAACCTCCTAACTCTCGCAAGAGCTAGGTAGTGTTGTCACGACCTGTTATCATACACTTGGGTCAATAACATAATATAATAAAGTCATCCTAATCCGGTTTCGTTGTTTATCATAACTAACAAACACCACGCATACACATTACACTCATACAAGAAGCCAACTAAATAAGTCCGTTGACTTACCAGTCTCCGAAGCGCAAACGATCACCACACTCTCAAGTTCCCTCGGAAAACAAGCAACGCCTATTCAAGACAAGGCACGCGAATCAAACCACACTCTAGAACACTAGAAGTCATTAGACTTATAGATTCAACCACCTCACCAAGAACCTAATGCAAGATGGCTACACTCTCAGTCCACAACCTTTCCAACTCTCAACCTAAAAACCTCACACAAGGGTTGCTCTCATAAGGCTCTAATCGAACACAACAACATGCCACCATCGAGACATACACAACTCACACAAGACCTCTAAGGTTCAGCCACCATATGGCATTCCAGTTCAACTATTCTAAGCGAGCCTAGCATGCCTCTAAGATAGATCAAATCTAAGGAATGGAAGAAGGAGAAGAAGGAACAAGATTCAAGACTCACTCGTGCAAAACCGCCCTCGCGCTTTTCTGGGTCCGCCCCCGCGCCTGACTGGGTCTGCCCCTGCGCCTGTCTGAATCCGCACCTGCGCCTATCTATCCAGAACATTCATTTGTTGAGTTCTTCGATTGTGCAACCGGCCTTTTCGAGTCTCCTTTGGTGCTATAGACGTCTTCCCACCTCCCACACTAGGTCTTAGCCTCCCTCCAAGGTCTAGCTTAATCACCATACAATCAAGACAACGATAGATCGTTGAACATAGATCCTTGAAGATCTTCTATACAAGCCATGGAAGAGGAAGGAAGAAAGAAGAAGGAAAGAGGGAGAGGAAGAAGCCTTACCCTTGTCACGTCACTGCGGTTCCGGCCCCAAGGAAGATGGATCGAAGCTGGAGCAAGCAAGGAGAAGAATGGAGAAGAAGAAGAGAATGATGGTTTGGAAGAGGGAAAACTAAGTAACGTGAATTAAATGAGAGGGAGAGGAGAAGTGGTTGCATA
Organism: Fagopyrum homotropicum; assembly: GCA_033239125.1. Classification (NCBI taxonomy): domain Eukaryota; kingdom Viridiplantae; phylum Streptophyta; class Magnoliopsida; order Caryophyllales; family Polygonaceae; genus Fagopyrum; species Fagopyrum homotropicum. The sequence goes on from BSWB01000004.1 coordinate 75,878,418, forward strand.
AAGGAGGGGAATGTCAAGGGACCCTCAGCCATGAACTGCCCCAACATTAATAAGTTGGGTTATAAAGATAGGAAGGCGAAAGGTTGATCGAAAACACTAATACCCCACCCTCGCGTGTCACCGGCCCTGCGGGACTCCTAGCCGCACATGCGGCCTATTCGACTCCGCAACCTTAACCGCAAGGGCGTGAGCCCTTTCGCTTGGCTTCCAATACACCTCTAAAACTATCAAACGTAACGAAAATTCCGGTCGTTACACTTATAATTTATATATATATATATATATATATATTATATATCTATAATATAAAAAAAATTTATATATGCGGAACAGGACGGGATTAACCGGGATGGGAAGTTTCCGTCCCGCTTCCCGTTCCGCAAATTTCTCATGGGACGGGACGGGATACACATTTTTTTCCGAATCCCGCCGGGATCAGGAACAAGGGTAGAGTGCACAATAACGGAAGCCTTGGAGATCAGCAACTCTCAATTTCTCGAGGTGCCTCAAACCGTAATGCACATACCATGACTCGTTAGGACTATCGCTCAATCCGACTTTGGCAAGACACAAACACCCGGCTATGTGAGTGGTGCCGAGTTACTCATCGTCATGATTGACGTCCCCAAACCTATTTTCTATACTTTAACACACTTCCCTCTTAAATCAACTTCAGAACGCTTTATACTTCTTATACTAGCATGCTTCCAAATTCCGAGAAAAGGTAAAGGGAAGCCGATAATATATATGAGGTGTTAATGTGGATAAGAAGAAGAAAGAAAAGAAAAACGAATTGCCTTAATCATTCTAATATGATGTATAACAACTTATCAAGTGGTTTCGATCATTATTTCTCACTTTTATCAAAACATTGAATAACATTCAAATCATATATAATTTCAAATAAACTATTTCAATTCACATATGCCATAGTTAAATCTCATCATACAAGTTTCTTTTTTCCAATTCACATACGCATTTATCCTCATTGAGATCATATCCGTTTTTAGAAGCACATAAATTTTTAAAATTTTTAAGTTTTTTGGATTTTCGAAAATAGATAAAATGCAATGCAAAATAAAGAAACGTGTGAAATATTAAGGACTACAAGTACCCCACCCCATACTTACATCTCACATTGTCCCCAATGTGAAAAAACAAGAACAAGATGGAGAAAAATACTTACAATGTAAAATAAACAGTAGATCACTCCTACGGGGGTGGTGGTGGTGGTGGACGTGGATATCTCGAAGCTCTAGGATCATAGAATGCTCCAAAGGTGTGATAGTAGAGGTCATACAACTATCCGACATAAGAAAATGTCGAGCCTGAACCTTGGAACGGAAACCATGAAAATTTTAATGGAGCTCACGATAATCAGTGCGGAGGCTCTGATAATCTGTGTGAAGTCCCTCAATGCTCGTCGTCAATGCTCCCAACTGTGTAGAGAACTCAGAACAATCTCCTCTATGACGGTTCCCGCACTGAGGTGCGTGTGAAACCAAGTGTCGGGGTGGTCTCAATGGCACCTCGTGCTGTCCAAGAATCCTATCAATCCCTTCATCTACAAACTCATCCTCTATAGCCTCATCATCATCAGCTAGAGCTCTACTCGACCCTCCTCTAGAGGTATCGACATCCATAGCGTCCGTATCTCTACCGCTCTCGAACTCTAGCATACCCCCCTGTTGGGACATGCTCATCAGGAAGATAGCCCTCAGCGGCCTCGTACTCCTCAGCAACATCCTCCTCATCACTGAAATACTCAAAATCGTCTCTCCAATAGTGACGGTGCCCAATGTTGTAGGTGTTGTTCCAAACAATATCTCTAGGAACTCTAGTCCACGGCATGACTACATGGAGAGTGCTTCGCCCTCTAGGGACTATGATCCCTCTAGAAATAAGCCGCTAAAGACCTAACGGTTGCGCCTCCGCTGCTAGAGTACAAGCCGATTAGTCAATGCCCAAGGCCTTAGCCATATGGGTCACAAGTCCTCCGGCACACACATCTCCCCCGGATTTTTTTAGCTATTTTGCTTAAGTAGTCGGCAAGCATGGTGGAAAAGTCGGGAATCGTCCCCGTGGTCATACAATAGAGAATGTATAACTCGTCCGCCTTTACCTTTTTCCGAGTCTCCGTTCTTGCGAACATCAACTCACTAAGGATTCGGTGAGCGACTTTAAAGGAGTGGTTATACATACTCTTTTCTTTTGCATTTCCGGGTCTCTATCTATCTTTTCCTTCCTCTCATATCGATATGCTTTCCCAAAAACCACTTGTACTCACTCCATGAGGGAATGTACCTACGGAAGAGTCCGGAATGTAAACATGTTCCCGAGCATAGAAATAATATAGGAGTAATTTTTGTTCAACAATCGGAACGTCACATTCCGCTCCCTAGGGTCATGCTTAAAGGAACTTAAGAGTTCTAAGGTAATTTCCCGGTATTCATCCGCCCTAATCTTAACAAATTCTTCTAATCCAGTTTGTTCAATCATACAGTCAATGTCCTCTCTAATATGCATCTCATCTAATTCATCAAGAATAATAAAGCAAGGAGGGATGATAGGAAGAGTGAGAAGGCGATCATACCGTTTTTTGTACTTCTCTTGGATGATTGGGAGCCTTGGTTATGGTGGTGGAGGAGGTTCAGTCTTCAGAGGGTTGGGAAGAAGATCCCCTTTGTGGGAGCAAAGTACGGGCTATTCTTGGTGTAAATCGCTCGATTTTTCTAGGTTGTGAGTCGATTTTTCCTCTTTTGTGAAAAATCGATCAATTCTGCAAAGTTTTTCTCAAGCCAACACTTCCACAAGTTTCCTCAGACAAATCCTAAGCTATTCAGCACAACCATTGCAACAATACAACAGTCTAAAAACACGAATCTAGGCAAAGTAAATCCGTTAGGGTTTGGAGTGAAAAAAACCTGAAAATCCGTTGATTTGTTAATTTGTTGCGCTGTTTGTTTCTTGCATCTTCTTTATCTCGTTCAGAACTTTGGTTTTGGCTCAAGAATGAGCGAAATTGGTTGGAGAATAAGGATTTGAGATGGTGAGGGCGATTGTCGGAGCTCTTTGTGGTGGGAGACAAGAGGAAATGTGTTGAAGTTGTGGAAAAAATGAAGAAGTGCACGTTTTTATACATTATGAGTTTTGTGAAGAAAATCAACCGATTTACTGGGTCGATTTTTTTATCTTGAACCGATTTATGTTCGATTTCAGCTATGACTTGATGTAAATCAGTCCATTTAATTTAGTTATCTTTAAGAAAATCGATTGATTTTCCCATTGATCTAATTTTTGTTCTTGTTCTTCCTTTATTCCTTCTTATTGCTACTTCTTCAATCTTTTTCCCCAAAGATCTTGATCTTACTTTGTTCCTTGAGATAGTACTTAGTTTCTGCCATCAACGACACAATAAAAACCGGAGCATACCAACAAAAAAGAAACAAAACAAAACAAAACAAAACTAATCGAATCGAAAAGAAAAGGGAAAAAGGAACATAGAAACACCTTGGGTTGCCTCCCAAGAAGCGCTTGGTTTAAGGTCGCTAGCTGGACATGTCTCCCTCTATGATTACTTGAGAAGGATAGTAGCAATGCCCTCAACCGGTTCTAGTGTATACTTCTTCAAACGATGACCGTTGACCTTGAAGCTTTCGGTTTTCTCACCCCATACTTCAACTGCACCATGGGGAAAGACTTGTTTATTACAAAAGGTCCAGACCAACGAGATTTAAGCTTACCTGGAAATAGCCGGAGTCTATAAATGAAAAGAAGGACGAGATCTCCTTCATTCAACTCCTTTGAAATGATGTGCTTATCGTGCCACCTCTTCGTTCCTTCCTTGTTGATCCGTGCATTCTCATAGGCGTATAAGCGGATCTCTTCTATCTCATTGATGTCCAAGAGGCTCTTTTCTTCAGCCCTTCAAATCAAAGTTGAGCCATTTGATTCCGCAATATGCCTTGTGCTCTAACTCCACCGAAAGATGACAAGACTTCCCATATACAAGGTTGTAAGGTGTAGTGCCTATGGGAGTCTTGAAAGAAGTCCTATATCCCCAAAGTGCATCATCCAGCTTAAGTGACCAATCCTTCTTTGTTCTAGAGACGATTTTCTCTAGAATACTCTTGATTTCTTTGTTCAAGATCTCTACTTGCCCACTTGTTTGAGGATGGTAAGGAGTGGCGATCTTATGGGTTACCCCATACATAAACAATAGAGTTTTAAGCTTACGGGGGGTGAAGTGCGTTCCTCTGTCACTAATGATGGTTCGGGGTCGTTCTATTAAAGAACTTCACTACCACCATAGCATCATTAGTGGGAGAAGCAATTGCTTCAACCCATCTTGAAATGTAATCCACAGCTAGAAGTATGAATTGGTTTCCGCAAGAAGATGGGAATGGTCCCATGAAATCCGTTCCCCATACGTCGAAAATCTCAACCTCTTGGATGTTGTTAAGAGGTATTTTGTTCCTTCTTGATATGTTTCCAATTCTTTGACAAGAATCGCAAGCAACAATAAAGTTTTGCACATCTTTAAATAGAGTATACCAAAAGAAACCGGATTGGAGTACCTTAGCGCTTGTTTTGTGGGAACTAGCATGGCTGCCACAAGGTAGTAAATGGAAATGACGGATAACGCTTTCCACTTCATCTTCCGGAATACATCTTCAAATCATTCCGTCCGGACCTATCTTGAAAAGGAGAGGATCATTCCAATAGTATTGCTTTACATCCTTGAAGAACTTCCTTTGTGCATATGATAATCGTGGAGGTATTTTGTGAGAAACCAAATAATTGACAAAATCAGCATACCAAGGTTTGTTGCCTCTTGAGATTTGTTGAAGGCATTCATCGATCTGATGAAGTTGCTCATCTAGAAAGGAGTCGTCTATAGGTAGATCCTCATCCTTTCTTGCGAGATGGGGGAGTCGGCTTAGATGGTTCGCCACCGAGTTCTCGGATCCTTTCTTATCACGGATCTCAAAGGCAAACTCTTGTAGTAGGAGGATCCATCTAATAAGTTGCGGTTTCGCATCTTTCTTTGTGAGCAAGTAGCGGATTGTTGCGTGATCGGTGTAAACGATCACTTTTTCTCCCACAAGGTAAGAACGAAACTTTTCGAAAGCATAGAACACAGCCAACAACTCCCTTTCTGTTGTAACATAGTTTAGTTAAGCTTCATCTAGCGTCTTGCTAGCGTAATAGATGGCATAAGTGCGTCCATCCTTCTTATTCCCAAGCACAACTCCTAGGGCTACATCACTAGCATCGCACATGATCTTAAAGGGAAGGTCCCAATCCCGTGGTTGAATGATAGGAGCAGAGATCAAGGCTTCCTTTATCTTGTAGAAAGCATCTAGACAATCCTTCAAAAACTCAAAAACCACGTCTTACATTAGTAGGTTAGTCAATGGTTTAGAAATTTTAGAAAAGTCTTTAATAAATCTCTTACAAAAACCTGTGTGACCAAGGAAACTCCATACTCCTTTCACCGAAGTTGGCGGAGGTAGTCTTTCAATGGTCTCGATCTTTTCCCTATCCGGCCACTTCAATTTTACGGCTAGAAACCTTATGTCCTAAGAAAATGCCTTCGCTAACCATAAAGTGACACTTTTCCCAATTCAAGACAATGTTAGTGTCTTCACATCTTTGCAAAACTAAAGAAAGGTTAGCTAGACAATCATAAAAAGAAGAACCATAAGCTGAAAAGTCATCCATAAAAACCTCCATGATGTTCTCTATGTACTCGGAAAAGATGGCCATCGTGCATCTTTGGAAGGTTGCCGGTGCATTGCAATGTCCGAATGGCATCCTTCTATAAGTGAACATCCCCCAAGGGCACGTGAATGTAGTCTTCTCTTGATCGTCGGGATGGATGGTAATCTGAATGAAACCATTATATCCATACAAATAGCAAAAGTGAGAGTGTTGTGCTAACCTTTCAAGCATTTCATCGATGAAAGGAAGAGGGAAGTGATCCTTCCTCGTTCCAACGTTCAATTTTCGTTAATCAATGCACATCCTCCATCCCATCACTGTTCTTGTAGGAATCAGTTCTTTGGTTTTGTTAGTGACAACGGTCATTCCTCCCTTCTTCAGAACTACATGAACGGGGCTCACCCATTATCTATCGGAAATCGGAAAGATAACTCTTGCATCAAGAAGCTTAAGAATTTCCTTCTTCATAACCTCTTTCATGATTGGATTTAATTGTGTTTGAGGTTCTCGTGAAGGCTTATGGTTGTCTTCTATCAAAATCTTATGCATGCGTAAAGAAGGTTTAATGCCAACAAGATCATCAATAGTGTAACCTAAAGCTTTCTTATGTAGTCTTAGTTCAAGCATCACTCTATTAAGTTCATCTTCCGTTAAATTGGCACTAATAATGACCGGATAAGTAGAGTTTGGTCCTAGAAATGCATACCTTAGGTGTGAAGAAAGAGGTTTCAATTCCAAGGTTGGAGGATCCTTGGTAGATGAGTTTTGACCTAGCAAGGTGATTGGGGGAGCCTCTGAAGTCGAGGGAGGTGTGTTGTTGCATCTAAGAACGCTTGCAATCGATTTCGTAGAAGTTGAAGAAGTATTAGGAAAATTAACTGATTTTTATAGGGTCGATTTCTTGATCGATTTTACAATCGACATTGGAAAAATCGGTTGAATTGATTTTTGTATCCAAGAAAATCGAGCGATTTTCCTGTAGTAAGTCGATTTTTCCAGCTTTTTCCGTGGCTTCTTCTAGCACTTCAAACTTTGCTTTGGGATCTTCTTCCAAGGTTCTTAGTGCTCGGATTTCAATGTTACAATCCTCTTCTTCCCCATCATCTACAATGCACAAACTAATAACCATTTCAAGTTGATCTTTGAGTAAGATAGAGCTTACCTCTTGCCTTGATTCCTCTTTATCATAAGTGTTAAACATGTCTTCTCCCATAGCTGGTCCTTTGATCATTGATGCTAGCTACAATTCCACATGTTCTTCTCCAATGTTGAAGGAGAGTATTGCATTTTTGCAATCCACCATGCAACCCGAAGTTGGAAGGAAAGGTCTTCCAATTATGATTGGAACGGGATGATCAACATGAATGCCTAGAATAACAAAATCAATGGGAATGTAAAACTTACCTATAAAGATGGGAATGTCTTCTAGAATCCCCACGGGATGTGTGATGGACATATCCGCCATGTATAGAGTCATCTTGACGGGTTTTGGTGTTCCAAGTCCAACTTTCTCGCATAATACTAGAGGTATTATGCTCACGCTTGATACAAGATCACATAGAGCCTCGTACGTCACACTTCCAATGCCATTGGGTACGCAGAAAGATCTAGGGTCCCTTAGCTTTGGCGGCATCTCTTCTATAACTGTTTGGATAAGTTCGGAAAATCTTTTGGTCATCCTTACTTCTCCAACGTCTTCTGGCTTTCTTTTGTATGAAAGGATTTTCTTCAAGAACTTTCCGTATGTTGGCATTCCTACAATGGCATCCATAAAAGGAATATTAATATGTAGCTTGCTCATGAGATCAACGAACATACCGAAATGTTTGTCGATGCATTCTCTAGCGCGAGATTTCAGAGAGGGTAGAGGTGGTTTGTATGCTTGAGGAGGTACATATACCGGTGCTTTCTCTTTCTCCTTGTTGCTTGATTCCGGTTCCTCCTCGATCATCGGTTGCTTTCCTTATTCCACATTCTTCGGTAATGGATCATTGGTTTTGATTATGCTTCTTGTGGTGATGGCATTTATTTGTCCCTTTGGATTGTTTTCCGTTCTTCTGGGAAGTCTCCCTTGATCTCTCGAAACTTCTCCTTCATTATTAAAAACTTGATTCTCCAAAGCTTTGTGAGCTTTAGAGTGAGAATTCAACCCTTCTTTTATATCTTTTATCTCTCCTACTAAAGTTTCCAAAAGCTTTTGGGTTGCATCCTTAGGAGGTTGGTTGAATCCCAGTGGGGGATTTTCAGTTCTTGCGGGAGGAGCATTGCTAGAGGATGCGGGTGGATTCAATGCGCCAGCGCCATCGGATTTGAATATGAAAATCCGGGATGACTATGATTGTGAGTCATCCTCCTCCTCTTCTGGAATTCCTGTTGTTGTAGTCGGTTCCCTCGATAATTATTCCCTTTGTAATTTCCTCGCTGATTTCCTTGCTCCATGGAATTTACATCACGTTCTCTAGGAGGTAAATTGGCTTGCGTCGGAGCTTGATTTTTCTACACCTCTATCATTTAAACTTTAAGAGTATTAACTTCGGCAGATAAATTGGTAGAAGACTTAACTCATGTTCCTGGTCACCGGAGTCGATCATCATTCCTCCTTTGGCAATATTTCTCTTGCACCAATGCTTGTCTTTCAATGAAGTCTCATGCATTGTCAGCTAGTTTATCCATGAAGGTTCCTCCGAAAAGTGATTGAAGACGGAATTGTGATACATCATCCAATCCCATGAAGTAGGTTTCAAGGAGCTCTATTCTTGAGATTCCATGATGAGGACAATCAAATAGAAGGTCCTGAACCTCTCCCAAGACTCGAACAAGCTTTCCCTGTCCTTCATGATAAAAGCATTAATTTTACTTCTAAATTTTTCAGTTTTAGTGCGTGGGAAAATTTTTGTAAGAAATTCGGAGGTCTTATCCTCCAATGTCCTTATTCGTCCTCGTGGTAAGAATTGAATCCATGCTTGCACCTTTCCATTCAAAGAAAAAGAGATACCTCGCAGTTTATGATCGTTAGATTCTAACCTAGCAGGTCAATGTTTCCATAAGCATTTCATAATTTTGAAGATGTAGATAAGGAGACTCCCTTGTGGATCCTCCAAACATATTTTGGTGGATTATATTGATGACACTAACATGAAACTCATAATCATGCTCACCTGGATTCTCAAAATCTATGGCAATTTTGTCGGTGCGTTGAGTCGGATTCATCCTTTGTCCTAACGTTTGTGGCTTTTCCACAAATTGATCCGCTCTAACGTTCCTCACCATAGGGCGAGGTACCGAAGTTGGTGGAGGTGGTGGAGGGAATTCAACACGGACGTTTCCTCCTCTTTGAAGGAATTGATTTCTCATGTCGTTGTTGTTATTCCACTCCTCTAACTGCGCTCGAAGTTCTTCCTCCCTTTCATGAGCTTCTTCTCTATTCCTTTGTGCCTCCTCTCTTACTCGTTGGGTCTCTTCTCTTATTCGATTTGCTTCTTGTTCCACGTCGTGTTCTCATTGATTCGAAAATCTTACTTGTTCCATGGTTCGTTCATATGACACTTGGGGATCTACTTCGTCCATCCTTCTTCGACTAGCTTCTCTTAGTCCTCTTCGGATAGTTCTTTCCGCTTCCGGAACATAAGGAACGAGTTCTCTAATAATGCGAGTATTTCGTATAAACCTAGAAAGAAATTCCTGAAAGAAAAACCACTAAAAGCAAATGATCAATAGTAAAAGCAAAAGCTTTCAACCTAGACAACCAAAATACCGAATTTGGTCTAAACCAAATTCCCAGCAACAGCGCCAAAAACTTGTTGGCTCGAAAGTGTTTGTGCAAATAAGCTTTAAATTTACCGATATGTGAACCCGAAGTGTACGGATCAATCGTAGCATCTGAATATACTCCAGGGTTTATCACAGAGATTTGGTGAAATCAAAATCGATAAAATTAATCTAGTAAAGGAAAATTGCAAATATTGATAACAAACGCAAGGACTTGTGTAATAATTGGGAAAAAGGGATTCTAGAGATTAAAGTATCCGATTGTGGTTTTCTGTTCAAGACTTCTAAAGATTGTATGGAGAGAGCTGGGATTGCAAAGGAAATATGTTTCTAAAACGAGATAGTGTACGGTTAAGTCTCCACCACCCACTTATCTCAACCCAAAGGCTCTAAATAAAGGATGTTTAGCCTCGATAAGATAGAGATTCTAAGGGAAGGATCATACTCTCAAACCAAACAATAAACCAAAGGGAATCAGGTTAACGCACAAAGGTAAAGGCTTTGGCACACTCAACCTTAATAGAGGGTTTTGAATCCTCTATCACCTAGAACTTGTAATTGTTGGCAACCAAGCAAGGGAATCATCAGGTAAGTCTCTTCCCACGCTCGAATATAGGTTAGAAAGGTTAAACAAGGCTAGGGTTTAAGAAATCTTCAACTTTGGTTTAAGGATAAAGCATGATAGGTATGACAGAAGATGAAATTGGTTTGTTCTTTTTGAAAATCGGTCAATTTCTCTTAAGAACAACCCGATTTTCTTCTCTACAAAGGTAAAATTCAACTCTCAGGGTCCAATCTCAATGTGAGGTTCATTTTGTCATCATCTTAACCACAATCTTCAACCAATCACCCTATAATCACAAGGGGTTTTTAGCCAATAACACACATTATGAAAATCAATAAAAGTATTGAATCAAGAAAGTAAAGAAAACTTTGAATCTTGAACTAAACTAAACAAATCCTTGAAAAAAGGTTCAAAATATCAAAAACTAACTAAAAACCAAAAACAAACTCCAACTATGCGTTCACAATGACAAAATAATCAAAAACAAGCAAAGCCTCTGAAGAACTCCTTTGTTGCTTCAATCGTCAAAGCCAATCTTCAAACTTGCTTTTCCTAAGGTTGCCTTAATGCTTCCAGCTTCTTCTTGGATTGTAATTTGATGCTTTTGAATGTGGAGAGACGTCCTCTATTTATAGGACAAAAATAGGGTTGTACACTTTATCTTTTCTTGCAATCCTACACTGAATCGGACGATCTAAGATAGAAATCGGTCTATCTCTAAGAAAATCGGTCGATTTTTATCATATATCGATCCAATTAATGTCTTCTGAGCTTGTTATCTTTTAGTTCTGTCTTCTATCTTCTTTTTTGATATCTTCTCATATCTTTTCCTATCTATATGACTCCCTCATGATCCTTTATGATGTTAAGTCCGATATTGATCTATTTCTGCCCTAAAACTCCACCAATTTACCCACAAATCAATCAAGAATTCGTGTAGATCTCTATTCTTGAAATATATGTGAATAGAAACTTAAAGGCACATGATTCTCATCAAATGTATGTAAAACTAAGGTGATATACTCGCAATATGCATGAATATGATAGCATATAATTCATGTCATCAGAATGTGCAGGCACGGTGACAAGTCCTCAAAAGCCGCGACTACGGTCAACGCAGGCGCGGGGGCGACGACATGCCAGAAGGCGCATGGGAGGCACAGGTTAGACACCGGTGCGGTTTCTCTAATAGAGCAATGTTCTTCTTTCTCATTGGCAGATCCTTCATTTGGTCACTCAATGCACAACAAGAATCAACCAAGGAAACCTTGCCTTCATCCATACATATACACAACATGTCCAGGAGCACAAAAACAATAAAATCAACCTTGTTGTATTCAACAACAAGGAAAGAGGAGAAGGAGAAGAAAAGAAAGGAGATGGAAATGGAAAGATGAACTACCACTCTTCTCAAACTAAGAAGAAGAGGAATCCACAAGTTGCATCTATTGCTAGCTATCCACAGCCACCATCAAACTTAAACATCACCATCAATCTTCATTAGGAAGAAGGAACAAGGAAGAAATCAAAGAAGAGAAGCAAAGAGGAAGAGAGGAATGTGAACGTGAAAGAGAGATGAAGAAGATCTGAAGAGAGAGTCTAAAACCCTTAGAACGAGGAAAGAAAGAAGCTTAAGAAGGAAGTAAGCAAAAAGGAAATTGGCTAAAAAGGAGGCCGCTCATCTGCTATGCCACGACCGCGGACCGACATAGTCGCACCAGCGGTGGCGCAATTGCGGGTGAGTTGAGGCGCGGTTGCGGGATCTTCAAAATAACATGGTTGTTGCAATGGTTGCAGGGAAGGTGACACTGACAAGGCACTGCTGCAGCTAAATGCAGGCATGACATGTAACACCCAAATCCGCGGGACTCGGGATGCCACATTGGGCTAGGATCTCACAATGAATTCTGACCCTAGCCTAACAACAAGTTCACTAGACCTTACAACATGGTACTGACACATATAAAACAAATACATAAATTGTATAAAACTGTATAATCAAAAAGGTAAACAATATCATAACCGAGTATCAAACATAATCCTCAAACAGGTGGTGTACAAAACATCATCCTCACGCAGAAGGGAAACATAAACAACCCCAAAGTCATGACCCCCTAATGTACAAGAGTCCTTGGCCTGTCACCCTGCCAGCTCACTCAACAGTACGACTATCGTGCATAGCATCTATAACATGGTATGAAACCATTGGCTAACCATACATATATCGGGTAATGCATAAGCATAAGCACAATCATGAAAGATAAACACATAGGCATGTTATCACACATTTACCCATTTTATCATCTTTATATAATAGTCGTTCACTGAAATCGTATATATATAGATAGATGAAACTATGTGACACGAGGAACGTATCATCCTCGCCTCTGAGCCTGCTAGCCATCTGGAAGTAGTGTCGGCCACACAACCCGTGTACCCTATGGGAGTGGATTGCGCCCTTCTTGTATACTAGGTGGCTTGACGTCAAAGAACCTCCCAGACTCCACAGCGGGATGAAAGTGAAAGGTTATCAAAACCACGCATACGGGGCAGTAAATAAAACATAGGTCAGTAATAAACGACCTCACATGCTATCATAGCAAACATATAACACACATCAGTCATGCAAACACCTAATATAAGGTTGGTAGCTAAGTAAGTCCTACGGACATACCTAAACCTCGTATAACACTCAACCACAACCAACCTCCAATCCTGAAAGGCACACTACCCAATAACAAGGCATAAAGATATATCAATCTCCTATCAATCAAAGGGGTCACACCTAGACCCAAGGGATCCATAGGATCATCCTCAACATAAACCTCACAACCTATAATCCTCAAAAGTCATATAAGGAATACATGATCATAATATCATCCACAAACTCTCATCTATACCTAGCTTGGTACTACACACTCACACTAGCAAAGGAAGAGGCGATGCCATCCATAGGCAAGCCTAGAAGCAAGACACACCTACAGATACAAGTGCAACACAAGCTGATACAGGTGGCCGCAAGGGCGGCTGGATGATGGCGCCGAGGCGGTGACAAGGTGATGCTAGGGAAGCTGCAAGGTGGCGCAGGGGAGACTGGTTGTGCAGAAGGCACACAAGATCAAACTTGTGAAACCTAAGAAAGGGATGAAGAAAAGAAGGAAAGAAGCAAGATAAGAAGAGATGGGAGAGGAACTTACCAAGCTGAACCTAAACAGAGGAAAGAACCTCACCAAAACCTCAAGGTTGGCTCAAGCACAAGCACAGCAGCATCAACAAGCATCATCATCAACATCCACAATCAAAGCCACACTCAAACTTTTACAAACTCAACAAAGCTCAAGGAAGATAAAGAAAGAGATCCAAGAGAAAAATAAGAAGAAGATGAACGTGAGGGAGAAGATGAAGCTATAAATGAGGTAACTCTCATAAGGAGAGAGAGAAGGAAGCTTATATAGGAAGGAAAGGGGTAAAGCACGTGTAAAGAGTCAACAAAGATGGTTGCAACACACCCTAAACCACATGGGCGGCTCAAGGAGGCATATGTGTGGCCCAGGCAAACCGCACGGGCGGCCTCTGGGTCACGCAGGGGCAGTTCAGGGCACAATTTGTTCCCTCAGCTCTCGCTCTCAACAACTCAGCAACTAAGGCTCTTACATCTAACCCCCTTAAAAACAAGTTTCTCTAAAACTTGCAAAATCCCATATTCTCTCGGACCCATATGTCAAGGTATAACTCTCTTTATCGGAGGTATCACATCTCCGTTCAACAGGTCACAACCTATATCAGTCTATAACCTCAAAACGCCAACATGGAAGAATCATCAACTCCAGAAAACAGGGCCATAACGTTACCCAAAGGCGTAGAGGAATCACGTCTCCTGCCATACTCACATCACATGGCATAGAGGAAATACATCTCTAGCCCAAATCATACTCATATACAACGCATGGAGGAATAACATCTCCAAAGAGACTATGTCCATCAAGGTAGCGTGGAGGAATGAACCGTCTCCAGCTAAATCCTAATCATACTCAAATAGCATGGAGGAAAGAACCATCTCCAGCTATAATCATACATCATACTAGCACATTAAGATCTAATAAGATCATACATCACATCATAGCTAGCATGGAATAAACACATCAAAGGCATGTAAGCATATAAGCACATAATCACATAATCACATACTCATCCAGATAGCACTAAGATCTACTCATCGACCCTAGCTGCATCTATCTCAGCATAGAACTCTGGATAGTTCCTCTGGATACTATCCTCATTCTCCCATGTAGCCTCCTCAAGTCCTCATCTCGACCACTGTATCCTCAACATAGGAATGTCCTTCGAACGCAGGCGTCTCACACCTCGTTCTAGGACTGAAATAGGATGCTTCGTAAAGGTGTGGTATGGCTCAACCACTAAATCATCATAACTCACAATGTGCCTCGAATCTGGTATATACTCTCTCAGCTGAGACACATGAAATACATGATGAACACCCTCTAACTTCGGAGGCAATGCTAATTTATAGGTTGCCCTCCCAACTTTATCCAGCATCTCGAAAGGACCGACATATCGAGGACTCAGCTTCCCCTTTTATGCCAAAACGGCTAACGCCTCGCGTCGGAGATACCCTCAACCAAACATGAGCTCCCAATCTAAACTCTAGAGGTCGACGCCTCATGTCTGCATATGTCTTCTAGCGACTCTGTGGAGCCAGCATCCTCTCCCTAATCAACGTTACTCGAGCTATATCATCCTGAATCTGCTCTAGAGCTATCCCACTGATACTCCTATGCTCATCCCAACATAAGAGTGTACGGAACCTACTTCCATATAGTGCCTCATAAGGAGCCATCCCAATAGATGCATGTCAGCTGTTGTTATATGAGAACTCAACCAATGGGAGGTAATAAGACCATCCATGTCCCCAATCCAACACACAAGCTCGCAGCATATCCTCAAGGGTCAGGATGGTCCTCTCTAACTTACCATCTGTCTGGGGGTGAAACACAGTCGTGAAGTGTAGACTCGTTCCCAAAGCAGTTTGAATCTTCTGCCAAAATTTCGAGGTAAACCGTCCATCTCGATCAGAGACGATCATCCTCGGTACACCATGGAGTCTCACTATTTGCCTAGTGAACTCCTCAGCCAATCTGCTCACTGGCCACATCTCTTTGATAGGAATGAAACGTGTCGTCTTCGTCAGTCTATTAACAATAACCCATATAGCATCAAAACTCCTACTGGGCCTCAATTCGGTCACAAAGTCCATGGAGACGTCCTCCCACTTCAACTGCGGCACTAGTAGTGCATGAATCTCACATCCAGGTCTACAATGCTTTATCTTGACCTGTTGGCAAGTCGCACACTGTGCCACAAATTTGTCTACATCGGGCTTCAGTCCTCCCCACCAATATGATCGTCTCACATCATGGTACATCTTACTAGTACTTGGATGTACTGAGTAAGGTGTACGGTGAGCCTCTTGTAAGATCCGCTGTCTAAGCTCTGACCCAGCAGGTACACAGACACGGTCATGGCGCCTCCTCACTCCATCTACTCCAATGGAGAATTGTGGTGTCTCAACACGAGACATTCTCTCTCTAATCCTCATCAGCATAGGGCAGGTCCCCTGCTTCTGCTAGATCTCATCCAACAGACCAGGTAAAACCTCTAAAGCATACAACTAGGCATCCTCATAAGGAAACTAGATGTCCATCTCTAGCAAAGCTAGATCTCTCCGAAGCTGAGGCTGAACTATTAGTCTCGCAATCGCCTTCTCTCGAGCAGTCTTCCTGCTCAGGGCGTCGGCGACAACATTCGTCTTCCCTGGATGATACAGAATCTCAAGGTCAAAGTCCTTGATCAACTCAAGCCACTGACGTAGGCGGTTATTCAACTCCCATTGCGTAAAAATTTACTTCAGACTCTTATGGTCTGTGAAGATCTGACATGTAGCACCATACAGGTAATGTCTCTAGATCTTCAAAGCATGAGCTACCGCTGCTAACTCCAGATCATGAGTTGGGTAGTTCTTCTCATACGTCTTTAGGTGTCGAGATGCATATGCAATCACTCTCCCCCTCTGTATCAACACACATCCCAAGCCTAGCTTGGATGCGTCATTGTAAACCACAAAATCCTCATAACCCTCTAGTTGAGCCAAGATAGGAGCAGAAGTCAAACGCCTCAAAACTCCTCGAAACTGTAGGCACACTGATCATACCACAGAAATCTGGTAGTCTTCCTTAATAGGCTCGTCAATGGACGGGCAATCACAAAAAATCCCTCCACAAAGCGTCGGTAATAACCGGGTAGGCCAAGAAAGCTACGCACTTCCTTGACGTTTGTCAGTGTTGTCCATGCAGAAACAGACTCAATCTTCGCCAGATCAACCATGATCCCACTGGCGGAGACAATATGACCTAGAAAAGCACCCTCATAAATCCACTCGCACTTAACGAGCTTGGCATACAGCTCTCTATCCCTCAGAATCTGCAAAACCATCCTCAGATGACCTGCATGCTCCTCTTTACAACGAGAGTATACCAGAATGTCATCAATGAAGACTACCACAAACTGATCAAGGAAGTCAATGAAGACATTGTTCATCAATTCCATAAAAACCACTGGGGCATTCATAAGCCCAAGTGGCATCACTACAAACTCGTAGTGTCCATAACGGGTACGAAATGCCATTGCTCCCTCACCCTCAACTTGTGATATCCTCAACGCAAATCAATCCGGGAAAAAACTGTCGCTCCCTGAAGCTGATCAAACAGATCATCAATATGAGGCAGTGGATACTTGTTCTTGATGGTCACCTTGTTCAGCTCTTTGTAATCGATGCACAGTCTCAACGATCCGTCCTTCTTCCGTACAAAGAGGACAGGTGCTCCCCATGGGGATACGCTAGGGCGAATGAAGCCCTTCTCAGCCAACTCCTCGAATTGCTTTTATAGCTGCAACATCTCGACAAGCGCCATACGATATGGGGCCTTCGAGATGGGTCTCGTACCATGCTCCAACTCGATATAGAAATCAACACTACTTTGAGGCGGCAAGCTCGATGGCTCAGATTACACGTCTGCAAACTGCAGACCAATGGTATGTCCTCCAATGTTGGACGCTCTTCATCCTTCATGACATAGCACCAGAAGGCATCACATCCCCGTGCTATCAGTCTAGTTGCTCGTACGGCACTGATGACACAACCCGTCTTCCCAAGGTCCAAACCTCGGAAAACCTCAATCTGACCTACCTCGGTAGAGATTGTCACAGTCCTCCTACCAACATCTAATACTGCACGGTGTCTACGCATCCAATCCATACCTAATATGACCTCTTCATGCATCAATGGCATGAATAAGAAGTCAACAAGTAACACACGAGTCCCTAAGCGAAGGGGATAACTACGTATCTCACGGGTACCTCTGACCCTACTACCATCAGGTAACCCTATAGTAAAGGGTATCCCCTCTATAGTAGCTAACCTCAGACGCTCAATACATACATCAGAAATAAAGGAATGCGTAGCACCCAAATCAAACAAAACTCTAACAGGTAAGCCATAAAGCAGAATGGTACCTGTAGCTGCCTGTGCAGGCGGCTCCTCTGCACTCCTCAGCTTGAAGGCTCTACCCTGAGCTCCTTTGTGTTAGTGGTGCTCCCACCACGACCTCTACCTCTACTCAGCCCGGGAGTAGATCCCTGAGTAGAAGGACAATCTGGACTCTCTATTGTCCCTGCGTCTACTACTGAGGTGTCCTCAGACCACCTCCCGTCACTTTGGCAGGAGAAGAACCCTATTGTGATGCAACTCCACCTTGCCTACAAAAGGTAACTCTATGACTTGTTCTTCCACAGGTGAAGCAAGTAACAAATGGCTTGGTGCACTTTGGCCTCAAATGTCCACGATCACCATAGTTGTAACACTATCGTCCCTTATCTACAATCAATGCAGATGGGGGGGGGGGGGTAACTCTGACGTCTCTGGCTCCTCCCAGAACCAGATGTTCCTCCAACACCACTGGTCTGCCCAGTGCATTGCCTCTTCTTAAACCGTCCTGTCTGATAAGTCCTCCTCTAACTGGCTCTCTCTCTCATAAGCAGAAGCCTGGTCTTGGTAATCGGCCATTGACTTACAATGAAATCCCGCCATGTATGCACGTGTACTCTCCCTCAGTCAACGGGAGAACAGGTACCACATGTTGGTCCTTAGAAGGTGCAACTGGACCCAAAAAAGCCAACTCTGCCTGGAAGCGGCTGATAGCATCTGCAATCGGCACATCCTCAAAGCCGGCCTCCACAAAATCGTGCAACTTCTCCCTCCTCCACCATTGATGAGCAAGGTCACAAAATAGAGTCTAAACTAACTCTATCCGTCTGTCCTCAGGGCATCTAATAGACTCTAAATCTGAGTCCACATGCCCAATCTAAACCTCCGTCTCTATCCCTACGTTTCCACCGAAAGGTGGTACTCTCAGTTGATGAAATGCCTTCAACCAGGTATCTAGTTGAGGCCCTCTAAACTCCTCTAGAGCCCGAATAGTCTCAACAACACGTGACGGCATAGCTGACACCTGAGTGACTCCCTGGGACATCTCAAATGATCCCTCATGCACTGGTAGATCTAGGGCCCGTCTGCCAGCTTTGGCAGCCTCCTCAACTCATCTGATGTAATCTCAAAACTCTGGCCCCCTCATGGAGACACGATCCGAGTCATCTTACTAGACTCGATGTGAATACGGTCTTTTAGATTCACCACTCCTTGTCTTTGGGACGACACTCTCAGCAATCTCCTGATGCACCTCCTCCACCACTGGTGGATCAGCAGCGGGAACTGGTCCATGTCCTATCACGCCCGGAGGAAGAGGTGGTCTACCTCTACCTCGGCCTACAGCAGAAGCAGCTCTAGTCCGACCCATCTGCGGGGTATGCACACCTAACATATATGGCTTTATATAGTCCATATGTATATAAATATATATATATATATATATATATATATATATATATATATATGTATATATATATATATATGTATATATATATATATATTTATAACACATACACAATCCATAATACATATATATGGATATCTACATTGTAAAGATCCATTGCAGAGGTGACGACTCTTGTACATACTATCCCAAAATAACACTTTTAAAATCAAAATCTTTTAAAAATGTCAAACCCCTTGTGGGTTCTGTTTATTTTACCTATCAAACCTTATTGTAGGTAGCAAGTGCAATTGTTGTCAACCTAAGGCTCTGATACCAACTTTGTAACACCCCAAATCCGCGGGACTCGGGATGCCACATTAGGCTAGGATCTCACAATGGATCCTGACCCTAGTCTGACAACAAGTTCCCTAGACCTTACAACATGGCACTGACAGATATAAAACAAATACATAAATTGTATAAAAATGTATAACCAAAAAGGTAAAAAATATCATAGCCGAGTATCAAACATAATCCTCACACAAGAGGTATACAAAACGCCATCCTCACGCAGGAGGGAAAAATAAACAACCCCAAAAGCCATAACCCCCTAATATACAAGAGTCCTCGGCCTGTCACCCTGCCAGCTCACTCAGCAGTACGCCCATCCTGCAAGACATCTACAACATGGTATGAAACCATTAGCTAACCATACATACATAAGGTAATGCATAAGCATAAGCACAATCATGAAAGATAAACACATAGGCATGTTATCACACATTTACCCATTTTACCATCTTTATATAATAGTCGTTCACTGAAATCGTATATATATAGATAGATGAAACTATGTGACACGAGGAACGTATCATCCTCGCCTCTGGGCCTGCTAGCCATCTGGAAGTAGTCTCGGTCACACAACCCGTGTACCCTATGGGAGTGAATTGCGCCCTTCCTGTATACTAGGTGACCTGACGTCAGAGAACCGCCCGGACTCCACGGCGGGCTGAAAGGCAAAGGCTATCACAACCACGTATACGGGTAGTAAATAAAACATAGGTTGGTAATGAACGACATCACATCCTATCATAGCAACATATAACACACGCACCACTCATGCAAACACCCAATATAAGGATGGTAGCTAAGTAAGTCCTACTGATAGGTGATGGAATCACTATCATTTAGGATAATTTTTAGAGTCTTTTTTATTGCATTTGTGTCGGTTTATGCTACTAATACCTTGGTCCAGAAGAAGAAGACTAAAAGAAGCTAAGGAAGGAGTTATAAGCACTTAGGAGTGAAGATTGATCACGAAGCAAAGCTTCTGTGGCCTCACCGCCCCAGCGGAGCCTTGCCACCGCCCCTGCGAGTGACGCCTTACACCGGAGCGCTCCCTGTGCTTTCACCAGCGCCGGCCATGAAGTGTGTCACCACCCTTGGCGCCCCTGCGGTGACCTGTCCTGAAGAGACGAAGACCAACTCCCCTGTGCCTCCCATTGCGCCCCTGCCTGCGCCTCAACCTAGGAGCTGGAAGACGAAGAGGCTATGTCACCGCCCCTGCGTTGACATAGGGACGCCTCGGCGGCTTGGCATCAGAAACGTCAGGAAATCGAAGGGTCAGACGTTTAAAGAGCATTGAAGATCCGCCCTAGTGGAATTATCCAGCCGCCCCTGCGGCCATGAAGAAGATCAAGCGTTTTTGCCTTCACCGCCCCTGCGGACCTGAAGGCCGCCCCTGCGGTTTAACGCCAGAAGCTTTACTCCGGCTGTTTACACCACCTTTATGGCATTAAAGGTGGCTGTTTTAGGCCGGCCATTTACTCCTATTTAGTGTCTTTTGTAGTATAAATAGTCCTTGGTTGATTTCTAGAAGGAGAAGTTGGTTATCCAATAAATTATCCACTTAGATTGTCTTGCTACCTTTGTGATGAGTTGCTAACTCCCTTGCTACATTGGGTTGGTTTGAAGTTGCGTTGTTACTTTGGTTGTAAGTTCTTTTTAATATAAGTTTTGATTCAGTAATACTTTGTGTTTCCGTGATCTCCATTGTCTAATTGCATGTTTACTATTGCGTGAGATTGATCACATTGGGTTCTAAAGTGCATGCAAACAACTAGGATTAATAGGTTCCGGGTTCGGGTCTTTAATCTAGTAGCAGCTTTGAGTAATAATGGGTTGTAATTACTTCAAGAAAAGGAACATAAATATAAAGATAAGTTTAACAGTTTTAATCTTCTCTTTGTATCCTTTAGTCTTCGTTTGAAAGCTAACTTGTTATTTGTTGTTGTAGGTTTACGGAACATTAACCTGTTAAGTTGTGTTGATGTCAGTTGGCTCAACACATATATATGATCGAGACGGGAGATTACTTGAAAACTTGCAAAAGGAACTCACCAAAGTAGCAATTGCATTCTTAGGATCAACCTAGTGTAGATTCATCCATCATTGTCTTACTTGTCGCATTTAATCGTTTTCATAAGTTTTTGTGCGCATTAATTTAACCAAAACCCCCTCCGTTTTGTTACTAGTTACCATAATCGATAATTGCATCTAAAACACCTTAACTCTCTTGCGTTCGACCCTTACTTAATCACTATACTTGTTTTTAGTGCTAAGTCGGGATTTACTTTTGATTGGGTATAAACGACCATAGAAATACCGTCGGTCAAATTTTGGCGCCGTTGCCGGGGAGTTTTAGTGTTTTATTGTTATTATTGATTATTGGTTTGAACCATTTTTATGGTTCAAACCCGTGCTACTAATTCCGGCTTTGCTTCTTTTGATCCAGAAATTGAGAGGACGCACATCCGGCAACGAAGACAACAACAACTTCAACAAGAGATGGCTGACCGTACTCCTCGTCAACTTACGCATCCCACCTTGGCTCAAAACCCTCTTGCGGTCACTATACCGGCATTAGGGGAAGGAGTCAACTTTGAACTCAAGCCGGGCCTCATTCACTTGCTTCCATCCTTCCATGGGCTAAGTGGTGAGGACCCCATAAAGCACCTTGGGAAGTTCCATACCGTGTGTATGAGCTTGAAGCCGGCCAACATTACCGAAGAACAAATCAAGATGAGGGCATTCGGCTTCACACTCAAAGATTCCGCGGATGATTGGTATTACCACCTTCCATCCGGGAGTATCGATACTTGGGAGAACCTTCACAAGGCGTTTTTGGAGAAATACTTTCGAGCCAAAAAGGCCAATAGCTTGAAGAAAGCTATAAGCAACATCGAGCAAGAGGCGAATGAAACTCTCTACGAGTACTTCGAGAGGTTTGAACGCCTCCGATCCAGCTATCATTTTCACGGATATTCAACGCAAGATCTAGTCTTGTACTTGTACAATGGCTTTCTAGACAATGAAAGGAGGATCATTGATGTGGCTTGCAAAGGTAATATTCTTAACTCTACTTCTGACCTTGCTTTGGAAAAGATACTAGAACTAGCGGAAGGTACTCGGAACTTTGGAAGGACCCCGGGTAAGAAAGGAGTTCATGCTGTGAGTTCCGGGAAGAGCGAGATTTCCACCGAGCTCGCGGAGTTGAAGGAAATAGTGAAGAGACTAACACTTATGGGAACCCCACAACAGCTCAAAGCTTGTGGAGTTTGTGCTGACCCATATCATCCAACGGACATGTGTCCACAAGTCCAGGATGACGATGTTGAGGTGAACGCAATGGGTTATGGATATCCACAGCAGCAAAGGCCTAGGAACGATCCCTATGCACAAAATTTCATGCCAACCTGGCGCGACCAACAAAACTTTCGTTGGAGGGATCAACAAAACCAACAGCAGCAGCCCCGTCAAGGTAAGTATCACTCAACTGAAGATATGTTGCAGGTTTTGACTAAACACTTAGCCACTCATGTCCAAACAACAGAATCTAACATCAAGAACCTTGAACAACAGGTTAGTCAAATGGCGGAAGCCATTTCAAGGACCGAATCAAGACTTTCCGGAGGATTGCCTTCCCAGACATTTATAAACCCCAAGGAGAATGTTTGTGCCCTAACATTAAGGAGTGGAAAGCAGATCCAACAGAAACCAGCAAAAGAATCTCAAAGCAAACCTTTTGTCGATTTTACCGCACCCACAGCCGCCCCTGCGGCTGCAATTGCGCCCAACACAGAGCAGACGACGCCCCTGCAGCTGCAATTGCGCCCAGCACAGAGCAGACGACGCCCCTGCGGCTGGATGTTCCCGCCCCTGCGGTGACAACCCCTGAGCCGCCCCTGCGCTTACAAGATGACGCCCCTGTGGGAATCACAATAGAAGGTTATGCGATACTTACGTCTGGCCTAACTTTCCGCCACTGTACTCTGAGAAGCCACCAGCTACTTTTCCTGAGGCTTTGAAGGAGAGAAGAATCATTGAGGACAAGGACCTCTTTGAGACTTTCTCCAAATGAGAGGTAAACATTCCCCTCCTTAAGTTGGTAAAAAATATTCCTAAGTATGCTCGTTTTTTGAAGGAACTTTGCACCATCAAGAGGAATCAAAAGCTAAAGGGGAAACAGAAAGTGCAAGTAAGTGAGCAAGTGTCGGTAGTTTTCCAACGGAGAATGTCCAAGAAGTGCAGCGATCCGGGCATGGTAAGCATTCCTTGTGTTATTGTGGAAACCCGCTTTGACAAAGCAATGCTTGATCTCGGTGCTTCTATCAATGTTTTACCATATTCAATTTACAAATCACTTGTTCTTGGGCCATTAATGGAAACTAGGATTGTAGTACAACTTGCTGATAGATCTAATGTGTACCCGAAATGGATATGGAAAATGATTCACAAGTTGCACCCATTCTGTTAGGTAGGCCATTTCTGAAAACTGCTAGGACTAAAATTGATTATGTTAGTGACAAATTGACCATGGAGTTTGATGGAGAAGTAGTGGAATTTGACATATATGAGGTAATGAGATTTCCTAGTGATGATCATTCTTTATGTGCTATTGACATTGTTGAACCTTTTGTGCAAGATGTTTTTGATAACTCTGACGTTGATGAATTGCGAAATGTGATTGAGCATGACATTAATGGTTTCAAATCAGATTATGTATTAACACCCAGCATGAAAGAAGTCCTAGCCCAATTAGATGGGCATAAAAGGCTACCTATCTCCAATTTGGCCATTGGGCCCACTTTACTAACACCAAGCGAGAAGCTTGTTCCGTATATAGTGCAGGCACCGGAAATAGAATTGAAGGACCTTCCGTCACACCTCAAGTATTTTTTCCTTGGAAAACACAATACCTTGCCGGTGATCATCTCCAACACGTAAACTACCGGTCAAGAAGACAAGTTGGTGAAGGTACTAAAAGAGCACAAGACGGCCCTTGGATGGACTATTGCGGACATAAAAGGGATAATCCCTTCAACTTGCATGCATAGGATTCAACTTGAGGACGAAGCCAAACCCTCCAGGCAACCTCAAAGGAGGTTGAACCCGCCAATGATGGATGTGGTCAAAAAGAAAGTGTTGAAGCTCCTCCAAGCAGACATGATCTTTCCTATCTCGGATAGCACTTGGGTTAGCCCAACCCAAGTAGTTCCAAAGAAGGGAGGCATTACCATGGTGGAAAATCAACATGGGGAGATGGTCCCAAGCAAAACACAAACCGGATGGAGAGTTTGCATTGACTACCGCAAGCTCAACAAGGTAACACGAAAAGACCATTTCCCATTACCTTTTATTAATCAAATGTTGGAACGTCTTGCAGGTCATTAGTACTACTGTTTCCTGGATGGATATTCGGGCTATTTGCAAATAGCCATTGCACCAGAAGATCAAGATAAGACGACGATCACTTGCCCGTTTGGCACTTTTGCATACCGTAGAATGCCATTTGGACTTTGCAACGCACCCGGCACTTTCCAACGGTGCATGATAAGTATTTTCTCCAAAT